>JACTAK010000001.1:0-1200000 GCA_014858625.1 Venturia carpophila
CTAACCCTAACCCTAACCCTAACCCTAACCCTAACCCTAACCCTAACCCTAACCCTAACCCTAACCCTAACCCTAACCCTAACCCTAACCCTAACCCTAATATATTCTAAGGGGTAGGCGTTAGGATTACGGACCGGTATCTAAGGCTCTATAATATAAACGTTTTATATATAGATAATATAGAGAGAGATATATAGGAGACTCCCTTATACTATACGAGTAGCTAGTATTATTAGATATAGAGAGAAATTACTACTTATTACCTATAGTATTAGTAAATATAGGTTAGTATCTAAGTCTATATAACGCTAAGAGTTTCTATATAGGTATTAGAAAGAGAGGTATATAGGAGACTCCCTTATACTATACGAGTAGCTAGTATTATTAGATATAGAGAGAAATTACTACTTATTACCTATAGTATTAGTAAATATAGGTTAGTATCTAAGTCTATATAACGCTAAGAGTTTCTATATAGGTATTAGAAAGAGAGGTATATAGGAGACTCCCTTATACTATACGAGTAGCTAGTATTAAATATAGAGAGAAACTACTACTTATTATATATAGTATTAGTAAAGATAGATCGGCGTTTAAGTCTCTATAATACTAAAAGTTTCTATATAGGTATTAGGAAGGGAGATATATAGAAGACTCCCTCGTACTACTTAAGTAGCTAGTATTAAATAAAGTAAAAGGGTATTACTAATCGCCGATTATAGTAAGTAGGAGGGCTATTAGTAATAAGTATAAATTTATAGAATAGGCTTTATTTAATACTAAGGGACTTTATATAAAGGTATAGTTAGTAAGGACTTTCGTAATAAATTTTATTAGATATATATTAAGAGAGGTATAGAAGTATAGAATAATATAAAAATAGGTTATAGTCTCTTAATATATATACGTAATTCTATTATATTAGAAATAGATTTTATTAGGAGGATTATAAGTTATAGAATACTAGGGGACTATAGGTAGAGGTATAAGAGGGAGGAACTTTTATAATAAATTTTATTAGATATATATTAGGAGAGAGGGCTAGTAATATATATAAGATAGAAATATAGTAAAGTCTTATAATAAAATTACGCTAGTATTTATAAGAGTTACGTAGTATATTAAAGGGATCTTAAGTTAGATAGCCTTTATTTAAGGCTAGAGGACTATAGTAGAAGATAGGAACTTTTATAATAAACTTTATTAGATATATATTAGAATAGAGATAGAGTAACGTAAAATAATATAAAGACTCGTTAGAGACTCTTAATAAGAAGGCGTAATTATTTATAATATTATATAGTATATAAAAGATATCCTAAGTCTTATAATAGGCTTTATTCGTAGCTACGAGACTATAGAGAGGATAATTAAGGGAGGGACTTTTATAATAAATATTATTAGATAAGTAGTAGGAGAGAGGCCTAGTAATATAGAATAACGTTAAAATCTCTCTTAAAGAATACGTAATTATTTATAAATATTACGCGAAGAATTTTATAAAATATAACTTATAGGATAGGGCTAATTAATAGCTAGGAGTTAGGCTAATAAGTTTAGGGATAGAGAGACTTTTATAATAAATTTTATTAGATAAGTAGTAGGAAAGAGGCTTAGTAATATAGAACTATATTAATATCTATCTTTAAGGATATATAATTATTTACGAATATTACGCGAAGTATTTTATAAAATATAATATATATTATAGGTCTTATTCATAGCTAGGGGACGGGCTAATAGGTTTAGGTATAGAGGAATAAGTTTTAATTTACTCTAAGTTAACGTGCACGGACATTTTAGAGTGTGAAGCAGACCTTAACCTTAACCCGACAGCCCCCATAACAACCACCAACAAGCTCGAGCTCGTGGCCCGATTGAACTCAACCTTCACGCAGGAACCAATTACCTCGAAGCATTGCTGCAGCATACCCCAGTCACCATTGAACATCAATTCAGCAGAACAGAACACGCGCAGCTCACCAACCCAGTCATCTCGCGCCGCCCACGTCTTAATCTCGCGTTGCCCACCAACGTTCGCCGAGAACCATCATCCAATTGATGGTAGACACGACAGTGTTGCTTAGTAAGAGTTCGATGTGGAATGTGTATGTGGAGCCTCACACCGTCTTTCCATCCTTTTCCTACGGAATATACTTGAATTAACCGATCCATCTGCTATGTGAAACTGGGTTTTTTTGTTTATTGGACAATCTTTACCAAATCATCTATAAGGCTCGCTGGCCACCTTTCAGAATGCCGTGAGTACTCAAAACTCCGCCTATTGATGGAAACGGCCGCTGACTTCTAGAAAAAACAGACCAGGGCTCTGCTTCGACTTCAAACGCGGCCGTTGCCGGTACAGTACCCGCTGTCGATTCAGCCATGACACATCCGTGACCAGCGCAAGCTCATCAAGCATCCAAAAGCTGCAGCCTCGTGAGACTGAAACCGAAGCAATGTGCCGAAAGTGGACGTACATGATTCCCCGACCAAACACGAATCGCTCACGTTTCGAAGCTGTTGTGGACACAAAAACTTTCCTCCAGATGGGCTGGAATCTCATCAAGGGCGAGGATGCGGGAACACTGCAGCACGTCATCACCAAATTAGGTGCAGAGACGGGGCTAGCAATCATCAAGACCCTAACGGACATTATGGATGCCAGCCAAAAGGACGAAACCACAGTCGCGATATTCATAGACAGGACTCTTCCTTTCTACAGGATCATCTCTCACCCGGATGTGCTATCCTTGCTCATACTGGAGACTCCTGTTGATACCATCTACACCTTTCTCTTCGGTCCTAGCGGTCGGCGTGGCCTCCGTGCGTTCCACTTTACGGCAACTGCTCTAAGTGGAATTCTTTTGGGACATTCTTCAAGCGACGATGAGCTTTCTACCATTTCCATCTCATCAAGCCTCGCAGTTCTGGATCGTCTGATCGAGATCAACCAGACTGCCCAAGTTCTTGAGGGCTTCACCACCATCGTAGAGACAATCTCTGCCTGCATTCCAGAAAATTCCATGCTACCGAACACACAACAATGCCTCACTCGAATTAGACGTCGTCTCAACATCGGCTCGTCGTTGCCCCTTGTACTAACTCAATCTACTCCGCAAAATCTTCTGTCTGCAGCCTTCGAATTGAGTCATGACTTGCCTGGAAATCTGTCCAAAGACGGTACTCGACACGATAACGACCATACGAGTATCGCAGATATCCAAATCCTCCCCACAGCACGAGAGATCACTTCTCTAAGACAAGAATACCTACCGTTAATCGACTCGACACAACACCACCTACCAGGCCTGGCCGGACTCCTAGACAGACAATTTCGACTCCTCCGTGAGGACGCAGTCGGACAACTACGCGATGCAGTGCGCGAAGAGGTTGCGAGACTGGAACATCCCAATCTTACCACGCCAAAAAACCGAGGTGAAGGCGTTAGGAAGCTCATCTATCACAACGTCCGCTTTTCCGGCATATGTGTAGATCGCCGAAAAGGTCTGCAAGTTGTGGCAGAGTTCGACCAGCCTCTTCAGATCAAAAACAAATCCAGGAAGCAGCGAGAAGACTGGTGGAAAGGAAGCAAACTTTTACAAGTCGATTCGCTAGTCTGCTTCATTTCTCCAAACGGTAAAATCATCTTTCTCTCCGTCTGCGATCCAATTCCGCAATTCCACGGAAAAAAGGATTATTCAGACGACATGAGAAGGTCATGCGATACTCCCAGCCTGTACATGCAAGCAAATCGTGCCTCTGTGTTATTGGGATTAGCTGAATATAAAACCGAAGATGCCATTTGGATCAGTGCTCACCTTGCACCATCCAAAACTCGACAATCACTTGTTGAATTTCCAGGGGTGCTCCTACCTTCTTTTCAGCCAACTCTGCAAGTCTTGCAGAAGATGAGCCAGAGAATGAGCCTTCCATTCGCAGAGATCGTAGCACCAGATTCCCAGACTTCTGCTGCCGTTATAAAACCTCCAGCATACGCTACCAAGAGAGGATTCGGGTTTGACCTCGAAGTTCTCTCTGGCGTGCCATTGACTCTAATACCCGCGCAATCGTTCGATTTCACCAAGCTGGACGCAGGATCCACGCTCGACAAGGCCCAACAGGTCGCCGTTGTCCGAGCTCTCAGTACAGGACTCGCTCTCATCCAAGGCCCTCCCGGTACAGGGAAAAGCTATACTGGCGGAGCAATCATCAAGACTCTACTCCACAACCGAAAGGCTGCCAAATTAGGTCCAATCATCTGTACATGCTACACGAATCATGCTCTAGATCAGCTGTTACAGCATATAGTGAAGGGCGGCACCACGCAAGTCATCCGTCTCGGCTCACGATCCAAATCCGAGTCGCTTCAAAACTTCACTCTCCGTCATGTAGCGGAAAAAGCTGTTCCCACGAGGACAGAAAAGCATGACAGATGGCAACACAATAGTGATATTGGAGAAATGTTGAGAGAAATTGAAGAGATATTGTTTGGTTTGAATCATCCAAATTCTTGGACAAATATCCGAGCGCATCTCATGAGGACTCACAATCAGCATTTCAGGGAATTGTTCGGCAAGGGAGTGGATGAGGAAGGCTTTCAACAAGTCAAGGGCAAAAGATATAGGGTTGTTGAGAGTTGGCTCAGAGGAGCGCCAAAGAAACTCGCCTTGAACCGTCCTGTTGCTCAACTTTCACCGCTTTCTTTGAAAGCAATGTCGACGTCAGAGCGTGCTGCTCTTTACAAACATTGGATTGCGCAAAGAAGTGCCCAACTCACCAATGACCTCATTCATGCACTGGATTCCTACCGTGCTTCTAAGTCCGCTCTGGATAAATGTCACAACGAACTAGATCTTCGATGTCTCCGAGAAGCGCACATCATCGGCGTAACGACATCCGGGTTGGCACGGAACATCGAGTTGCTTCAGCGCGTGGGAGCAAAAGTCATGCTTTGTGAAGAAGCTGGAGAAGTTCTCGAGGCACACACCCTCACTGCATTCCTGCCTGGAATTGAGCATGCAATCTTGATCGGCGACCACGAGCAACTCCGGCCTCAGATTAATAATTACGAGCTTCAGCATGACAATCCTCGAGGCAAAAGATATTCCCTAGACATCTCTCTCTTTGAGCGTCTGGTCAGGCCGCAGGTAGGGAATTTCCAGGTACGATTGAGTACTTTAAAGACTCAGCGTCGAATGCACCCTTCCATCTCGGAGCTAGTCAGAGATCCGCTCTATCCAGACTTGCAAGATCATCCATCAGTGTTGGAATATCCGGAAGTCGATGGGATGCGAGATCGCTTATACTGGCTTGACCACGAGGAAAAAGAAGATCCGCGACCTGCCCAAGCTGTCTCCCTATCCAAAACCAACATTTTCGAAGTGGATATGGTCGCTGCTCTCGTCTCGCATCTTGTAAGGCAAGGAACCTACAGGAGTGAGGATATTGCAGTTATTACTCCATATCTGGGACAACTGCAAAAAATCAAGAAACGACTGGCGAATTCGTTCGAGATTGTTGTTGGGGATCGAGATCAGGAAGAGTTGGAAGCTAAGGGACTTCAAGATGAACCGGATGCCTACACAGATGTCCAAGTCCAAGTCCAGAAAACGACACTGCTCAACGCTTTGAGAATTACCACTGCGGACAATTTCCAAGGCGAAGAGGCTAAAGTCGTTGTGGTCTCATTAGTCCGGAGCAACGACGAGCACAAATGCGGATTCTTGAAGACCTCCAATCGCATCAACGTGCTGCTAAGTCGTGCACGACATGGGATGTACATCATCGGCAACTCTAGCACCTCGAGGCCAGTTCCCATGTGGGCCGAAGTACTATCTATTTTGGAACGCTCAAACAACATTGGTCCAAGCCTTGCGCTCTGCTGTCCTCGACATAGAGATACACCATCGATGTCTCAACACCGGACGATTTCGCTCGGCTCGCCCCCGAAGGCGGTTGTGCTAAAAGATGCTCGTCGAGGCTACTGTGTGGGCATTCCTGCCCCAACATGTGCCACTCTACATCTTTGCACAATGCAGTTCGTTGCCTTGAACGCTGTCCGAGAACAAAGAACGGTTGCGAGCATGAGTGTCCGAGACCTTGCGGAGATATATGCGAACCAAAGTGCCAAGTCGTACTGTTCAACATTCCTTTGCCATGTGGGCACATCGCCAGGCAGCTGAAATGTCATGAAGCGCAGATGCCAGATGAAGTTTGCTGTCAGGTCCACATGGAACAAGTCATGAAGGACTGCAACCATAAAATCCGAGTCTGTTGCCACGAACTGCCTTTAGATGTTGATTATCCCTGTTCAGCGACCTGTGGAGCAGCACTAGTTTGCGGCACAACTGCACCCATGCTTGCAAAATTTGCAATATCAGGATTGACGGTACCATCGATGAGAGGAGACATGGGAATTGCTACACCCAATGTGGAAGACCGTACACGACCTGCAGTCATAGCTGCAGAGCTCCATGCCATGGTGACAAACCCTGCCCTCTTTGCGCTGAACCCTGCGAAGTCAGCTGCAATCATTCGAAATGCAGCAAGCTCTGCCATGAGCCTTGCGCGCCATGTGCTGAGGATTGTTCCTGGTCCTGTCCACATCGCGGACGGTGTCCATTACCATGTGCGGTGCCCTGTGATCTGCTACCATGCTCAGAGCGTTGTGCAAAGATGTTGGCTTGTGGCATCGATGTCCGTCCGTTTGTGGGGAGGTCTGTCCAGATGTTGCGCATTGCCAGATTTGCGCGCAGCCGACGATCAAGGGAATCGTTGTTGACTTCAATTTATCATCCACTTTCGAAGAGATCGATCTTGACAAGGATCCTTGCATTGTGCCATCATGTGGATCCATCCTCACTCTGGAGAGCATGGACGGACATATGAGCATATCAGATTTCTACACTACGAATGGCGAAGGGTCAATCGTGGGCCTGAAGAATAGCGCTGAGCCATTCTCTGCCGCTGGGATGAAAAGCTGCCCAACTTGCCGCCGCCCCTTACGAAACCTCAACCGCTATAGCCGTATCGTTCGCCGAGCACTGATCGACGAGGCAACCAAGAAATTTATCGTCTGGGCTAACATGGAGTTCATTCCCCTAGTCACCACAATGCAGGCAATCGAGCAGGGCTCCGTGATACTAGGGGAAGCAACCAATAAGCTTCTGATATGGTATCGCCAAAAACTCCTTTGTCAGGACCTCTTCAGCTGAAGGGGACCCGTGACCACCAAATCTCCCAGATTGGAACGGTTACGCGAAAAGAGAACCGATATTAAACTATCATCGGCTTCGAAGACAGATCAAGAAGTTTCTGCAACAGGTCAATGAGAAAGAACACCTTTTGGCCACATCTATGACCTAGTCCAAGACACCCGCAGACATCGTGGAGTCAACATGGAATTACACTCAAAAGTCGATATACTTCCAGGTACGTAACCGGATTCTAACCACCGTGCTATGACGCTTGCCTTATCCAGCACAACTACTACACCTTTAACTACCACGGCACCCTGGGTTATTGAAGACAAGGTACCAAGCCGTCTACCACCGTCTAATGCACAGTTAATGAACCCTTATCAGTCCCAGAAGTTATATAACACTATACCAGTCGTATATCTAATCAGTATATATATAACCTCTCTTAGTTTAATAGAGGTAATACGTACAGCATTATCGCAGTAAAACGTTTTTACCGCAACAAGTTTCCGTGTATCGGGTTACCACCCAGTAATCGCCATTACGTATATATTGGCAGACGGTACGCCTCGGCTTTCCAACGGGACATGATGGTAACTTTTTTGGGTCGCCTACCAAGGCTGGAGCGGCCAGCGCGGACGGTGTAGCTAGACTGAGGATAGTATTAGTAATAAGCCTAAAGCTAGTAGTAGAGGACTAACCCTGCGCCTAATAGAGTAGCTACGCTTAGAAGAGTAGTAAGAAGTTGCATCGTTAATAATTTGTTAACAGGTTGTAATATTTGATTCGGTAAGAGGCGATAAGATGAGGATTCCCGGAAACTGTAGGGCGGAGGGCTTCTTATACTCGAACCCGGGCAGTCGTTGTCCGTTGATAGTATAACTATTCTTAGGTATAATTAATAGCTACTATACTTATATAAACGCCAGATTAATCCGCCAAAAATGATACGGTTATTCTTTGAACCGTGTCCCAAATACCCCAGTCGTACGGTAATTAAACTTGAAGATCTAGGAACAATCAGTTCTGCCAGAATGCGGAGCCAGAAGCTGTACGCGGGCTGACATTGACCAGCATGAAAGTGGATTCGGCGGTATGGAGGACCAATCGACAGCATAAATCACCACCACTGGCGGTCGGGAAATGGAGCCGATGGGCAATGCGCCTCAATGCTGATAAGGAATGTGTGGCCAATTTTGACTGGCGAAACCTTCTCATGCGTCGTTCTTAAGCATCTCGTCGCGAAGCTCGACTACCTGCCGCTCGCGACGGTGCAGGCGGTCGCCTACATCAACACGAATAAGGCCGACAGTATCGAGATACCTACAGCTTATCCAAAAGACAGATGACGACCGCGTCGCCGTAATGAGTCGTGGTTTCTACGACAGTACCCGAAAACAGGCGGTCGCAGTAGCCACTACACGGGTGGTATCATTCAAGCAGATCCTAACCGAGGACACGGTCGCGGCGGAGCTCCTGACATTTATGTCATGTATTGAGTGGAAGGATATCCCACACTCGATACTACCTATAGTGCAACCAGAGACGTTCATGGATAGTGCTCTGGGCACCATCTGCTCGTACACGTTATAGTCAAGCGCGAGGACGGGGCCGCATATAATATGCACCGACTAGTACACTTGGCTATGCGGATATGGCTTGGCCAGAGTGGGCGTGGATTCGAGGCGAGGAAGAGGGCGATGGAACTTATTGCTAGGGCATTCCCAAGCGACGACTACGAGAATTGATCTATAGAGGGAGTATCTGCCACAGGCGTCACGATTGTCGGGCGTGGATTGTGAAGTCAATGCGGAGATGAGTGAGTTAGATCTACATCTCGTGACGATCCTTAGGATGTCTTTTTAGAACCTTCCATTATCTTATAAATTAGACGCTACCATTGTATATTTTTTAACTATACCCTAAACCGTTTTAAGTATTAGAACTATTTTATAGCTATACCTATATTCTATAAAGTTCTACTAAGCCTCTATTATCTAATTAACTACCTTAAGGGCTACGCCCTTAATTTTAACCCCTACTAAGACCTATAATAAAGCTCTACTAACCTCTAGTTACTAATTAAACTATAGAATCCCTACTACTCTAAAAATATATAATCGTAGCTTTCTCCTTTCTATAATACTAATTAGCTAGTAGAACTTCTTAGAACTATATAGAGATACCTAGAACTTTAAAATAGGTTCTAATAGGGTAGTAATAAGAGAGCTAGTTAGTAGTATAGCTACTAATAAATCTAATTAGTAGTTAGAGCTTAATAGAACTTAGTAGAGTATAGGTAGAACTTAGTAGAATATAAGTTAGAGAGATTAACTCTAAATAGTTAGTATATAGAATAAAAAAAAAGTAGAAGAAAGAAAATATATTAGGAGTTTAATTTATAAAATAAATCTTCTAGAATTTTCTATAGCCGTTCTTATTATACTTTTACTAAATAAGAACTAATAGAAACTCTAGTATATCTTTAGATATTATATTAGATAATATAGTCCTAATAAGATTAAAATTTTCTATATATAAGGAAATTATAGGATAACTTATATATAATAATTTCTCTAGGTATAATACTTTACCTCTTTTATTAACCTTATTAGATTAAAGAATTCCTAAGTAGTATAATAAATACTAGTACTAATATCCTAATTATAGGTAATAGCTATATAGGTACCCTTACTAAGTTTTCTCTACTTTAATAAGATAGAATCTAATTTTAATAGGCTATTTAAATTATAACTTCAGCTCTAGGAGAACTATAATAGTACCTATACCCTAAATATACTTATTTACTAAAATAGGGTATTAGAAGGATTTCTTATACTTTATAGTATATATAAGGAGCTATATCTAGTAACCTCTATAAAGTAAGGGATACCTTAGCTAAGTATTATTATTTTATATAATATTCTCTATTATTATAGCCCTAGCTAGGTCCTACTATATACTACTATATTTAGAAAATAAAAAATAGTAGCTATAGTAATTAAGAATAGAGTTAGCCTATTTAATTATATAAGAGAAAATTAAGATTTCCTTAGTTAGGTAGGTCTTAATACTCTTACTAAGAATTATAGAATACCTTACTTAGATAGTATTTTATCTATATCTATTTTTATATAATAATAACTAATATATATATAGACCCTAGGATTACTTACTAAACTCTTTATACTTAGAACTATCTTAATAGCTTAATAATTATAGCTTAGCTAATAAATAAGTCGTACTAGATAGTTAGCTAAGTATTTAGTAGGTAGATAAGAAAAATAGAAGGTAAATCTATTACTACTATAGGCTAATATAAAAGTTATAGGACTTCGCTCTCTTTTATAATACTATTTTATTTAAAGATATATCTTCTATAATTAAATTAGTAGATAGTAAGGATCTAAGTAGTCTATTAAATTCTAAAAGAGGAAATATAAAACCTAATTAGGCCTAATATATCTAGGGGTATCTATTTATAAAGTACTTAATTAGTAAGTTATAGAGGTCTAAAATAATTAATAAAGATAATATATATATACTACCTCTAGTATAGGAGTCTATAGGTTTTATTAGCTTAATATAATCTAGAGTAGCTAGAGTTCTATAACTAATTATTTATTTATAAGTAAATAGCTAAGATATAAGTATTTATTATACTTATAATAAATAATATAATTAAGAAGAACTTCTTAGAGATAAGATCTCTATAATATAGACGAGACTTTACTCCCTTAAAGGTCTTATAGTTCTACTCTTTAGTTACTTTACTATTATTTTACTAAAGCCTATAAAATATTTTAGTAAGTTTATTAGATAATACTTATTAGTAAAATATATTAGAATAATAATATTCTATTTCTAAGAAAAGAACTTTCTAAATTTTATAAATATAACTTCTAAAACCGACATTTTCTATTTCTTATACTTTTCCTAATAAGGTAAGAACTTCTTATCTAGACTAAGGTCTAAGCGTATTATAAGACTAGTTTATAATACTTAAGTAGATATTCTATAAAATAGTATTAACTAGACCTTTAATCGTCCTAATCCTAGAGAAGATTTATTTTATAATAAAGTAAGAATTATACTTAAGTATAATTCCTTAGTATAATCTCGTTTAATATTCTATAAGGCTAGCGCTATATACTAATACCTTATTAATATTAGAATTTCTATAAATTTAATAGCCCTTATATTTAAGGTAAATATTATATCTTATTAAAGATATTAACTAATAAGAAATAGCTTACTATTTAGAGTATATTTAGTAGAATAAAATTATATAGCCTAATCTCTTCATTTACTATACTAACTATATAGTTACTTTAAAGTAATAGTATTTTCAAGAATTAAGAAGATATTATAATAAATAAGAGCCTAGAAGTTAAGCTAGTATAGATTTAAGTTATTTATAGTACTAAGTATTTTTAAGATTATAATTATTACTATATATTTAAAAGCTTATACAGTCCCCGCCTCTATTAAAATAGGATTACTACCTAGTATAAATAAGTAGCTCCTAATCTATATAGTTCCTCTTAAGTATAAGAATAAAATTAGGCCCCTCTTAACTATAGTTTTATTTAATTAAATATATAATATATAGTAGGACTTCTAGGTTAGATAAATTTAGTAAGAGTTAGAAATAACGTACCTATATATAGCTAAGATCTCTTCTCCTTTCTTTATATATTTTATTAATACTATAAAAATATACTACTACTTACTTCCTTCTATATATTTAAATATCGCGTTCTAATATCTTATTTAATTCTCGTAGTTAATATTAAAGACTAGGTAGTTACTATAGCCTTAAATTAATAAGTCTTAAAGAACTTAGTAATATTTTTTATAGTAATTAAGATATTACCTTTTAAGATCTAGAAGAGATCTATAATTCTATTATTAGATTAATTTATAGCTATCTCCTTATCGTAGACTCTTTTCCTAGTAAATTCTCTAAGTAATACTCTAAGCGGTATATCTTATTTAGTAAATAGTCTATTTCTAGTACTCTAGATATTTAATAATCTAACTACTATAGAAGGTATAAGATAATCCTCGAAGCTATTAGGATAACCTTAGTAGAAGTAATATTTACTATTATATTAATAACTATACTAGATATAAGCGTACCTATTATTATATAGCCTAGTATAATAATAAGAGGGAAACCGCCTTAAATAGTTAAGATTATAATAGTATCTATATCTATAGACTATCTTATTACTAGTATAAGAATATCTAGCTTATATATAAGGACTATTATATTTATAAAGATTAGGATTATATTATACTAGAAAAGTAGTAAGGTTTTAATACTCTTATTAAAGTTTACTAGGTTTAAATTTAATAATTTAAACTATAATATATAAGATTCTAGTATAATAGACGAGGACTAGGAAATAAGGAAATAGTTATAAGATTACTCTATCTAATATATTTATTATTAATTCTAAAATAACCGCTAGTAGTACTATATTAATATTTTACTACTAGGGGGCTCGCTATAAAGTAAGGTTTAGTATAGATATTTACTTAGTTAATTATAGAGGATAATCTCCTATACTATACTTAATATTTAGAATATTATATCTTAATATAATTAGTATATAGATTAAGTTTATTATACCGCGTATTAGCTATATAGTAGATTATAGTTAGATAAACTAAGTATTTCTATCTATTACTAATAATAACGCAACGAGTTATAGTTAAATTATTATATACTATTAGATAATACTAGTTAATTATAGCCTATTTTAGCTACGTAGATCTTAGCCTTAGTAAGCTATATCTATAATACTTCTCTCTTCTTTTCTTTATTCCGTCCTAATCTCTTCTTTATAAGAGCTTTATACAATTTATTAATATCTTCTATACTTATACTCTTTACGCCTTCCCCCCCTAGTTACCTCTTTAGAGACGGTCTTAATAATTATATTAGTATTTTCCCTAGTAAATCTTCTAATAGTCTTCTATAGTTAAGTAGTAATTACCTCGTTATACTAAGAGATAATATCTAATAGCCTATTATAAGGGTTATTTATATCCGAACTAATCTAGATAGTACTATAGATAGGTATATTAGCGTCTTTTATATTATTTCGATTCTATTTACACTTAATATATTATATAATATTATTATTATTATAAAAACTATAAACTTAAATATATATAATACTAAGAGAACTTATTACTTACTACTAAATAGTAAGTAGTATTAGAATTACTAAAACTAATATACTCTACCTAGTATATTAAGAGGGCTATAAAAAGTAGGGATACTATTAAGAAAGGGCTATCTAATTATAAAGCTACTTTTCCTTCTTCTTTACCTATATTTCTAATACCTTATCTAATATTAAAACCCCTCTTAAGTAGACTAATTCTTAGGATCTAAGACTATTACTATATAACTAAGATTTAAGTAATATAAGTATTAATAGATATAGCTATTATTATAATAATAGTAAATCTAGATTAGTTCTTACGTAATTATATTATATAGTCTAAGAATTACGTTATAGATCTATAATCTTTATTATAAGATTATATAAGTTAGAGTAAAAGCGCTAATAGTTAATATATAAACTAGCTAGATATAATTTTTATTTACCTTAAAAATCTTTCTATATATAAGAAGCTTATACGTCTAATCTATAATTATAGTAGATTATTTAAACCTTTTATTAGAAGGCTAAAGGACTACTAGACTACTATAATAATCTAGGATATAGTAACTTTTAGTTATACTTATAAATATATTTACTATCTATATAGCTCTAAAAGAGACTTAGTAAATACTATTTATACTAGAATTAACTAACTTTATAGTCTACCTTACTAGTAAATAAAATTAATAGGATAAGAAAAGTAGCGTATATCTCTATATAGTAAGAACCCCTACTTAGGGAGAATCTAATACTACTTTCTACTATAGTAAAGTTAGTAATACTAAAAAGTATAAAGTACTTTAGAATAGAGGTTATAAATAAAATCTACCCTAATATTATAAGATACTTACTATAAGAGGACAAAATATATATAAGGAAGTATAGTAAGTTAGTTACTATTAAATTTCTAAATACGAATCTATAGTAAGATCCTATTACTACTACTAGTACTATTACTATTACTAGTATAATTATAGTATTACTTTAGTAAAAAGGCTCTAAATAGTATAAGAGTAGGTATTTAATTAGATATAGGTATACTATATACTAAGGTAAATACCTAGATATAGATCTAGAACCTAGCTCCCTAATTATAAAGAACTAGTATTAAAGTCTATAGTAAGCGGTCTAGACTAGGTTAATTAAATATATTCTATTTATTAGTATACTAATTAGAAGTTATAATAAGTATACGTACGTATAAAATAAAATATAATAGAGCCGCTCATTTCTATTACTTTATTTATATATATACCCTAGCCTTCTTAAAGCTATAAAAATTTCTTACTAATATTTACGGCGTCTTTAAAAGTATTAAACTTAATAGGGAGGATTAAGAAGGGATTACTATAGGTATTAAATATAAACTTCCTATTAGAAGATTAGACGAATTTATAATTATATAGAATCTATACTTATTAGCTAGTACTACCTAAAGGAATTAATAATCCTCTTATAAGATTAAACTACTTCCTTACTATTTCCTCTATCTACTCTAATAGAATACTTTCTAGTTTAAGGTAGGTTTTATACTATAGCTAAGGTAGATCTAGAACTAGATCTAGGATACTAGAGAGACTTATCTATTAATAGACTTACCTAACTATAGACTTATTAATATAGAACGACGTTGGGCTTAGTAGAAGAGATAGTTAAGATATTTAAAAGTTATTAGAGAGATACTATAATAATTCTCTAGTTCTTAGAGGTAGTTACTACTACCTAGTAGTAATTAGTCCGAGCCTTATTAATTAGGAGGAGGTTACGTAATAGAGTATACCCCCCTATACTAGTTATTTATATAATATAGAATATCTCTTAAGAGTATATTTATACTAAGGCTAAGCCTATTTATACTTAACTATACCCTAAAGAAGCCTTTACTAACCTCTATCTAGATTCTACTCTATCTTAAATATAAGCCCTCTAAATTAGATTATCTTCTAAGTTAAATCCTCTTATAGTAGGAATCTACTTCGACTTATAGCTTTATCTAGTATATAATCTCCTTACTAAACTTCCTCTATAAACGGCCCCCTTATAATTCCTCTTTTTCTTCTATAAAGGGAAGGAGAAGGTAGAAGAGAAGGAGGACGAGGATAAGAAGAATAAGTAGAAGGTAGAGGATAAGAATAATAAGAAGAGCGAGGTTTAGAATAAGAAGGATAAGAAGAAGGTAGAGGATAAGAATACTAAGAAGAGTAAGAATAAGGACGAGGATAAAAAGGCTAAGAAGGCTAAGACTAAGGAGTATAAGGAGTACGAGAGTAAGAAGGATAAAGAGAAGGTAGAGGATAGGAATAATAGGAAGGGTAAGGACGAAGATAAAGAGATTAAGGAGGATAAGAATAATTTCTCTATCTTATTTAATAAATAGGATACTATAGTTAAAGGAGATTACGTACGTACTATTAAAGGGTATAAGGGCTAAATTACTTAGATCTTTTAGAGAGGAATATATACTAATATTACCTAGTTCTTTAGTAAAGCTAGAGAAACCTTAAAGAACTAGGTTAAATTTTCTCTTCCTATAAAAAAGAAGTTTTTAAAGTCTAATTAAGTCGATTATATAGAGATTAGTTAACTTATAAGATAGAATAAACCTAGCTCTATCTATACGAACTATTATCTTCGCTATCTAGGGAAAGGTTATACTATATTTAATAATAATAGATCTCTATAGAAGTATTATAAAAGTATAGTAGATATAAAGGATATAGGTATAATATAAGAATCTATAGAGGGGAGAAAGAAAATATCTAATCTATTTTATCTCTTTATATTCTCTAAATAAAGCTATAAAATTTTAAGCTAAAAGAATCTATATATACCTAGTATAAGCCTACTTTTACTAAGATCTAGAGCTACTAGATTATAGAGTAGTTACCTAATATCTAGAGGACTAATACTATACTTTACTATATTATTAATATAGGCTTTAAATACTAGACTAGATTAATACTACCTTCTATACTATCCTAGACTTTACCTTTATCCTTACGCTTATCTACTTTATACTATTTATTTTTATATTACTTCTTTATCTAACTTAGAGTAATCCTATTAGATTAATAATCTTAGTTAATAGTAGAGGATCGAGTTTAGAAATATAAAGCGTCGCCTTTTATTAACTTAATTTTATACCCCTTAACTCTTTAGCCCCTTATTTATAATCTACCCTAATCTTATATACGTCTATAAATATTATACCTACCCTAAATATCTACCCCTCTACCTTAGGTATAGCTGGATTTAGGCTATCTAGTAATACTTTAGGTATAGATATACTAATAAGTACTCTAAATATAAGTACCTTAGCTACTATTAGCTATATTATTACTCTTATAGACGTAAATTAGGAATATTTAAATAAAAATATTTTAATATTTTTTAATAATATATATAACTATTTATACTACTAGGGTGTAGCTAAACTCGGTCTATAGTAATTACTATATTACTATCCTCCTTATATTAAATAAAGGTAAAGCGCTTTAGGTTAATATAAGGACTAAAGATAGTAATAGAAGGGGCTAGCTTTTATAGAAGTTAGTAAACTATTAGTAATTATCCTTAGAGATTAAGTATTTTAATTACTAGCTTAGTACGCCCGTATAGGTTTAGACTTTATATCGCGCTATTCGAAATAACTAGAAGCTTTACTAGTATCTCTTCTTAGCTAGTAGTTCTAGATACTATTATTAGAAGTTTATATATCCTATTACTTTAATTTAGATATTATATACTAAACTTATAAAGCTATATACTCCTCTAAAAAATAGTAAATAATCTAAATAGATTCTTCTTATATCCTAATATACTAATTAATACTTAGAATATCTTTAGGAAGTAGTATTCTACTTCTAGTACTAAAAGACTAGACTACTCTATTTACTAGAGTAACTTTTTAGACTAATAAGGAGTAGTAGAATAATTAGTTTAAGGAGGAGGAGAAGGAGAAGAAGGAGAAGGAGGAGGAGAAGGAGAAGGAGAAGTAGGTCGATAAAGAAGATAAGGAGTAGAACTATATATTTACCTCTTTAGGTTAAGTTTCTACGGTTTTTTTTAAGAGATCTATTCCGGGCGGTTATTAAGGCTTATAGGTCTATATTTAGCTAGTTAGGTTAAAGATTATACTTCTTAAAAATAGGTATATACTTACTAAATATACTTCTAACTAAGATTAATTATCTTCTCTAGTAATTTAGCTTAGACTATCTCGTCTTTATTAAGTTTATCTAAAAGCTCTAGGAGTTTAGTATTCTAGTTATTATCCTACTATATATTAATTTTTAGATCCGTCTACTTAAATAGTCTTAGGTAGAAGCTAGTAGACTTCTAGTCTATAAGATATAAAAACTTATCTTCTAGAATAAGGATATTTCTAGAATATAGGTATAGGTAGTAGAAAACTTATAAATAGAAACGTAATTTAGTAGAATTAGCTAAATTTTTTAGCTATTAATTATTATAGTACGCCTCGATATCTAATAGAGTAGTAGAAGTAATAAGATTATAGTCTAACTATATATAGCTAAAAGTAAAGCCCTTATATAAAGGTTCTAGGCGAAATCTTTATATATCTTCGAACTACTTTAGGACCTTCGTTATAGGCTTTAAGTAGGTATTAGGATCTATTAAGGAGGAAAGCGTCTAGCTCTTAATATACTCTATAATAAGATAATCTTTAAGCCTACTTTAGAAGAAGTAGTAAACGTAGGGAACTAGTATTATATTATTTAGAATCTTATATATATATTACTAATTTTCCGCCTTAAATTAGTTAATATTAAGCCCGTACTTAATAACTATATCTTTTAAAATCCTAATAATTAAAAGTCCTCTATCTAGTTTACTAATTATTTCCTAATCTATATTAGATAGTAAGTAATATTAGATAATTTTAGTATTAGAAGCCTTATCTTATAGAATTACTATAGTTAAGATTATAGAGTAGTTACTACTAAGACCTACTCTTTTTTAAGCTACTATTCTAGGATATCTAAGATTCTTAAAGCTTCTAGAAAGGTTATTATAGGAGTATATAAATTTTATAATATATTAATTTTCTCTTATACGCGATACTAATATAGAAAGCGTCGTTTTCGAGTCTAGTAACTAGCGCTCTAGTACTACTATAAAAGTCCCGCTATATATATCCTTTACCTAAATAGTATTAAGTAGGACTCTTAAATCTCTATAAGTATATAATTCTTCTAAATTATCTCCTACTACCTAGTATAAAATATAAGTCTATTTCTTAATAGAGTATATTTCTTATTATAGGGACGTATATTAGTCTATATAGTAACTAATCTTTTAGCTAAGGTAATACTAGGTTTTAATAATAATTAAGCCCGTAGGTAATACTTAGTATTAATATCTTAGTATATAAAGTATTACTTCTATACTACTCCTACCTCTACTCCTCTCTTCCTCTATTATACTTAGGCGTATTAGCCTACCGGATTTATATATAATTTAGTAATAATAAATAAACGTAGTTTTTAACTATCTTTACTCTATAGAATAAGAATTGCGGCTATAAACTAACCTTACTAATATAATAATAAGGTCCTATAGAGTACCTCTACGCGTAATAGAAGGCTATTATAGTAAGTATATAATTTTCCTATAGACCCTACGTACTTTTTCCGTAGCTAGATAGTTTGTAAAATTAAGATAATCTAATAATAGAAGTAGGAATCTAATATATAACTACTCTATAAGACTACTAATACTTCGTATTTTATAATATATTAAGAAATCTATTAACTCTAAGTTATAAAATTATACTCTAACTAGCTTTAAACGTATTTAAAAATAATTATTATAGGGAACTATAATATTAATAATCTTTAACTCTAAATAAGGAGTATAGGTACTATCTAGGAATTTAGGAAAGTCTTACCTAACCTTAGCTACCTAAAAGTAGATAACGTTAACCCTTCTATTTTATTCTTATATAGGTACCTAATAGCTAATAAAGATTAAGCCCGCGTTATTTACTTTTTAGACTTTATAGCTTATTACTAGTATACTAATATAGTTAGTCTTCTCTAGTCCGCCTTTAATTAATACTAGTTTATTTAGTTAAAGACGTCGCGTTATATACTTTTAAGAGGTATCTCCTAACCTAGATCCAAAACCCTAAATAGGTTAGTATTTCTACTACGTAATAGTAGGTTAGAATCTCCTATTAGTAGAAGAGGGTTAATACTAATTATAACTAAGAATATAATAGAATTTATTAAATTTTTAACTAGACTAACCCTAGCTCTAATACTAAAGATAGTCTACTATAGTAGTTAAGCGCGATTAATAATATTAAGGTATTATTACTAGCTATCCTAAGTCTAATATTATTAGATAGTATACGTACGGAAGGGAGATTAGATAAGATAATTTAGAATTATAAAGATAGAATAAAAGCCTAAAGGTATTATCTAAAGGTAGAAAGTAACTATATAATAATAGATATAAATAGTATTATTAATACTATAGTATAAGATCTAATAATCTTATAAGGTATATTATCTATATCTACCTTAAAAATAGTTAGGTATCTCCTCGTCGAGTATCTAAGGTAATTCCTAGGTACTAATATTCCTTATCGCCCTATAGCGATAGATATACCTCCGCTAAGTACCTATAATATTTATATTATATAATCTATACTATTCTATCTTATTATATAGTAGTCCCTACTATATTCCCTCCCCCGCCGGCTAAAGTATATATTATCCCTTAATACTATACTTCTATTCTAAATTTTAAATTATACTATCTATAAGTATATTATTATTATTATTAAAGGAACTATAAAATTATACTATCTGCGAGTATATTATTAAAGGAACTGAAAAGTCTACTATTCTCTATCTCTATTATACTCTATTACTATACTTAAGTATCTATATTAAGCTTTATCTCTATATTATTATCCTCTATTGAGTTATTAGGGATATTATTATATACCTCCTAAAGCTCCTCTTCTAAGTCCTTATCTATAAAGTACTACGCTAGCTTAGGAATAGGAGTCTATATAAAGTTATAATAATAGAAGCTCTATATACTATAGACGTTTATCTCTTTCTTAATAAATAAGGCGAACTTCTTACTAATAAGCTTCGTTATCTTCGTATCCTACTCCTTAATCTTTAACTTTATATAATTAATATTAGTTATAATTATCTTAACCTTATTAAGGACGTCGAGGTTATCCTACTTAAGGCGTCCAATTAATACCTACGTAATTATATTCGTAGAGTATAAAGAGACTTTAGTAGGGAATAGATATAGTAGTTTACTATAGTTAATAGAGTATCTAGATAGTAATACTAGGCTAACCTATAGGTTATGGTATATATATATAAGTTCTTCCTAAGTCCTACCTTCTAGGATCTCAAGAGTTAAGTAATTACCTTAGATACTATAGTACTATAGTAGTATAGTTAGTCGTATACTATCTACCTTACCTTCTAATCTATAGAAGTTAAGGGGATAAGTAATACGTATAGTATAATTAGGCGTAATCTAGCGAGTAAAGTCTATATTAAACTTTATAACGTCGTCTTTTATCTATATAGTAGGAAGGATCTTCGTAATATAGCTATTACTAAGTAATATACTACGTTTCTAGTTAATATCCTACTATACCTACGTATTCTCTATCTTATATATCTTTAGAATATACTAAGTATAGTTATTCTTAGTTTTACTAAATACCGTAAGACTACCCTAGATCTAGTTAATACCCTTTCTAGTCTAAAGAGCTTCCTTTATATTAATATTAATATAGCGGAAGAAGATATTATTACTCTTCTAGGTCGTCTTATAGTAATATAGATATAAGATTATCTATAGCTATTAATCTTAGTAAAGACTTACGTAACGGAGCTAATAGTAGAGTAACTAGCGTATTACCTACTATATAATACTATAGTATATAGTACGATTCTAGCCGAGATTATACTTACTATTTACCTTATAAAGATACTATAGGTAGTATACTAATTCGATCTTAGTAAGTTCCTTAATAGTCTAGTTATCTTCTAACTTAGCGAAGCCCTATAGGACGTACTTAAAGTACTCGACGTTAGTAAGAGCTTTATTAAGAACTATATTAGGCTTATTCTAGTATTTAAAGGTATCTTAGTTAAGGATACTACTATTCTTATCCTATTCTACGAGCTTAGCTTCCGTCTATATATTTTTATAGAGTATATCCTATAAGTCTCCCTTAAGTTAATAGTTCTTAAACTTATAAGTATAAAGTAGCTTATATACGTAAACTCTAATATAATTAGAGTAGACCTTAGGGCGATCCGAGAGACGGAACTACGTATAATAATCTTCTTATATTATAAAGGTAATAGGGTTATTATATTCCGAGAATTCTTAGAGATACGTAAAGATATCGTCGTTAGATCCTTATTATATCTAGGGGCTACTTATACCTACTATAGCGCGTAAGTATATTAGGTAGTACTTATCCTTTAATATAATAATAGACTTAGTAAACTTCTAGAAATCGTAAGGTTTATTATATATAATAAAGACCTTCTTCTTATCCTTAATCTTAACGTCTAAGCCTATCTATTTAATATATATAGGTATAATATCTTATAGCTTACGGTCTTATACGCGAAGCTTCTTTACCTTATTAGTATAGGTATACGTAAACTTATTTATAGATATCTTAATAACTACTATATCTTCTAGAATAAAGTTATTATCTACGGGCGCCTTACCTTTACCTTTTAAGCGTATAGCGCGTATACTATACGTCTATATAATTTTATTATTAATTTCCTCCTCTAATATACTTATATTATACGACGTAACGGATAATCGCTCTAATAGCTCGTCTACTAGAAGTACGTTATCGTCCTTCGTTATTACGTAAACCCTAAATAGCTCGTCTATCTCTTTCTATATAATAGCCTTTATACGGGTATTATAATTCTTATAATATTCGAGTTTAATAGGTAAGAGGTAATATAGGTATAAAATTAACTTAAAGTTAGTCTAATTATAAGGTAGGTCTTTATATTTACTAAAGATTACTAAGTCTACCTCGTTACTATCTTTTATACCGACGATATTAATTAGCTTAACAATATCTTTTACCTAAAGCTTATAGGTATTACGGGCGCGTAAGTTCTACTTCGAGAGATAGTCGTAGATTACGCCGTAGAAGTATTTAAGGACCCTTATTACTAGTTAGTTAATTATTATTTTAAGAAACTTATAAAGTTATATTAGTATATTACGACCTAGTTAATACTCTCCCGTTAATAGTAATATATCGTTAAGACTATTAAGGTAAAGAGGAGACTATTAGTTATCTACTAACCTAGTAATTACGTCTATCTATTTCACGTTATTATTAATATCTTTATTAGTACTACTTCGAAGCTTTTAAATTTTATCGTAGGCGTTCTTCGTAGTTATAAGTATCTTCTATCCTTTCTTAGCTAGGCGTCCTATAACTTTAAGCTCTCTATCTTTAAGTACTTCCTTAAGAGTAGCGGCGTTAGGAGCGAGTTATTTAAAAGTATTATTAGTACGTATACGTAAGTATTAAATAAATAAAGTACTACTAAACTATAAGTATTATTCGTTTATTATAATCTAACTATAGATCGCCGTAAGATAGTTAATACGTTCTTTATTTCCTATATTATTAATATTAGTCTTCTATTTATTAAAGTTCTAATTAATTAAGTTAAGCTTAGCGTACTATATTAGGGTAAGTACTAGACCTAGGGATACCTAGGTTATTATAGGCGTAGCTAGTATAAGTACTATTTAATCGTTAGTTATCTCTTTACCCTTACCCTTATAGCTATAGGTCTATCGTAAAGATAATATAGTAGTATAAAAAAATTAAGGTTATAAAGAAGAATTTATTAAATTAAATAATTATACTAACGAGGGAACGTGGTTAATATCTATATAGTTAGTTAGTATCTTAAAGTAAAAGGTTTTAAAGAAGAGAAAGTATAAGAAAGATATACTCTTAAAATATAAAAGTAAGTATTCTTTAGGAATATTATATATATAGTATTTATTAAAATAGCAATAATTACCTAATTAAAGGACGATATTTAGTATAATATTATACGGTAAATAGTTATTAACGCCTAATATTAATATATAATATTCGCTAAAGAATAATATTAATCTTAAAAATACGGAATTAACTAAATTAAAAGCTTTACGACTAATAATATATAAACTACTAGAACTGTAGTTTAGAATATTAGGTATATAGTACTATATATTATATACGGCGACGTCGTCGTATAGCGTATACGTTAATATAGATTATAAGGATCCTAATAATCTTAGGGTAAATAAGTATTATATTAAAAGTATTATAGAGTCGCTTTATATCTTTATAGTTATCGTTATTAAAGTTTTAGTTTTAAGGTTTATTACTAATATTAATATCTAGGGCGCGTACTAGGAGTTAGTCGAGTCTATTTATTACGCGGAGGCTATTACTTAAGTAATATAGTAGAGTTAGGATTAGCTATCCTATATAGTAATAATAAAGTAGTCGGGTAATAATATTATATTATTTAAGTAAAGTAAAGCTTGCGGGATATAAGAGTTATAAATTATACTAAGTAACTAAAGTAATAGCGAAGTAACTAAAGAGTAGAACTATAAGACCTTTAAGGGAGTAAAGTTTTATCTATATATAGAGATTCTATCCTAAAGCTTATAAGGCTCGTTTTCCTAAGAATAAGCTAAATAAGCTAAAGGCTCGATAGGCTTATTCTACTAGTATTAAGATAAGTAAGCTAAAGGCTTAACTAGCTTATTTTACTAAGAATAATCTAAATAATCCTTCTATATAACCTAGACCTTATCTATTTACTAATTAGTCCCTAGAGTAGACTATATATAATATAGCCCTCCTTCTTAGTAAGCTAGTCCTATAGTAATTACTTAAGTAGTAATAAAACCCTACGTCCTAAAGTTAAAGATAACTTCGAAAGCTTTAATAAAATAAAAACGTATTACTAAAGAAATATCTAAACTTAGATAACCTACTATTTTCTCCTATTAATATTATTTCGAAAATAATAGATAGTATATTATTATACCCTCTAGCTAATCAACGAAATACGCCTTATACGTATAGTTAGGAAAGCCCTATATTAAGATATTATAGTCGTTATTAGATAATACTAGGGAAAAGAAGGAAAAATAGATTATAGAGGATAAAGAAAAGCTCCTAGTAGTAAATACGTTAGCGAATTAAGCGATTACCTAATTAATAGCTAAGGTTTCTTATTAGTAGTAGGAGTAGTCTAAGCTACTTACTTATATATAGTAGAATAAAAATATATTATAGTTAGCTTAAGAGAGAGCGAAGGTAAAAATAATTTATCTTCTTAAGGAGCTTAAGGAGGAGGAGAAGGAAGAGAGGGATTGTAAGTAAAGGCGAGGTAAGGTAGTTAGCCCTAAGCCTTCCGACTTCGTATCCTTACTTTCTCCTAGTTTAGGGATAGTAGACTAGACTACTCTAGATTTACCTAATAGTAATCCTTTAGAGCTTAGAGAGAGTTTAATAAGTATAATATAGGTTCCTAAGTATTTTCTAAGGTAGGGTAGCCTTTCTACTTAATAAGATATTTATACTAATACCTAACTATAGTATAGTTAACTATTTTTTCGACTTCGTATTCCGGCTTAAGCTAGTTTTCCTAGAGTTTAGTTTTATAATTTAGAGGGGTGTCCTTATCTACTAGCTTAAGTAAAGAGATATAGAATACTAAGTATACTTATATTCCCTTTAGTAGCTTAAGTTTATAATTAATAGCTCCCTTAACTTCTTCGATCTTAAACGCTCTAAGCTTCCGGAAATTAAGTTTTTTACTAGGTCGTTTTATCTTAATATTACGTCGCTAAAGGTAAACTTTATCCCCCTTCCTAAGAATAGGTCCCTCTATTCTTTTCTAATTTACACGTAAGGCTATACGTATATTTAGGAAGGTAATATTATTTTTTAATTATTTATAAAGTTTACTTATCTCCGATACCTATACTATTACTTTAGTAGGTAATATCTATTATCTCTTAATATTAAATTAGGGTTCTCGTCTATAGTTAGTAAAGAATAGTAATATCTTAATTATATCCTAAATAGTTATATTATATACAAATACTATAAGTAGTAGTAGAGATACCTAGTTACTTTAATTATTATTAATATAAATACGTAAATACTATTTAAGTATCTAATTTATTCTTTCTATTTATCTATCTATTTATAGGTAATAAGCTATTAATAAGCTTCTTCTAATTTTTAACATTTTATATAACTCCTCCTAGAAGTATAATATAAATAGACTATCCCTATCTAAAATAATATTATTAGGTATACCGTACTTACTTACGACGTCTCGTACGAATACTCCTATAAGGTATCGTATATTATATTACTTAGGAAGTAGTATAAATATCGTATACTTAGTTAAACAATCTACTATAACTATAATATATTTGTACTAAATATTATCTAAGTTAAGAGAAGGTAGTAATAGTCTAATAAAATCTATTAAGATAGTTTTTCACGTACTATCTAGTACCTTATTAGGTTAGAGAAGTCCGTAGGGTTTATACCTCCCGTATTTTACCTTTTTATAGAGAATATATTTCCTAACTTCCTTAAATACTTCCTATCGTATACGTAGGAAGTAGAAGGTATTTTAGAGTTAAGAAAGGATAATCTCTAGTTAGTAGTAACTATTAAGTAGAGATTTATATTATTATATAATATAGCGTTTCCTAAGGCTTATAGGAAGATATACTAGGTTATTAAAGAGAAATAATCCGTCTTTAATACGGGTATCCTAGTCCGCTAACTATAGGTAGCCTTAGATATCTAGGTCCTTTTATTAAGCGTCTTTTACCTCTCGCTAGTAAGAAGGTTTTCTAGACTAAAGTAATAAGACTTAGTATATAAGTATATTACCTTCCTATTAGAATAAAGCGCGTTCGACTTTCTCTTTTTTTCCTACTATAAAGTCTTCTTATTAACTTAATATATTAGCGTTTACGTTTTCCTTTCCTTTCTTATAAAGGATTTAGAAGTTATAAGATAATAGCTCCTCTAACTATCTTAATTACCGTCGATTTAATTCTTTTATAGTTATAAAATTCCTTAAGTTCTTATAGTTAGAATATACGGTTATCTTATATTTTACTCCTTTAAGATAATACTTCTAGTATTTAAAGGTATTAACTATTACTATAAGTTCTTTATCTAATATAGAGTAGTTAATTTCTACTTTAAGGAATTTTTATATATAGTAAGCTACTAGTCTTAGCTTTCTACTTAAATTAGGTTAGCTAAGGTATACTCTAAGTACTTAATTAGATATATCTACTTCTACTACGGCTAGCTTTTCTAGGTTAAATAATTATAGAATTAGTAGCGTCGTTAGCCGTTCTTTAAGTAACTTAAAGACCTTTTAAGCTTACTTATTCTATTCGACGGTAACCCCCTTCTTTATTAATCCCGTAAGGGGTTCTATAATTTCGGAAAAGCGTTTAATAAATTATTAATAGTAATTTATAAAAGCGTGGAATAACTATACTCCTTTAACGTTTATAGGTACTAGCTAATCGCGTACTTTCTTATAAATACCTAGGTCTACCTCGAGACTAGCTACTAAGATAAAATATCTAATAAATTTAATTCGTTACTAGTAGAACTCGCTTTTTAATAGTTTTAGCTATAAGTTATATTTCTTTAGTACGTATAGGACTATCTAAACGTATTTAACGTATTCTTCGAACGTTCGTAAGTAAACTAAAATATTATCTATATAAATAGATATAAACTTATCTAAGTACTCGCGAAGTATATTATTTATATAGGCTTATAGTATTATAGGGGCGTTTATTAAACTAAAGGGTATAATAAGGTATTTATAGTATTTAAGACGAGAGCGAAATACTATTTTCTACTTATCGCCTTCCTTAATCCTAATTTAATAAAAAGTAGTAGGAATATCGAATTTCGTAAACTATCTAGCTCTATAGAGTCTATCCCTTAACTCCTAGATTAAAGGTAGCGTATACGTATTCTTTTCTAAAATCTTATTTAGATATCTATAATCGATATATAATTATTATAAACTATTAGGATTAGGTATAAAGAATATTAGGTATCCTATAGGTAACGTAGATTCCCGTATAAACTCCTTCTTTATAAAATTATTAATATATTTACGAAGGATCTTAAGCTAGTCCTCCTATAGAGGGTAGATTTTAAACTTCCTTAGTTATTTATTTTTCTTTAGCTTTATCTTATAATCCTATAGTTAGTATAGCGGAAGCGAATCCTTAAGCGATTCTTCTTTAAAAAGTTCCGTAAATTCCTAGTACTTATAGGGAATTTAGAATACTAGCCTATCCTCCTCTATCTAGAGACGATAGTAGTAAGCTACTTTAACGTATATAGGCCTTTTCTATAAAGGTCTTTTCCTCTATACTCTAGGGCGTATCCTAGCCTATATAGGATATCGTTAGTCTAGGAAACTAAGTATAAGTTCTCCCTAATTAATATATAGGTTATAAAGTTAAAGCTATAGTAGACCTAAGATTAAATCTAAGTCTCTAATATTCGTAATATTAAGAACTATTCTCTCCCTTCTACCCTATATAGATAGGGTAACGTCTACTTTATAAATTACTATACCTCTATTAGAGTTAACTAGTCTTCTATTAGTAATCGTTAGGGAATATAGGTACCTTTTCGACCGTAGTGGTATCGCCTATTTATTCGCTAAGTATTTACTTAGAAGATTTCTATTAGCGCCTAAGTTAATAAAGGCCTATACTAGTATATTATTAATCTTTACTTTAACTAGTATTTTAGGTATCCTAAGGTTATTTAAGAAATAAGGCGCTTATTTAGGATTTAATAGAGGCCTCTCTACTATTAATCCTTCTTATTTCCTAAATATTTATACTATTTACCTACTTACTTTATATTAACTATAATATCTAATTGTCGGATAAAGTATCGAAGGTTCTTTATCCTATTCGGATAGTATAGGTAGGTAAAGTTAATATAAACGTCTAGATAAAGGTCCTTATATTAATTATAGTTCTAATTAATTACTTATATAACGTCCTAAATAAAGCGATTAACCCTAAAGGTTAAGAATTCTAGATCTTCTCCCTTATCTTTACTAGATTCTTTAGAGCTTTCTAATAAGGACGAATCCCTATTATACTCGTCGTCGTTAATAAGTAATATTAATACCCTCTATATTTCCTAAAGGGGATATTCTATAACTATATACTAGTTCTTAGGTAGTATCTAATAGAGATTATATTCCGGATTATCTCTAACTATTAGATAAGTACTAATAAGTTTAACTAAGGATATAGTATTACTAACTCTAGTCTAATTTAGACTATATTCTAGTTCTAGTAAACTAAGGTATTTATAATACGCTTTAGGTAATCCCGATAAAGAACTTATTACCGTAAGGTACCCTCGAGGTATACTAGTAGTATTATAAGTTCCTTATCCGCTAGGGTAGTAACCTAATCTTTCTTTCTTAGAGAGATAGGTTTTATAGCTATTATCGTAGTAAGCTATCTAACTAAGGATATCGTAGTTAGGTACTACTTCTTTAGACTAAATTAAGTTAAGATATCCTAAACTTATTAGAGGGTTTCTAAATTATTAACCCTAATTTACGAAACGTCTATTATTATTCTTTTTTAGCTATTAATACTTATTTACGTAATATCCTAGTTTTCTATAGTTATAGTATTTCCCTTTCTAACCTATACCTTTCTTAAATCCTCTTAGAGTACTTTAGATCTTATTAAGCTCTATTAGTTAAGGTCTATATAGATTAACTCGCCGAACCCTAGTATTTACGCGGTTACTATCTCTATTTCCTTAATAAGAACTAACTCCCTTTCTTTAAAGTTTTCTTTCGAATAGGCGGTTATCGATCTTAATTAATACTTTAATTATTAAGTATAGGTCCTAAGGCTAATCTTCCTTCCTACTAATTTCGTCTTTAATATCTTCCTTAAGACTATTATAATACCGACTAAGTAGAGCCTTACTTCCCTAATTAAGGTATATAGCGATACGCTAGAAGTATATAGAATAATCTACTACTAAGGTATACTATCGTAAAGCCTTAATTTCCTATTTAGTAATTCTTTTCTTATTAATATTTCTAAAGGTCATTCGTAATTCCCTTATAAACTCGTCGTATAAGAGAAAGATTTATTAATATTCTAAACTATTAGGATTTTCGAGGTATCTATTAAGGCGGTCCTTAAATAATACGTAGGCTATTCCTCTTATATAACTAATAATAAATATAATTCTTTTCTCCTAAGTAGTAAACTTAGAGGCGTTCTAGTATATATAAAGGTTATATTAGGTAAGGAATATCTTAAGTTTTCCGTACTTACCCTTAAATATCTTAGGTGGATTAACTTTAGCTTTATTTCTATTATTATAGGTTTTAACTCGTCCTAAAGAACTTAGTATAACTTAAGGTACTATTTCTTCTTTATAGATTAATTCCTTAATTTCCTCGTTATAATTAGATTCTAATTCTTCTTTATTCTCGAATTCTAATTCCTCAATTCGTTATTTTCGAGCTAGAGGTAGTAGAGGTATAGGAGGTATAGAGTCTTTTCTTTTTCCCTAACTTCCTAATAGAATAGTAGATATAGACTACTTTCTTTCGATACTACTATATAGAGCGGTAGTTCTACTATATTACGCGGAGGCTATTACTTAAGTAATATAGTAGGGTTAGAATTAGCTATCCTATATAGTAATAATAAAGTAGTTAGGTAATAATATTATATTATATAAGTAAAGCGAAGCTTGCGGGATATAAGAGTCGTAAATTATACTAAGTAACTAAAGTAATAGTAAAGTAACTAAAGAGTAGAACTACGAGACCTTTAAGGGAGTAAAGTCTCGTCTATATATAGAGATTCTATTCTAAAGCTCGCGAGGCTCGTTTTCCTAAGAATAAGCTAAATAAGCTAAAGGCTTAATAGGCTTATTCTACTAGTATTAAGATAAGTAAGCTAAAGGCTTAACTAGCTTATTTTACTAAGAATAATCTAAATAATCCTTCTATATAACCTAGACCTTATCTATTTACTAATTAGTCCCTGGAGTAGACTATACGTAATACTATTTTAAGATTTTTACCGCCGGGAATCCGTTATATAGAGGGAAATTTATCTACTATAATATAATATTAGTATTATCTAAGGACTATAATATATAATACGTATTACGTAAAGTTTATAATAATAATAATAAAGGGTTATTATATAACCTAAATAGGTCTACTTTATAAGTTAGTATATTTCCCCGCGTATAAATAATATATTAGTTTTATCTATTAGACGTTAGTAAAGATAATTAAGTATATAAAGAACTTCTTAGAAAGCTATATCTCTAAGTCCCTATATTTAGAAAGTTATATACTATAGCGCTTTAAGTACGTCTAAACTTCTTAGAAAAGAAATACCTTATATATAAAGGATATTAGATCTTTTTAGAGTCCCGCGATACTTAAGGAAGTATTAGTAGCTTTAATCGTTTATCGTATAGTAATAATAGAACGTAATAGTAACTAAGGAGATATCTATATAATAATATAGTATCTATTAGAAGACGTAATATATTTTACTCTTTTATTTATACTTACTATACTTTTACTATATTTTATTTACTATATATATACTACTCTTTTTGCTACGTATATATATTTACTACGTATTTACTATATATATATACTTGTTATATATATACGCGAGCTACGCTCTTACTACCTTTAAGGTTCCTTCTACGTATAACTAAAAGTATATCTCTTAGGTAGATATTATTAAAGAATTAAAAAGGAGGTAAAGAAGTTACCCTAATAAAAAAGATAAAAGCGGGTCTACTAGTTACGTATTAGGCCTAGTTATAACCGTTATAAGCCCTCGAGATCTGTAATATACGGCTCCGTAGATTATAGGTATTACTATATATAAGTATCTATAATATACCCGTTTATAACCGTCTCCAGCCTCGAGATCTATAATATACGGCTCTATAGAGTCTTTTAACGAAGGGTACGGGGGACGCTTAAAGCCTTAGCCTTCTCTAGTCGACGTATTATTATTTTAAGAGTAGTACTACCGCTAATATACTCCTATTTAGTATTAGGTAGATAAGAGTAATTAAAAAGTTAAAAAGAAGACAAAGAAGTTACTTTAATAAAGAAGATAAAAGCGGGTCTACTAGTTATATATTAGGCCTAGTTATAACCATTATAAGCCTAGCCGTCTATAATATATAGTATTATAGATTATAGCTTAAGCGTATATATAGTATAATATAAAAGTGTATACAATATATATAGAGGTTATAGTATTTATTTTATAATAATATAAGAGGGTTAACGTCGTTAAGTCGACGCGGGCTAGTTAATTGCGAATCCTAGGTTCGCCTAAACCTAGTTAAAGATTAAAAGAGAGTAAAGAAAGTATATTAATAAAGAAGATAAAAGCGGGTCTTATAAATTGCGTATTAGGCCTAGTTATAACCGTTGCAAGCCTAGCTATCTATAATATATAGTATAATATAGATACTAAAGCTATTAGCGTCTTATCTCTTACTAGTTATATTCTAAAGATTAAAGAGAAGATAAAAGGGGAAGATATAATAAGAAAGATAAAATACGGATCTATTATTATACTTATAATAGGTTAGTTTTCCTTATTAGAATCCGGGTCTAGGAGGATATTATCGAAATAATTCTTATACTTATTAGGGTTAAAGTCTTCTAGACGTATAATCTCTACTATAGGGTCGTTCTTAGGATTGACGGGTTTATTAGCCTATAGATTATCCGATTTATAATCTAAGAAGATCTAATAATCCTCTCTATTAAAATCTATAGGGTTAGTAATACGTATAAAGGGTTAAGGGTTATTAGATTTATTATCGCAAGGTTCTTTATAAGTATAGTTAAAAGTATTATTAGAGTTCTCTTATATAGGATTTAAAGTCTTAAAATCTAAGGAAGGGTTCTTAGGTACTTAAGGTATAAAGATTCTAATACGATCTATATAGATCGAAGGGAAAGCGACGGTACCGTCGAGCTTAGATCGCTTATAGCTCCTAATACGCTAATTAGTATTAAAGTCTATATAGATCTTTAATATTCTATAAGGTCCTAGCTATCTAAATTCTAGTTTATAGCTATAGTCTCGTATAATCTTAGTATTATATAGAAGTACTAACGTTCCGACTTCTATCTTTATATAACGGCGTCGTATTACTTATAATACTTCCTAATATTTAATTACTTCTTAACGTAACCTTCGTTATTATACTACTACCTCTTATAAGTTATTTTCTTAGAAGTCGAGTTATATTATCCTTATTATAAGGAGGTCTTCTATAGTATAAACTAATTACTAATCCAAAGTGCGCTAAGTCGTTATTTTAAGCTTAATAGGGAGAATATACTCTTCTCCTAATATTATCTTAGCGGGTATTATACTAGTTATTCGTTTTACCGTTATACGGTCTACCTATAGTATAGTAGGTAGGAGTAGTACCTATAGCTTAGTACTACTACGCGTTATCTTCTATAATATAGTAATAAGTAGATAATATACTTACTTAATATCTCCCTAACCTTAAGAATTATAGGCTAAGATCTAGATCTTTCTTATATAATAAAGTTATAATAATACTTCCGTAAAGCGTCTATTCTTAGAGCCGCTATCTATGCCTATTTCTAATAGTACTCCCTATCTATATATAATATATTTAAAGATAAAGTCTATAATCTACTTACCGTTAGGAGAGCTATAGAGAGCCTTAGCTTTACTCTATCTACTAAGTTCTTCTTATATATAGATAATATATTCGAAACCCTCTCTTTTAGGTATCCCGGTATAGTTAATAGCCTATCGTACGCTAAGGATCTTACTCTATACCTTCGTTATATTAAGGCCTTTATTAACCTTATTCTAATTATCTATTTAGTAGGTAGAATATTCCCTAATATAAGTACTAATATTAAGATAATATCCTAACTAATAGTAACGCTATCTAATAAGTTATATAGTTACTTCTCTTCCTTTATAACTATACTTATTATAGAGCCTTCGAATAATCTCTTTTTATTTATTTAGATCGTTAATTACGCGTTAATATAGTAAGTCTCGTCTACTATAATAGAAAAGTTATCGTCGTATTACTAGATAAGAAAGAGCTTTACGCTTAATCGAAGCGTATTCCTTAGTATTACTATATTACTATAGTTACTAAAGTGTTATTAGATAATTAGTAATTATACGATATTTATTAGAATAATTACTATCTAAGCCTTACTATATATAGTATCCTTCTACCGTTAAATCTTCTCCGCTCGTCTATTAAGAGCTTAATATATCGCCTAAGTCTAATAATAATAATAGTAGCAAGTCGTATCTAGAAAGTACGTAAATACGGGGTCCTATATAGGTAATTATACTAAGATTAGAAGCTATAAAATTGTTAATATTAAATTTAGGAATAAGTAGAACGTCCTTAGGAAGAACGTCTTTATATTATTATAAGAGCCTATTAGCGACGGTATTCTTCTTTCCTTTAATATATTATACGTCGAAGTTCTATATTATAATCTACGCGAGCTATCGCGTAACGAGCGCGCCTATAATATTAGAGGCTATTCTATTTAATTAATAAATAAGTATCTTAGCGTCCGTCTCTACTACGAAGCGTGCGCCCTATAGGTAGATCTTAAACTTCTTAAGTATATTTAGAAGAGTATAATATTCGAGCTTAACTACGTCGTATTTTTTTTCTATAATTAACTATATACCGCTCGCGTATCGATATAGATATTACTTTCTATTATAAACTTATCTAAGTTCTACTTCCTATCCTTTTATAGATATATTAATAGCTAAGATAATCTTACTAGCGTCTTCCTTATACCGTACGGGTTTTAGCGCGGGAGCGCTTATAAGAGCCTTCTAAAGACCTACTATAGATTATTACTAGGTATCGCCCTAGATAAACTCTATACCTTTCTTAAAAAGATATAAGATAGGTTCCGTAAGTATTACGAACTCCTTAATCTATATATAATAATATACGTATATTCTAATAAATACTTATATAGATTTTAAAGTCCTAGGTTTACGCTATTCTAAAATAGCTATAACCTTCGATTTATTAGAATAATAACCTTATCTATTATACTAATATCTAATAATATAAAGACCTTCTATATAGATATCGAACTTCTTACTAGAGACTATAGCTCCTACTCTCTTAATATTAGCTAATAACGCGTTAAGGTTATATATATACTTAAAGATATTACGGCTTATACTAGGTATCTCGCTTATCTCGTCTCCGTAATCTTTATTAAGCTTATAGAGGACGTTATTAATATATACGTTGCTCGTATATATCTAGTAACGAATAATCGTTTTCGTAACGCGGTAGAATTACGTAATAGAATTAGTAGCGCCTTAGGGTAACGTTATTATCTAGTAAAGACTAAAAGGGTATTAAAAGGAGGTAAGGTCTCTACTTTCTTTAGTAAGTTCTAACTAATTATAGCTAGAGAATAGGTTAGTAAGTAAGATATATTAATACCTAGAAAATACGTCCGTAAAGTTATCTATAGAAGAAGGAATATTCGCGTCTCTAATAGTTACGCTATTAATATACGTCGCGCTATTAATTAGTTAATAATCTTTATTCTTCTTCGTAACGAGGAACTATAGGTTATAATAAGGAGTATAGCTTAGCTTAAGTCTTTTTATATTAATACGCTCTTAAAATATCTTACGAGCGACTAGATATAATACTTTTAGAATATTAAAAGATTTTACTTACTATAGGACGTAATTAACCGTATAAATAACTTAAGGAGGTACGACTTCTCGTCGTACTTTACTATATTTAGAGAACTCCTATACTAGGGTAGGCTCTCTACGGTATAGTATTTCTTTAATAAACGCTTTCTCTTTAGCGCTTAGATCTAGATTAATACGTATTACTTCGAAGCGCTTATCTATAAGTCTTATACCTCGTAGGAACGTCGTATAACGTTTCTTAAAATATAAGTCTAGGTTAGAGTCTAGCTTATTACTTATCTATTTACGCCGGATAACGCTTCTCTAGTTAATAAGGCCGCTAGGCGTACTCCCGTCCTTAAGAGGAATATTAAGAGGCCTAACTTTATTAGCCTTACGCTTATAAAGCGTAGAAATATATAGTAGTAAATTTTATTAATATTATAAGATTTCTTAGTATTCCGTTATTAGTAGTTTAATATCTAGGGCGCGCGCCGGGAGTTAATAAGTCTATTCTAGCTAATTAGGATCTAAGTTTACTTTATTAGCCCTACTAAAATTAACCCTAGCTATACTAAAATTTAATACTCGCGCTCTTCTTTACTAAAGATACTCTTACTATATCTTTTATTTCTTTATATTAAGCCTAAATACCTTCTTATTAGTATAGATTAAGACTAATTATTTACGCGCGTCGCGTAGAGAACTAATTAAGTATTCTTATAAGTTAAAGAATAATTTAGGTAAGTATTAATAATTATTATCTTTTTATATAACGATAGCGCCTAGATAAACTAACGCGGAAGAATTACTAGGCTTAATAGTTCTATACTCTAGTTTTCTATATTATATTCCTTATCCCTAGACGTCTCCTTATCGCTCGTACTTATTAGATCTTTATAATCTAAAAGATCCTTATCCTCCTTATTACTACTAGTACTACTCCCGCTTCTATCTTCCTTAGTAATAGGAGTCTTCTTAGTACCTAGAATTATACCTCTAATCCTAGCCTTATAATTATAATTGGGAGTATAGGCTCTCTATTTTATACTTTTACGGCCGTTAATAGATCTAGTAATATATTAGAGTATACTATCTAGCTCGTAATTAATTCTAAGAGAAGAGTAAAGAGAGAATAGCTAACCTAGGATAATTAAGCGTATATACTTTATAAGGATAATAAAGAAAGTATTATTATATACGAAGTCCGAGTCTAAGACGCGTATACTCGCTATCGTCTATCTAATAATTCGTATAGTAGTTCTATCTACTATAGTAATATTATCTTTAATCTTATACTACGAAGGATTACTAAATTTATTTATACTAAGCCTAAAGGAAAATACTATAGCCTTACTTATAATATTTACCTCTACTCCTATATTAATAAGTCCTACTCTAGATACTCCGCTAATTATAACCTTAGTAGTTAGAGAGCTAGTAAAGATATAATATTTACTATTAGCGCGATTAATAAGTTTAATAGCCTACGCTATAATAATCTTTAGGCTAACCTTAGAATCCTCGAGCTTATTAAGGACTATATATATATCTATACCTAATAGTATCTAGATCTAGTTAATTCTAATAGTTCTACCCTAAGTATTCTTCTTCTTTATAGTACGTTCTACCCTCTTCTAAGTACGTAAAGCCCTAGTAGCCTCTATAGTTAGTTTAATAGTCTTAGTAATATCTACCGGTAAACGTTTAAATATAAAGTTAAAGAAGCTAGATATATATATAAATACTTCTTCTAATAAGATCGTAATACTACGCTCCTTTAAGATTTTCTAAATAAGGCTGCTTTAGACTTACTTTTTATCGCTTACTATAAGGAGCTATTTAAACGTAGGATTTATATTTCTAGATCTTTTCTTCGTAGTAGGTTATATACCTTATACTATAGTATTATTATTATTACTAATATCGTTTATTTATTTATCTATAGCTCGCGAAGGTCTACTATTACTATTATTAAGTATTTACTAGAACTATCTAGATACGGTATACTTTACCCTCGTGGATTTAGACGCGGAAGGCTTTATTACCTTTATAGAAGACTTTCCTAGTATAATATTTAAAGCTTTTTTAGGAGTCTTATCTTTCCTAGATCTACCTACCGCTATAACTTAGCCTATCCTAGGTAATATTATACGAATATACTTCCGGTTATAATTATTATTATCGTCGTATATATTCGAGATATAGATTACTAACACGTTAGGCCTTCTATTCTAACGTTTCTATTATATTACCTTAATCTAGTTAACCTAAGGAGATACGCTATAATTACGAAGACCTATAAGTCTATTACTAGGGCTAGTTTCTATTCCCTAATATAGGCCTCGTACGCTATCTTACGAACTATAATAGATAATACCTTACTTAAATAGCTTATAAAGGTAACTTTCTCTTTTACTAAATATTATATAGCTTGTACTCCTATACCTAAGGTATAGCTAAGGAACCGTACTAGTAGATCTAGTAGTAGGCTAAGAAGTATTAGTATTATATTAAGTACCTAAGGTTATAACGTTTAAGACTTACTACTATTAAGTATAGTTTAAACGAAACTTCTTATAGATCTACTTAGAAGCTAAGATATACTAAATAGTATCGTTATAGATAATAGTAAAAGTAGGGTTATAAGTATACTAGATCGTATTAAACGTAGTCTCTCTACTAATACTACTAATATAAAGATTCTCTAATATATCTAATAGATCTTAGTTTATCTTCGTAGGGCTTAAGAGTTAAGTACGTCTATTAGATAAGTTTTTATTTCTCTTTTTAATAGATTTATTAGTAATACGCTCTAGGGTCTTATTATTACTTTTACTAAGTATAAATACTACGATATCTTCTTATCCGTTTATAATACGTTCCGCTTCTATAATAATCTTATTAATATCCTCGTAGATATAACGAGATAAAGATTTAATAGGAACCGCTAGTAGTATTTATAATAAGACTAGGACGACGTAATAGGATATATAGTAGAAGTAATAAGAATATCTTTATATAAGTATAAGGTAGAGGAAGATATACTTAGTAAGGGGTACGTAGAGAGTAAGTTAAGTACTAAACTTAATAATTTTACTAATATACTATCCTTAGAGTTATTATAACTATTAAAGAATAGTACTTTTAGAGTATTATATAGTATATAATATTTACCTATTACTAAATCTATAATTCTTAGTCTAATAAGAATCCTTATTAAGCTTAGTTTACTTTTTAATATAAGACTATATATAGTATTACTACTCTCCCTATATTAGTTTTAACTTATCTAGCTTATCCTAATATAGTATACTTTCTAACCTAAGATAGTTATTATATAGATATTCTCCCCTAAATTTAGGTCTACCTATAATCCTAAGTATATTTAGGCGTTCTATAAGATTATAGTCGTAATAGAGTAGGCTAGAATTATTAGGCTAACGCTTCTAAATTTCGCGTATTTAGAGAGAGGAGATATATTCTACTTTAAATTTATAATTAGAAATAACTTTAAGTAGAAGAGAGTTCTAGATTACTATAGTACTATTATTAGAGTAGAGACTAGGTATACGTTACTTATCCGCTTATTTAATAGGTTTATTAGCTATATTAGGTTTATAATAACTTATATTATAATAAGTTTTATAACCGCGCTTTATTTTAATAATTAGTAGTAGTATATTAGAGGTCTTATATTTCTTAGGGCTTATGTTATATCCTTAGGCTATCTCTATAATTCTTCTAAAACTAGAAGGATCTAGTATCTTAATAACTTCGCGGAGCTTATCTTTATACTACTCTTATACCTTAATAACTTACTTAGGCCTATATTCTATAAAAGTCTTTATAAGTAGGAAGACTACCTATATAAATTACGCGAGGATAAACTTAGGTATAATACTAGCTATAATTTTAACTAGCTAAATATAGTATAAGCGCTCTAGCCCGTATATTATCTTAAGAAAATAGGTAACCTAGTAGCTAGCTTTACGTATAAGGGTAAATTTATACTTATTAAAGGCGTAGTAGATATCCGCGCGTATAGTAAGTATATTTACTATATTATCCGTAATTACGTCGCCTAAAATATTAAGTTATATTATACTACCTTATACCGTTCTTCTAGAACTAGTCGAGTTTATTTTATAGGTAAAGATATATATACTTAATATAGTCGCGGTACTTAGAGATGGCGTAATTTCTATTATAAGCTAAGATAGTAGTACTAGTAGAGAAAACTAAGACTATACTCTAAGACTTAACGGGTACTAATCTAGCTTTATTACTAGAGATACCGCGCTACTATAATAGAATATAATAATAGAGAAATGCCTAGTATTAGAAGGATAGGTAAATAGGGTACTTATAGTAGTTATAAGAGCTTCCTAAGCTTATTAACGCTAGAGAAGGTTTAGATATATAAAAGTAATATTTTTAAGTAGATAAGATATAATTATCTTATAGTTCTAGCTATTCTCTATCGCGATTAATTATAAATAATTTATCCTACGCGTTATAAGTATTTATTATATATACTAATAACGCGGTACCTATATAGAGGCTACTATTAGAACTATTCTATATATATTATTAGAGGAGGACGTTTTAGTCGTAATCTTTAGAGTAACTAGGGTACTTAATAATAATAATATACTTATTAGATCTATTATCTAGATCTCTATAGTCTTAGTCTACTAGTAATATAGGGTATTATAATTATCGCCTAGTAGAGTAGTACTTTTAGAAAGATTAAAGTACGTATAAGCTAGATAAATACTAAGGATACTATTTATATAATTCCGTATAAAGAGCGTAGTAAGATCGCGTATATATAACTATTAGAGTTCTAGTTACTATAGAGTAAGTAGGGAGGAGCTTATAATAATATAGCTAGTTAGATCTTATATAGTCTATAAAATTTAATACTTATATATTATAGCTTTTCTCTAGGTCCTAGACCTTTAAAGCCTTATTAAGTCCTAGAATATTAAATATTATATTTATATACGCTATCTATACCCGTCTTTAACCTATATTAGAGGTCTTTAAGCTATATTAGAGGTCTTTAAGCTATAATAAGATTCTTTAGTTAGAAATAATATACTTACTAGGTGAAGAGAGTTTAGGTAATATTTTTAAGTTATATATCTAATAAAGAGTTAAATATAATCGTATTTATTAGTATAAGACGGTTTTTTAGGGGGTTCTAGGATTAATTCGGAACTAATACGACGGAATATACTATCTACCCTAGGAGTAAATATTTAAGTTTTATAAATTTAGCTACTTATAATATCCTATTTATACTTTCTATTACTAAATAGTAACCTATACTATATACTACGTCGCGCGGTATTACTTATTATCTATATATTACGCGCTACCTTATTTATTCGTACTCTAAAGGAAATTTATATATTATGTATAATTAGAATAATATCCCTACCTACCTACGCTAGATTTTTATAACCCTCTCTAAAAGAAGATATTATAAGATTTTGCGATAAGTATACTAAGCTTATAGGATTATAGGTTTAGACGTATAAGTAGCCGTAGAAACCGTTATTCTCCTTTTATCTAATATATATTAACTTAATTATAAGTAATATATACTTAGAGAAGTATAGTCTATTAATCTAAGCTATATAACCTCCTATAGGAGGATATTAATATCTAATAATATACTTAACTACTAGTTGAACCTTTTTTTAACGAGTTATCTATATAGGTTACTAATCTTCTTTATATCTAGTCTTCTACTATTTAAATCTATATCCTCGAAATATACTCGTATTAGAAGATAGCTCTCTTTATCTTATTAACTAGAACTCTACGGCTCTAAGAATAGGTTAGAGTAGTCCTAAAGCCTAATACTAAGTAATTACTATATAGCCTATAGTATTATTCGTAAATTAAGCTTACCTTATATAGTATAAGCGGTTCTCGCGTATTAGAGTAGAGAGGGAGTAAAAGAGGAACGTACTAATCTATTATCTAATTTAATATACGTACTAATCCTATCTAGACTACTCTAAATAACTATATTTCTAAGACCTTATTAACGAAAAGCTATATAAAGGGATATATCTATAAAATATTATTATATATATAATATTAAGTAAATAACTCTATAAATATAATATAGAGAATTACGTACTAGCTAGGAAAATAGGCGAACCTTTTATAGAGTTTCTTACTTAGAATAAATATATCTAGCTATACTACCTTAAAAGTCTAATCTTTATAGGTAGTATAAGGTAATAGCTCTATATAACTATAGGGAAAATTAGGAGATATTACGAAGCTAGCTAAATTAAAATTAAATATAGAACTTTTAGACTAGATATAAGCTCTAAAACTACTTCCTATAACTATTCCCCTATACTATATTTAGTAATATATATATTGCCCTCTATATATTACCCTCTTACTTAGAAGGCTTTTTTAATTTAACTAGTAACTAACCGCTATAGAAACTTAAATATAGCGTAGGTACTTACTACTATAAGACTTAGCTATAGACTTAATTCTTAAAGCTAAAGAATATCTCTATAACCTAATATAAGAAGTTGAGTAGATCTTTAATAATTTAGAGCTCGTTCTAAATATTTTAGTATTCTTATAGTACTAATATACTATCTCTAAAGGTTACTATACCTTATAGCTTCCTAATCTAACCTTAATTATTAATCCCCCCTCTAGACTAAAATACCGCAAATTAAGGAGATATAAAAAGTATATAGATTTAAGAGATATATCCTAAAGTATTATTAAGACGTAAAGATTAGAGATATAGTACGTTAAGCCTAGGGTCGTATATATTAAGAGCTTAACTACCTCGGATAGCCCTATAGGGTAAATTTAGAACTATTAATTTAGAGATAAGGGAGGAGACTAATCCTAGGCTTAGCTTTATCTTTATTTCTCCTAGTTATTTCCGGTACTAAGTATAGTTTTAATAGATTTATACCTTATTTTAAGTTTAGTATTAGTTATTCTTAGTTTATATCCGCCCGAAGTTTATAGTAGTTCTTCTACTATAAAGAACCTTTTAAATTTAATATATTAGGAACCTCGAGACTCTAGATTCTTTATTACCGCCTCTAGTTTAACCTATAGTAAAACTAGCTTTTAGAACTGGAGAGATCGTAGCTATTACGTAGCTACTTCTACGGCGTCAAAATTATATCTAATATAGAGATTACTAAATAGAGATTCTCGATTATTATAAGTAAGTCTATAAAGAGCGGAGGGAAAAATAATAATAAAATTAATTAGTAGTCTCTAAGACTATAGTTAAAGTTAGAATAGAGTTTAGTACTAGTCTTATAAATACTTAAGGGCGCTATTCTTTATCCTAAAAGAACTAGTACTACTACTAGTTAACAAGGTATACTTCTTCTAACCCTAACGAATTACTATTTCTAGATTAAAGAAGACCCTAATAATAGTACCTCTATAGCTCCTAAGGATTTATATTTCCCTCTTATACTATATTCTATATACTAAATAATATATACTATTCTTAAATCCTAATTACCCTATTATCCTATTCTTACCTATTTTAACTATTAGAGATCTTCTATATCCTTAGGTCTAACCTCTTACTATAATAGAGTAGCCTAATAAATACCTTCTTATTCCGCGATATTTCTTATAGAGTAACTAGCTATAGTTAAATAACTTATATAAATCTTAATACTTATTTTTAGATTATAAAGAAGAAGGCTTTAATATATTATAAATAGGTAGTAGATCTAGTATAAAGGTTTAAAATATATTAAAAATTAACTATGAAAAGTATTATAAAATAGTACGTTTATCTTACCCTCCTAAATATACTTAGCTATAATATTTATCTCCTGCTAACCCTAACCCTTAATAATTAAAGACTAAATTAAGCGCCCTAGAATTAAGCCTAACCTATCTATTTAATCTCCCGTAAACGTCTTTATTGGCCGTAGGAGGGAATCTTATATAATATTACTATTTTACTTAGAACCTCTAACTAAAGTAATATAATCCCGAAAAACGCTATATAATAACTAAGGCGTAACTTAACTTATAAAATCTAAGTTATCTAACTATAAGCTAAAGCTATAGCTATATACTCTTCTAAGAAATAGATATATTACGTTAGTAGAAATATTAGAGTTTTTAGGAAGTATTAATAGATATAGTTCCTAATTAGAATCTAATATCTTATACTATATACCTCTTACTTATATAGGATTTCTTTTTCTAGCCGTAAGAATAAACTCTACGTTACTCTCCTTAGGTACTAGGTATATAATTATTATCTTAAGTTAAATAAGATTACTTTAGAGTATATAGTAGTAGTAAACTTCTATATACGGTCTAAATATATAACTTAAAGTAAGAATAACTAAAAAGAATTATACCTAATAAGTAATAAAACTAGTTAGGATAAGGTATTAAGTCCTCTTTTCTAAAAAATCGAAGATATTATATTTTAACATACTCCCTTAATTTGCGAGGCCGGTAAAAGTCTCTTACCTACTTTATCTTATAGATATAGAATATATACTACCTATTCGTAACCTATATAGGAGCTAAGCCGGGCGTAGGACTTAGCTTAGGACTTAGGTCCGGATTTAATTTTAGGGTTAGAAGAGTAGGTAGAAGACCTTAGTTATATTCCTATATTTATCTCCGCTTTAGAATAGTCTCTTTCTTTCTATAGAGAGATATAAGGGCCTTAATCGTTTCGATCTAGTAGCTCTACTTACTCTATAGAGTAGAATTAAATAGGGGCTAATAAAGTAGCTAAGCGACGCGTTTCTATTCCTCTAGAGCGTATTCGACTTAGCTAGGTTTCTAATCCTTTAGCTTTAAATTAAGTATAGATATACTAAGCTACTATCTTACGTCTTTAGTCTTAATTTAGTTAAAGAAGTCCGCTTAAGACTCTTTTAGCTTAATTCTCTTTAAGCTTTTTTTTATATTCTCGAGGTCTAAACTTACTTACTTATATAGCTTATATACCTTACTTCCTTCTTCTTCTATAATCTTTAGTATCTTATATATTCTACGAGTCTTATAGTAAAGGTTATCGCGCTATTCTTAGAGTTATATAAGTAGTAGATATAACTTAAAAGATTCTACCTTTAAATCGTTTAATATAGTAGGAGTACGAGTATTAACGTCGCGCTTTATATAAGAGACTAACTTAAAGAGCGCGTTAGTAGAAGGTCGTCTAAGGAAAGTAGCCTATATATTATACTATATCTACTTATTTATATAAGTCTAAAAGATACTAGTATCTCTATAGCCTATAACCTATTATAATTACGCTTATATAATAATCGCTATCTAAACTATTAGTATAGTTTAGTAAAGGAAGAGAAAAGACTTACCGTCTACTACTTCGCCTATTCCACGTCGAACGTTATATAGATTAAGGATTTATATTAGTCCTACTATTATACTAAGCCGTTAGAGGTAATAAAGGAATATATAGTAGTAGAGAGGTTTATCTCTAGACGTCTAAATACTATTAGAAGTAGGTATAGCTTACTAGAAAATTAGTTTATTCTTATAGGACCGTTTCTATCTTAGGTATATAGAATTTTAATACTTAGTATTAACCCAAACCTTAAATAAATCCTCTACGTAGGAGGGCTCTAATTCGTATATATCGTTAAGTATAGCGATAATAATTATTAGTATTACTAGGTCGAAGATAAGGTTATCTACCTTATAGAGATAGTATATCTTACTATAGATAGTTAGATACTATAGCTAAGAAAGTAATACTAATTACCTACTATTTATAGTTTCTCTTATATCCCTTTATAAATGTTAGATTAACTTCTATTATAAGAATATTACGCTTACTATTGGAATTAGGGAGAATAATTAGTATAATATACTTATAATATAGTATCTTAATAATCTTATTAGTCTCGCTAGGTTCTAAGTCTATCCTATCCCCTATATTAGATCCTAGGGCGTATTACGTAAGAACCTTATTATCTCTCTTTATATAGACTAGAGCTCCTAGTCGTAATTCTATATATATATAGAGTAGGATTATAAATACTAGCTAGAGTCGCTACCGCTTATTAGAGAATATAGAAGTATCTAAGGCCTAGTAATAATACTAGAGGAGATATATATCGTTGATATTTATAGCTAGCTTCTCCTTTATAGATATATTAAGATTATACCGTAAAGTTAACTCGTTATTAATATACTACGTAAGTATTAGTCGATTACTACCTTTTATATAAGGCTTAAATAGACTAATATTATTTACCTCTTCTCTCTAATTATCCTACTACCTCTAACTAACGAGCTTTCGAAAAAATTACTACTAATATTTAAATTTCTATTAGATATTAATTCTCTTCCTCGAGGTATAGTTATTAAGAATCTACTTAAGGAAGAGTATTATATCGCCTCGCTTTACTTTTATAAGAAGTCGTTTTACTTTCTTCTTAGCATTCTTATAGTACCTAGATATATAAGTAATTTTATTATTTAGCTAAGATAAGTCCGCATGCCTTACTTAGACTATCTAATAGAAATCTCGTTAATATTATTCTTAGTAGAGTTAGAGTACTTCTTTTTTACTATTCTAACCTTTCCTAGTTAGCTTTGAGCGCTCCCTATAGTATTTAGCTAAGAATACTATTACTTTCTTCTTTTTTCGATTTTTCTAAGGAGCTATACTTAAGTATAGGTAAGTATAGGAATATCTAGGGAGAAAAGATTTAGCTAACTAAGGTAAGGGCTTAACTATAGTAGCGAAATATTAATATAGCGTTACGTAAGAGTAGTAGTAGGTAATAGTAGGTAATAAGATAAAATAGGAATACTAGTAATCTATTAAGTATTAGTATAGAATATATATAAGAGCTACTAAATAAGGGAACGAGTTTTACTCTTACCTAGTTTATTAAGTTTCTAAATTATTTATTATATTCGATTTTCTTATCTTATAGAATAAGTTATAGTAGACTATATAGAGTAAGAACGACAATATAGATTAAGAGAGGACGTAATAAAGGTTACGTATAGAGTATTATATAAAGAATAAGCGTAAGAATAAGAGCCCTAAGATAGTATACTATATAACGTTCTAGTAAGCTATTAGTATATATAAAAAATTAAGTAGTTCAAAGGAAAAAGAAAGGAAAAGAATAAGATACCCTACTATAGGGTAATATACCCCTAGAGACTAAGGTATATATCTAAGTAATCGTAGAGGGGGTTATTTTTACTCGTATTAGCTAAGTAGGCGTATTATAATAAAGATAAGAAGCTCGTCCTAAGTCTCGAGTTTATAGTAGAGTTAGGCGTATTTAATATTAGGGCTCCTAATAGGTCGGGTTAAACCTAAAACCTACCCGTCAGGTTAGGGTCGTGTCGGGTTTTTAGGGTAGGTTTAACTACTAGAAACTTAAACCGACCCAGCCCCGCTAAGGCCGGGTTATAACCTAACGTATAGGTCGGGTTTTTTTAGCCTATTTTTAGTATATTTTTAGTTTTTATTTAATTCTATTAGATCTATAGGTATATCTTAATTTTAAAAGCTATAGACTTATTATTATAGTATTTCTCTACTATTTTATTAATTTAAATCTTAATATATCCTACTATTTATACCTTAGTAAGTCACGCTTTTACCCTTAGGTTTAACCTAAAAGCTAGGTAAGTTAAGATTTAATTCCCCGCCCCGTAACCTAACCCTCCCCTTATTTAACCTAACCCTAGTTAGGTCGGGTCTATACCCTAAAACCCCGACCTAACCCGCCCTATTGGGAGCCCTATTTAATATAGGCTAGTAGGGGTTACTAATGCTAATAGCTTAGCCGTTTAGGAACCCCTAGGTATAACTACCTCTAAAAGCGGTAGTATAAGTCCTAGGGCTCCTAATAGGGCGGGTTAGGTCGGGGTTTTAGGGTATAGACCTAACCTAACTAAGGTTAGGTTAAATAAGGGGAGGGTTAGGTTACGGGGCGGGGAATTAAATCTTAACTTACCTAGCTTTTAGGTTAAACCTAAGGGTAAAAGCGTGACTTCCTAGGGTATAAATAGTAGGATATATTAAGATTTAAATTAATAAAATAGTACAGAAATACCTTAAAAATAAGTCTATAGCTTTTAAAATTAAGATATACCTATAGATCTAGTAGAATTAAATAAAAACTAAAAATATACTAAAAATAGACTAAAAAAACCTAACCCGCGCGTCGGGTTATAACCCGGCCTTAGCGGGGCCGGGTTGGGTTAGGTTTTTAGTAGTTATACCCGCCCTAAAAACCTAACCTAACCCTAACCTATTAGGTGGGTTTTAGGTTTAACCCGACCTATTAGGAGCCCTAATAAGTCCTCTAAGAACGGATATTAAGGTCCCTAGATCTAGTATTAATATTATAATAAAAAAAAGATCTCTATATAACTAACTTTCTTTTTTATTCTTAGGGATTTCTACTCTATATAGAGTGGAAATCTAGGAAATAAAAAAGTTAGGTCTTTCTAATAAAAAAAAGATCTTAATAAAACTAATTTTTTTTTAATTCTTAGGGATTTCTACTCTATATAGAGTGGAAATCTAGGGGAAAAAAAGGTTAGGTCTTACTAATAAAAAAAAGGTCTTAATAAAACTAAATTTTTCTTTTATTCTTAGGGATTTCTACTCTATATAGAGTAGAAATCCAAAATAAAAAAATAGGTCTTAGTAATAAAAAAAAGGTTGTAGTTATAAAAATAGGTTAAGTATATACTAAAGATCTTTTTTTTCTTTTTCTAGAATAATAAGGTATTAAGGTAGTAAATTATAGACTTATAGTAAAATCCTAAAAAATACCCTAATTAGCTTTAAAATACTAAGAATACTATATATAAACTATATTTTACCTAAATTAAGTTACTACTATACTAAATATCTTTTTTTTAAGGATAGTAAGGTATAAAGATAAAATTTTAAGGACTTATAGTAGTACCCTAAAAGATACTTTAGACGTCTTTAGAATTCTAGGTCTTACTATTATAGTCTAAACCTAAACTAAATTAAGGTAACCTACTACCCTAGACTCTAATAGGCCTATAGTATATATCTATAACTAGCTATATATTATAGACCGTAAGGCTTATAACGGTTATAACCGGGCCTATAGTATAACTAGTAGATCTACTTTTATCTTCTTTCTTAGAGTAACTTCTTTATCTTCTTTTTAACTTCTTTAATAACGCCTTAATTCCTACCTTAGAATCGTCTTATAGATTTATCGGTCTTAATATATAGATTAAGAATATCCTAAATTCGATTACCCTAATTAAAGAGTATTAATAATAGTAAGACTTAATCTAAAAGTATAGTAAATATATATAAGTAGTAAATAATATGTATAGTAAACAATTATATATAGTAAATAAGTCGCGTATATACGGTAGATAAAGAGTAGTAAATAAGTAGTAAATATAAATAAAGAGTAGAGAATAAGTATAATATATTACGTCTTCTAATAGATACTAAATTATCTTATAGATATCTCCTCAGTTTCTATTACGTCCTATTATTACTATAGGATAAATAATTAAAGTTATTAATACTTCTTTAAAGTATTACGGGGCTTTAAAAAGATCTAATACTCTTTAATATTTCTTTTCTAAGAAGTTTAGACGTACTTAAAGTATAGTAGTATATAACTTTCTAAATATAGGGACTTAGGAATATAGCTTTCTAAGAAGTTTTTTATATACTTAATTATCTTTACTAGTATCTAATATATAAAACTAAAATATTATTTAATATATAAATATATTAACTTATAAAGCGTATCTATTTAGGTTATATAATAATCCTTTATCTTTATTACTATAATCTTTATATAATATATATTATATATTATAGGCCTTAGACGATACTAACAGTATATTATAGTATATAAATTTTCCTCTATATAATAGATTCCTAGTAGTAAAGATCTTAAAATAAACTTAACTAACTTATAGCGTCTAAGATATTCACGTTAGTAATAAACCTCTAAACTAAAACTTTAATAATAATAACTATAAAGATATAATATAACTTTATAATACTTCTAATATATTATTCATTTACTTTAATATCTTTAAAGAAGATACGCGTATACTATATAACGATATTATTATATATAAGACTTAAGACTAAGGGTCTAAATGTACCTAATATCTCTATAGTATTAATTTACTTAATTCTATATTTTTAAGAAGTTGATATTATACTTTAAGAATATTATATATTAATAATATACGTTAATAACTATTTATTATATAATAGTATAGTAAATACTATCCTTTAATTAGGTAATTATTACTATTTTGACAAATATTATATATATAATATTTTAAAGAATACTTACTCTTATATCTTTAGAGTATATCTTTCTTTATATTTTCTCTTCTTCCTTTAAAATCTTACTTCAAATATTAACTAACTACGTAGATATTAACTACGTTTCCTCGTTAGTCTAATTAATTAATTTAATATAATCTTCTTTATAACCTTTTTCTTTTTATACTACTATATTATCTTTATAATAAATCCGTAATTATAAGGGTAAGAGTAAGGAGACTACTAATAGTTTAATAGTACTTATACTAACTACGCCTATAATAACCTAGGTAGCTATAGGCTTAGTACTTATTTCTATATAATATATTAAGCTTAACTTAATTAATTAGAACTTTAATAAATAGAAGACTAATATTAATAATATAGGAGATAAAGAACGTATTAATAATCTCGCGGCTATTTATAGCTAGATAGTAATAAATAAGGATCGCCTATAATTTATTAGTACTCTATTTATTAAATACTTATATATATATACTAATGATACTTTTAAATAGCTTACTCCTAGCGCCGCTACCCTAGAGGAAGTACTTAAAGATAGAGAACTTAAGAATATTAGATATCTAGTATAGAAAGGCTAGAAGACCCTTACTACTATAAAGAACGCCTATAATAAATTTTAAAAGCGTCAAAGTAACGCTAATAAGGATATTAATAATAATATAAAATAGACTAATAGTATAATCTCTAGAGTAGTAGATAACTAATAGCTACCTCTTTACCTTAATAGACGTAACGATATATTACAATTAACTAGGGAGTATTAATTAGGCTATAATATACTAATATAACTTCGTAAGTTTCTTAAATTAGTTATTAACTAACTAATATAGAAGGTTCTTAAATACTACTATACTATAATCTATAATTAACTTTCGTTAGAAAACTCGGGTACTTATAATATCTATAAGCTCTAGGCGAATAATATTATTAAGCTAATTAAGATTATTAGTACGAAAGATAGTAATAAGGCTAATTTAGTACTCTTTAGTAAATATAAGGACCCGCCTTATAATTAGGGTAACTATAAGTTAATTACTTACCTACGTTACCTCCTTCTAATTAAGCTCGAATATTATAAGAAATCTAATAGTCGTATAAAGGCTATTATATAGGAAGAGACGGACGAGCTATTTTGGATCTATATAGTAAAGGATACTATAATAACCCTAGTAACCGCGCTATTAGAGTAATTATCTATCGCGTCGTATAATATAAGTATATTAGAAGAGGAGGTTAATACTAAGATCTTATAGGAATTCGTAATATACGCCCCGTACTTAAAAGGTAAAGGTAAAGCCCGCGCGGACGACGACTCTATACTAGAAGATATAGTAGTTATTAAGATATTTATAACTAAATTTATATATACCTATACTAATAAGGTAAAGAAGTATCGTATATAAGATTATAAGCTATAGAGGATTACGCCTATATATATTAAGTAGATAGACTTAGACGTTAAGATTAAGGATAAGAAGAAGGTCTTTATTATATATAATAAACCTTATAATTTCTAGAAATTTACTAAATTAGTTATCGTATTAAAAGACGAGTACTACCTAATATACTTACGCGCTATAGTAGGTATAAGTAGCCTCTAGACGTAATAAGGATCTAATAATAATATCTTTATATATCTCTAAGACTTTACGGAATATAATAACCCTATTACCTTTATAATATAAGAAGATTACTATATATAGTTCCGTCTTTCGGGTTACCCTAAGGTCTACTCTAACTATATTAGAGTTTATATATATAAGCTACTTTATACCTATTAGTTTAAGAACTATTAACTTAAAAAGTACTTATAGGAGTCTCTATATAAGAATATCTAGACGTAGGCTAAGCTCGTACAATAGGATAAGAATAGTAATATCCTTAATTAATATATCTTTAAATACTAGAATAAGCCTAATAAGGTTCCTAATAAAGCTCTTACTAAAGCTAAGTACTTTAAATATATTTTATAGGACTTTACTAAGGTAGGTAATAATTAGACTATTAAGAAACTTACTAAGATTAAATTAGTATACTACCTATAGTATCTTCGTAAGGTAAATAAAAAGTATAACCTTAGCTAGAATCGTACTATATACTATAGTATTATATAATAGGTAATATAGTAATCTCTTTACTATTAGCTCTATTATATAAGTATTTACTAAGATTAATAGTTATAGATAATCTTATATCTATACTACTATAAAATAACTTAGAAGGGTAATAATATCTTCTTCTACTATATTAATATTAACGTTAAGGAAGCCCTTTAGACTAGAAAGGGTATTAACTAGATCTAAGGTAGTCTTATAGTATTTAGTAAGACTAAGAATAACTATACTTAGTATATTCTAAAGATATATAAGATAGAGGATACCTAGAAATAGTAGGATATTAACTAGAATTATAGTATATTACTTAGTAATAGCTATATCGCGAAAATCTTCCCTACTATATAGACTAAAGATAACGTTAAAGAGTTTAAGATAGACTTTACTTATTAGATTATACCTAACTATACTATATATATTATATATCCCCTTAACTTCTATAGATTAGAAGATAGGGTAGATAGTATATAACTAACTATAGTACTATAGTATTACGGTATTTAAAGTAACTACTTAACTCTTAAGATCCCTAAAGGTAGAACTTAGGAAGAACTCGTATATATATACTATAACCTATAGGTAGGTCTAGTATCGCTATCTAGATACTCTATTAACTATAGTAAACTACTATATCTATTCCTTACTAAGGTATCTTTATACTCTATAAATATAATTATATAGGTATTAATTAGATACCTTAAGTAGGATAATCTCGACGTCCTTAATAAGGTTAAGATAATTATAACTAATATTAATTATATATATTAGAAGATTAAGGAGTAGAATACGGAGATAATAAAGCTTATTAGTAAGAAGTTCGCCTTATTTATTAAGGAAGAGATAAACGTCTATAGTATATAGAGCTTCTTTTATTATAACTTCGCGTAGACTCCTATTCCTAAGCTAGCGTAGTACTTTATAGATAAGGACTTAGAGGAGGAGCTTTAGGAGGTATATAATAATATCCCTAATAACTTAATAGAGGATAATAATACGGAGATAAAGCTTAACGTAGATACTTAAGTATAGTAATAGAGTATAATAGAGTATAATAGAAATAGAGAATAATAGACTTTTTAGTTCCTTTAATAATATACTCGCAGATAGTATAATTTTATAGTTTCTTTAATAATAATAATATACTTGCAGATAGTATAATTTAAGATTTAGAATAGAAGTATAGTATTAAGAGATAATATATACTTTAGCCGGCGGGGGAGGGAATGTAGTAGGGACTACTATATAATAAGATAGAATAGTATAGATTATATAATATAGATATTATAGGTACTTAGCGGAGGTATATCTATTACTATAGGGCGATAAGGAATATAGATATATAATAGAGACCTTATAGACCTCGAGACGTATAATAGATATCTAAGGAAAGATATAGGTAATATACCTTATAAGATTATTAGAGCTTTTACTATAGTATTAATAATACTATTTATACCTATCTTTATATCTTTACTTTTATCTTTAGATAATACGTTCGAGCTTTTATCCTATCTTTATAATCCTAAATTATCTCATCTAACTAACCCTTCTATACGTATACTATCGAATAATATTAGACTTAGGATAGCTAGTAATAATACCTTAATATTATTAATCGCGCTTAACTACTATAGTACTCGCGAAGTATATTATTTATATAGACTTATAGTATTGCTAGGGCATTTATAAACCTAAAGGGTATAATAAGGTATTTATAGTACCTAAGATAAGAGTAAAATATATTCTTCTATTTATTACCTTCCTTAATTATTATCTAATAAAATGTAGTAGAAATATTAAATTCTATAAACTATCTAGCTCTATTAAGTCTATTCTTTAACTCCTAGATTAAAGGTAGCGTATATATATTCTTCTCTAAAATCTTATTTAGATATTAGTAATTAATATATAATTGTTATAAACTATCGGGTTTAGGTAGAAAGAATATTAGGTATCTAGCTAGTAATATAGATTCCCGTATAAACCTCTTCCTTATAAAATTATTAATATATTTATAAAGGATTTTAAGCTAGTCTTCTCTTAAAGAGTAGATTTTAAATTTCTATAGCTATTATTTATTTTTAAGCTTAATCTCGTAATCCTATAGTTAATATAGTCGAAGAGAATTCTTAAGTAATTCTTCTATAAAAAGTTTCGTAAATTCCTAGTACTTATAGCGAATTTTAAATACTAGCCTATCCTCCTTTATCTAGAGATAATAGTAGTATACTCCTTTAATATATATAGGCCTTTTCTATAAAGGTCTTTTCTTCTATAGTCTAGGGTATATCCTAGCCTATACGGGATATTATTAGTCTAGAAAACTAAGTATAAGCTTTCTCTAGTTAATATACGGGTTATAAAGTTAAAGCTATAGTAGACCTAAGATTAAATTTAAGTCTCTAATATTTATAATATTAAGAATAATTCTCTCCTTTCTACCTTATATAGATAAGGTTATATCTACTTTATAAATTACTATACCTCTATTAGAGTTAAAGGCCTTCTATTCGCAATTATTAGAGAATATAGATACCTTTTTAACTATAGAAGTATTACCTATTCTTTTACTAACTACTTACTTAGAAGATTTCTATTAGCGCGTATATTAATAAAGGCCTATACTAGTACGTTATTAATCTTTACTTTAACTAGTAACTTAGGTATTCTAAGGTTATTTAAGAAATAATACGCTTATTTAGGATTTAATAGAGGCCTCTCTACTATTAATCCTCCTTATTTCCTAAATATTTATACTCTTTACCTACTTACTTTATATTAACTATAATATCTAATTATTAGATAATATATCGAAGATCTCCATTCTATTTAGATAGAGTAAGTAGGTAAAGTTAATATATACGTCTAGGTAAAGGTCCTTATATTAACTATAATCCTAATTAATTACTTATATAATATTCTAAATAGAGTAATTAATCCTAAAGGTTAAGAGTTCTAAGTATTCTTACTTATCTTTACTAGATTCTTCTAAGCTTTTAGCTAAAGACTTATCTTTATTATCGTATTATTTATCTACTATTTTAAGTTCTAATATAGCCTTAACTAGTTATTTAATCTCCTAGAGATTCTAATATTATAGTAACGTATAGTAACTACTTAAATAGTAACTTACGGGTAAATATCTATAGTAGATATAATCTTTATTAGTTTAGATTCCCCTAATCTATATAACCTTACGTCTTATAGTTATATTAATCTACTTAATAAAGTAAGGGTAGAAAATCTAATCTACTTCTCCTATATCTTTTTATTCTTTATACTCCTAGAGGGGGTATTCTATAACTTTATACTAGTTTATAGGTAATATCTAGTAGAGAGAGTAATCTAGATTATCTCTAACTAATAAGGAAGTACTAATAAGCTTAATTAAAGATATCGCGTTACTAATTCTAGCCTAATTTAGACCGTACTTAGGTATTAGTAAACTAAGATATTAGTAGTATACCTTAGATAATCTTATTAAGGAGCTTATTACTACGAGGTACCCTCGTAGTATTCCTATAGTACTATATATTTCTTATTTACTAGAATAGTAGCCTAATCCTTCCTTTTCTAGGAGATATACCTAGTAGTTATTATTATAGTAGACTATCTAATTTAAGATATTATAATCTATTACTACTTCCTTAGATTAGATAGCGTTAAGATACCCTAATCCCGTAGAAGGGTTTCTAAATTAATACCCCTAATTTATTACTTATCTACTATTATTTTTTCTAGGCTACTAGTATCTATTAGCGTAATATCCCGGCTTTCTATAGTTAAAATATTTCCCTTTCTAACTCGTACCTTTCTTAAATCCTCTAGGAGTAATATAAATTTTATTAAGCTCTATAGGTTAAGGTCTATATAGGTTAACTTAATAAATTCCTATATCTATACGACTACTATTCCTATTTCCCTAATAAGAACTAGCTTCTTTCCTTCAAAGCTTTCTTTTAAATAGGTAATTATTAATTTTAATTAAGACCTTAATTATTAAATATAGATCTTAAGGCTAATCTTTCTTTCTACTAATTTTATCTTTAATATCTTCCTTAAGACTATTATAGTATCGACTAGGTAGGGCCTTACTTCTCTAATTTAGGTATATAGTAATACGCTAGAAGTATATAGAGTAATCTATAGTAGAGGTATACTATTATAAAGCCTTAATCTCTCTTTTAGTAATCCTTTTCTTATCTATATTTCTAAAAATTATACGGAGTTCTCTAATAAACTTATTATATAAGAGAAAGATTTACTAATATTCCGACCTAACTAGAGCTTCGAGATATCTATTAAGGTAGTCCTTAAATAAGGTATATATAGTTTAATTATAAATATAATTCTTTTCTCCTAAGTAATAAACTCTAAGGTATTCTAGTATATATAAAGGTTATATTAAGTAAGAAATATCTTAAGTTTACCGCGCTTACCTTTAAATATTTTAGGTAGATTAACTTTAGCTTTATTTTAATCGTTATAGGTTTTAACTTATATAGAAGAACTTAGTATTACTTAAGGTACTATTTCTTTCTTAAATTTCTCTTCTTCTAATTCCTTAATTTATTATCTTTATAGAGAAGGTAGAGGAGGTAGTAGAGGTATTAAGTAGGGCTCCTAATAGGGCGGGTTAGGTCGGGGTTTAGGGGTATAGACCTAACCTAACCTAGGGTTAGGTTAAATAGGGGGGGTTTAGGCTACGGGGTAGAGTTTTAAAACTTAACCTACCTAGCTTTTAGGTTAAACCTAAGGGTAAAAGCGTAAGTTACCGGGGTATAAATATCTAGATATATTAATATTTAGATTAATAAAATAGTAGAGAAATACCTTAAAAATAAGTCTATAGCTTTTAAAATTAATATATACCTATAGACCTAATAGAATTAAATAAAAACTAAAAATATACTAAAAATAGGCTAAAAAAACCCGACCTACGCGTTAGGTTATAACCCGGCCTTAGTAGGGTTAGGTTAGATTAGGCTTTTAGTAGTTAAACTTACCTCTAAAACCCGACCTAACCCTAACCTATTAGGTAGGTTTTAGGTTTAACCCGAGCTATTAGGAGCCCTAGTATTAAGTTCTTTTATTTTCCTTAACTTCTTAAAGAAATAGTAGATATAGACTACTTTATATCTATACTACTATATAGAGTAGTAGTTCTACTATATTATATAGAGACTATAGCTTAAATAATATAGTAGGGAGGGGATTAGCTATTATATATAGTAGTAATAAAGTAGTCTAGTAATAATATTATATTAAATAAGTAAAGTAAAGTTTATAAGATATAAGAGTTATAAATTATACTAAGTAACTAAAGTAATAGTAAAGTAACTAAAGAGTAGAACTATAAGACCTTTAAGGAAGTAAAGTCTCGTCTTTATATAGGGATTATATCCTAAAGCTTACGAGGCTTATTTAGTAAGAATAAGCTAAATAAACTATAACGGTTTAATAGACTTATTTACTAATATTAAGCTAAATAATCCCTTAAGCTTATTTAGCTTATTTACTAAGAATAATTAAAATAATCCCTTCTATATAACCTAGACCTTATCTACTTACTAGTTAGTTCCTAGAGTAGTCTATACGTAATAATAGGTAATAAAGATCGTATAGATATAGACGGTAATAAAGATCTTATAAAAGTAGATAGTAATAGAATTAGCGATAAAAATTGCGAAGAAATTAGTAAAGATAATAAGAACGAAATAGTATATTAGACGCCTATACCTAAGCTAGAGAGAGCGCCTACTTCTCGATAGTCTACTACGGCTAATAAGTTAGATTAGGAAGAAGAAGTAAGGTTCTATTTTATAATACCTACCTAGTAGTTTTCTAATAGTTATTAATACGTTATTAGGGTAAGTATAGTATAGTAAGTAAATTAGCTAGTAAATAGTTAGCTAAGACTATTAAGCTATAAACTATACCTAATCCTATAAATACGCCTAATAAATTAGTAGCTAAGGCTCTAGTAAAAACTATACTAGGAAAACTACCTTAGCTACTAAAAAAGCTTTAGTAAAAAAGACTAGCGAAAAAAGCTCTAGTAAAAAAGACCGTTATAAAGAAAACTCTTATAAAAAAGTACTAGTAGAAAAAATAGGGCCTCTTAGGGTTAAAGAAGTTATTATAATAGTAAGTTCTAGTAGTACCTATACTCTAGATACCCTAGATACTCCTAGTAAGCTAAAAAAAAACTTTAAACTAAAGCTTTTACTTACTATAACTACTAGTAACTCTCGCGGAATCCTAGGTAACCTAACTACTATCTAAAAAATAGAGGTAAAAGAAGAGTACTCTAAAAAAAGGTAGTAAGTAAAAATATACTTCTAGGATTATCTTAGTTATATTCTAGTAGTTACTAATATTATCTAGCCGGGGTTTTATAAGAGATTCGCTAAAATTAGAAAAGTACTAAGTTATTACTTAGGAAGGTCCCCTTCTAGCGTATTATTTATAAGATTATCTAAGATATTATTAATCTACGTAATCCTACCCGCGTCCTAAGTAACTAAAATAGTTTATTTTTTATAGTAAAAGTATTTATCTCTAAGTAACCGCTATAGGTACTCTATAAGAAGCTACTAAGGTATATCTTATATAGTATAATAAATTAATTTAATCGAAGTTAAGATTAAAGTTAGCTCTAATTTCAGCCCTACTAATCCTAACTTTAATTTTAAGTCGAAATTATCTAACTTAATTAATCTTAAATTAGACTAGTCCTAACTAGGAAATAATTATCTATAGATAGAGTATAGTAGAGATAGACTCTAGTTATCTTTTTAAACCTCTAGGACCCCTATAATATACTTAAAATTAAAGATTTCCTAACTTACTAATTAGAGAAAATCAAGAAAATTAAGATAATTAATTCTAGTACACTATATACTATTTATTTTATACTTTATATAGTATTCTAAGGTAAAGTATATAGTATTATATAGAAATAAGGTATAGTTAATAGTATAGCTAATTTTTACTATTATATATTTTAGATAAAGAAATACTTTAATAAATACTTTTTTTTTATTTTTTTATATATATTCTAGTAACTTTTAATAACTTCTAATAACCTTTAATAGCTTTAAATAATTTTAAATAACTCCTAGTGACTTTTAATAACCCTAAATACTCCTAACTATAGAAACTTTACGTTTAAGGATCTAGAGACTCTTAGAAATCTTATCCCTCTCTTAGAATAATAAAAAATAAGCTATAATTTAACGTATATAGAGTATATAATCTATAATAATACTTAATAGGTAATAGTATATAAAATATATACTAGTAAATATTTAGGTAAGACTTTTTCTAAGAAATTATTCTTACTATTTATATATTTTAAAAGGTTACTTAATTACTATAAGTATATATACTATATTCTATACTTTTACTTCTTTAATAGATTTTCTATATCTATATATCTATAAAAAAAAGTTATAAGACTATAGGTACTCTACTTCCTTTTATTTTTTATTTATCTCTTTAATTACTAATCCTTGAGGTCTAAAAATTTATATTTATATTATTTATATATTATTATATATTATACTAAAATTACTAAGAATAATTTTTAATTAATCTAAATTAACCTTAAATTCAAGTTAAGCTCGATTTTTAGCCCTATTAATTTAAGCCTAATCTAATTCAATCTCGATTCATATTAATCTCAAATGGATTTTTTTAAATTAGCTTAGTATACTAATCCTATAGACTTATTTAAAGGTATTTTTAGCCTAATATTAAATTTTAAACGTATCTAACTTTTAATAGATATTAATTTATATATATTTTATACTAAGCAAGTTACTATTTAGACTATAGATATAACTCTCGTATGCCGTCTATCTAGAGGACTATCTACTTAGTTATAATTAGTAAACCTATTAATTTTTTTATTTAAGTATGTTAGAGAAGAACGTAAATAGGGTTAAATAGAGAATATAGATACCTAAGGAATTTTTATCGTAATAAATAGTAGCTATAAATTACGTATAGTAATAGAAACTTACTTTAGAAGAATAATAAATATAGCTCTATCTTTAACTCTTAAGACTACTAGATAACTACTAGATATAATTTTAATAATCCTAACCTAATAAAACTATTAGAGTTTAATACGGCTAGAGTTATATACTTATTTTATATTTATAGGAGAATAAGGTTCTACTTTTACTCTTTTACCCTTTATTTATAGTCTAAAGTTTTCTAAATCTATATATACTTCTATACTAACTAATTAAGATCTTGTCTATAACTATTTTTTAAAGGTTTAAGATATAGTATAGTTAAAGTATATTAGGTTACTAATAAGTAGATATAGGAAGCTTTAATTAGATTTAAGCCCGTCCTTAGTACTTATACTAGTAAGCTTCTTACTAAGATTATTAAGAACCGGCTTATTAAATTAGATATATTTAAGAGAATTATTACTTTTACTACTAATAACGTAAGTAATAATAAGACGCTAAGTACCGTAATTAACTTAGTAGTTACTACTATAAGTAGTAAGTATAATACTATAAATAAGATTATATTATACCTATATATATCTTATATTATCTAGCTTAGTACTAATAGTCTACTTTCGAATATTAGGATTAGGCTAAAGGGGGATAAATTAGTTAAGAATTAGGAGAAGGATACTATACTACTCGAAATATTACTTATAAGGGGGGAGATACGTATAAATATTAAATAAGAAGTAAGTATTATCTTCTAGTAGTATCCTAGTAGTATCCTAGTAATATCTCGATAGTATCCTAGTAGTATCCTAGTAATATCCTAGTATTATCTTAATAGTATCCTAGTAGTATCCTACTAGTATCTAGGTAGTAGTATAAAAATTAAACTATACTAATTTCCGTCTATAGCTACTATATACTATTACTAAGATACGTTAGGTTACGTATTAATTTAAGTAAATCTCGTTTAAGAGACTTTATATAAACTTAAATAGCTTAGTTTTAAAGATCTTTATAGCCTAAAAGAACTACTTCAGACTTTATACTATATCTAGGATATAAAGAATTAATAGAATTCTACTTTCTATATAATTAGTTAGCTTTAGAAGCTTAAAACTCTAGTATCTAAATTTATAGAGAGATAAGTAGAGTACCTATATCTAAAGTTAAGTATCTAATCTCTATTCTTTACCTATTTATAGTCTATACTTAACTAATTAGAGCGACTAAGAACCTAACTATCTACTAAGTTTATAATATCTAAATTACTAAATTAACTATCTAGAGGATATTCAAAAGGCCTTAGAAGGTAATAGACGTTAATAGAAGGAGATTTATAGAGTATATAAGAAGGGTATAATAAATATCCTTACCTACTACTATAGTATTATAGATATCTAGGCTAGCCGCTACTATAGTATTATAATATACCTTAATCTACGTAATAAAGTAGTCTCGTTCCTATATTATAAGTAGAGAACTAGAGAGGGTAAGATTAATTAGGAGAACTACTACTAGGTAGAGCTTAAGAAGTTATATAATTATAATTATACTAACTTAAGTCTATAAAATCGTTAAATAGAGCTTTCTATACGGCTATAGTATAAAGCTATTAACCTTAATACTATACTAGATAGGCTAAGAATAAGATTTAATATATCTAGGATATTATTACAAAGGGAGGAGATATAGGTTTCTAATATAGAGAAAGAGTTTTAGGATTAGCGTATATAGAGTAAGTAGTTCTCTTATTCTAGCTCTTTATTAGTCTTCTAGTAGTCTTCTAGTAGTCTTCTAGTAGTCTTTTAGTCGTCTTCTAGTAGTCTTCTAGTAGTCTTCTAGTAGTTACTAGTATACTATACCTAATTACTATTAAGCTATCCGTAACTAACTTTTAATTAATTACGTACGGCCTAATCTTAGTTATCCTTTTAAGTAATAGAGAATAATTGAATATTACTTTCTATATATTACTAATATTATACTTAACGTCTTCTTAACTTAAGCTACTAGAGTTAGTATTAAGCGCGAGTTTAGTATTATAAGTAGTTTTTATACGAATAATAAGACGTATAGGGCTAAGATACTAAGTACTCTTATAGTATATAATTATACTAACTAAGTAGACTTAGAGTACGCGCTTAAAGATTACTATAATATTAACGTAAGGGTAGAGAAAGTTAACCTAGAGTAGCTTAAAGAAGAGTAAGTAGTAATAAAAGAATTAATTAATAGTATAGTTAAAGAGCTTACCTATATTAATTCTAGTAATAAAGAGGATACTATAGATCCTAGCGAAAAATCTACTTTTAATATTAAGAATTTATCTAATAAGTAGGAGTAGGGGTATATTAGACCTATAAATATAAAGGAAAGAATATTTCTTAATAAAGAGGGATTATTATCTAATTAGCTTTATTATATATCTAGACTTATACTATATAGTTATAAGTAACGTAGTATTAATCGTAGTCGCGGTAGAAATAGGCTTATTATATTACTATTCTCTAGAGATAGTATACTAGTACGTAAGTCTAGCTTTAGGGCGTTAAGATTAAGTAGAATATTACTATAGAGTATTAGAGATATAGAGGGGAAGATATAGAATAGCCTTCCTCCCTAAAGTATTTAGCCTATAAGGGAGTTATATAGGAGAAAAGTAAAGGAGAGAGTACTAACTAGATAGCCTATAGCTCTAATTAAGTTTATTATTTTCTAAGAACTTTTAACTACTAGAAAACTACTAGAAATAGTCTATACTTAGACCTATTTCTTACCTCTTATATATTATTATTAGCTAATACCTTAGCGTAGTTACGTACTATATAATAAGTTATATAGACCTAATCTAATTAACTAGAGCGGGTTAAGCTAGTTTTACGGTCTAGTCTAGTTTCTCCTTAACTTATATAAAGCGCCCTAAAATACCGCCCTGCCCCGGCCTAATCTAAAACCTATCTATTTCAACCCGCCCTATTAGGGACCCTAAGTATTCTTAAAAAAGAACTTCCTAAAGAATCTAAAGAGTTATTTCTTTAGATAACCTTTAAAGTAATTAAGAATATAGTAGGGCTAAATGGTCTTATCCCTACCCTCTTAGTATCTAGTACCTATCTAAAGCTTATAGAGGTATCTCTACTAGTAATATTAGTTATATAGAGAGTAAAGGCTATTTATATAGCTATAAATAACCTTTATAAAGAGTACGTAGAAAAGTAAGTTATATTTATACTCTCTATATATAATAGGCTAAAGTCTCTTATTATATCTTAAATCCCGCTAGGATCTAAGGTCGTAGTATATAGGGAAAATAAAGGATAGAAAGGCCTATTTCTCCTTAAAAAGATTAATAACTATAATTATACTATCGAAATTAATAGGAAGGATAAACTCTTTTACTCTACTTCTATATATATCTACTAGTAAGAAGAAAATACTAAATAAGAGAGGATATATCTAAATAATATTAATATTCTAATAGAGAACCTAGAATATCAGCTAGAAATAGTTAGTAGTAAGGATAATAATTAAGAAAAGAGTATAGTATAGAAAAAATATCTATAAGTAATAATTCCCTAGAAAGATTAGGAAAGTTTAAATCCTTCTTATAAGAACCTTAAAATAACTACTTAAATAAATTAGTAATAGAACTACTTAGGAATTCTATATTATAAAAAGAGAAAATAGACTAAGAATTTTTAAGAGAAGTAGGGAAAACTAGGAAAATTAAGGACTAAAAGCTTCTATTTTAAGTATTAGATTAAAAAGAGATTAATAACCTTCTTAGCTAAGAAGTAATAGTATTTATCTAAAACCCGTATATACCTAGATAAAGGATATTTTCTTTATAAATAGTAAAAGAAATTAAAGAAAAAGCTACTAATTCTCTTTATAAGAATTTAAGAAATTACGGCTTATAGTATAAGGCTTTAATAACGCTAGTAAAGACGCTAGCTTATACTAGTTACTAATAATTTAGAGAGCTATATAGAGTATTATACTTTCCCTTATACCTATACTTCTTACTAGTATAATAAGCCGATTTAATAAAATCAATTTAAGATTAATTTAAATTAAGATTAAAATAGATTAAGCTTAAATTAGGAGGTCTAAAAATCGAGCTTAATATTAATTTCAGGTTAATTTAGATTAATTTAAAGTTATTTTTAGTAGTTTCAGTAATATATAAAATAAAATATAAATAATATAAATATAGATTTTCAGACCTCTAGGATTAGTAATTAAAGAGATAAATAAAGAATAAAAGAAACTAGAGTACCTATACTATAGTAGGGACTACTATAGAATAAGATAGAATAGTATAGATTATATAATATAAATATTATAGGTACTTAGCGGAGGTATATCTATTACTATAGGGTAATAAGGAATATAGATACTTAATAGAGACTTAATAGAGACCTTAAAGGAAGACCTCGAGATATAATAGATACTTAAAGAAAATACTATTATTAAGGTAGATATAGATAATATATCTTATAAGATTATTAGATCTTATACTATAGTATTAATACTACTATTTATACCTATTATTATATCTTTACTTTTACCTTTAGATAATACCTTAGAGCTTTTATCCTATCTTTATAATCCTAAATCGTCTTATCTAATCTTCCTTCTATACGTATACTATTTAATAATATTAGACTTAGGATAGCTAGTAATAATACCTTAATATTATTAATCGCGCTTAACTACTATATTTCTTTAGTATAGCTAATATAGACTACTCGCTAATAAACTATAGGTTTATTATATTAGCTTAGTATATAGTATAGAAAGGTTTATATATAATATAGATAATACTATTATAACGACTTTATACTATTATAGTATTACTCGATCTTAATTATATTATAGCCTTATTACGGTATTTATTATTCCTAGCCCTATTATAGTAAAACTATCTCGTAGCCTTACTATAGTATCGAGATATTATAGCCTTATTACGGCGCCCTTTATAGCCTAACTATAGCGATATAATTTATTACCTTATTACGGTAATACTAATACTACCTTAAAGCCTTATTATAGTAACGAGATAATTTTAGCCTTATTACGGCGACCTTATATTATTACCTTATTATAGTAATAAGACCTTTATAGCCTCATTACGGTAGTATTATTATATAATCTTATTACGGTATATATATAACTTACTATAGTTACCTATATAGAGCGTATATAGCTTACTATAGTTAGCTTAATTATATAGCTTCTTATAGCTATCTAACTATTTTACTTACCTTACTATAGTATATATATATTATAACTTACTATAGTTACCTTAGCTTACTATAGCTAACTTTATATACTAAATTCCTACTATAGTATATCTAACGGTAATATTAGATATATTTTCTTTAGTTAATATATCTAGATTACTAAGATTACTATAGAGGCTATAACGTAGAGAAAATACCTTATTCTAAGATTAATATAGTACTAATACTACGAAGGCTAGGGTACGAATAAAGGAACTCGTATATATAGAACGTTAACGGGATAATCTTCGGAATAGTAGGAGATAGTATATCTACGTAGCGTATATACCTCGACCTTCTACTATTATAAATTTAATAAAAATAAATAATTACTTATTCTTAGGAGACGGACGTAATATATCTAGCCTAGTTTAGTATATACTTATCTACGTAATCCTAGAACTTCTTATACTTACCTAATTAGCCTTAAGACTACTATAATATTAGTATCTAGCCTATTTAGAAAATGACTACAATACTAAGAATAACTATACCCAATCTTACCCTAAAACCTAATCTAAATATATTAGAAAGATAACTAATACCGTACTACTAATTAATACGTAGGCCCTATAAGACCTATAACCTACTATTACTAGCAAGACTAATATTAGTATAGCTAAAAATACCCCTAATTTAGGAGCTTCTAAAGAGTATTATATAGCTTTAGATAGTAACTATACTACTACTAGTAGTAGACTATCTAGGGGTAACTTTATCTCTATATATTAACGTTAGTTTACTATAGCTAAAGTAGTAGAGATAATACGAAGTACTACTAACCTTAGTAGTACTATACGTACTATACGTTATAATCCTAGGAACCTTACTCTTCCTTACGGATATGTTTTTAATAGTAAGAATATATTAGACTTCTTAGCTAGACTTAAAGAATAATACGAAGTCTTTAAGATCTCCTATAATATCTATAAGTATTAAGGCCTCCTTACTAACTATTATTCTAATCTTTATAATAATATAAAGAACCTTAACGGCTAGATTAATAAGGACTAGGACTAACTTAAGACCCTATTCTATAAAGAATACGTAGTATAGGACGAGCGTTAAATAAAAGAAAGTCTTATATACCTTAAAGAGATTACTAAGAAAAGTAAAATAGGTATCCTTAAGACTAAAGGCTTTATTAAAGAATTTAAAACCTATTAGCTATTAGTTTATAAGAGCGGTAAAGTTATTATATTAGCTAGCGCGCGTATATTCCTTTATAGCCTACCTATTAAGGTTAAGTAATAGATTAGCCTTACTATCCCTATTAAGTCTTTATCTCGTCGTACTTATAAGGATATTAATAAGATTATTATAGAAGCGGAACGTATTATAAATAGACGAGAAGATATTATAGTATTTATACTTAGTAAAAGTAATAATAAGACCCTAGAGCGTATTACTAATAAATCTATTAAAAAGAGAAATAAAAACTTAGCTAATAGACGTACTTAACCCTCGAGCCCTACGAAGATAAACTAACACCTATTAGATATATTAGAGAATCTTTATATTAGTAGTATTAGTAGAGAGACTACGTTTAATACAATCTAGTATACTTATAACCCTACTTTTATTATTATCTATAATAATATTATTTAGTATACCTTAGCCTCTAAGTAAATCTATAAGAAGTTTCGTTTAAACTATACTTAATAGTAGTAAGTCTCGAACGTTTTAGCCTTAGGTACTTAACGTAATACTAATACTTCTTAGCCTACTACTAGGCCTACTAGTACGGCTCCTTAGCTATACCTTAGGTATAGGAGTATAAGCTATATAATATTTAGTAAAAGAGAAAGTTACCTTCGTAAGCTATTTAAGTAAGGTATTATCTATTATAGTTCGTAAGATAGCGTATAAGGCCTATATTAGGGGATAGAAGCTAGCCCTAGTAATAGACTTATAGGTCTTTATAATTATAGCGTATCTCCTTAGGTTAACTAGATTAAGACGATATATTAGGAACGTTAGAGTAGAAGGCCTAACGTATTAGTAATCTATATCTCGAATATATACGACGATAATAATAATTACGACCGGAAGTATATTTATATAGCTTTACCTAAGATAGGTTAGATTACTATAGTAGGTAGGCCTAGGAAAGATAAGACTCCTAAGAAAGCTTTAAATATTATACTAGGAAAGTCTTCTTTAAAGGTAATAAAGCCTTCTACGTCTAAATCTACGAGGGTAAAGTATACTATATCTAGATAGTTCTAGTAAATACTTAATAATAGTAATAGTAGACCTTTACGAGCTATAGATAAATAAATAAATAATATTAGTAATAATAACAAAGCTATAGTACAAGGTATATAACCTACTATAGTAGTTAAGCGCGATTAATAATATTAAGGTATTATTACTAGCTATCCTAAGTCTAATATTATTAGATAGTATACGTACGGAAGGAAGATTAGATAAGACGATTTAGAATTATAAAGATAGAATAAAAGCTTAAAGGTATTATCTAGAGGTAAAAGTAAAGATATAATAATAGGTATAAATAGTATTATTAATACTATAGTATAAGATCTAATAATCTTATAAGGTATATTATCTATATCTTCCTCTTAAGATAGGTATCTATCGAGTTAAAGAGGACTCTATTAGGTCTATTAAGTATCTATATTCCTTATTATCCTATAGTAATAGATATACCTCCGCTAAGTACCTATAATATCTATATTATATAATCTATACTATTCTATCCTATTATATAGTAGTCCCTACTATATTCCCTCCCCTACTAGCTAAAGTATATATCGTCTCTTAATACTATACTTCTATTCTAAATTTTAAGTTGTACTATCTATAAGTATATTATTATTATTAAAGGAATCGTAAAATTATACTATCTACGAGTATATTATTAAAGAAACCGAAAAGTCTACTATTCTCTATCTCTATTATACTCCTTATACTCTATAACTATACTTAAGTATCTACGTTAAGCTTTATCTCTATATTATCGTCCTCTATTAAGTTATTAGGGATATTATTATATACCTCCTAAAGCTCCTCCTCTAAGTCCTTATCTATAAAGTACTACGCTAGTTTAGGAATAGGAGTCTACGTAAAGTTATAATAAAAGAAGCTCTATATACTATAGATATTTATCTCCTCCTTAATAAATAAGGTAAACTTCTTACTAATAAGCTTCGTTATCTCTATATTCTACTCCTTAATCTTTAACTTTATATAATTAATATTAGTTATAATTATCTTAACCTTATTAAGGATATTGAGGTTATCCTACTTAAGGCGTCCAATTAATACCTACGTAATTATATTTATAGAGTATAAAGAGACTTTAGTATAGAATAGATATAGTAGTTTACTATAGTTAATAGAGTATCTAGATAGTAATATTAGGCTAACCTATAGGTTATAGTACGCGCGTATAAGTTCCTCCTAAGTTCTACCCTCTAGGATCTCGAGAGTTAAGTAATTACCTTAGATACTATAGTACTATAGTAGTATAGTTAGTTATACGCTATCTATCTTCCCTTTTAATCTATAGAAGTTAAGGGAATAAGTAATATATATAGTATAATTAGGTATAATCTAGCGAGTAAAGTCTATATTAAACTTTATAACGTCGTCTTTTATCTATATAGTAGGAAGGATCTTCGCGATATAGCTATTACTAAGCGATATACTACGCTTCTAGTAAATATCCTACTATACCTACGTATTCTCTATCTTTTATATCTTTAGAACGTACTAAGTATAGTTATTCTTAGTCTTACTAAATACCGTAAGACTACCCTAGATCTAGTTAATACCTTTTCTAGTCTAAAGGGCTTCCTTTATATTAATATTAATATAGTAAAAGAAGATATTATTACCCTTCTAGGTCGTCCTATAGTAATATAGATATAAGATTATCTATAGCTATTAATCTTAGTAAAGACTTACGTAACGGAGCTAGTAGTAAAGAGATTAGTATATTACCTATTATATAATACTATAGTATATAGTATAATTCTAGCCGAGATTATACTTTCTATTTACCTCGTAAAGATACTATAGGTAGTATACTAATTTAATCTTAGTAAGTTCCTTAATAGTCTAGCTATTACCTAACTTAGTAAAGCCCTATAGAATATAGTTAAAGTACTCGACGTTAGTAAGAGCTTTATTAAGAACTATAGTAGGCTTATTCTAGTACTTAAAGGTATCCTAGTTAAGGATACTACTATTCTCGTTCTATTCTATAAGCTTAGCCTCTATCTAGATATTCTTATAGAGTATATCCTATAAGTCTTTCTCAAGTTAATAGTTCTTAAACTCGTAAGTATAAAGTAGCTTATAGATAAAAACTCCGACGTAATTAGAGTAGACCTTAGGGCGATCTAAAAGACGGAACTATATATAGCGGTCTTCTTATATTATAAAGGTAATAGGGTTATTATTTTTCGAGAATTCTTAGAGAGACGTAAAGATATCGTCGTTAGATCCTTATTATATCTAGAGGCTACTTATACCTACTATAGCGCGTAAGTATATAGGGTAGTACTCGCTCTTTAATATAATAACTAACTTAGTAAACTTCTAGAAATTATAAGGTTTATTACGCGTAATAAAGACCTTCTTTTTATCCTCGATCTTAATATCTAAGCCTATCTACTTAATACGTATAGGTATAATCTCCTATAGCTTACGATCTTTTACACGAAGCTTCTTTACCTTATTAGTATAGGTATACGTAAATTTATTTATAGACGTCTTAATAACTACTATATCTTCTAGAATAAAGTTATTATCTACGGGCGCTTTACCTTTACCTTTTAAGCGCGTAACGCGTATTCCGTATATCTATAGGATTTCGTTATAGATCTCCTCTTCTAATATACTCGTATTAAATAATATAATAGATAATTACTCTAATAACTCGTCTACTAGGAGTACGTTATTATCCTTCGTTATTATATAGACCCTAAATAGCTTATCCGTCTCTTTCTATATAATAGCCTTTATACGGGTATTATAATTCTTATAATATTTAAGCTTAATAGGTAAGAGGTAACGTAGGTAATAGATTAACTTAAAGTTAGTCTAATTATAAGGTAGGTCTTTATATTTACTAAAGATTACTAAGTCTATCTTGTCGCCGTCTTTTATACTAACGATATTAATTAGCTTAATAATATTATTTACCTAGAGCTTATAGATATTATAGGCGCGCAAGTTCTACTTTAAGAGATAATTATAGATTATACTATAGAAGTATTTAAGGACCCTTATTATTAGTTAGTTAATTATTATTTTAAGAAACTTATAAAGTAATATTAGTATATTACGGCCTAGTTAATACTCTCGTTAATAGTAATATATCGTTAAGACTATTAAGGTAAAGAGGAGACTATTAGTTATCTACTAATCTAGAAATTACGTCTATCTATTTTACGTTATTATTGATATCTTTATTAGCGCTACTTCGAAGCTTTTAAATTTCGTTATAGACGTTCTTCGTAGTAGTAAGTATCTTCTATCCTTTCTCGGCTAGGCGTCCTATAACTTTAAGCTCTCTATCTTTAAGTACTTCCTTAAGGGTAGTAGTATTAGGAGTAAGCTATTTAAAAGTATTATTAGTACGTATACGTAAGTACTTAATAAACAAAGTACTACTAAACTATAAGCGTTATTTATTAATTTACGATCTAACTATAGATTACTATAAGATAGTTAATACGTTCTTAATTTTCTATATTATTAATATTAGTCTTCTATTTATTAAAGTTCTAATTAATTAAGTTAAGCTCGGCGTAGTATATTAGAGTAACCGCTAAACTAAGGGATACCTAGGTTATTATAGGCGTAGCTAGTATAAGTACTATTAATTATTAGTTATCTCTTTACCCTTACCCTTACGGCTACAGGTTTATTATAAGGACGATATAGTAGTATAAAAGAATTAAGGTTATAAAGAAGATTTTATTAAATTAAATAATTAGACTAACGCGGGAACGTAGTTAATGTCTACGTAGTTCGTTAGTATCTTAAAGTAAAAAGTTCTTTAAAGGAAGAAGAGAAAGTATAAGAAAGATATACTCTTAAGATATAAGAGTAAGTATTCTTTAGGAATATTATATATATAATATTCGTTAAAATAGTAATAATTACCTAAAGAAAGGACGGTATTTACTATAATATTATATAATAAATAGTTATTAACGCGTAATATTAACGTATAACATTCGCTAAAGAATAATATTAATTTCGAAAATATAGAATTAACTAAATTAAAAGCTTAGTAACTAATAATATATAAACTACTAGAACCGTAGTTTAGAATATTAGGTATATAGTACTATACGTTATATAGTACTATACGTTGTCTACGGCAATATTATCGTATAACGTATATATTAATATAGATTATAAGGATCCTAATAATCTTAAGGTAAATAAGTATTATATTAAAAGTATTATAGAGCCGCTTTATATCTTTATAGTTATTACTATTGAAGTTTTAGTTTTAAGGTTTATTACTAATATTAATATCTAGGGCGCGCGCTAGAAGTTAGTTAAGTCTATTTTAAGATTTTTACCGCTAGGAATCCGTTATACGGAGGGAAATTTATCTACTATAATATAATATAAGATTTATCTAAGGACTATAATATATAATACAGATTATATAAAGATTATAATAATAATAATAATAAAGGGTTATTATATAACCTTAATAGGTACACTTTATAGATTAGTATATTTCCGCGCGTTTAAATAATATATTAGTTTTATCTATTAGATATTAGTAAAAATAATTAAGTATATAAAGAACTTCTTAGAAAGCTATATCTCTAAGTCCCTATATTTAGAAAGTTATATACTACTATACTTTAAGTACGTCCAAACTTCTTAGAAAAGAAATACCTTATATATAAAGAATATTAGATCTTTTTAGAGTCCCGTAATACTTAAGGAAGTATTAGTAGCTTTAATCTTTTATCGTATAGTAACGCTAGAACGTAATAGAAACTAAGGAGATATCTATATAATAATATAGTATCCGTTAGAAGACGTAATATATTATACTTATTCTCTACTCTTTTTATTTATATTTACTATATTTTATTTACTATATATACGCTACTCTTTCGCTACGTATATATATTTGCTATTTATATATATTTATTATATATATTATTTATTACCTACGCTCGTACTACCTTTAAGATTCCTTCTATATATAACTAAAAGTATATCTCTTTAGTAGATTATTATTAAAGAATTAAAAAGAAGATAAAGAAGTTACCCTAATATAGAAGATAAAAGCGGGTCCGCTAGTTATATATTAGGCCTAGTTATAACTATTATAAGCCTTAAGATCTATAATATATAGCTATTTTTACGGATTATAGATATTACCGTATATAAGCGTCCGTAATAGGCCTATTTATAACCGTTTCTAACCTTACTATCCGTAAAGTACGGCTCTATAGAGTCTTTTAATAAAGGATATGGGATACGCTTAGAGCCTTAGCCTTCTCTAATATATAGCCTTATAGAAGCTTCCCGTAGGAGCGTTATTATAAGACTTAGGCGTTTTCTAATATATAGTCTTATATGGAATCTTCTCCTAGAGAAGTTATTATAAGATCTAGTTATTTCTAATATATAGTATATATAGAGCTTATATAGAGCTTTTTTAAAAGGAAGATATATAGACAATAAATACGCCTAAGGCTTTATAGATTATTAATACTAGGTATAGAGTACGTCTAAAGCCTTAGCTATCTCTAGTTAACGTATTATTATTTTAGGAATAGTACTACCGCCGACTTACTCCTACTTAGTATTAGGTAGATAAGAGTTATTAAAAGGTTAAAAAGAAGGTAAAGAAGTTACTTTAATAAAGACGATAAAAGCGGGTCTACTAGTTATATATTAGGCCCGGTTATAACCGTTATAAGCCTAGCTATCTATAATATATAGTATTATAGAATATGGCTTAAGTATATATACGGTATAATATAAAAGTATATATAGTATATATAGAGGTTATAGGGTTTATTATATAATAATATAAGAGGGTTAACGTCGTCGAGTCGATACGGGCTAGATAATTACGAATCCTAGATTTGCCTAAATCTAGTTTAAAGGTTAAAAAGAGGGTAAAGAAAATATATTAATAAAGAAGATAAAAGTGGGTCTTATATATTATATATTAGGCCCGGTTATAACCGTCTCCGGCCTCGCCGTCTGTAATATATAGTATAATATAGATACTAAAGCTATCTACGCCTTATATCTTACTAGTTATATTCTAAAGATTAAAGAGAAGATAAAAGAGAAAGATATAATAAGAAAGATTAAAAGGCGGGGCTATTATTATACTTATAATAGATTAGTTTTCCTTATTAGGATCTAGGTCTAGGAGGATATTATTAAAATAATCCTTATACTTATTAGGGTTAAAGTCTTCTAGATATATAATCTCTACTATAGGGTCGTTCTTAGGATCTACGGGTTTATTAGCCTATAGATTATCCGATTTATAATCTAAGAAGATCTAATAATTCTCTCTATTAAAACCTATAAGGTTAGTAATATATAGAAAGAGTTAAGGGTTATTAGATTTATTATCGCGAGGTTCTTTATAAGTATAGTTAAAAGCGTTATTAGAGTTCTCTTATATAGGGTTTAAAGTCTTAGAATCTAAGGAAGGGTCCTTAGGTACTTAAGGTATAAAGATTCTAATACGATCTATATAGATCGAAGGAAAAGTAATAGTACTATTAAGCTTAGATAGCTTATAGCTCCTAATACCCTAATTAGTATCGAAGTCTATATAGATCTTTAATATTCTATAAGGTACTAACTATCTAAACTCTAGTTTATAGCTATAGTCTCGTATAATCTTAGTATTATATAGAAGTACTAACGTTCTAACTTCTATCTTCGTACGACGGCGTCGTATTACTTATAATACTTCCTAATATTTAATTACTTCTTACCGTAACCTTTATTATCGTACTACTACCTCTCGTAAGTTATTTTCTTATAAGTCGAGTTATATTACCCTTATTATAAGGAGGTCTTCTATAGTATAAACTAATTACTAATCCAAAGTACGCTAAGTCGTTATTTTAAGCTTAATAGGGAGAATATACTCTTCTCCTAATATTATCTTAGCGGGGGTTATACTAGTTATTCGTTTTACTATTATACGGTCTACCTATAGTATAGTAGGTAGGAGTAGTACCTATAGCTTAGTATATCTTCCGTAACGTAGTAATAAGTAGGCGATATACTCGCTTAATACCTCTCTAACCTTAAGAATTATAAGGCGAGATCTAGATCTTTCTTATATAATAAAGTTATAATAATACTTCTATAAAGCGTTTATTCTTAGGGCCGCTATCTATACCTATTTCTAATAGCACTCCCTATCTATATATAATATATTTAAAGATAAAGTCTATAATCTACTTAGTATTAGGAGAGCTATAGAGAGCCTTAGCTTTGCTCTATCTACTAAGTTCTTCTTATATATAGATAATATATTTAAAACCTTCTCTTCTACTATCCTAGTATAATTAATAGCCTATTGTATACTAAGGATCTTACTCTATACCTTCCTTATATTAAGGCCCTTATTAACCTTATTCTAATTTATTACGTACGGTCTACTCTAGGAACTAGTTAGTAAGTAAGTATAATTTAGGTTACGTAAGGGGATTATTTAGTTTATCCTTAGCGAATAAGCTAAATAAGCCTAAGGGGATTATTTAGCTTAATATCGACGGATAAGCCTATTAAACCTTAGTAGTTTATTTAGCTTATTCTTGCGAAACAAGCCTCGCGAGCTTTAGGATAGAATCTCTATATATAGACGAGACTTTACTCCCTTAAAGGTCTCGTAGTTCTACTCTTTAGTTACTTTACTATTACTTTAGTTACTTAGTATAATTTACGACTCTTATATCTCGTAAGCTTCGCTTTACTTATATAATATAATATTATTATCAGACTACTTTATTACTTCTATATAGATTAGCTAATCCTAACTCTACTATATTACTCGAGCTATAGCCTCCGCGTAGTATAGTAGAACTACCGCTTTATATAGTAGTATTAAAAGAAAGTAGTCTATATCTACTATTTCTTTTAGAAGTTAGGGAAAACGAAAGGACTTAATACCTCCTATACCTCTACTACCTCTAGCTCGAAAATAAAGAATTAAGGAATTAGAATCCGAGAACGACAAAGAATTAGAATCTAATTATAACGAGGAAATTAAGGAATTAATCTATAAAGAAGAAATAGTACCTTAAGTTATACTAAGTTCTTTAGGACGAGTCGAAACCTATAATAATAGAAATAAAGCTAAAGTTAATCTACCTAAGATATTTAGGGGCGAGCGCGGAAAGCTTAAGATATTCCTTACCTAATATAACCTTTATATATACTAGAACGCCTCTAAGTTTACTACTTAGGAGAAAAGAATTATATTTATTATTAGTTATATAAGAGGAACGGCCTACGTATTATTTAAGGACCGCCTTAATAAATACCTCGAGGATCCTAACGGTTCGATATACCGACGAATCCTTCTCTTATATAATAAGTTTATAAGGGAGTTACGAATAACCTTTAGAAACGTTAATAAGAAAAGAATTACTAAACGGGAAATTAAGGCTTTATAATAGTATATCTTAGTAGTAGATTATTCTATATACTTCTAGCGTATTACTATATACCTTAATTAGGGAAGTAAGGCTTTACTTAGTTAATATTATAATAGTCTTAAGGAAGATATTAAAGATAAAATTAGTAGGAAAGAAGATTAGCCTTAGAACCTATACTCGATAATTAAAGCGTTAATTAAGATTAATAACCGCCTATTTAAAAGAAAACTTTAGAGAAAGGGAGTTAGTTCTTATCGAGGAAATAGAAATAATAACCGCGTAAATACTAGGGTTTAGTAAGTTAATCTATATAGACCTTAACTAATAGAGCTTAATAAGATCTAAAGCGCTCTAAGAGGATTTAAGAAAGGTATAGGTTAGAAAGGGAAATACTATAACTATAGAAAACTAGGATATTACGTAAATAAGTATTAATAACTAAAAAAGAATAATAACGGACGTTTTATAAATTAGGGCTAACGATTTAGAAACCCTCTAATAGGCTTAGGATATCTTAACTTAATCTAGTCTAAGGAAGTAGTACCTAACTATAATATCTTTAGTTAGATAGCTTAGTACGACGATAGCTATAAAACCTATCTCTCTAAGAAAGAAGGATTAGGTTACTACCCTAGCGGACGAGGAACTTATAATACTACTAGTATACCTCGAGGGTACCTTACGGTAATAAGCTCTTTATTAGGATTACCTAGAGTATATTATAAACGCCTCGATTTACTAGAACTAGAGTATAGTCTAAATTAAACTAGAGTTAGTAATATAATATCCTTAATTAAACTTATTAGTACTTATCTAACGGTTAGAGACGATCTGGAATATAATCTCTACTAGATACTACTAAAGAACTAGTATATAGTTATAGAATATCCCCTTTAGGAATATAAAGACTAGAAAGATCCTAGGGAAGTCGATTAGATTTTTCACCCCTACTATAGGGAAGAAATTAATATAATAATAAGATATAAGATTATAAAAATAAAAGGTATCTAAGATAATAAGAATTATATCTACTATAGGTATATACCCGTAAGTTACTACTTAAATAACGAATATTAGCTTCTATAGTATTAAACTTTTTACAAAATAGAGAAGATATTAGTATTAATTATTAATAATAACGAAGAGTATAATAGGGATTCTTCTTCGTTAGAAAGCTCTAAAGAATCTAGTAAAGACGAGGGAGAAGATCTAGAATTCTCAACCTTTAGGGTTAATCGCTTTATTCGAGATATTATATAAGTAATTAATTAGGATTATAATTAATATAAGGACCTTTATCTAGATATAGATATTAACTTTACCTACCTATACTATCTAAATAGGATAAAGAATCTTTAATACTTTATCTAATAATTAGATATCGTAGTTAATACGAAGTAAGTAGGTAAATAGTATAAATATTTAGGAAATAAGGAGGATTAATAGTAGAGAGGCCTCTATTAAATCCTAAATAAGCGCCTTATTTCTTAAATAACCTTAGTATACCTAAAATACTAGTCGAAGTAAAGATTGACAATATACTAGTATAGACCTTTATTAATTTAGGCGCTAATAGGAATCTTCTAAGCGAATACTTAGCAAATAAATAGGTAATACCTCTACGGTCGAAAAGGTATCTATATTCCCTAACGATTACTAATAGAAGACTAGTTAACTCTAATAGAGGTATAGTAATTTATAAAGTAGACGTTACCCTATCTATATAGGGTAGAAAAGAGAGAATAGTTCTTAACGTTACGAATATTAGAGACTTAGATTTAATCTTAGGTCTACTATAGCTTTAACTTTATAATCCGTATATTAATTAGGGAGAACTTATACTTAGTTTCCCGGACTAACGATATCCTATATAGGCTAGGATACGCCTTAGAGTATAGAGGAAAAGACCTTTATAGTAAAGGCCTATATACGTTAAAGTAGCTTACTACTATTATCTCTAGATAAAGGAGGATAGGCTAGTATTCCGAATTCCCTATAAGTACTAGGAATTCGCGGAACTTTTAAAAGAGGAATTACTCGAAGATTTACTTCTACTATACTAACTATAGGATTATAAGATAAAGCTAAAGAAAAATAAATAACTGAAGAAGTTTAAGATTTATCCTCTAAGGGAAGACTAGCTTAAGATCCTTTATAAATATATTAATAATTTTATAAAGAGGGAGTTTATACGGGAATCGACGTTACCTATAGGATACCTAATATTCTTTATACCTAGACCTAATAGTTTATAATAATTATATATCGATTATAGATATTTAAATAAAATTTTAGAAAAGAATACGTATACGCTACCTTTAATCTAGGAGTTAAGGGATAGACTCTATAGAGCTAGATAGTTTACGAAATTCGATATTCCTACTACTTTCTATCGAATTAGGATTAAGGAAGGTAATAAGTAGAAAATAGTATTTCGCTCTCGTCTTAGGTACTATAAATACCTTATTATACCCTTTAGCTTAATAAACGCCCCTACGACGCTATAAGCCTATATAAATAATATACTTTATAAGTACTTAGATAAGTTTATATCTATTTATATAGATAATATTTTAGTTTACTTATAAACGTTCGAAGAATACGTTAAATACGTTCGGACTATCCTACGCGTACTAAAGAAATATAACTTACGGCTAAAATTATTAAAAAGCGAGTTCTATTAGTAACGAATTAAGTTTGTTAGATATTTTATCTTAGTAGCCGGTCTCGAGATAGACCTAGGTATTTATAAGAAAGTATATAATTAGCTAGTACCTACGAATATTAAAGATATATAGTTATTCTACGCTTTTATAAATTACTATCGATAATTTATTAAATACTTTTCCGAGATTATAGAACCCCTTACGGGATTAATAAAGAAGGGGATTACCTTCGAATAGAATAAGTAAGCTTAAAAGGCCTTTAAGTTACTTAAAGAATAGCTAATAACGCTACTAATTCTATAATTATTTAACCTAGAAAAGCTAGCTATAGTAGAGGCGGATATATCCGATCGAGTACTTAGAGTATACCTTAGCTAACCCGATTCTAATAGAAAGCTAAGACTAGTAGCTTACTATATACGAAAATTCCTCTAAGTAGAAATTAACTACTCTACGTTAGATAAAGAACTTATAGTAATAGTTAATACCTTTAAATATTAGAAGTATTATCTTAAAGGAGTAAAGTATAAGATAACTATATATTCTAACTATAAGAACTTAAGGAATTTTATAACTATAAAGGAATTAAATCGACGGTAATTAAGATAGTTAGAAGAGCTATTATTTTATAACTTCTAAATCCTTTATAAGAAAGGAAAGGAAAACGTAAACGCCGATATATTAAGTCGACGAGAAGACTTTATAGTAGGAGAAAAAGAGAAAGTCGAACGCGCCTTATTCCGATAGGAAGGTAATATACTTATTTATTAAGTCTTATTACTCTAGTCTAGAAAACCTTCTTACTAGTAAGAAGTAAAAGACGCTTAATAAAAGGACCTAAATATCTAAGGCTACCTATAATTAGCGGACTAGAATACTTATATTAAAGATAGACTATTTCTCTTTAATAATCTAGTATATCTTCCCGTAAACCTTAGGAAATAATATATTATATAATAATATAAATCTCTACTTAACGGTTACTACCGACTGGAGATTATCCTTTCTCGACTCTAAAATACCTTCTACTTCCCACGTATATAATAAGAAGTATTTAAGGAAGTTAGAAAATATATTCTCTATAAGAAAGCTAAATATAAGAGGTATAAACCCTACGGACTTCTCTAACCTAATAAGGTACCTAATAGAGCGTAGAGGACTATCTTAATAGACTTTATTAGACTATTACTACCTTCTCTTAATTTAAATAATATTTAGTACGAATATATTATAATTATAGTAGATCGCTTAACTAAATACGCTATCTTTATACTACTCCCTAAATAATACGATATATAATACCTTATAGGAGTATTCGTATAAGAAATCGTAAGTAAGTACGGTATACCTAATAATATTATTTTAGATAGGGATAGTCTATTTATATTATATTTCTAGGAGGAGTTATATAAAATATTAAAGATTAGAAGAAGCTTATTAATAGCTTATTACCTATAAACGGATAGATAAACGGAAAGAATAAATTAAATACTTAAATAGTATTTACGTATTTATATCGATAATAATTAAAGTAACTAGGTATTACTACTACTACTTATAGTATATATATATAACTTAACTATTTAAGATATAATTAAGATATTACTATTCTTTACTAACTATAGACGGGAACCCCGATTTAATATCGAGGGATAATAGACGTTACCTACTAAAGTAATAGTATAGGTATTAGAGATAAGGGAACTTTACGAATAATAAAAAAACGATATTACCTTTCTAAATATATGTATAGCCTTACGTATAAATTATAAAAGAATAGAGGGACCTATTCTTAGGAAGGGGGATAAAGTTTATCTTTAGTAACGTAATATTCAGATAAAAAGACCTAGTAAAAAACTTAATTTCTAGAAACTTAGAGCGTTCGAGATTAAAGAAGTTAAGGGAGCTATTAATTATAAACTTAAGCTACTAAAGGGGATACGAGTATACTTAGTATTCTATATCTCTTTACTTAAGCTAGTAGATAAGGATACCCCTCTAGATTATAAAACTAAACTTTAAGAAAACTAACTTAAGCTAGAGTACGAAGTCGAAAAAATAGTTAACTATACTATAGTTAGACGTTAGTATAAATACCTTGTTAAATAGAAAGGTTACCCTACCTTAGAAAATACTTAGGAACCTATATTATATTTAAAGAACTCTCTCTAGGCTCTATAGGATTTCTACTAAGAAAATCTAAAGTACTTTAGTCTACTATCCCTAACTCGTCGGTTAGACCTAATAAGACGGAAAAATTAATAGATACCTCCTAGGTAGCGGTTTCTATATCTTCCCCTCTCTTTTATTTCCAATAGTTTTCTTCCTACCTTTTATCTTCTTCTTCTATAAGTTTATTAAGAAGGTATACGGCCTTTAACTTCGTATAATCCTCCGCTTATATAAGTATCTTACGATTTTACGAAAGGCGCGCCGTTAACTTTTCTAGTTCTTCTAGATTATAATTAATCTACGCCTTCGTTTCTTCCCGTATCCGGTCTAATAACTCCTATAATACGTTTATATATTTAATCCCTTTCCTTACGTAACTTACATATTTTATTAATTTCGAGGATTATATAATAATATATAGAATATTTTACTAAAAATAATAATCGTAAGAAATAAGGAATAAGGTTCCTTATTATTAAATTTCGTCGGCGATTCTTTTATAACGTTTTAATAATAGCGACGATATTTTTAAAGGTTTAGGGGCGGGGCCGTTAGTTAATCTTAAGTAACGCTAGGGGCTAGCTTACTAAGAAGGAGGGCTATATTATATACGTACTACCTCTAGTATAGGGACCTATATTTATTATTAGCTTAGCGTAACTTAGGAGCTAAGGTTACGTAACTAATTATTTATTTATAAGTAAATAGCCGAGATATAAGCGTTTATAATACTTATAGTAAAGAATATAATTAAGAAGGATTTCTTAGGATAGAATCTCTATATAGGGACGAGACTTTACTCCCTTAAAGGTCTCGTAGTTCTACTCTTTAGTTACTTTACTATTACTTTAGTTACTTAGTATAATTTACGACTCTTATATCTTATAAGCTTTACTTTACTTATATAATATAATATTATTACCCGACTACTTTATTACTACTATATAGGATAGCTAATTCTAACCCTACTATATTACTCGAGCTATAGCCTCCGCGTAATAATCTATACGCTAGTACGTTATATACCTCCTTAATTAAGTCTTAGCGCATTGTACTTAGGATATATACCTTCTCGTAGTACCTAATTAGGCCTTCGTTATTAATTATAACGTAAGGATTTTACTATATACGTTTGCCTAACTCTTTAGCTATAACGTCTATCTTATATTCCTCTTTAATACGTTACTTAAATCCCTCGTTAGATATTATAAGTATTATAGTAATTTCTATTTCTTTAGGCTACTCCTAAAAGTATTAAGGGTTTATATAACTAAGCGATCTATCCTTATTCTATTTTAGGATCTAATATCCTAGCGTAGGACTATTATCTACGTAGTCCGGGCGTCTACTAAGGGCGTCGGCTCTTCTATTCTTAGACCCTTTTCTATAGACTATCTTAAAGTTATATACGGCTAACTATTTAGCCTATTAAGCTTACCTTCTATTTAATACTTTCGTCGTAGTAAAGTATAATAGGTTCTTATAATCCGTAATAATCGTAAAGGTACGTATAGCTCCCTCGAGATATACTCTCTATTCTTTAAGCGTAGCGATAATTACTAATAGCTCTTTATCGAATATATTATAGTTCTATTCCGCTAGTATTATTTTCCTAGAATAAACCGCTATTAGGTAAAGTTAACCCTTATTATCCTTCTAACTAAGGTATACTCTAATAGTATAGTCTAAGGTATCCGTTTCAATAATAATTTCCCTATTTAGTCGGAAAATCTCTAGGATTAGATACTTTATAAAGGCTTCCTTTAATAAGTTAAACGCCCTTTAGTATTCTTCTATCTAATTATACTCCTAGTCCTTCTTCGTAAGTATAGGAAGGGGACTAGCCTTACTTAAGTAACCCTTAATAAACTTCTAGTAGTAGTTAGCTAGCCCTAGGAACGACTATAGTTCCTTAACGTTCTTAGATTCTAGCTACTTTAGGACGGCTTCGACCTTCTTCGGGTCTATAGCTACTAATCCTAGTATAATATAGAATCCTAGGAAATCGAAATCTTCTATATAGAATTCGTACTTAGAAAGCTTTACTCGGAACCCTTTTTCTAGTAATACTTTTAAAACTTTTCGAATAGCGGCTATATATTCTTCCTTAGTTCCGGTAGTATAAATAAGTATATTATCTAGGTAAATAACTACGAATTTATCGATAAACTCCCGGAGTACGTTATTTATAGTCGCCTAAAATGCTACTAGTATATTAGTTAGTCTAAAGGGTATAACTAAGTACTTATATAATCTATATTTTATTCGGAACGCTATTTTCTATTTATTACCCTCCTTAATTCTAATATAGTAGTATATATTACGTATATCGACCTTAGTAAAATAGGTAGCTCTAACGAGTCTATCTTTTAGCTCCTTAATAAGCGGTAGGGGTATATATTTTTTACTATATTCTTATTTAGCTTCCTATAATCGGCGTATATTCTTTTTTCGCCCGTTTTCTTAGGTATAAATATAATAGGTACTCCGATTAGGGATATTAATTCTCGAATATACCCCTTTTTTAATAACTCGTCTAGCTATATCCGTAGCTCCTTAAGCTCGGATTCGTTTATATAGTAGATAGGTTACGTCTTTAGGCTTACTCCTAGTTTTAGTATAATCTCTAAATCCTATAGCTAATATTCTAGTAGATTCTTATTATCTTTTAACTCCTTAAATATATCTTTAAGATCTTAATACTCTAGTAGTATCTAGTTAGTAGTAGCGATCTACCGTTCTTAGTTAGATAGCTACTCTTTATTATCTAAGGTTCTAGGGTCCTTAACCCTCTCGCCCTTACTACTCTATACTTTAGAGGGTAGTTCCAGATCTAGGTATCTAACTACCCTTTTATACGTCGTAGCGTATTTCGCTGAGAAGATAATACTTCTTTATTCCTAGTTAATAATAGGGTTATACCTACGAAGCTATAGTACTCCTAGGATAATTTCGTATCCCTTTATTACTACTATGTCTAGGACCGTCTCTTTAACGTATTATTAGAGGCGTATTATTAGAGGTTATATTTCCGTACTAACTACTCTATTTTCGTTTACTAATCTATCGTAGGCTCTTATAGGATAAGGCTCGTCCTTTTATATTACGTAGAGGCTATAGCTCGAGTAATATAGTAGGGTTAGGATTAGCTATCCTATATAGTAGTAATAAAGTAGTCGGATAATAATATTATATTATATAAGTAAAGCGAAGCTTACGAGATATAAGAGTCGTAAATTATACTAAGTAACTAAAGTAATAGTAAAGTAACTAAAGAGTAGAACTACGAGACCTTTAAGGGAGTAAAGTCTTATCTATATATAGAGATTCCATCCTAAGAAATCCTTCTTAATTATATTATTTATTATAAGTATCGTAAACGCTTATATCTTAGCTATTTATTTATAAATAAATAATTAATTACGTGACCTTAGTTACTCTAAGTTACGCTAAGCTAATAATAACTACTAGTCCCTATACTAGAGGTAGTACGTATATAATATAGCCCTTCCTCTTAGTAAGCTAGCCCCTAGCGTTACTTAAGGTTAACTAATAGCCCCGCCCCTAAACCTTTAAAAATATCGTCGCTATTATTAAAACGTTATAAAAGAATTACTAATAAAATTTAATAATAAGTAACCTTATTCCTTATTTCTTATAATTATTATTTTTAGCAAAATATTCTATATATTATTATATAATCCTCGAAATTAATAAAATACGTAAGCTACGCGAGGAAAGGGATTAAATATATAAATATATTATAGGAGTCGTTAGACCGGATACGGGAAGAAACGAAGGCGTAGATTAATTATAATCTAGAAGAACTAGAAAAGTTAACGGCGCGTCTTTCGTAAAATCGTAAGGTACTTATATAAGCGGAGGATTATATAAAGTTAAAGGCTATATATCTTCTTAACGAACTTACGGAGGAAGAGGATAAAAGGTAGAAAGAAAACCGTTAGAAACGAAAGAGAGGGGAAGACATAGAAACCGCTCCCTAGGAGGTATCTATTAATTTTTCTATCTTATTAGATCTAACTAACGAGTTAGGGATAGTAGACTAGAGTACTCTAGATTTTCCTAGTAAAAATCCTATAGGGCCTAGAGAGAGTTCTTTAAATATAATATAGGTTCCTAAGTATTTTCTAAGGTCGGGTAACCTTTCTATTTAATAAGGTATTTATACTAACGTCTAACTATAGTATAGTTAACTATTTTTTCGACTTCGTACTCCGGCTCGAGCTAGTTTCCTTAGAGTTTAGTTTTATAATCTAGTAGGGTATTCTTATCTACTAGCTTAAGTAAAGAGATATAGAATACTAGGTATACTCGTATTCCTTTTAGTAGCTTAAGTTTATAATTAATAGTTCCCTTAACTTCTTCGATCTCGAATACTCTAAGTTTCCGGAAATTAAGCTTTTCGCTTAGTTATTTTATCTTAATATTATATTACTAAAGGTAAACTTTATCCCCCTTCCTAAGAATAGGTCCCTCTATTCTTTTCTAATTTATACGCAAAGCTATACGTATATTTAGGAAGGTAATATTATTTCTTAGCTATTTATAAAGTTCGCTTATCTCTAATACCTATACTATTACTTTAGTAGGTAATATCTATTATCCCTCGATATTAAATCGGGGTTCTCGTCTATAGTTAGCGAAGAATAGTAATATCTTAATTATATCTTAAATAGTTACGTTATATACGAATACTATAAGTAGTAGTAGCGATACCTAGTTACTTTAATCGTTATTAATATAAATACGTAAATACTATTTAAGTATCTAATTTATTCTTTCCGTTTATCTATCCGTTTATAGGTAATAAGCTATTAATAAGCTTCTTCTAATTTTTAATATTTTATATAACTCTTCCTAGAAGTATAATATAAATAGACTATCCCTATCTAAAATAATATTATTAGGTATACTATACTTACTTACGACGTCTCGTATAAATACTCCTATAAGGTATTATATATTATATTACTTAGAAAGTAGTATAAATATCGTATACTTTATTAAACGATCTACTATAACTATAATATATTCGTATTAAATATTATCTAAGTTAAGAGAAGGTGGTAATAGTCTAATAAAGTCTATTAAAATAGTCTTCTATATACTATCCGGTACTTTATTAGGTTAAAGAAGTCCGTAGGGTTTATACCTTTTATATTTAGCTTTCTTATAGAGAATATACTTTCTAACTTCCTTAAATACTTCTTATCGCATACGCGGGAAGTAGAAGGTATTTTAGAGTTAAGAAAGGATAATCTCTAGTCGATAGTAACTATTAAGTAGAGATTTATATTATTATATAATATAACGTTTCCTAAGACTTACGGGAAGGTATACTAGGTTATTAAAGAGAAATAATCCGTCTTTAATACGAGTATTCTAGTCCGCTAATTATAGGTAGCCTTAGATATATAGGTCCTTTTATTAAGCGTCTTTTACTTCTTACTAGTAAGAAGTTTTTTTAGACTAGAGTAATAAGACTTAATATATAAGTATATTACCTTCCTATTAGAATAAGGCGCGTTTAACTTTCTCTTTTTCTCCTACTATAAAGTCTTCTCGTCGACTTAATATATCGGCGTTTATATTTTCCTTTCCTTTCTTATAAAGGATTTAGAAGTTATAAGATAATAGCTCTTCTAACTATCTTAGTTACCGTCGATTTAATTCTTTTATAGTTATAAAATTCCTTAGATTTTTATAATCGGAATATATAGTTATCTTATATTTTACTCCTTTAAGATAATATTTCTAATATTTAAAGGTATTAACTATTACTATAAGTTCCTTATCTAATATAGAATAGTTAATTTCTATTTTAAGGAATTTTCGTATATAGTAAGCTACTAGTCTTAGCTTTCTATTTAAATTAGGTTAGCTAAGGTATACTCTAAGTACTTAATCGGATATATCCGCCTCTACTATAGCTAGTTTTTCTAGGTTAAATAATTATAGAATTAGTAGCGTAGTTAGCTATTCTTTAAGTAACTTAAAGGCCTTTTAAGCTTACTTATTCTATTCGAAGGTAATCCCCTTCTTTATTAATCCCGTAAGGGGTTCTATAATTTCGGAAAAGCGTTTAATAAATTATTAATAGTAATTTATAAAAGTATAGAATAACTATACTCCTTTAACGTTCGTAGGTACTAGCTAATCGCGTACTTTCTTATAAATACCTAGGTCTATCTTAAGACCGGCTACTAAGATAAAGTATCTAACGAACTTAATTTATTACTAGTAGAACTCGCTTTTTAATAGTTTTAGCTATAAGTTATATTTCTTTAGTACGCGTAGGATAGTCCGAACGTATTTAATATATTCTTCGAACGTTTATAAGTAAACTAAAATATTATCTATATAAATAGATATAAACTTATCTAAGTACTTGTAAAGTATATTATATATATAGGCTTATAGCGTCGTAGGGGTATTTATTAAGCTAAAGGGTATAATAAGGTATTTATAGTACCTAAGATAAAAGTAAAATACTATTTTCTACTCGTCGCCTTCCTTAATCCTAATTTAATAAAAAGTAGTAGGAATATCGAATTTTATAAACTATCTAGCTCTATAGAGTCTATCCCTTAACTCCTAGATTAAAGGTAGCGTATACGTATTCTTCTCTAAAATCTCGTTTAGATATCTATAATCGATATATAATTATTATAAACTATTAGGTTTAGGTATAAAGAATATTAGGTATTCTACGGGTAATATAGACTCCCGTATAAACCCCTTTTTTATAAAATTATTAATATATTTACGAAGGATCTTAAGCTAGTCCTCCCTTAGAGGATAGATTTTAAACTTCCTTAGTTATTTATTTTTCTTTAGCTTTATCTTATAATCCTATAGTTAGTATAGCGGAAGTAAATCCTTAAGTAATTCCTCTTTAAAAAGTTCCGCGAATTCCTAGTACTTATAGGGAATTTAGAATACTAGCCTATCCTCCTCTATTTAGAGACGATAGTAGTAAGCTACTTTAACGTATATAGGCCTTTTCTATAAAGGTCTTTTCCTCTATACTCTAGGGCGTATCCTAGCCTATATAGGATATCTTTAGTCTAGAAAACTAAGCGTAAGTTCTCCCTAATTAATATACGGATTATAAAGTTAAAGCTATAGAAGACCTAAGATTAAATCTAAGTCTCTAATATTCGTAACGTCGAGAACTATTCTCTCCTTTCTACCCTATATAGATAGGGTAACGTCTACTTTATAAATTACTATACCTCTATTAGAGTCGACTAGTCTTCTATTAGCAATCGTTAGGAAATATAGATACCTTTTTAACCGTAGAGGTATTACCTATTTATTTACTAAGTATTCGCTTAGAAGATTCCTATTAGCACCTAAGTTAATAAAGGCCTATACTAGTATATTATTAATCTTTACTTTAACTAGTATTTTAGGTATCCTAAGGTTATTTAAGAAATAAGGCGCTTATTTAGGATTTAATAGAGGCCTCTCTACTATTAATCCTCCTCGTTTCCTAAATATTTATACTATTTACTTACTTACTTCGTATTAACTATAATATCTAATTGTCGGATAAAGTGTCGACGGTTCTTTATCCTATTTAGATAGTATAGGTAGGTAAAGTTAATATATATATCTAGATAAAGGTCCTTATATTAATTATAGTTCTAATTAATAACTTATATAATATCCCGAATAAAGCGATTAACCCTAAAGGTTAAGAATTCTGGATCTTCTCCCTCGTTTTTACTAGATTCTTTAGAGCTTTCTAATAAAGACGAATCCCTATTATACTCGTCGTCGTCGATAAGTAATATTAATACCCTCTATATTTCCTAAAGAGTTTAATACTACGAAAGCTAGTATTTATTACTTAAGTAATAACTTATAGGTATATACCTATAGTAGACGTAATCCTTATTACTTTAAATATCCTTTATTTTTATAATCTTACGTCTTGTTATTATATTAATTTCCTCCCTATAGTAGGGGTAAAAAATCTAGGGTCCCTAATAGGGCGGGTCTAAACCGACGGTTTTTAGATTGGGCCGGGGTAGGGCGGTATTTCGGGGCGGGTTATATAACTTAAGAGAAACCCGAACTAAACCGTTAACCCGCCTAGACCCGCCCGGTTAAAACGGGGCGGGTTTTTATTACTATAATTAGAATTAAGGTCTTAAAATACTTATATCTCTAGATCTAATAGGATATATATTTTTATAACTATATATTCTTATTCTCTAGGTAATTCTCTATCTTTTAGATATTTTATATATAGATATAGTTATCTATAACTACCCTAGTAAGTCACGCTTTAAAACTATTTAGACCCGAACGGGGCGGTTTAGATTTAGTCTTATAACCCGCCCTATTCCCCGCCCCGCCCTATTAAAACCCGAAACCTGACGGGGCGGGTTTCTAATTCTAAAAACCGCCCTAAACCGCCCTATTAGGGACCCTAGAAAAATCTAATTAACTTCCCCTAGATCTTTCTAGTCTTTATATTCCTAAAGGGGATATTCTATAACTATATACTAGTTCTTAGGTAGTATCTAGTAGAGATTATATTCCGGATTATCCTAAACTATTAGATAAGTACTAATAAGTTTAACCGAGGATATAGTATTACTAACTCTAGTCTAATTTAGACTATACTCTAGTTCTAGTAAACTGAGGTATTTATAATACGCCTTAGGTAATCCTAATAAAGAACTTATTACTATAAGGTATCCTCGAGGTATACTAGTAGTATCGTAAGTTCCTTATCTACTAGGGTAGTAACCTAATCCTTCTTTCTTAGAGAGGTAGGTTTTATAGCTATTATTATAGTAAGCTATCTAACTAAGGATATCGTAGTTTAGTACTACTTCCTTAGACTAGATTAAGTTAAGATATCCTAAGCCTATTAGAGGGTTTCTAAATTATTAGCCCTAATTTATAAAACGTCCGTTATTATTCTTTTTTAGTTATTAATACTTATTTACGTAATATCCTAGTTTTCTATAGTTATAGTATTTCCCTTTCTAACCTATACCTTTCTTAAATCCTCTTAGAGCGCTTTAGATCTTATTAAGCTCTATTAGTTAAAGTCTATATAGATTAACTTACCAAACCTTAGTATTCGCGCGGTTATTATTTCTATTTCCTCGATAAGAACTAACTCCCTTCCTCTAGAGTTTTCTTTTAAATAGGCGGTTATTAATCTTAATTAATATTTTAATTATTAAATATAGGTCCTAAGGCTAATCTTCTTTCCTACTAATTTCGTCTTTAATATCTTCCTTAAGACTATTATAATACTAACTAAGTAGAGCCTTACTTCCCTAATTAAGGTATATAGTAATACGCTAGAAGTATATAGAGTAATTCGCTACTAAGGTATACTATCGTAAAGCCTTAATTTCCTATTTAGTAATTCTCTTCTTATTAACGTTTCCGAAGGTTATTTATAATTCCTTTATAAACTTATTATATAAGAGGAAAATTTATTAATATTCTAAACCGTTAGGGTTTTCGAGGTATCTATTAAGGCGGTCCTTAAATAATACGTAGGCCGTTCCTCTTATATAACTAATAACGAATATAATTCTTTTCTCCTAAGTAGTAAACTTAGAGGCGTTCTAGTATATATAAAGGTTATATTAGGTAAGGAATATTTTAAGTTTTCTACGCTTACCCTTAAATATCTTAGGTAGATTAACCTTAGCTTTATTTCTATTATTATAGGTTTCGACTCGTCCTAAAGAACTTAGTATAACTTAAGGTACTATTTCTTCTTTATAGATTAATTCCTTATTATAATTGGATTCTAATTCTTCCTCGTTCTTAGATTCCGATTCCTTAATTCGTTGTTTTCGAGCTAGAGCTAGCGGAGGTATAGGAGGTATAGAGTCTTTTCGTTTTCCCTAACTTCCTAACGAAATAGTAGATATAGACTACTTTCTTTTAATACTACTATATAGAGCGGTAGTTCTACTATATTACGCGGAGGCTATAGCTCGAGTAATATAGTAGGGTTAGGATTAGCTATCCTATATAGTAGTAATAAAGTAGTTAGATAATAATATTATATTATATAAGTAAAGCGAAGCTTATAAGATATAAGAGTTATAAATTATACTAAGTAACTAAAGTAATAGCGAAGTAACTAAAGAGTAGAACTACGAGACCTTTAAGGGAGTAAAGTCTCGTCTATATATAGAGATTCTATCCTAAGAAATCCTTCTTAATTATATTATTTATTATAAGTATTATAAACGCTTATATCTTAGCTATTTATTTATAAATAAATAATTAATTACGTGACCTTAGTTGCCCTAAGTTACGCTAAGCTAATAATAACTACTAGTTCCTATACTAGAGGTAGTACGTATATAATATTTTACCTAGTCTCGAATCTATACTTTTTAATATAGTTCTTACTAATGAAATTCGCGTATACGCCGGAATCGATTATTACCCTAATCTTATAGCCTTATATATCTAGTATAAATTCTAAATAATAAGTATACTCCGATACTACGTAGGCCTTTAGGGGGTCCTATTAGGATCTACGTATACGGCCCTTTATTACCCGGTTATTCGTATCTACTATAGTTATTATTAAGTCTCGGGTAGTCTTACCCGTAGCCTCTTCCCTTTATAAGGGGCCTCTAGATTTCCGTAGTTCCTATAGATACTATCTAGATCCTTCTTTACTAGACTAATATACTTTATAATCGTCGTTATAGTAAGCTAACTAATATAGTATAGCGTATTAGATTCCTTTTCTATACGTCTAATCTTTCTACTTATTAGTAGAGTCCGATTAACTCGTATCGACTATATTAAACTACCTCGACTTCTTAGGGTAGTCCCTTACGAAATAGTCCTTTTTTCTATAGTTTAAACATTTACCGTTACGGTATCGTTACTATTATTCTAGCGTAAACTATTTCTTTAGTACCTTTACTATACTAAGGTCTATTAGGTCTCCCTAGTATAGTTATATAGGTAGCTATCGAGGTATCCTAGTATTAGGTTACTACTACCTCTATTATATCTTCTCTCTCTACTTAGGGGCTAGATTTATAAAGATTAGTATAGTTCCGCTTCGTTTTTCTAATTACCTTTTAAAGTATCGATTATTAATATTTATCGTAAGTATTATAAACTTATATAGCGTGTCTAGTCGTTTTATACGAACGAGATTATCTTTAATATATAGTTTTAATCCCTTATAGTAGTAGGTAATAAGGGGCTCGTCCGCCTATCCTAACCTACTAGATATCTACTAGAATTCTAATACGTAGGTTATTACTAACCCTTTTTATACTAACTATTAAACCCTTCTTTCTACTTCCCTAACTTCGTCTACGTTTCTAAATATCTCTTTTAGTTTCTTAACGAAATAGTTATAATTACTAAAGATTTATTAAGTTTCTTTATTTTATTTTTCCATATCGTAGTCTAGGTAGTCTTGGAGTTTTAGTTTAAACTAATTAAATACTTTTCTAGTAAGTCTTTCCGTGATATACTTAACTTTATCCTCTACTTCTAGTAGTACTACCTAATTAGCCTCTAGGAATAGGTCTACTTAGGTAAGGAATCTCTTTAGTCCTTCTTTATCCCTATTATATCTCTTAGGGGGATCTTACTTAAGATTTATACCTATCTTAAGTTTCTTTAACTCCGCCTCTTTCTTAGCTAGTTCCCTCTTAGATTCTACCTCTTTTCGCGCGAGTTCTACTTCTATACGGTCTATTTATACTTTTAGCTCTATAATTATTACTATCTATTAAGCTAGGCTAGGTACCGAATTAGTTCTACTAGCTATTAATATATCTCCTATATTAACCTTAATTTTATAATTTTGGTTTATAATAACCTACTAACTATTATAACTCTACTCGTAATAAGGGTGGTTATAGTATTATAGCCGGTTTTCTTAGTACTTTATAGTATAATCCCTAGAGTCCCTATAACTCCTTTCGCTTTAGGAAGACCCGTTACGTCGTACTTTCTTCCTACTATAGGTTTAGGGTAAGTATAAGGGTTAGGTAATCGACTTATAATTAGTTAATCTAACTTATTCTTTATAATCGAGGCCTCGAACTACTCCTAGATATTAGACTATAGTTTATTAGGTTTTAGCTATCGAAGGGGTAAGGCTATATAGCTCGCCTTTACTAACTATCTAACCTTCCTATTCTTATTAGGGTTTCTAGGTATATAAGGATAACTAAAGATATATTACTAGTATACTAAAGTAAAGTATTATTACTACTAGTATATTTTAAACCTCTAACTTAAGAAAAGTAATATAAGATAACTACGAAGAGAGAAAGGAAAGTCCTACTAAATATCCGTCCTATATACTCTTTATATTAGCCTTACTAAGACTGGTTTCCTATACTCTTAGTATCCTTCCTATACTTCCTATACCTTTAGATCTATAGGACGTGCCAAGATCTATAGGAACTATAGGACGTTATATACTCTACCTAGTACGTATCCCTAGAATTACCGTTAGGCTCGTCTCGCTATTCTAAGTCTTCCTTTATAAAGTAGTTATTCTACTACTCTAATAATCCTATAACTCCTAAGCTAATCGCTTCCTAAGTCGTATATTCTATTATCTAGGTATTATCTATAATACTAACTTTACTAATTTCCTTCCCCTTATAAGACTCTCTAGGTTATATAATTTTAATTATAAGTCTTTTATCCTTTATAGTACCTAGCTTAATAAGGTATTTATATAAAGAGTATAAGTCTATATAGATAATAATCTCTACCTTAGGTAGATTAAGTTTACTAAGGATTTAGGTAATTATTAATATAATAATAAAGCCTCTATTAACTCTATTATATATTATAAGCATTTATAAGACTAAAATACTTCTTATATCCCTTTCTACTTTAGTTAAAGACTAATAAATAATATAACTATAGTAGGTAGATTTATTATCTCCTAGCTCCTTAGTTCTAATAGTAATAAAGATTCTAATTTAGATACTAAATATTATATTATTTATAAAGAAGCTATTAACCTATATATAGATCTTAGCCTCCTTAAGGTCTAATAGAATATAGGTAAGACCTCTTTCTATACTATCTTACTACTATTTAAGTTTTTTATTTAGGTTCTTTATATCCTCCTTAGTTAGGTCCTAGTATTAGGTAGCTATAGAAAGATAAAAGGAAGCTTCTAGTTAATAGATAGAAGTAATATTAGTACCTCTTACTCCTTACTTTATATATTACTCTTTCTAGATACTATATAGTTATAAGGGATTAGTAAGTTTAATCTTTTTACTCTATTTATTCTAGGTAACCTTAATATTTACTTATCCTATTTAGAATATAACTATAAAAGATTAACTCTTTCCCTTACTCTAAGAATATAACTAGCTTAGCTTTGAAGTTAGTACTCTTCCTAGTAGTTTCTTTTTTATCTATAAATAAATTATTACTAATAACTAAGGTATTTAGTTTATATAGCTATAATACTAAATTTCTTACTCTTTAAGATAAGGATATAAGGATTATATATAGACGATTCTATATTAAGCTCTTCCTTATAGTATTTAATATATATATTAAATTAGAGAAGTCCTACTTTAGGGATTCTATAGAGTAGCTTAATAACTTCTATAATTATTTAAGGTAAGTAGTCTCCTTATATCTCTTTAGGAAGGAAAGTATAGATCTTTCTTACTAACTCTATCTTAGACTAGGTATATACCTATATAATATCTCTTAGAAATAGAAAGAGCTAGTCTTTATCCTTCTCTTTAGTATATATAAGGATTAAGGATAGGATTAGGGTAAGTACTAGTCTCTAGCTTACCCTTAAGATAGTTAGTAATTAGTATAGGATATTTTCTCTACCTTTATTTTAAAATTCTTAAACTACTAATCTTAACTTTTCCCTTAGTTATATATTTACTTTACCCTTAACTTTTCTTATAATCCTTAAAAGAAAGATTTTTAATCCTAGAGTATATAGATTCTTAATAAAGTTTAAAACCTAGTTTTTCTTAGTAATCTAAATTCTTCTAGGTCTAATACCCTAAATATATATCTAGGTATCTTAAGATTTCTTTCTTTTCTAGGTTAGATTATAAGGGTATAGTTATTCTTCTCTTCTTTAGTAATAAATTAAGAAAATTCTTCTAAAGGTAGTTTTAATAGGATAATAACTTCTAGCTAAGTACCTATAACTTATTAGTTCTTATAAGTACTAGACTCTAGGTTATCTACGATTATAATAACCTCTTAGCTTAGGGAAGGTTTAAGAGGTATTATCCTTTATAGAATTCTCTAGCTTACTTAAAGCTAAGGAATTAGAATTTTATCCTAGGTTTAGTTCTAGGGTTCCTTAGGTTCCTAGGCTTCCTAGGTTTCTACTCTCTATAACTATTTTTTCTACTCTTCTTCTCCCTATATTTTTACTATACTTATATAAAAATCTCTTTCTAACCTATTAATTTCTACCTTATATAAATATCTACTTTTATCTATACTTAAGAGAGTATATAGTTCTTTCTATCCTTTATAGTTTAATAGATCTATACTATTACTTAAGTCTTTTAGTAATAGTTCTATATACTACTTTTATACGCCGAGGTAATTATATAGTAATAAGTTATCTCCTTTAAGTTATCTATCTAGATTACCTAATTAATAGTTATCCCTCTTTATAAAAGAAATAATAAAGATCTTCTTATTAAGGTAGATCTAAATATAGATATAGAGAATACTAGAGGGGATTAGTAGTAATATCTAAATACTAGTAAACTTCTTTTATAGCCAAAATCTACTTGTAAAATCTATTAAAAATTCCCTTCTCTATACTATTCTATCTACTAAAGGAAATTAACGTATATATTAGTATAAAAACCCTAACCCCTAATATATCCGTCGTACTTTTAGACCCTTATATTTAGGTAGCTTAGTTAAAGCTTTTACGTAGTATTCTTTACTTACCTACTAGAGCTAGAGTTAGTCTCCGAAATATAATATAAATATAATCTACTTTCTATACCTTATACCCTCTAATTTATAACTCTAATAGCCGGTTAATAGCCCTTAAAGGTAGGTAGATAGTAGCCTATTATAGATAACTATTATTTATTATATAGTATAATAGGTCTAGTAATAAGGTTATACGCTAGTAATTATTAAGGTTTCTAGTAGCCTTTTAGGTACTTAAAAACCTTTTCTCTAAGCTACTAAAGTATTTTATTAAGTAATAATAATAATATTAATAATTTCTAGCCCCTTAAACCTATTTTTATATACTAAGCTCTTCTACCTACTCCTATACTACTTTATCTTTCCCTTACTCCTATAATAGCTCCTAGAGATAGTAATAAAGTAAGTTAGCTTTTATAATTATCTTTAAGCCTAAGTTACTTATAAAAATTAGAGCTACTAATAGAGCGGGTTAAACCCAGAACCTACCCAACTAGGGGGGGGTAGATTGGGTTTTAGAGGCGGGTCTTAACCCTATAGACCTAATCCAACCCGACCCGCCAAGGTACGGGTTTATCCTATTACTTTAGATTAGGTTAGGTAGGGGTAAAAGTTATATAACTATATCTTTTAGAGGATTACTAAGTAAGGTAGATTAATTATATAGTAGTAGAAAGTCTTAGTTTAAGGTAGCCTTAGATATATATTTAGGATTAGAAGCTTAGAAGTAAAAGATTATTCTATTATAAGAAGAGAAAAATATTATTATAGAAATAGAACGCCTAATAGTCTCCTAATAGTCTCCTAATAGCTAAATAGTTAAACTACTATCCCTAACGACGCCGCTTCGAGAGACGCTCCCTATTATTAGGAATATTAATATCCTCCTTAATCTCGTATATAGATAACTCCCTTCCTCCCTATAAAGTATAAAGACTCGAGTTACTATCTCTTTAAAGCGGGGGGCGATTATAAGTTAATTAACGCGTTAATAGGCGAGTTAATACGCGAGTAGATACGCGCGAAGATACGCGTATAGATAGAGGTATATAACCTAATTAAGCGCGGTAATAGGTTTATAGATAGCTACTAACTTAACTACTAGAATCTTTAACTAATTCTAGATTATTACTTAATAATCCTTCCTTATCCCTCTAAAGTCTATAGTAGAGGGTTCCTACTATAGGAGTAGACTCCTCTTTATTATCTAAAAGGGGCTTATTATTAGGGTTAGTAGAATCCTCCCTATTACTAATCTTATTATAGCTAATTAATAGTTAGTTAATAAATATAGTAGGGACTTTACTTACCTACTAGTACTTATCCTTAATCTCCTTATTATTTACCTTATCTATCCTTACTTATAATAAGTAGTAATCTAACTTATACGCTTTATACTTAACGTTAAGTTCGTAGTTATTAATTATAAGTACGGAGAGGACTACTATACTATAAGTCCTATTATCCTACTAGTAGTTACTAGCGATACTAAACTCGCGCTTAATACTAATACTAGTAGCCTAGATACTAAAGATATCTCTAGCTATTATAGCGATCCGCGGAAAACGTAGCTTAATATACTTCTATTAGGAGAAAGGGTCTTTAAGGTACGTCGCTACTTCGTCTATAATATATTAGAGACTATTAGGAGACTATTAGGAAAAAGGAAAAACTTACTCTATAAGTAGTAGTTATTAAACTCTTTTTATCTATTAGATACCCTACTATATCTAGATAATAAGGGCGGCGGTATAGGGTCTATAGCTATATATAGTTAATCTATTATAGTATTAAGACTAACCTTATTTTGCTAAAGACGTTATAGTAGCTCTCTTTAGCGTAAAGTAGGTACGTAATAGGTATAGTCTTAATTATAAAGCTTCTTAAACTTATACTAGTAAAACGCCTACTAGTAATACGAATCGTCTAAATCTAGAGCCTACTTATCTCGAGACTAGGTCTCTAACTTATAGTAAGGGTTAAGAAAGATAGCTAAACTATATAGCTTTCTAGCCTAACTAGTAGATATTACGCTATAGTAGACCTATAGTTTCTCCTTTACCTTTATATATATCTTATATATCTCTACCTTCTACCGACGAGTCTTCTTCTCTAGTATCTATTATATATTCTAAATATAGTTATAGAGACGGTTATAGAGATCGAAAACTATATAGAGAGTAGGTAATTTTATTATACTAATAAGTACTATAAATATAGTAAAGGGACGAAGGATAGTAATAAGGTACTAGACTTAGCCCTATTTATTATTACTAAGATATAGATACGCGTATTACCTCTATATATATAATAATAATAGGATCTTTTAGCTAGTAGAGGTATACTAGTATTTAGAAGGTAGAGTCCTATTATATTTTACTATCTTAAATATAGTAGAATATTTAAATCTTCTCGGATAAAGGGTACGACGTTCGAAACTATATCTCTTAGATAGCCTTAAAGGCTAACTAGCGTACTTTACTAGAGTTAATAAAGATTACGATCTATCGCGCCTTAGCTACTATATACGGAAGCTATATAGTATAGTTAGATAAGGTATATAATTAAATAGGGAATTAGAGATACTAAGACTATTAGGGGACTATTAGGAACTTATACCTTACTATAAGTTAGTAGGAATCTCTTCTCTTATAAGAGCTATAGCTATTCTCTCCTCCTCTTCCTCCTAGTTCTTAATAAACTTATCCTTTATTAGTCTAATCTTAATATTAGAAAGAAGACTATTATAACGTAACTATATAACGTGCGAGATATACGGGTATAGGGTAATCTCGTTTTAGATCCTAGAAGAGCGATATAACTTATTAAAAGCTATATTTATTAACTTAGCTATAGTCTTATTATTTAAAGCGTTATCTATAGTAAATATAATAACCCTATTAGTAATTTCGAAGTGGTAGAGTTGAGCTAGGATATATTTTATAAGTTCTACCCCTTTATACTAGCTATAGTAGGGTTTAAATCCGATTATTACTTCCTATATTAACTAATTAGTAACCTAGTATACTTTAATAGTAAGGTAGCTATCCCTACGCGGAGTAGACTATCTATTAAGTATAATAGAGACCTTCTATAGTACTAGAGGAAGACGCTAACGGATTATATACTTAGAAATATCGCGTATTTAAAGGATTTTATTAGTAATAGTCGATAAGGAAATTAGTTTCAAGGTAATATCTTCGTTAGTATAAATTATAGGTTAAATAAACTCTATATTATTAATAGTTATTATTAGCTACTTATACCTAATAATCGTATAAATAAGCTAATTAGTAAAGTTAGTAAGGTAAGGCTTAAGGTCTCTAGATTAAGCTATTTCTCTCTTTTTATAGTTTTTCTAAGATTAATTAGTAAGGTTTTTAGCCTAATAGTCTCCTAATAGTCTTACCCCTTCTCTAAAGCCCTCCTCGACCGTTATTTATACTAGTCTCTATACTACTAATTTACCTTTATACTTATTCCCTAAAATGAAATCTATTATAGTACTAGATCTATTACCTAGTTTAATATACTATATTACCTTATCGTATTAGGTATAGATTATCTTAGGGTCGCTAGTTATACGTAAAGCGCCTTTAATAAAGTAGGAGTAGTTTATAGCGCGAGTCTCTCTACTCTATTTAGGAAGCTTAGGCTTAGGCTTAGACGTCTCCGTCTTATACTATATTATATCTACCTACTAAGTATAGAAGTCGTTAGTATTAGTTATAGTCTACTAGTAGTAAATATTATTCTAACTAACTTATAGAAGTAGGTCTAAGGGTTACGAGATAAATAGGGAGGAGGATAAAGAGGTTATAATAATTTTAGTAAAGGCTAGTATAGGTACGGGTAGAAAAGAGGGTTAGTTTTTAAGTTAGTATTATTCTAGGTAGAAAGAGGGTTAGAATTTAGGACCCGTTAGATCTATACTTATTTACGGTAGTAGGGGTATTAGTAATTACTAAGAAGAGAATAATAAGATTAAAGAATAAGAATAGAGTAAGAAACTATTAATAAAATAGATATCTAAGTAGCTAGAGGTATTTTAAAGTAACGTATTATAAGATCTACAAAGTTATAGAGTAATCTATTAAGCGGAGTTATTTTTATCTTAAAATCTTTAAAATTTAAATATTTTTAGTTAAATATTTAATAAAAAAAAATACTCTAAGCGTAGACCTCTAAACTAATAACGTAATTATTATAATTATCCGATTATTTTAGTCTATAATCTAAGATTAGGTCTTTAAAGATTATACGAAAGATTTTCTAATAGTTTCCTAATAGTTATAGTAAAGAGAATTAAGCGTAGGAGTAAAACCTACTAATACCTACCTAAGGCTACTAACCCTATAGCTAAGAAGGATATAAAGCTATAACTTATAAGAAGCTTCGTACTAATATATTTAAGAATACAATAGAGATATCTACTAATAAGGCCTAGATAAAGATAAAAGAGGCTAATACTACCTACTAAGAAGGATATAAAGCTATATTATAAGGAGCTTCGTACCGATATATTTAAGGACGCGATAGAGATATCTACTAATAAGGCCTAGATATTACCTCTTTTACTCTACTTACTATATACCTTCCTTAAGTATACCTAGGGCGAGGGTAATATAATTAACCTAGCTAATATCTAGTAAGGCTTCCGCTTAGAGGATATAAATATATACTTTATTATAAAGGTACCTCTCCTAAACTAGTAATATCTTTATATTAATTAGCCCTACCGGCGCTATTATAACTACTAGTAGTATTATTATTTAATTATTTTAGTCTATAATTAAAGATTAGGTCTTTAAAGATTATATAAAAGACTTCCTAATAGTTTCCTAATAGTTATAGTAAATAGAATTAAGCGTAGGAGTGAAACTTTTTATTTAGCTACTACTAGTATTATTCGTAGTAATATAGGTCTAAACGCCTTAACGCCTCCTACCGATAGGTATTAAACTCTAAAAAAATATATAGACCTTAATAACTTTAGCTTATACTAATAAAATTACTATTACTACGAATTCCCCTCGCTAACCTAATATCCTTCGCCTAGATAGTAACGCGTCTAGTATAAAGGGCGTAAAGATTAGTATCTAGGTAAAGTTAGATAAGATAAGTATAGAAATTAAGGTCTTAAGAATCTACCCTTAAATAAGTATACTAGATACCCCTTAGCTACCTCTTAGATAGCCTTAATAGTATTTACGTGCTATCGTAGGCTAGGGGTATTAGTAGTCTCTTAAGTAATCTTACGGATAAGTCGCTAGAATAGTAACTTATAGAAAAGAAGCTTAGTAGACTTCTAGTAATAACGAATCTTACGTAATACGACGGCTATAGTATATTAGACTATTAGGTAACTATTAGGAATATATAAGATCTTAAAGTAAAGTAAATAATTAAATAAGTAAATAAAGAGAGTAAATATACTTCCTAGCTTATAGTAGTAAGGTTTCCTTAGCGTACTAGGTACGGCCTTACGTGTAGTAGTCTTCCGAGTAGCCTTTTATACAAGGCCTTTTCGAGGCTACTTACTACTAGTAGCCGCCCTAGCCGTAATAATAGTCGAGGTTTTTATATTTACTTTTACCTAGATTTTAAGTAAGTAACCTTATAAATTATATATAGTAATACGTAAGAATAGGAAAATACTATTAGATTAGATTAAGAGGGCGGGGATTAATTAATTAATTAATTAATTAGTTAGTTAATTAGTTAATTAATAAATAGGTTAGAAGGAAAAAGCTTAAAATAGCGGGCGTTAACTTTTTACTTCTATACTAGCGCCGGAAGTAGCTCCGAAGCCCTAAAGTAGCCTAGAGCTACTACCTAATTATACTTTAATTTCTACCTTAATCTACCTTATACCTTCGCTAAAATAACCTTTTATTTCTACTAATCGCGTTATATTTACCCTATATCGCTAATAAATCGTATTAGACTATTAGTAGACTATTAGACTTATTACTATAATACCGCTAAAAGCCCCTAAAGAAAGATTAATAAACCCGTATACTATTAAAGAATTAGCGCGTCGTAGTAAGCTTAGAGGGTTTACTAAGAAGTAGAGTAATACTAATCGCGCTCTTAAGACCGCTAAATCTACTATAGGTAAGAAAGTTAAGTCCTAAGATAGCTTTAGTATACTAGGTAAAGATTAATAGGACGCGCTTTTAGCGGAGGCGGTCTAGCGAGTTAATAATAAATAGTATATTTATCCTAATAGTCTTTTAATAGTCTCGACTAATATCTACGCGTAGTATAGCTAACGGTACGTATCTAGTAGTACTTAAACATCCTACTAACGAAATTTTACGTAATTCCTTACCCGAAATGGCCGAATCTAGAGATAAGGATAGTATAGAGTTAAATAATAATATAGAGATTAATAAAGAGCCGCCTAATACTCCTATAAATAATAAGGAGGATATATTAATAGAGTTAGCCGTAAATAGATATACTACGTACTATAAAGCTCTATTTAATACTTCGCGAAAGTTATAGTAGGAAATTAGTTAGATTCTTAATAATAAGGTAAATAAAAAGCTATACGACGTACGCGAGGATAAGCTAGATTGTATCTACCTTTATATTAATAAAGACGACTTAGAAGTATACTATTATTTTCCTAATAGTCTCCTAATAGTCTCTAACTTATTTTAGGAGCTCGACTTAACTAGTAGATACCCTACTACGTAATAAACCTCTATCTTACCCCTATAATTCTTTATACCGCTAGAAATTACCCTTATACGTAATAGAATAGCTACTATAAATATCTTCGATTTACTCCCTAGTCCTACTATCTAGTAGGTGGTATATCCTAAGGATAAGGTAGTATTAAGGAAGGATCTACCTAATCCGATTCTCGCTATAGAAGTATATAAATTAATACTTAGTAATAAGAGAGATACGCGTAGTAGGTATAGTAGAATATACGATATAGATATTAATAAGCTTATAATAATCCCGAGCCGGTAGTAAAAGACTAATAGGCTTAGTAATTGTATTAGTAATAATAACCTAGTTATTAGGGAGAATCGGTTAAAAGCTATACGAGAGAATAAGGGTATTAACGAAGAAGGGGACGAGGATAATAATAATAATAATAATAAGGAGAAGGAGGAGGAGAAGGAGGTAGATTCTAAGCCTATTCTAGATATTATATATATAGGCGATATTTTAGACTTCTTAGATAATTAAGAGTAGAACTCTTTTAACCTATTTAATTATACTATAAAATAAAATAGTTAACTTCCTTACTACTACTTAACTCTTTCTTCTTTAACTATTTTAGATTATCTTTAACGATTAGGAGACTATTAGGAAACTACTAGAAAACTACTAGGAAACTACTAGGAAGCTCTTAGCTATAATTATTATATAATATATTTTAGCCTATTATATAAGTATTACGTGCAACCCGAGCTTAGGTTTAGGTTAGATTTAATAATATTCTAAAGCCTACCCTAGGGACCCGACCTACCCCTATTTAACCTAACCTACCCCTATTTAACCTAACCCTAGGTTAGGTAGGGTATATACCCCTATACCCCGACCTAACCCGCCCTATTAGGAGCCCTAATAAAAATAGCGTTATTCTAACTATAGTATTACTCCTATAAGTTAAATAGGCGTTAATAATTAACTTTAGCTAATAAAAAATAGAGCTCTTATCCTTCCCTAAGCCCCTATAATATCCCCCGCTCTTCCTAATATTAAACTAAATTTAATAACCTCTATAATATTTCTCCGCCTAGCTTACTACTACTAAGTTATTTTAGCTATTATTCTACTTCTTAATCTACTAATAAAACCCGTTAAACTAGTTATAATACGCCCTAAACTCCCTCCCGTTAAATTAAAAACTTAAGAGCTAGGTTACTATATAGGTTATAATACTAGTTACTAATAGTTATTAGTAGTACGCGTAGTATAAGAACTATTATAGAAGAGGCGGAATTTTACTTAACGCGCCGTTCTTTACCTTAGGTCCTATATAGCGTAGACTAAGCTCTACTAAGTATAAGTATACTTAACGTACGTAGTAGTATAAGTAGGATATATAGTATACTACTAAGTAAGAGCGTAAGCGCTAATCTAAGTATACTAAACGACTTTAGTAATAAGGAAGAGGAGGAAGATAAGAATCCTATACCTATATATTACCGTTATTATTACTAAGGAATCCGTTTCCCTATTACCCTAGCTTCTACCCTAGCTAGTTATAGCTTACGCTCTTACGGCCTACTAATTAGTTTTATTAATTACTCTTTACTATCTCCTCCTTTACCTAGGCGGTAATTTCTCTATCTACTTAATACTACTTATTAGCCTAGATAGCGCCCTACTATATTTATACTTATACTAGAGGTACCTCTAATACGCTACGATCTACTTATATCTTATACTATAGAAGAGAAGGAGGTTAGGGCTATAATAATACCTACTAATATTAAGAAATAGCTATAATTCTAGCTAAGCTAAAGAGCGTTAGTAATCTTACTAAGCTCTAGTTTACCCTTTTTAACCTATATATTTACTAGTAGCGTAGTAATCTTTTACCTACTAACTAGTTAGGTATTCTAGGTAACTTTTATATTAATATAAATAGTAGTCTTAATAGGCCCTTATATAGGGTAGAGTTCTATAAGAGAGGCTCTACGGGCGAGAAAATTACCCTAATAGTTCTAGAGTATCTAAGTAAAGTAGCGTATTAGTTCTAGCTATACTATATACTCGTACTCTTTAGCTAGGCTTTTACTAGTACTATTAAGTATATAGATCTATATAGTATATATTATTATTATTAGAGAGGCGCTAGTCTATTTAAGGCCTATTATTAAGTTTTCGGCTTTCTCCTAGAGAGTAGAAGTAATAAACTACTTTAGCGTAGTATATACTCTAATTACGTCTAGATAGGCTATAGAACTACTTGCCTATTAATAGAGAAGAGATTAGAAAAAGCTATACTCCTTTATTTCTAATACTTATAATAAGGAGTATAGTAAGGATAAGGCTAAGGAAGATAATAAGGATAATAGGAATAATAATAATAATAAGGAAAATAATAATAAGCTAGTTTAGGTCTTATTCTTACTTATTCTAATAGTTCCTTAGATTATAGCAGTTTTCTACGGGTTTTCTTACTATTTATAGTACTAATATAGTTTAGCTAGTTACTTAGTATAGGTACTTAGTTAAAATTTACTTTCTTAGCTCCCTAAATATAAGCTAGTTCTCGGAGTTCTAGTCTATTTTCTTACTAGGTTTTTGGTATTTTTACTTTCTATTAATATAGCTAACTATAGATAGCGAGCTATATATAGCTTAAGCGGAAAAATATAGACTATTTATTATTAATAGTCCTTATACTATAATTATTAAAATGTACGCGCTAATTGTTAAAGATTATACTATTAACTTAATACTAAAGGTTTTTAGTAGTATTTATACTCCTATTCCTAGTATAATTAATTTCTATAGTAAGATAACAAGATTCTCTAAAATATCTCTAGATAATCTTTAAAATTAAGTAAGGATTCGAATTCAATATAAACGCTAAAGAAGAATAGTAGATATAAACTAAATATAGTAATATTTCTCTAGAGTAGAAAATTACCCTTTTACCTATTGTTCAATTTGAACTTCTAGTTTTTTTTTATTAATATTAGGGTTTAAAGGTATTTATTTAAATTCTAATTTATAAAAGTATCTACTAGATTATCTTCTCTATTAATCTATCGAATCTCTTTACTCTCTTCAGCCTAATAGGCTTACCTAACTACTATAATATTAATTATAAGGCGCCTCTTTTTAGTTACTCCAAGTTTTACTATATAGTTATAGAGAGAAAAAGAGTTGGTATATATAATAAGAGGGATTAGTAGTAGGTCTAGTCGTTTTAGGATTTACGTAAAAGTCTTAAACTTAATATAGTCTTTATTAATAGTAAGTATCTCTAATACTAGAACTAAACGCGTAACTCTTTTTAACTTAGTTAAAGACTAATAAATAATATTCCCTTTTATTATAAACTTAAAGTCTTCCTTATATTTAATAATAGGGTATCTAAGTTAGGAAGAGAGGTTAGAATTATTCGTAAAAGAACCGTCAATATAGATAAAGAGTTTTAGCGTAGTTAGATTAAGGGATATATACCTAAGTCCCCTTTTAAGGTTATCTTATTACTATTTAATACTTCTATTAAGGGTATTAATTTCTAGTTTCTCTATATCCTTAAGTTATACTACTATAGTAAGATTAAAAGCTACTTCTAGTTAGTAGGGAGATATAATATTTATACCTCTTATACGCTACCTAATATAGGACTCTTTAGTTTCTACTAAAGTTTTTTAGGATCTATAAGTTCTAGCTTCTCTCCTTATTTCTTCTATAAAATAAAAAGGTTTAGCCCTTATTATATAATAATATAGCTATTGTAAATAACTTATCCTATAGGTTCTAGAATCTTAATTAGTTTAACTTAAAGGTTTACGTTAGTTCTAGACTTTTCTTCTATTACTAAAAATATCTAGTTAGCGATAGCAAGCGTACTATCTATTTATATTATAATAATTCTAAAGTTATTAGTTAGCTTAGTAATAAGGAGAAGAAGACTAAATAGGGCTATTTCTATATTAATATATAAAGGCGCTCTATATAGTGCTTAAAATTAGTTATAATATAGTATAAACCAGATTTTAGTATTCTATATATTAGCTTTTTAATATATACAATGGTGCTAGGAGGATAGTTATTCTAGAGTTTCTTAGAAGATATACGTAAATAGTCCTTACTATACTAGTTTAGCTTTAGAAATAGGCGTGAGTAATATTTTATAAATAAAATAAGATCCCTTTTTAAAAGGTAAGAAGTAGTGTAACGAATTGATTTAATTAAAGTCGAGATCGAAGTTGGCTCGATTTTTAGCCCTACTAATCTCGACTCCAATTTTAAGTCGAAATTGGCCGACTTAATTAATCTTAAATTAGACTAGTCCTAACTAGGAAATAATTATATATAGATATAGTATAGTATAGGTATACTCTAGTTAATTTTTTAAACCTCTAGGATCTCTTTAATATACTTAGAATTTAAGATTTCTTAACTTTCTAATTAGAGAAAATTAAGAAAATTAGGGTAATAAATTCTAGTAACCTATATACTATCATTTTAACACTTTCTATAGTATTTTAAGATATAATATATAGTATTATATAGGAGTAAGGTATACTTATAAGTATAGCTAGTTTTTGTTATAACTTTAAAATTCTATTTAATTCTATTTAATTCTATTAGGTTCTACTAGGTTTGAGATAGTTCTATATTAGTAATCCTATAGTATTATATATATAGATACTGTACTATAGCTAATATACTCTTTAGATAGTACAAGAAGGTTCTAGAATCTAATAGAATCTAATAGAAAGTTCTAGAATCTTATAGAAAATCTTACCTCTCTATTAGAATAATAAAGATATAAGCTATACTTCAACGTATATAGAGTATATAATCTATAATACTTAGTAGGTAATAGTATGTAAAATATATACTAGTAAATATTTAGGTAAGACTTTTTCTAAAAAGTTATTCTTACTCTTTATATATTTTAAAAGGTCACTTAATTACTAAGACTATATATACTATATTCTCTACTTTTACTTCTTTAATAGATTAAGGTTATAAGAGTATTATAGTAGTTAAGCGCGATTAATAATATTAAGGTATTATTACTAGCTATCCTAAGTCCAATGTTATTAGATAGTATGCGTACGGAAGGAAGATTAGATAAGACGATTTAGGATTATAAAGATAGGATAAAAGCTCTAAGGTATTATCTAAAGGTAAAAATAAAGATATAATAATAGGTATAAATAGTATTATTAATACTATAGTATAAGATCTAATAGCCTTATAAGATATATTAGCTATATCTACCTTAATAATAGTATCTTCTTTAAGTATCTATTATATCTCGAGGTCTTCCTTTAAGGTCTCTATTAAGTCTCTATTAAGTATCTATATTCCTTATCGCCCTATAGCGATAGATATACCTCTACTAAGTACCTATAATATTTATATTATATAATCTATACTATTCTATCTTATTATATAGTAGTTCCTACTATATTCCCTCCCCCGCTAGCTAAAGCGTGTATTATCCCTTAATACTATACTTCTATTCTAAATTTTAAGTTATACTATCTATAAGTATATTATTATTAAAGGAACTATAAAATTGCACTATCTACGAGTATATTATTAAAGGAACTAAAAAGTCTACTATTCTCTACCTCTATTATACTCTATTATACTCTATTACTATACTTAAGTATCTACATTAAGCTTTATCTCCGTATTATCGTCCTCTATTAAGTTATTAGGGATATTATTATATACCTCCTAAAGCTCCTCCTCTAAGTCCTTATCTATAAAGTACTACGCTAGCTTAGGAATAGGAGTCTACGCGAAGTTATAATAAAAGAAGCTCTATATACTATAGATATTTATCTTCTCCTTAATAAATAAGGCGAACTTCTTACTAATAAGCTTTATTATCTCTATATCCTACTTCTTAATCTTTGACTTTATATATTTAATATTAGTTATAATTATTTTAACCTTATTAAGGACGTCAAGGTTATCCTACTTAAGGCGTCTAATTAATACCTATATAATCGTATTTATAGAGTATAAAGAGACTTTAGTAGGGAATAGATATAGTAGTTTACTAGAGTTAATAGAGTATCTAGATAGCAATACTAGGCTAACCTATAGGTTACGGTATACGCGTATAAGTTCTTCCTAAGTTCTATCTTCTAGGATCTTAAGAGTTAAGTAATTACCTTAGATACTATAGTACTATAGTAGTATAGTTAGTCGTACGCTATTTACCTTACCTTCTAATCTATAGAAGTTAAGGGGATAAGTAATATATATAGTATAATTAGGTATAATCTAGCGAGTAAAGTCTATATTAAACTTTATAACGTCGTCTTTTATCTATATAGTAGGAAGGATCTTCGCGATATAGCTATTACTAAGCGATATACTATACTTCTAGTTACTATCTTACTATGCCTACGTATTCTCTATCTTATATATCTTTAGAATATACTAAGTATAGTTATTCTTAGTCTTACTAAATACCGTAAGACTATCCTAGATCTAGTTAATACCCTTTCTAGTCTAAAAAGCTTCCTTTATATTAATATTAATATAGTAGAAGAAGATATTATTACCCTTCTAGGTCGTCTTATAGTAATATAGATATAAGATTATCTATAGCTATTAATCTTAGTAAAGACTTACGTAACGGAGCTAATAGTAAAGAGACTAGTATATTACCTACTATATAATACTATAGTATATAGTACGATTCTAGCTAAGATTATACTTTCTATTTACCTTATAAAAATACTATAGGTAGTATACTAATTCGATCTTAGTAAGTTCCTTAATAGTCTAGTTATCTCCTACCTTAGTAAAGCCCTATATAATATACTTAAAGTACTCGACGTTAGCGAGAGCTTTATTAAGAACTATAGTAGGCTTATTCTAGTATTTAATAGTATCCTAGTTAAGGATACTACTATTTTTATTCTATTCTACGAGCTTAGCCTCTATCTAGATATTCTTATAGAGAGTATCCTATAAGTCTTTCTTAAGTTAATAGTTCTTAAACTTATAAGTATAAAGTAGCTTATATACGTAAACTCTAATATAATTAGCGTAGACCTTAGGGCGGTCTAAAAGATAAAACTATATATAGTAGTCTTCTTATATTATAAAGGTAATAGGGTTATTATATTCCGAGAATTCTTAGAGACGCGTAAAGATATTATTATTAGATCCTCGTCGTATCTAGAGGCTACTTATACCTACTATAGTATATAAGTATATTAGATAGTAGTTACTCTTTAATATAATAACTAACTTAGCGAACTTCTAGAAATTATAAGGTTTATTATCTATAATGAAGACCTTCTTCTTATCCTTAATCTTAACGTCTAAGCCTATCTACTTAATACGTATAGGTATAATCTCTTATAGCTTACGATCTTATACGCGAAGCTTCTTTACCTTATTAGTATAGGTATACTTAAATATATTTATAGACGTCTTAATAACTACTATATCTTTTAGAATAAAGTCGTTATCTACGGGCGCCTTACCTTTACCCTTAGAACGTATAGAGCGTATACTATATATCTATAGGATTTCGTTATTAATCTCCTCCTCTAATATACTTATATTATACGACGTAACGGAGGATTACTCTAATAGCTTATCTACTAGGAGTACGTTATTATCCTTCGTCGTTATACGGACCCTAAAAGGCTTATCTATCTCTTTCTATATACTAGCCTTTATATAGGTATTATAATTCTTATAATATTCGAGCTTAATAGGTAAGAGGTAACGTAGGTAGGAGATTAACTTAAAGTCTATCTAATTATAAGGTAGGTCTTTATATTTACTAAAGATTACTAAGTCTACCTCGTCGCTATCTTTCGTACTAACGATATTAATTAGCTTAATAATATCGTTTGCCTAGAGCTTATAGGTATTATAGGCGCGCGAGTTCTACTTTAAGAGACGATTGGAGATTACGCTATAGAAGTATTTAAGAACCCTCGTTACTAGTTAGTTAATTATTATTTTAAGAAACTTATAAAGTTATATTAGTATATTACGGCCTAGTTAATACTCTCCCGTTAATAGTAATATATCGTTAAGACTATTAAGGTAAAGAGGAGACTATTAGTTATCTACTAATCTAGAAATTACGACTTTCTATTTTACGTTATTATTAATATCCTTATTAGCGCTACTTCGAAGCTTTCGAATTTCGTTATAAGCGTTCTTTATAGTAGTAAGTATCTTCTATCCTTTCTTAGCTAGACGTTCTACGACTTTAAGCTCTCTATCTTTAAGTACTTCCTTAAGGGTAGTAGTATTAGGAGTAAGCTATTTAAAAGTATTATTAGTATATATACGTAAGTACTTAAGAAATAAAGTACTACTAAACTATAAGCGTTATTCTTTTATTCCAATCTAACTATAGATCGCTATAAGATAGTTAATACGTTCTTTTTTTCCTATATTATCGATATTAGTCTTCTATTTATTAAAGTTCTAATTAATTAAGTTAAGCTCGGCGTACTATATTAGAATAAGCGCTAAACCTAGGGATAACTAGGTTATTATAGGCGTAGCTAGTATAAGTACTATTAAATTATTAGTTATCTCTTTACCCTTACCCTTACAGCTACGGGTTTATTATAAAGATAATATAGTAGTAGAAAAAGATTAAGGTTATAAAGAAGATTTTATTAAATTAAATAATTAGACTAACGAGGGAACGTAGTTAATATCTATATAGTTAGTTAGTATCTTAAAGTAAAAAGTTTTTAAAGGAAGAAGAGAAAGTATAAGAAAGATATACTCGTAAGATATAAGAGTAAGTGTTCTTTAGGAATATTATATAAATAATATTCGTTAAAATAGTAATAATTACCTAATTAAAGGACGGTATTTACTATACTATTATACGATAAACAGTTATTAACGCCTAATATTAACGTATAACATTTGCTAAAGAATAATATTTATCTTAAAAATATGGAATTAACTAAATTAAAAGCTCAGCGACTAACGATATATAAACTACTAGAACCGTAGTTTAGAATATTAGATCGTAAGCCTCGTATATAGCGACGTCGTTATATAACGTATACGTTAATATAGATTATAAGGATCTTAATAATCTTAAGGTAAATAAGTATTATATTAAAAGTATCGTAGAGTCGCTTTATATCTTAATAGTTATCGTTATTAAAGTTTTTAGTTTTAAGGTTTATTACTAATATAGATATCCGGGGCGTACGCTAGAAGTTAGTTAAGTCTATTTTAAGATTTTCGCCGCTAGGAATCCGTTATACGGAGGGAAATTTGTCTACTATAATATAATATTAGTATTATCTAAGGACTATAATATATAATATATATCGCGTGAAGTTTTATAATAATAATAATAAAGGGTTATTATATAACCTAAATAGGTATACTTTATAAGTTAGTATATTTCCGCGCGTTTAAATAATATATTAGTTTTATCTATTAGATATTAGTAAAGATAATTAGGTATATAAAGAACTTCTTAGAGAGCTATATCTCTAAGTCCCTATATTTAGAAAGTTATATACTACTATACTTTAAGTACGTCCAAACTTCTTAGAAAAGAAATACCTTATATATAAAGAATATTAGATCTTTTTAGAGTCCCGTAATACTTAAAGAAGTATTAGTAGCTTTAATCGTTTATCGTATAGTAACGCTAGAACGTAATAGAAACTAAGGAGATATCTATATAATAGTATAGTATCCGTTAGAAGACGCGATATATTATACTTATTCTCTACTCTTTTTATTTATATTTACTATATTTTATTTACTATATATACGCTACTCTTTCGCTACGTATATATATTTGCTATTTATATATAATTATTATATATATTATTTACTACCTACGCTCTTACTACCTTTAAGATTCCTTCTACGTATAACTAAAAGTATATCTCTTAGGCAGATTATTATTAAAGAATTAAAAAGAAGATAAAGAAGTTACCCTAATAAAGAAGATAAAAGCGGGTCCGCCGGTTATATATTAGGCCTGGTTACAACCGTTATAAGCCTCGAGATCTATAATATACGGCTATTCTCGCGGATTATAGATATTACTATATATAAGCCTCTATAATAGGCTAGTTTATAACCGTCTCCAGCCTCGCCGTCTATAATATACGGCTCTATAGGTATATCTTTTAATAAAAGATACGGGATACGCTTAAAGCCTTAGCCTTCTCTAATATACGACCTTATAGAAGCTTCTCGTAGGAGCGTTATTATAAGACTTAGCTATTTTCTAATATACGGTATATATAGAGCTTATATAGAGCTTTCTTTAAAAGGAAAATATATAGATAATAAACACGCCTAAGGCTTTATAGATTATTAATACTAGGTATAGAGTATATCTAAAGCCTTAGCTATCTCTAGTTAATATATTATTATTTTAAGAGTAGTACTACTACTAACTTACTCCTACTTAGTATTAGGTAGATAAGAGTTATTAATAGGTTAAAAAGAAGGCAAAGAAGTTACTTTAATAAAGAAGATAAAAGCGGGTCTGCCGGCTATATATTAGGCCCGGTTATAACTATTATAAACCTAGTTATCTATAATATATAGTATTATAGAATATAGCTTAAGTATATATACGGTATAATATAAAAGTATATACGGTATAATATAAAAGTATATACGGTATATATAGAGGTTATAGAATTTATTATATAATAATATAAAAGGGTTAATATTATTAAGTCGACGTAGGCTAGATAATTACGGATCCTAGATTCGCCTAAATCTAGTTAAAGGTTGAAAAGAGGATAAAGAAAATATATTAATAAAGAAGATAAAAGCAGGTCTTAGTAATCTCGTATAAGGCCTAGTTATAACTATTATAAGCCTTACTATCTATAATATATAGTATAATATAGATACCGAAGCTATTAGTATCTTATCTCTTACTAGTTATATTCTAAAGATTAAAGAGAAGATAAAAAGGGGGAGATATAATAAGAAAGATTAAAAGGGTAGGTCTATTATTATACTTATAATAGATTAGTTTTCCTTATTAGGATCTAGGTCTAGGAGGATATTATTAAAATAATCCTTATACTTATTAGGGTTAAAGTCTTCTAGACGTATAATCTCTACTATAGGGTCGTTCTTAGGATCTACGGGTTTATCGGCCTATAGATTATCTAATTTATAATCTAAGAAGATCTAATAATCCTCTTTATTAAAACCTACGGGGTTAGTAATACGCACAAAGGGTTAATAGTCATTAGATTTATTATCGCGAGGTTCTTTATAAGTAGAGTTAAAAGCGTTATTAGAGTTCTCTTATATAGGGTTTAAAGTCTTAGAATCTAAGGAAGAGTCCTTAGGTACTTAAGGTATAAAGATTCTAATACGATCTATATAGATTAAAGGGAAAGTAATAGTACTATTAAGCTTAGATAGCTTATAGCTCCTAATACGCTAATTAGTATTAAAGTCTATATAGATCTTTAAGATTCTTTAAGGTCCTACCTATCTAAATTCTAGTTTATAGCTATAGTCTTATATAATCTTAGTATTATATAGAAGTACTAACGTTCCGACTTCTATCTTCGTACGACGGCGTCGTATTACTCGTAATACTTCCTAATATTTAATTACTTCTTAATATAACCTTTATTATCGTACTAATACCTCTTATAAGTCGTTTTCTTATAAGTCGAGTTATATTACCCTTATTATAAGGAGGTCTTCTATAGTATAAACTAATTACTAATCCAAAGTACGCTAAGTTATTATTTTAAGCTTAATAGGGAGAATATACTCTTCTCCTAATATTATCTTAGCGGGGGTTATACTAGTTATTCGTTTTACTATTATATAGTCTACCTATAGTATAGTAGGTAGGAGTAGTACCTATAGCTTAGTACTACTACGCGTTATGTTCTATAACGTAGTAATAAGAGGGTAATATACTTACTTAATACCTCCCTAACCTTAAGAGTTATAAGGCGAGATCTAGATCTTTCTCGTATAATAAAGTTATAATAATACTTCTATAAATCGTCTATTCTTAGGGCCGCCGTCTATATCTATTTCTAATAGTACTTACTATCTATATATAATATATTTAAAGATAAAGTCTATAATCTACTTAGTATTAGGGGAGCTACGGAGAGCCTTAGCCTTACTCTATCTACTAAGTTCTTCTTATATATAGATAATATATTTAAAACCTTCTCTTTTAGGTATTCTAGTATAGTAAATGGCCTATTATATACTAAGGATCTTACTCTATACCTTCGTTATATTAAAGCCCTTATTAACTCTATTCTAATCGTCTATTTAGTAGGTAGGATATTCCCTAATATAAGTACTAATATTAAGATAATATTCTAACTAATAGTAACGCTATCTAATAAGTTATATAGTTACTTCTCTTCCTTCATAACTATACTCGTTATCGAGCTTTCGAATAATCTCTTTTCGTTTATTTAGATTGTCGACTACGCGTTAATATAGTAAGTCTCGTCTACTATAATAGAAAAGTTATTATTATATTACTAGGTAAGAAAGGGCTTTATACTTTATTAAGGCGTATTTCTTAGTATCGCTATACTACTACGGTCGCCGAAGTATTATTAGATAATTAGTAATTATATAATATTCGTTAGAATAATTACTATCTAAGCCTTACTATATACGACGTCCTTCTACCTTTAATTCTTCTCTACCTCTCTATTAAGAACTCGATCTATCGCTCGAGTCTAATAATAATAATAGTAGTAATAAGCCGTATCTAGAAAGTACGTAAATATAAGGTCCTATATAAGTAATTACGCTAAGATTAGAAGCTATAAAATTATTAATATTAAATTTAGGAATAAGTAAAACGTCCTTAAGAGAAACGTTCTTATATTATTATAAGAGTCTATCTATAATAGTATTCTTCTTTCCTTCTATATATTATATATCGAAGTTCTATATTATAATCTACGCGAGCTATCGTATAATAAGTATACCTATAATATTAGAAGCTATCCTATTTAATTAATAAATAAGTATCTTAGTATCTATCTCTACTATAAAGCGTACGCCCTATAGGTAGATCTTAAACTTCTTAAGTATATTTAAAAGGGTACGATATTTAAGCTTAATTACGTTATATTTTGTTTTTATAATTAACTTTATACCGCTCGCGTATTAATACGGGTATTATTTTCTATTATAAATTTATCTAAGTTCTACTTCCTATCCTCTAGTAGATATATTAACGGCTAAGATAATTTCGACGGTATCTTTGTCGTATTATATAGGTTTTAGTATAGGAGCGCTTATAAGAGCCTTTTAGAGACCTACTATAGATTATTATTACGCCTCACCCTAGATAAACTCTATACCTTTCTTAAAAAGATAAAAGATAGGTTCCGCGAGTATTACGAACTCCTTAATCTATATATAATAATATATATATATTCCGATAAATACTCGTATAGATTTTAAAGCTCTAGGTTCCTACTATTCTAAAATAGCCGCGACCTTCGATTTATCTAGATAATAACCTTATCTATTATACTAATATCTAATAATATAAAGACCTTCTATATAGATATTAAACTTCTTACTAGAAACTATAGCTCCCACTCTCTTAATATTAGCTAATAACGCGTTAAGGTTATATATATACTTAAAGATATTACGTCTTATACTAGGGATCTTACTTATCTCGTCTCTATAATCTTTATTAAGCTTATAAAGGACGTTATTAACGTAGACATCGCTTATATATATTTAGTAACGAATAATTATTTACGTAACGTAGTAGAATTACGTAATAGAATTAGTAGCGCCTTAAGGTAATATCGTTATTTAGTAAAGACTAAAAGAGTATTAGAAGAAGGTAAGGTCTCTACTTTCTTTAGTAAGTTCTAACTAATCGTAGCTAGAGAATAGGTTAGTAAGTAAGATATATTAATATCTAGAAAATACGTCCGTAAACTTATCTATAGAACGAGGAATATTTATATCTCTAATAGTTATACTATTAATATTTATTAAGCTATTAATTAGTTAATAATCTTTATTCTTCTTTATAATAAGGAACTATAGATTACGATAAGGAGTATAGCTTAGTTTAAGTCTTTTTATATTAATACGCTCCTAGAAGATCTTAGGAGCGACTAGATATAATACTTTTAGAATATTAAAAGATTTTACTTACTATAGGATATAATTAACTATATAAATAACTTAGGGAGGTACGACTTCTTACTATACTTTACTATATTTAGAGAACTCCTATACTAGGGTAGGCTCTCTATAGTAAAGTATTTCTTTAATAAACGCCTTCTCTTTAGCGCTTAGATCTAGATTAATACGTATTACCTTAAAGCGCTCTTCTATAAGCCTCGTACCTTATAGGAACGTTATATAACGTTTCTTAAATACGAGTCTAAGTTAGAATCTAGCTCGTTACTTATTTATTTACGCTAGATAATACTTCTCTAGTTAATAAGGCTACTAGGTATACTCCTATCCTTAAGAGTAATATTAAGAGGCCTAACTTTATTAGCTTTACGCTTATAAAGCGTAGAAATATAGAGTAGTAAATTTTATTAATATTATAAGATTTCTTAGCGTTCCGTTATTAGTAGTTTAATATCTAGGGCGCGTACCGGAAGTTAAGAAGTCTATTTTAGCTAATTAGGGTCCGGGTTTAATTTATTAGCCCCGCTAAAACTAACCCTAGCTATACTAAAGTTTAATACTTACGCTCTTCTTCGCTAAAGATACTTTTACTATATCTTTTATTTCTTTATCTTAAGCCTAAATACCTTCTTATTAGTATATATTAAGACTAATTATTCGCGCGTATTGCGCGGAGAACTAATTAAGTATTCTTATAAGTTAAAAAATAATTTAGGTAAGTATTTATAATTATTATTATTTTATATAATAATAGCGCCTAGATAAGCTAACGCGGAAGAATTACTAGGCTTAATAGTTCTACGCTCTAGTTTTCTATATCGTATTACTTATTCTTAGATATCTCCTTATTACTCGTACTTATTAGATCTTTATAATCTAAAAGATCCTCGTTCTCCTTATTACTACTAGTACTAGTACTACTTCTATCTTCCTTAGTAATATAGGTCTTCTTAGTAGCTAGGATTATACTTCTAATCTTAGCCTTATAATTATAATCGGTAGTATAGGCTCTCTATTTTATACTTTTACGGCTATTAATAGATTAGGTAATATATTAAATCGTACTATCTAGCTTAAAATTAATTCTAAGAGAAGAGCGAAGGGAGAATAGCTAACCTAGGATAATTAAGCGTATATACTTTATAAGAATAATAAAGAAAGTATTATTATATATAAAGTCTAAGTCTAAGACGCGTATACTCGCTATCGTCTATCCGATAATTCGTATAGTAGTACTATCTACTATAGTAATATTATCTTTAATCTTACGCTACGAAAGATTACTAAATTTATTTATACTAAGTCTAAAGGAAAATACTATAGTCTCGCTTATAACGTTTACCTCTACTCCTATATTAATAAGTCCTACTCTAGATACTCTACTAATCGTAACCTTAGTAGTTAGAGAGCTAGTAAAGATACGATATTTACTATTAGCGCGATTAATAAGTTTAATAGCCTACGCTATTATTACGCGGAGGCTATAGCTCGAGTAATATAGTAGAGTTAGGATTAGCTATCCTATATAGAAGTAATAAAGTAGTCTAGTAATAATATCGTATTATATAAGTAAAGCGAAGCTTACGAGATATAAGAGTTATAAATTATACTAAGTAACTAAAGTAATAGCGAAGTAACTAAAGAGTAGAACTACGAGACCTTTAAGGGAGTAAACTCTCGTCTATATATAGAGATTCTATCCTAAAGCTTGCGAGGCTCGTTTCGCGAGAATAAGCCGAATAAACTACTAAGGTTTAATAGGCTTATCTATTAATATTAAGCTAAATAATCCCCTTAGGCTTATTTAGCTTATTCGCTAAGGATAAACTAAATAATTTCCTTACGTAACCTAAATTATACTTACTTACTAACTAGTTCCTAGAGTAGACCGTACGTAATATAGCCCTCCCTCTTAGTAAGCTAGTCCTATAGCGATTACTTAAGTAGTAATATAACCCCGCGCCCTAAAGTTAAAGATAACTTCGAAAACTTCTACTAAACGTAAACAAACTATTGATAAAATATAAAAATACGGTTAACCTATAATATTTTCCTATTAACGTTATTTCGAGAATAATTTTACCTATATTATTATACCGTCCTAAAAGTTAATAAAGTACGTATTATATACGAGGTTAGGAAAACCTTATATAGAGGTATTATAGTTATCTCTAGATAAAACTAGGGAATAAAAATAAAAATAAATTTTAGAGGATAAGGAAAAGTTATCGTTAGTAAATACTAAGGTAATAAAAATAATAGTAGAGGTTATCTAACGGTAGTAAGAGTAGTTAGAACTTCTTACCCGGATTAAGCGGTATAAGAAGGTTCTACTACTAGCTTATAAGAGAGCGTAGGTAAAGACTATTTACCTAATTAAGGAGTTAGAAGAGGAGGAAAAAGACGAAAGGGAGCGGAAGTAGAAAAGAGGTAAGATAGTTAGCCCTAAGCCTTCTAACTTCGTGTCCTTATTTTCTTCTAGTTTAGGGATAGTAGACTAGACTACTCTAGATTTACCTAATAGTAATCTCTTAGAGCTTAGAGAGAGTTTAATAAGTATAATATAGGTTCCTATATATTTTCTAAGGTAGGGTAACCCTTTTATTTAACGAGGTATTTATACTAATATCTAACTATAGTATAGTTAACTATTTTTTCGACTTTATATTCCGGTTCGAGTCGGTCTCCTTAGAGTTTAGTTTAATAATCTAAAGGGGTATCCTTATCTACGGGCTTAAGTAAAGAGATATAGAATACTAGGTATACTTATATTCCCTTTAGTAGCTTAAGTTTATAATTAACGGCTCCCTTAACTTCTTCGATCTTAAATATTCTAAGTTTCTAGAAATTAAGCTTCTCGCTTAGTTATTTTATTTTAATATTATATTATTAAAGGTAAACTTTATCCCCCTTCCTAAGAATAGGTCCCTCTATTCTTTCCTTTTAATTTATATATAAGGCTATACGTATATTTAGGAAGGAATTATTATTTTTTAGTTATTTATAAAGTTTACTTATCTCCGATACCTATACTATCGCTTTAGTAGATAATATTTATTATCCCTTAATATAGAATTGGGGTTCTCGTCTATAGTTAGTAAAGAATAGTAATATCTTAATTATATTTTAAATAATTACGTTATATACGAATACTATAAGTAGTAGTAGTAATACCTAGTTACTTTAATCGTTATTAATATAAATACGTAAATATTATTTAAGTATCTAATTTATTCTTTCCGTTTATCTATCTATTTATAGGTAATAAGCTATTAATAAGCTTCTTCTAATTTTTAATATTTTATATAACTCTTCCTAAAAGTATAATATAAACAGACTATCCCTATCTAAAATAATATTATTAGGTATACCGTACTTACTTACGACGTCTTATACGAATACTTCTATAAGGTATTATATATTATATCGTTTAGGGAGTAGTATAAAGATCGTATATTTAGTTAAATAATCTACTATAACTATAATATATTCGTACTAAATATTATCTAGGTTAAGAGAAGGTAGTAAAGGTCTAATAAAGTCTATTAAAATAGTCTTCTACGTACTATCCGGTACCTTATTAGGTTAGAGAAGTCCGTAGGGTTTATACCTCTCGTATTTAGCTTTCTTATAGAGAATATATTTTCCTATTTCCTTAAAAACTTCCTATTATATTCGTAGGAAGTAAAAGGTATTCTAAAGTCGAGAAAGGATAATCTCCGGTCGGTAATAACCGTTAAGTAGAGATTTATATTATTATATAATATAGTATTTCCTAAGGCTTACGGGAAGGTATACTAGATAATTAAAGAGAAATAGTCCGTCTTTAATACGGGTATCCTAGTTCGCTGACTATAGGTAGCCTTAGATATCTAGGTCCTTTTATTAAGTATCTTTTACTTCTTACTAGTAAGAAGGTTTTCTAGACTAAAGTAATAAGACTTAGTATATAAGTATATTAACTTCCTATTAGAATAAGGCGTATTCGACTTTCTCTTTTTCTCCTACTATAAAGTCTTCTTATTAACTTAATATATCGGCGTTTATATTTTCCTTTCCTTTCTTATAAAGGATTTAGAAGTTATAAGATAATAGCTCTTCTAACTATCTTAATTACTATCGATTTAATTCCTTTATAGTTATAAAATTCCTTAAGTTCTTATAGTCGGAATATACGGTTATCTTATATTTTACTCCTTTAAGATAATACTTCTAGTATTTATTAAGGAATTTTCGTATATAGTAAGCTACTAGTCTTAGCTTTCTATTAGAATCGGGTTAGCTAAGGTATACTCTAAGTACTTAATTAGATATATCCGCCTCTACTATAGCTAGCTTTTCTAGGTTAAATAATTATAGAATTAGTAGTATTATTAGCCGTTCTTTAAATAACTTAAAGGTCTTTTAAGCTTACTTATTCTATTCGAAGGTAATCCCCTTCCTTATTAATCCTATAAGGGGTTCTATAATTTTAGAAAAGTATTTAATAAATTATTAATAGTAATTCGCGAAAGTATAGAATAACTATACTCCCTTAATATTTATAGGTACTAGCTAATCGCGTACTTTCTTATATATACCTAGGTCTACCTCGAGACCGGCTACTAAGATAAAATATCTAATAAACTTAATTCGTTACTAGTAGAACTCGCTTTTTAATAGTTTTAGCTATAAGTTATATTTCTTTAGTACGCGTAGGATAGTCCGAACGTATTTAATATATTCTTCGAACGTTTATAAGTAAACTAAAATATTATCTATATAAATAGATATAAACTTATCTAAGTACTCGCGAAGTATATTATTTATATAGGCTTATAGCGTCGTAGGGGCGTTAATTAAACTAAAGGGTATAATAAGGTATTCGTAGTACCTAAGACGAGAGCGAAATACTATTTTCTACTTATCGCCCTCCTTAATCCTAATTCGATAAAAAGTAGTAGGAATATCGAATTTTATAAATTTTCTAGCTCTATAGAGTCTATCCCTTAACTCCTAGATTAAAGGTAGCGTATATATATTCTTCTCTAAAATCTTATTTAGATATCTATAATCGATATATAATCGTTATAAACTATTAGGTTTAGGTATAAAGAATATCGGGTATTCTACGGGTAACGTAGATTCCTATATAAACCCCTTCTTTATAAAATTATTAATATATTTACGAAGGATCTTAAGCTAGTCCTCCCTTAAAGGATAGATTTTAAACTTTCTCGGTTATTTATTTTTCTTTAGCTTTATCTCGTAATCCTATAGTTAGTATAGTAGAAGTAAATCCTTAAGTAATTCCTCTTTAAAAAGTTCCGTAAATTCCTAGTACTTATAGGGAATTTGGAATACTAACCTATCCTCCTCTATCTAGAGACGATAGTAGTAAGCTACTTTAATATATATAGGCCTTTTCCGTAAAGGTCTTTTCCTCTATACTCTAGGGCGCATCCTAGCCTATATAGGATATCGTAGGTCTAGGAAACTAAGTATAAGTTCTCCCTAATTAATATACGGATTATAAAGTTAAAGCTATAGTAGACCTAAGATTAAATCTAAGTCTCTAATATTTATAACGTTAAGAACTATTCTCTCTTTTCTACCCTATATAGATAGGGTAACGTCTACTTTATAAATTACTATACCTCTATTAGAGTTAACTAGTCTTCTATTAGTAATCGTTAGGGAATATAGATACCTTTTCGACCGTAGAGGTATTACCTATTCATTTGCTAAGTATTCGCTTAGAAGATTCCTATTAGCGCCTAAATTAATAAAGGTCTATACTAGTATATTATCAATCTTTACTTCGACTAGTATTTTAGGTATACTAAGGTTATTTAAGAAATAAGGCGCTTATTTAGGATTTAATAGAGGCCTCTCTACTATTAATCCTGCTTATTTCCTAAATATTTATACTATTTACCTACTTACTTTATATTAACTACGATATCTAATTATTAGATAAAGTATTAAAGATTCTTTATCCTATTTAGATAGTATAGGTAGGTAAAGTTAATATCTATATCTAGATAAAGGTCCTTATATTAATTATAATCCTAATTAATTACTTATATAATATCCCGAATAAAGCGATTAACCCTAAAGGTTGAGAATTCTAGATCTTCTCCCTCGTCTTTACTAGATTCTTTAGAGCTTTCTAACGAAGAAGAATCCCTATTATACTCTTCGTTATTATTAATAATTGATACTAATATCTTCTCTATTTTGTAAAAAGTTTAATACTATAGAAGCTAATATTCGTTATTTAAGTAGTAACTTACGGGTATATACCTATAGTAGATATAATTCTTATTATCTTAGATACCTTTTATTTTTATAATCTTATATCTTATTATTATATTAATTTCTTCCCTATAGTAGGGGTGAAAAATCTAATCGACTTCCCTAGGATCTTTCTAGTCTTTATATTCCTAAAGGGGATATTCTATAACTATATACTAGTTCTTTAGTAGTATCTAGTAGAGATTATATTCCAGATCGTCTCTAACCGTTAGATAAGTACTAATAAGTTTAATTAAGGATATTATATTACTAACTCTAGTTTAATTTAGACTATACTCTAGTTCTAGTAAATCGAGGCGTTTATAATATACTCTAGGTAATCCTAATAAAGAGCTTATTACCGTAAGGTACCCTCGAGGTATACTAGTAGTATTATAAGTTCCTCGTCCGCTAGGGTAGTAACCTAATCCTTCTTTCTTAGAGAGATAGGTTTTATAGCTATCGTCGTAGTAAGCTATCTAACTAAAGATATTATAGTTAGGTACTACTTCCTTAGACTAGATTAAGTTAAGATATCCTAAGCCTATTAGAGGGTTTCTAAATCGTTAGCCCTAATTTATAAAACGTCCGTTATTATTCTTTTTTAGTTATTAATACTTATTTACGTAATATCCTAGTTTTCTATAGTTATAGTATTTCCCTTTCTAACCTATACCTTTCTTAAATCCTCTTAGAGCGCTTTAGATCTTATTAAGCTCTATTAGTTAAGGTCTATATAGATTAACTTACTAAACCCTAGTATTTACGCGGTTATTATTTCTATTTCCTCGATAAGAACTAACTCCCTTTCTCTAAAGTTTTCTTTTAAATAGGCGGTTATTAATCTTAATTAACGCTTTAATTATCGAGTATAGGTTCTAAGGCTAATCTTCTTTCCTACTAATTTCGTCTTTAATATCTTCCTTAAGACTATTATAATATCGACTAAGTAGAGCCTTACTTCCCTAATTAAGATATATAGTAATATGCTAGAAGTATATAGAATAATCTGCTACTAAGGTATACTATCGTAAAGCCTTAATTTCCTATTTAGTAATTCTTTTCTTATCGATATTTCTAAAGGTTATTTGCAACTCCCTAGTCCTTAAATAATACGTAAGCCGTTCCTCTTATATAACTAATAATAAATATAATTCTTTTCTCCTAAGTAGTAAACTTAGAGGCGTTCTAGTATATATAAAGGTTATATTAGGTAAGGAATATCTTAAGTTTTCTACGCTCGCCCTTAAATATCTTAGGTAGATTAACCTTAGCTTTATTTCTATCGTTACGGGTTTTAACTCGTCCTAAAGAACTTAGTATAGCTTAAGGTACTATTTTTTCTTCGTAGATTAACTCCTTAATTTCCTTGTTATAATCGGATTCTATTTCTTCCTTATTCTTAGATTCCGATTCCTCGATTTATTATTTTCGAGCTAGAGGTAGCGGAGGTATAGGAGGTATAGAGTCCTTTTATTTTCCCTAACTTCCTAATAAAATAGTAGATATAGACTACTTTCTTTTAATACTACTATATAGAGTAGTAGTTCTACTATATTACGCGGAGGCTATAGCTCGAGTAATATAGTAGGGTTAGGATTAGCTATCCTATATAGTAGTAATAAAGTAGTCGGGTAATAATATTATATTATATAAGTAAAGTAAAGCTTATAAGATATAAGAGTCGTAAATTATACTAAGTAACTAAAGTAATAGCGAAGTAACTAAAGAGTAGAACTACGAGACCTTTAAGGAAGTAAAGTCTCGTCCCTATATAGAGATTCTATCCTAAGAAATCCTTCTTAATTATATTATTTACTATAAGTATTATAAATACTTATATCTCGGCTATTTACTTATAAATAAATAATTAGTTACGTAACCTTAGCTCCTAAGTTATACTAAGCTAATAATAACTATAGGTCCCTATACTAGAGGTAGTACGTGTATAATATAGATACTAAGGATATTAGAAGACCTATAGTAGGTTAAAAGGAACGTATTACTTCCCTCTAATAAAATAGAAAGTAATAGAAATAGTTAAGGAATATATAGAATGCGTAAGAAATAAAGCCAATAGATACGTACTATATAGAGATATATAGATCGCTAATATCCCGATATAGCTATAGTAATATATTATAATAGACTAGATAGTTAAGTTACTAGTATCTAAGGAACTAATAATAGAAATAGTATATAACTCTATCCTAGTTATTACTAATAAACTTACTAAGAGTAGTAAGTTTATCCTATATAGAGAAAGCTTAATAGCGGAAGATCTCTTATATATCTTTATAAGAAACGTCCTTAGTAATTATAGAATACTATAAAGGATTATCTCGGATCGAGATAAGTAGTTAATATTAAAGTTCTAGTCTTTACTAGTAGGTTAGCTAGAAATTAAGTAAAAGATATCTATAGTATACTACCTATAGATAGACGTATAAACGGAATAGTTAAATTAGATATTAGAATAGTATCTACGGTTCTATATTAATTATTAGTAAAATAACTAGGTAGAGCTCTTACTACTCGCTTAATTCGCCTATAATAGCGTAGTTACTAAATCTACTAAGATATCTCCGTATAAGGCGTTATATAGGTATTAACTAAGAGTATACTATAAACCTCTAGGACTAGGCGAGGTATCCTAGAATACGAGGTTTAGGGTAGTATAGTTAAAAGAAGTTTAGGTATAGTTAACCTAAGACCTACGTTTTATTAGCTATAGGGTAGTAAAATACTATAATAGTAAGAGGTCTTTAGTACCGACCTTTAAGGGGGGGGATAAGGTTTTCCTACTCCGAAAAAATATTAAAATAAAACGACCTAGCGCAAAACTAGATTATATTAAGATTGGACTATTTAGGGTTATTAAGTAAGTTAGAAAAGTTAACTATAGGTTAGAACTTCCTAAGACTATAAGAATATACCGGGTATTCTATATAGTATTATTAGAAAAAGCGCCTAATAACGTACTACTAGATACTTTAACGGTAATTACTAATAATAAGGAAGAGGAGTATAAAGTCGAGGAATTCTTAGATTACTAAAGAATTAGAGGATAAGACTACTACCTTATAAAATAGAAAGGGTATAGATAGGAGGAAAATACCTAGGAGCTAATTAATAACCTTACGAACTCGTAGGAGGAACTAGCTAAGTTTTACTACTAAAACCTGTATCTTTCTAGAAATTAGAATTCGGATTAACTATCTCCGGATTAGACGGCTAAGAGACTAAGGGGTTAGCTAAAGAAATAGGTATTACTAGTACTAGTAGAAGGCTAACTAGTAAAGGTACTCGAGATAGAGATAGAGAAGCCTCCCCTAATAGAATAAGGTATCTATATTATAGGGCGGCTTCGTAGGGATAACCCTCGTATAGGATAAGCTTACTACGAAGCGCCGTATTATATTCTATTCGTTCTAGAGTCTTAAGGGCGCGAAGGTCGTTAGCCTATAGAACTTTTTCCTAATCTATTAGAAGATTTAACTACTTACGAAGACGTAGCTTCTTCTAACGACAAGTAGCTTAGGCCTAAAGATAATACTATTATCGTTTAGAGACCTCCTCTAGCTTATAGGTAAACTAGTTTTCCTAAATAGATAGTTCGTTCTCTATAGCTTCTAGATCCCTTTAGATTTTCTCCTTCCGCGCTACGATTCTATCCCCTATAAAAAGAATTAGTATACGAGTTAAAATAGTTAGATTAAAGCTTAACGTAGAAGAATAGGAAGGAAATAGAAGAGAAACTTAACGCGAAGGAGCTCTCGCTAAAGGAACTATAGAAACTAATTAGGAAAAGAAGAAAGGAAATAGAAGAACGCTAGAAATAAGATAGAGACTAGGTTCGCGAAATTTATAGAAAAATTATAGGAGCGTTCTACGAGGGGATATAAGAATATCTTATAAATAGGGTTAAAGATATAGTAGTCGCCTAATTAGAGGATTAGAACGATAACGAGGTATAGTTAGCTAGAGTAAGTACGGAGATCCGTAAGGAAGATATTAGAAGTATATAGGGCTTACTATACGACGCCTAGATAGACTATAACCTATACTACTACTATCGAGAGAGATAGGAAGAGGAAGGGTTTAACTAAGGAATTAAAGAGGATTTTAACTAGATAAGGGGATTAATAAGAGCGTTAGTAAACGTATAATTAGCTTTAGATAAGATTAGATTATAGCTACGATTAACCCTAATATACGCGGAATACTTTCTAATAGTTATATCTACCTAATACTCGAGGTTAGATGCGCGATAATACTTATATAGAAATAGTATAGTTTTACCTTTAGCCTAAGTGAGACTAGAATAGGAGAGACGCGATAGTTTAGAGGTAGAGACTTTAGGTATAGTTAGGAGCGAAGGACTACTAGATAAGGAGCTAGAGTAGGCGTTACGTACCTTAAATACTAATACCCTATAGGGGTACGGAACGGGGTAAGGCTTTAGGACGATAGCCTAGGAAGGGGAGGGTAGTATTATAGACTATACCTAGATAATAGAATATACGACTTAGGAAGCGATTAGCTTAGGAGTTATAGGATCGTTAGAGTAGTAGAATAACTACTTTATAAAGGAAGACTTAGAATAGCGGGACGAGCCTAACGGCGATTCTAGGGATATATACTAGGTAGAGTATATAACGTCCTATAGTTCCTATAGATCTTAGTACGTCCTATAGATCTAAAGGTATAGGAAGTATAGGAAGGATACTAAGAGTATAGGAAACTAGTCTTAGTAAGGCTAATATAAAGGGTATATAGGATAGATATTTAGTAGGACTTTCCTTTCTCTCTTCGTAGTTATCTTATATTACTTTTCTTAAGTTAGAGGTTTAAAATATACTAGTAGTAATAATACTTTACTTTAGTATACTAGTAATATATCTTTAGTTATCCTTATATACCTAGAAACCCTAATAAGAATAGGAAGGTTAGATAGTTAGTAAAGGCGAGCTATATAGCCTTACCCCTTCGATAGCTAGAACCTAATAAACTATAGTCTAATATCTAGGAGTAGTTCGAGGCCTTAATTATAAAGAATAAGTTAGATCGACTAATTATAAGTCGATTACCTAACCCTTATACTCACCCTAAACCTATAGTAGGAAGAAAGTACGACGTAATAGGTCTTCCTAAAGTAAAAGGAGTTATAGGGACTCTAGGGATTATACTATAAAGTACTAAGAAAACCGGCCGTAATAGTTAGATAGATTAATAGGAAGGATAATCTAAAAAACTCTATAGTTAAGAAGTAACTAGTAAAGGCGCTCTCTATATTAGTCTCTAATAATAAGATTACTATAAGAGCCTAAGAAAAGCTTAATAGACTACTAATTCTATTAATACTACTAGAGGATAATAAATAAAAGCTAAGTGTTATAAAAGTTTTAGAGTTAGTTTTAGCGCTTAGTAATTAATTCGAGCTATCCTATAACTATAGATAGCTATTCTACCTACTAATAACTAATATTTAATATTTAATTGAAGAAAATTAAGCTAACTAGCCCTAAACTCTAAATCCTATAAAAGGATTACTAAATAGGTACTAAATCTATAACCTTAATCCTCTATATTAGTATTATCGCTAGGATCTATAATACTAGGATTTAGATCTCTATAAACCTAGAAGCTAGTAACTTTAAGAGTTACTTATATAGGCTAAGGATCTACGCTATATAAGTATATAAGATATTATATATCTTTAAAAAGACTATAATAGCTAAAGTATTTATTATTACCCTTATCTATTAAATAGTTAGAAAGAAAGGTAGGTATAGGAAGGGATAACTTACTAGTAAGAGTATAGCTAGTATTTATCTTAGTACTAAAATATTAATAGATCTAGACCTAAATTAAGTAAGAGTTATTATAATATACCTAAAGTTATAGTTAAAGGGACTATCTCTCTCCTTATATTCCTCGTAGGTAGTTAATAACTACTACTAGCTCTCTTATTAAGATACTTCTTATTATTAGTAAGATAAGCTATAATTCTTAGGAAGGAGCTTATAGCTCCTAACTATCTTATAGACTAAATACTATCGCTTAATTTTACTAAGCTCTATAGTATATAGTAGAGAACTTCTAACTCTACTAATCTTAAACCCTTCTCTTTAATAAAGTCTAGGACTTTAGGCTTATAGATCCTACTAAGCTATCTTTTATTTAGCTAATTAGTAATATTAGGGGAAGGGTTAGAAAATTATTAATATATTTAAGAAAAGAAGAACTACTAGAATAATAAGGCTTACCTCTATAGTAGAGTTCTAGTTCCTAATAGACGAGCTATTAGTACCTAGATTCTAAGGAGTACTAGGAATATAAGGACTAATATCTACTATAGAAGGAAACTCTAATCTATAGCTATAGTAAAAGTTAAGGACTAAGAAGATTTTACTTAGAAGTTTAAGTAGTCTATAGTTAATATAAGTAAGATAGTAGAACTATAAACTAAGAACTATAGACTAAATAAGAGATAGATAGTATTTATAAGGGTAGATACTAAGTAAGTAGAAAAGAAGATTAATATTAGGGGAATTAGGGAAAGAAAGGACTTCTAAAAAAGAAGGTCCTTTTATTCCTCTCTAGTCGTACTATATAACTAGAATATTTACTTATAATTAGATAATAGTAGTACTTATACGTAACTATAGATAATTAGTATTTAAGTATAGATAATACTACTATATTATATTCTAGATAATAACTCTACTGAACTTAAATATAAACGGAAATATACTATAGTCTAGGTAGTAGAATCCTTAATACTAAAGAAGATAGTACTAGACCTAAAAAGGAATAGGAATTCTTAGTAAAGAAGTTAGTTATTTAAAATAGTTTATCTTAAAAAACTTAATTTAGTTTAATCTTATTTGAGCTTTATGTAGTTAAACTTAATAGAAGTAAGAAAGATAACTTATTCTACTAATAGATTAAAGGTTATAGTATCTTTGATATGAAAAGAAAAGTTACTAGTATTTATATAAGGATATAGAGATATATAAGATCCTACTATAATAAAAGTAGTATATAGATAGATAGAGTATAGTCTATATAGGTTCCTATATATAGGTTTTGACTATCTTATTTAGGTTAGAAGTATATATCCTAATCTAGAATACTAAAGACCTAGATACTTAGGGGTTATATACTTTTATAGATATATATATACCTCCTAATTACCTAGTAGTTAGGAGGATATAGAACTATTACTAGAACTAGAGTATATATATATATATATATATATATAGTTAGATCTCTTTATATCCTTATAATTTTATACTTATATTCCCTTACTAGATAAGCTAGCTTTGTAATAGCTAGTTATATACTATTCTACTCTAGTACTTTAAAGAGTAGAACTAATATAACTATATTAATTTCCTTAACTTACTCCTTATAATCTTTAAGCTAAACTTTAGAAAATATATACTATACTCTACTAACCTAGTATAGATATAATACTATCTACTAACTCTAGCCCCTAGCTTTATAATCTACTATACTAGAGTTAAATCCCTAAATTATTTCCTAGTAGTATATTCTCCTTATATAACTCTAGCTTTAGCTCTACTAATAGTAGTAAATATACTAAGGAACACCCTAATAAAAGTTATAGATCTACCCTTATAAGTTAAACTTATACTTTAGAGTATTAAGCGAGGTACTATTTATAGTCGTAAGCGTAAGTTTAGTAATAGAGAGGATTAGACTAAAGTCTTATTTAATAAGCTCTATAAATACCTTAATTAAGCTATCTACTAGTATACTTTCCTATAGTATACCTAAAATAGATAGAATAGGGTAGCTTAGTCTATCTTTCCTATCTATAACTACGACGCCTTACTCTTATAAAATTTATACGTAAAAGTTTAAGACGCTTCTAAAAACTACTAATATAATATACTAACTTTAATAGAGGTACTTACGCTTACTTAATAAGTACGCTAAATCGACTATATTAAATTAGGTACTAACCTATACTCTTACTAGGACTATATCTCTAAGAAACTTAAATTAGATCTAGTCCTTTATAGTACTTATTATATTCTACGCTTAGTATAGTTTCTTAGTAATTATATATAATATCTTACTAGAAAACTCTATTAACATCTAGACCTATATATAAGACTACGTTAATATTATAAATTCTACTAAACTTAGCCGCTACTACTATAAATATAAGCCTTCTTTTGACTTATCTAAAATACTATAATAATAGGTATTCTATACTTACTAATAGTATTCTAATATAGCTATATTTACTAACCTTACTACCTAGTATAAACTATATCTTAATAAAAAGGGTATAACTAAAGAACTAGCTACCTACTAAGATCTACTAACCTTTTATTAATATATAAGGGCTATATATATACTTAATAGAGTTAGTAAGGATTAGTCTATAGAGTTAACTAATAGGGCCTACTATAAGTATAGAGAAAAGCTAAGTAATACTACTCTCTACTAAATACTCTATTAATTTTATAATATTAAACTAGTACCTACTCGCTTATCCCTTAACCTATAAGCTAAATTATTCTAGTAAAACGTTCTCTATCTTCTAGTATTCCTATAAATAAAGCGAAAAGTCCTAAAGTAAGACGTAAAGCGACTATAGTATATCTTATTATATATTCTAGCTATTACTAAATTATATAACCTAGTTTCTTTACTACGCTTTTATTAACCTAGGTAATATTATTAGAAGCTATAATATATACCTTCCTCTATATTTTAGCTATACTACCTCTATTTAGTCTTATCTTCTTAAGTATCTATTTAGAAATATTATCCTTCCTACCTTATACTTACTAGCTAACTCCGTAACTACTATTAGTACTATATATTAACTACTTATTCTCCTCTTTACTACCTAGCGCTTGAGTAATATCAGCCTTAATACTCTATATTTATAAAAGTTATCCTACTTCCTCTAGCTCTTCCTAAGTAATTACCTCTTTATAATTATCTTTCTTTTACTACAGAACTTATAATTATATCCTCTTTATTTTTTTTAATAGCGCCTCTATAAACGCTTCCTTATTATCCCTTAGGGAGAATATAAATTTACTATTCTTATACTCTATATAAGCCTACCTAGTACCTACGCCTAGAGAGGCCTTAAGATTAAACTTCTAGCTTTTATATATCTTTAGACCCTCTATCTCTATATTATCTAATTATATAGTAGTAAAATAGACTTAGTCAATTTAAGCTAAGTTTCCCTATATATATAGTAATAACTTACGCTATACTATATATACTATAGGCTCTTAGTACAGCTTAGAAGTCCCCTAAGTTCCTTATATCTTTTTCTATCTTATCCTTATTATTCTCTACTAGATCTTTTCCTATTATAATCCGACTATTCCTATATAATTCTTTAGATATACTATATTCTTTCTTAGTACCTAGGTATAGTATTTAATAAGTACTATACTAGACTATAGTTAGTCTTTAAATAACATTATTACTATTATTATAACCTTTATAAGGATATAAATAGTTATATAGAGACGTCTATAAATAGCTACTACCTAGTATAGTAGTATCGAACTTAATAAAGAAAAATAAAAGTATTAGGTTAAGAACTAAAAGGAGTATATACTAACTATAATATATTCTATATCTCTATATTTAATTCTTACTATTAGTAAGTTAACCTACTAGTAGTTAATAACTACGTACTAAGGTCTACCTAGTATATTATTATATTTATAGATAGAGGTAGGTAAAGTACCCTTAATAGTAATACCTACTATTAGAATACTACCTTAAAATACTATATTTTTCAACTAAAAGGAGAATGACCCGCTCCTTACTCTCTATATACTAGTAATTCCTCTTTTTTAATAACGTTTATTAACTATATAGGTAGTATAAAGCCTACCTTAGATAAGTAGATAAAATCTAGAGCTTCTATCTCTATACTATCTAGTAGGTTCCTAGCTTTACTTAATTAGAATACCTATTAATTACCCTTTTCTAAATAGTTAGCTAGTAGAGTTACTATCTTTTAAATATCTATATAGTACTTCATTATCTTACCGTAGGTTACTAAGTACTATAGTCTTATAATAAATTTAATAATATATATTCCTAACTATCTATATAGCCTACTACTAGTCGTATAAACTAGTAGTATACTTATTTAGATATTACTACTAATCCGCTCTAGTATTATTTATCTTTACAAGGAGATCTCAGTTATTTATATTATAAAGAGGATAATTATTACTTAGGTAGTTTATATAGATAGCTTAGAAGGATAACCTAGACGTCGTATAAATACCTCGGTATATAGGAGTAGTATATAGGACTATTACTAAAGGACTTAAGCGATAGTATAAAACTATTAAACTATAGAATTAACTTAATTCTTTATTTCCCCCTTACGATATATCTAAACTCTATTAGAATAATATGCTATTCTAATACTAGTTAGTAGTTATATTAACTTATATACTATAGAATAGTAAGAAATTAACTTAAAGAGTTAAATTAAAGGTTAACTATTATATATTTCCTTTTATTAATCTATAGGTTAACTAGGTTATTCTTCCCTCTAAAAGCGTAAGGATTCCGCTAAAGAGGTTTAGATAAGCTAAGGTAGTCTTTAGTATCTTTAATTAGGGCCCCTAATAGGGCGGGTTAAACCTAAAACCCACCTAACTAGGTAGGCTAGGTTAGGTTTTAGAGACTAGTCTTAACCCTATATACCTAACCTAACCTAATCCGCAAAGATATAGGTTTACCTTATTACTTTAGATTAGATTAGGTAGGTGTAAAAGTTATATAATTATATATTTTAAAATATTACTAAGTAAGGTATATAGATAATTTAATAGTTTAGAGTCTTAGTATAGGGTAGCTTTAGAAGTATAATTAATATTATAAGCTTAGAGGTAAAAGATAATTCTATTATAAGTAGAGAATAATATTAATATAACTGTTAATATAGATAATAATAATATAAATATTAATATAAAAATAGAAACCCTAATAGTCTCCTAAGAGTCTCCTAATAATTAAACTACTCTCCCTAATAATACTACTTTGAGAGTAGGATATACTCCCTATTATTACCTTCGTTATTATCCTCCTTAATCTTATATATAGATTCCTCCCGTCTTCCCTATAGAGTATAAAGACTTAAGTTACTATATTTTTAAAGTAAGAGGTAATTATAAGTTAATTAATAAGTTAATAGACGAGTTAATACAGTTAATACGCGAGTTAATACGTATATAGATACGTATATAGATCGAGGTACGCGAGCTAATTTAGCTAGGTAATAGGTTTATAGATAGCGACTAACTTAACTACTAGAACTCTTAACTAATTCTAGATTATTACTTAATAATCTTTCCTTATCCCTCTAAAGTCTATAGTAGAGGATCCCTACTAAAGGAGGGTATTATTAGGGTTAGTAGAATTCTCCCTATTACTAATCTTATTATAGCTAGTAAATAGTTAGTTAATAAACGTAGTAAGGACCTAACCTACCTACAAGCGCTTATCTTTAATCTCTATATTATTAACCTTATCTATCCTTACCTATAGTAAGTTAGTAATCTAACTTATACGCTTTATACTTAACGTTAAGTCTATAGTTATTAATTATAAGTAAGGGGAGGACTACTATACTAAGTAGTAATCTAACTTATACGTTTTATACTTAACGTTAAGTCTATAGTTATTAATTATAAGTAAGGAGAGGACTACTATACTATAAGTCCTATTATTCTACTAGTAGTTACTAGTAATACTAAACTCGCGCTTAATACTAATACTAGTAGCCTAGATACTAAAGATATCTCTAGCTATTATAGTAATCTATAGAAACCGTAGCTTAATATATCTCTATTAAGAAAAAGGGTCTTTAAGGTACGTTACTACTTTATCTATAAGGTATTAGTAACTATTAGGAGACTATTAAGATAAAAGGAGAAACTTACTCTATAAGTAGTAGTTATTAACCTCTTTTTATCTATTAGATACTACCTTCCTACTATATCTAGATAATAAGAGTAGTAGTATAGGGCCTATAGCTATATATAATTAATCTATTATAGTATTAAGACTAACCTTATTTTACTAAAGATATTATAGTAGCTCTCTTTCTCGTAAAGTAGGTACGTAATAGGTATAGTCTTAGTTATAAAGCTTCTTTAACTAATACTAGTAAAATACTTACTAGTAGTACGGATTATCTAAATCTAGAGCCTACTCCTCTTAGGACTAGGTCTCTAACTTATACTAAGGATTAAGAAGGATAGCTAAACTATATAGCTTTCTAGCGGATATTATACTATAGTAGATCTATAGTTTCTCCTTTACCTTTATATATATCTAATATATCTCTACCTTCTACTAATAAGTCTTCTTCTATAGTATCTATTATATATTCTTAATATAGTTATAGAGATAGTAATAGATATCGAAACCTATATAGAGAGTAGGTAATTTAGTAGTACTAATAAGTTATATAAATATAGTTAGTAGTACTAATAAGTACTATAAATATAGTAAAGGGATAAAGGATAGTAATAAGGTACTAAACTTAGCCCTATTTATTATTACTAAGAGATAGATACGCGTGTTAGCTCTATATATATAGTAATAGGGTCTCTTAGCTAGTCGAGGCGTACTAGTATTTAGAGGGTAGAGTCCTTATTACGCGGAGGCTATAGCTCGAGTAATATAGTATAGTTAGGATTAGCTATCCTATATAGTAGTAATAAAGTAGTCGGGTAATAATATTATATTATATAAGTAAAGCGAAGCTTATAAGATATAAGAGTTATAAATTATACTAAGTAACTAAAGTAATAGTAAAGTAACTAAAGAGTAGAACTACGAGACCTTTAAGGGAGTAAAGTCTCGTCCCTATATAGAGATTCTATCCTAAGAAATCCTTCTTAATTATATTATTTACTATAAGTATTATAAACGCTTATATCTTGGCTATTTACTTATAAATAAATAATTAGTTATATAACTTTAGCTCCTAAGTTACGCTAAGCTAATAATAACTATAGGTCCCTATACTAGAGGTAGTACGTATATAATATAGCCCTTCTTCTTAGTAAGCTAGCCCCTAGCGTTACTTAAGATTAACTAATAGCCCCGCCCCTAAACCTTTAAAAATATCGTCGCTATTATTAAAATATTGTAAAAGAATTACCGACGAAATTTAATACTAAGGAACCTTATCCCTTATTTCTTACGATTATTATTTTTAGTAAAATATTCCGTATATTATTATATAATCCTCGAAATTAATAAAATATATAAGTTACGCAAGGAAAGAGATTAAATATATAAATATATCGTAGGAGTTATTAGACCGGATACGGGAAGAAATAAAGGTATAGATTAATTATAATCTAGAAGAACTAGAAAAGTTAATAGCGTACCTTTCGCGAAATCGTAAGGTACTTATGTAAGTAGAGGATTATACGAAGTTAAAGGCTATATACCTTCTTAATAAACTTACGGAAGAAGAGGACGAAAGGTAGGAAGAAAACCGTCGGAAATAAAAGAGAGAGGAAGATATAGAAACCGCTCCCTAGGAGGCATCTATTAATTTTTCCGTCTTATTAGGTCTAACCGATAAGTTAGGGATAGTAGATTAGAGTACTTTAGATTTTCCTAGTAGAAATCCTATAGAGTTTAGAGAGAGTTCTTTAAATATAATATAGGTTCCTAAGTATTTTCTAAGGTAGGGTAACCTTTCTATTTAACGAGGTATTTATACTAACGTCTAACTATAGTATAGTTAACTATTTTTTCGACTTCGTACTCCGGCTTAAGTTAGTTTTCTTAGAGTTTAGTTTTATAATTTAGAGGGGTATCCTTATCTACTAGCTTAAGTAAAGAGATATAGAATACTAGGTATACTCGTATCCCCTTCGGTAGCTTAAGTTTATAATTAACGGCTCCCTTAACTTCTTCGATCTCGAACGCTCTAAGCTTCTAGAAATTAAGTTTTTCGCTAGGTCTTTTTATCTTAATATTCTATTACTAAAGGTAAACTTTATCCCCCTTCCTAAGAATAGGTCCCTCTATTCTTTTATAATTTATACGCAAGGCTATACGTATATTTAGAAAGGTAATATTATTTTTTTATTATTTATAAAGTTCCCTTATCTCCGATACCTATACTATTACTTTAGTAGGTAACGTCTATTATTTCTTAATATTAAATTGGGGTTCCCGTCTATAGTTAGTAAAGAATAGTAATATCTTAATTATATCTTAAATAGTTAAGTTATATACGAATACTATAAGTAGTAGTAGTAATACCTAGTTACTTTAATTATTATTAATATAAATACGTAAATACTATTTAAGTATTTAATTTATTCTTTCCGTTTATCTATCCGTTTATAGGTAATAAGCTATTAATAAGCTTCTTCTAATCTTTAATATTTTATATAACTCCTCCTAGAAATGTAATATAAATAGACTATCCCTATCTAAAATAATATTATTAGGTATACCGTGCTTACTTACGATTTCTCGTACGAATACTCCTATAAGGTATCGTATATCGTATTATTTAGGGAGTAGTATAAAGATAGCGTATTTAGTTAAGCGATCTACTATAACTATAATATATTCGTACTAAATATTATCTAAATTAAGAGAAGGTAGTAATAGTCTAATAAAGTCTATTAAGATAGTCCTCTATGCTCTATTAGGTACCTTATTAGGTTAGAGAAGTCCGTAGGGTTTATACCTCTCGTATTTAGCTTTCTTATAGAGAATATATTTTCTAACTTCCTTAAATACTTCTTATCATATACGTAGGAAGTAGAAGGTATTTTAGAGTTAAGAAAGGATAATCTCCGGTCGGTAGTAACCGTTAAGTAGAGATTTATATTATTATATAATATATTATTTCCTAAGGTTTATGGGAAGATATACTAGATTATTAAAGAGAAATAGTCTATCTTTAATATAAGTATTCTAGTCCGCTAATTATAGGTAGCCTTAGATATTTAGGTCCTTTTATTAAGCGTCTTTTACTTCTTACTAGTAAGAAGGTTTTCTAGACTAGAGTAATAAGACTTAATAAATAAGTATATTACCTTCCTATCGGAATAAGGCGTATTCGACTTTCTCTTTTTCTCCTACTATAAAGTCTTCTTATCGACTTAATATATCGGCGTTTACGTTTTTCTTTCCTTTCTTATAAAGGATTTAGAAGTTATAAAATAATAGCTCTTCTAACTATCTTAATTACCGTCGATTTAATTCCTTTATAGTTATAAAATTCCTTAAGTTCTTATAGTTAGAATATATAGTTATCTTATACTTTACTCCTTTAAGATAATACTTCTAATATTTAAAGGTATTAACTATTACTATAAGTTCTTTATCTAACGTAGAGTAGTTAATTTCTACTTAGAGGAATTTTCGTATATAGTAAGTTACTAGTCTTAGCTTTCTATTAGAATCGGGTTAGCTAAGGTATACTCTAAGTACTCGATCGGATATATCCGCCTCTACTATAGCTAGCTTTTCTAGGTTAAATAATTATAGAATTAGTAGCGTTATTAGCTATTCTTTAAGTAACTTAAAGGCCTTTTAAGCTTACTTATTCTATTCGAAGGTAATCCCCTTCTTTATTAATCCCGTAAGGGGTTCTATAATCTCGGAAAAGTATTTAATAAATTATCGATAGTAATTTATAAAAGCGTAGAATAACTATATATCTTTAATATTCGTAGGTACTAGCTAATTATATACTTTCTTATAAATACCTAGGTCTATCTCGAGACCGGCTACTAAGATAAAATATCTAACGAACTTAATTTATTACTAGTAGAACTCGCTTTTTAATAGTTTTAGCCGTAAGTTATATTTCTTTAGTACGCGTAGGATAATCCGAACGTATTTAATATATTCTTCGAATATTTATAAGTAAACTAAAATATTATCTATATAAATAGATATAAACTTATCTAAGTACTTATAAAGTATATTATTTATATAGGCTTATAGCGTTATAGGGGCGTTTATTAAGCTAAAGGGTATAATAAGGTATTCGTAGTACCTAAGACGAGAGTAAAATACTATTTTCTACTTATCGCCTCCCTTAATCCTAATTTAATAGAAAGTAGTAGGAATATTAAATTTTATAAACTATCTAGCTCTATAGAGTCTATCCCTTAACTCCTAGATTAAAGGTAGCGTAATATATTCTTTTCTAAAATTTTATTTAGATATCTATAATCGATATATAATTATTATAAACTATCGGGTTTAGGTATAAAGAATATCGGGTATCCTACCGGTAACGTAGATTCCCGTATAAACCTCTTCTTTATAAAATTATTAATATATTTACGAAGGATCTTAAGCTAGTCTTCCCTTAGAGGATAAATCTTAAACTTCCTTAGTTATTTATTTTTCTTTAGCTTTATCTTATAATCCTATAGTTAGTATAGTAGAAGTAAATCTTTAAGTAATTCCTCTTTAAAAAGTTCCGCGAATTCCTAGTACTTATAGGGAATTCGTAATACTAGCCTATCCTCCTTTATCTAGAGATAATAGTAGTAAGCTACTTTAACGTATATAGGCCTTTACTATAAAGGTCTTTTCCTCTATACTCTAGGGCGTATCCTAGCCTATATAGGATATTGTTAGTCTGGGAAACTAAGCGTAAGTTCTCCCTAATCGATATATAGATTATAAAGTTAAAGCTATAGTAGACCTAAGATTAAATCTAAGTCTCTAATATTCGTAACGTCGAGAATTATTCTCTCCTTTCTACTCTATATAAATAGGGTAACGTCTACTTTATAAATTACTATACCTCTATTAGAGTCGACCGGTCTTCTATTAGTAATCGTTAGAGAATATAGATACCTTTTTAACCGTAGAGGTATTACCTATTTATTTACTAAGTATTCGCTTAGAAGATTCCTATCGGCGCCTAAGTCGATAAAGGCCTATACTAGTACGTCGTTAATCTTTACCTTAACTAGTATTTTAGGTATTCTAAGGTTATTCAAGAAATAAGGCGCTTATTTAGGATTTAATAGAGGCCTCTCTACTATTAATCCTCCTCGTTTCCTAAATACTTATACTATTTACCTACTTACTTCGTATTAACTACGATATCTAATTATTAGATAAAGTATCGAAGGTTCTTTATTCTATTCAGATAGTATAGATAGGTAAAGTTAATATATATATCTAGATAAAGGTCCTTATATTAATTATAGTCCTAATTAATTACTTATATAATATCCTAAATAAAGCGATTAACCCTAAAGGTTAAGAATTCTAGATCTTCTCCCTCGTCTTTACTAGATTTTTTAGAGCTTTTAGACGAAGATAAATCCCTATTATACTTATCGTCGTTAATAAGTAATATTAATACCTTCTATATTTCCTAAAGAGTTTAATACTACGGAAGCTAGTATTTATTACTTAAGTAATGACTTACAGGTATATACCTATAGTAGACGTAATCCTTATTACTTTAGATATCCTTTATTTTTATAATCTTACGTTTTATTATTATATTAATTTCTTCCCTATAGTAGGGGTGAAAAATCTAATCGACTTCCCCTAGATCTTTCTAGTTTTTATATTCCTAAAGGGGATATTCTATAACTATATACTAGTTCTTTAGTAGTATCTAGTAGAGATTATATTCCAGATTATCTCTAACTATTAGATAAGTACTAATAAGTTTAACTAAGGATATAGTATTACTAACTCTAGTCTAATTTAGACTATACTCTAGTTCTAGTAAACCGAGGTATTTATAGTATACCTTAAGTAACCCTAATAAAGAACTTATTACCGTAAGGTACCCCCGAGGTATACTAGTAGTATCGTACGTTCCTCGTCTACTAGGGTAGTAACCTAATCCTTCTTTTTTAGAGAGGTAGGTTTTATAGCTATCGTCGTAGTAAGCTATCTAACTAAGGATATTATAGTTCTATACTACTTCCTTAGACTAGATTAAGTTAAGATATCCTAAGCCCGTTAGAGGGTTTCTAAATTATTAGCCCTAATTTATAAAACGTCCGCTATTATCCTTTTTCGGTTATTAATACTTATTTACGTAGTATCCCGGTTTTCTATAGTTATAATATTTCCCTTTCTAGCCTATACCCTTCTTAAATCCTCTTAGAGCGCTTTAGATCTTATTAAGCTTTATTAGTTAAGGTCTATATAGATTAACTTACTAAACCCTAGTATTTACGCGGTTATTATTTCTATTTCCTCGATAAGAACTAACTCCCTTTCTCTAAAGTTTTCCTTCGAATAGGTAATTATTAATCTTAATTAACGTTTTAATTATCGAGTATAGGTCCTAAGGCTAATCTTCTTTCCTACTAATTTCGTCTTTAATATCTTCCTTAAGACTATTATAATATTAACTAAGTAGAGCCTTACTTCCCTAATTAAGGTATATAGTTATACGCTAGAAGTATATAGAATAATCCGCTACTAAGGTATACTATTATAAAGCCTTAATTTCCCGTTTAGTAATTCTTTTCTTATTAACGTTTCTAAAGGTTATTCGCAACTCCCTTATAAACTCGTCGTAAGAGAGAAAGACCTATTAGTATTCCGAACTATTAGGGTTTTTAAGGTATCTATTAAGGCGGTCCTTAAATAATACGTAAGCCCTTCCTCTTATATAACTAATAATAAATATAATTCTTTTCTCCTAAGTAGTAAACTTAGAGGCGTTCTAGTATATATAAAGGTTATATTAGGTAAGGAATATCTTAAATTTTCCGCGCTCGCCCTTAAATATCTTAGGTAGATTAACCTTAGTTTTATTTCTATTATTACGGGTTTCGACTCGTCCTAAAGAACTTAGTATAGCTTAAGGTAGTATTTCTTCTTCGTAGATTAACTCCTTAATTTCCTTATTATAATCGGATTCTAATTCTTCCTCGTTCTTAGATTCCGATTCCTCGATTTATTATTTTCGAGCTAGAGGTAGTAGAGGTATAGGAGGTATAGAGTCCTTTCGTTTTCCCTAACTTCCTAATAAAATAGTAGATATAGACTAGTTTCTTTCGATACTACTATATAGAGTAGTAGTTCTACTATATTACGCGGAGGCTATAGCTCGAGTAATATAGTAGGGTTAGGATTAGCTATCCTATATAGTAGTAATAAAGTAGTCGGGTAATAATATTATATTATATAAGTAAAGTAAAGCTTATAAGATATAAGAGTCGTAAATTATACTAAGTAACTAAAGTAATAGCGAAGTAACTAAAGAGTAGAACTACGAGACCTTTAAGGGAGTAAAGTCTTATCCCTATATAGAGATTCTATCCTAAGAAATCCTTCTTAATTATATTATTTACTATAAGTATTATAAACGCTTATATCTCGGCTATTTACTTATAGATAAATAATTAGTTACGTAACCTTAGCTCCTAAGTCACGCTAAGCTAATAATAACTACAGGTCCCTATACTAGAGGTAGTATATATATAATAGTCCTATTTTATCTTAAAATCTTAAATATAGTAAAATATTTAAATCTTCTTAGATAAAGGTTACGATTTTCGAAACTATATTTCTTTAATAGCCTTAAACGTGAACTAGCGTATAGTATAGTTAGTTTAGGTATATAATTAACCGGGGTATTAGAGGTACTAAGACTATTAGGGGACTATTAGGGGACTCTTAAGGGACTATTAGAAACTTATACCTTATTATAAGTTAGTTAAAGTCTCTTCTCTTATAAGAGCTATACCTATTCTCTCCTTCTCTTCCTCCTAATTTCTAATAGACTTATCCTTTATTAGTCTAACCTTAATATTAGAAGGAAAACTATTATAACTTAGCTATATTACGTATAAGATATATAGGTATAGAGTAATATTATTTTAGATCCTAGAAGAATAATTTAGCCTATTAATAGCTATATTTACTAACTTAGCTATAGTCTTATTATTTCACGCGTTATCTATAGTAAATATAATAACCCTATTAGTAATTTCGAAATAGTAGAGTTAAGCTATAATATATTTTATAAGTTCTACCCCTTTATACTAGCTATAGTTAGGTTTAGATCTAATAATTACTTTCTATATTAACTAATTAGTAACCTAGTATACTTTAATATTAAAGTAGCTATCTCTATACGGAGTAGACTATCTATTAAGTATAATAGAGACTCTCTATAGTACTAGAGGAAGACGCTAATAAATTATATACTTAGAAATATTATATTTTTTTAGTCTTATATTAGTAATAGTTAATAAGGATACTAGTTTTAAGGTAATATCTTTATTAGCGTAGATTATAAGTCGAATAAACTCTATTTTACTAGTAATTATTAATAGCTACATATACCTAATAATTATATAAATAAAGCTAATTAGTAAAGTTAGTAAGGTAAGGCTTAAGGTCTCTAGATAAAGCTATTTCTTTCTTTTTATAGTTTTTCTAAAATTAATTAGTAAGATTATTAGTCTAATAGTCTCCTAATAGTCTTACTCCTTCCCTAAAGCCTTCTTTAACTATTATTTATACTAGTCCTTATACTACTAACTTACCTTTATACTTATTCCCTATAATATAATCTATTATAGTACTAGATCTAATACCTTATTAAGAATATTATATAACCTTATTATTTTAGGTATAGATTACCTAAGGGTCGCTAGTTATACGTAAAGCGCCTTTAATAAAGTAGGAGCGGGTTATAGTATAAGACTCTCTACTCTATTTAGAAAGCTTAGGCTTAGGCTTAGATATCTCTATCTTATACTATATTATATCTACCTACTAAGTATAGAAGTTATTAGTTTTATTTATTATCTACTAATAGTAAATATTATTCTAACTAACTTATAGGAGCGGGTCTAAGGGCTATAAGATAAATATAGAGAAAGATAAATAGGCTATAATAGAATAAGAAGAAATAAGTTATTATAAGTAAATAGTTTAGTAAAGGCTAGTATAGATATAGGTAAGAAGAGGGTTAGTATTCAAGTTAGTATAGTTATAGAAAGAAGAAGGGTGAGATTTTAGGACCTATTTAAACTATACTTATCTATAGTAGTAGGAGTCTTAGTAACTACTAAGAAGATAATAATAAAATAAAGGAATAAGGATAGAAAAAGAAACTATAAATAAAATAGATATCTATAGGGCTCCTAACGGGTTAGGTGAAGCCCAAAACCTACCTAATAGATTAGGGTTAGGTTAGGTTTTAGAGGTAGGTTTAACTACTAAAAACCTAATCTAACCTAACCCCGCTAAGGCCAGGTTATAACCTGACGCGCGGGTCGGGTTTTTTTAGCCTATTTTTAGTATATTTTTAGTTCCTATTGAATTCTATTAGATCTATAGGTATATCTTAATTTTAAAAGCTATAGACTTATTTTTAAGGTATTTCTCTACTATTTTATTAATTTAAATATTTATATATCTAACTATTTATACCCTAGTAAGTTATACTTTTACCCTTAGATTTAACCTAAAAGCTAGGTAGGTTAAGGTTTAAAACCCCGCCCTATAACCTAACCCCCCCCTATTTAACCTAACCCTAGGTTAGGTTAGGTCTATACCCCTAAGCCCGGACCTAACTCGCCCTATTAGGAGCCCTAAATATCTAAGTAGCTAAAGATATTATAAAGTAATATATTATAGTATCTATATACTTTTAAAGTAATCTATTAAGAGAAGGTATCTATATCTTAAAACCTTAAATATTTATATATTTTTAGTTTTATATTTAATAAAATAGATACTCTAAGGGTAAACTATTAGAGAAGTAACGTATAAATTATATCTCTTCTATAACTTTAGTTAATATTAGAAGATTAGGTCTCCTAGAAATATATAAAATACTTCCTAATAGTTTCCTAATAGTTATAATAGAGAGGATAAGACGTTAGAGGAAAACCTTAAATTTAACTACTACTAGTATTATTTATAATAATATATATCTAAAACGCCCTTCTACTAGGTATTAAACTCTAAAAAGATATATTAACTTTAATTATTTTAGCTTATACTAATAAAATTACTATTACTATAAATTCTCCTTACTAGCTTAATATCCTTAGGCTAGATTAAAATACACTTAGTATAAAGAGTGTAAAGATTAGTATCTAGGTAAAGTTAGGTAAGATAAATATAAAACCAACTTGTCTTTAAAATATACCCTTTAATAAATCGACTAGAAAACCCTCTACTACCTCTTAGATAGCCTTAATTATATTTACGCGCTATTATAGGCTAGAGGTTCTAGTAGCCTCTTCTACGATCTTATAGATAAGACGCTAAAATAGTAACTTATAGAAGAGTATATTGGACTATTAGAAGACTTTAAGGAATACGTAAGATTAATATCTTAGACTAAAGTAGATAAATAAATAAGTAGATAAAGGGAGTAAATATACTTCTAGGCTTATAGTAGTACGGTTTCCTAGGCTTACTAGGGACTACCCTACGCGTAGTACTCTTATAAGTAGTAAATAAGTTTAGGCCTTTATAAGGTACCTTACTACTAGTTACTACCTATACCTAAAGGATTACTACTATTTATTTAATTTACTATTACTTAAATTTTAAGTAAGTAATATTTATTATATATAGTAACACGTAAGAGTGAGAAGATACTATTAGATTAAACTAAGTAGGTAAGGATTAATTACTTAGTTATTTAGTAAGTAGGGTAAAAGGAAAAGCTCGAAATAGTAAGTATTTAAAGGTACTTCGACCTTCTCTCTCTTATTTTAAAATATACTTCAAAGGTATATATTAGTTATATAACTAATATTACCTTAAACTTATAAAGGTCTAAGTAGTATAACTCTTAGGCTTTTCTATCTAGGAATATTTTAAATACTACTTCTAGTATCTAAATTTCTACTATCCTATAGTAGTCTTAGAATATTATAAGTATTTATATAAATACCCTATACTCTATACCTAAGTATTTATAACCCTTAGGAAATAGCTTTATAAGGTTTAAAAGTATTTTTATATTAATACCCTTATTCCTATTAGGCTATTCTTAGTATCTATAATTATTCCTTAGAGGTATTAGTAGTAGAGGTATATAGAATACTAGTAGATTTATTCTTCTTAGCTAAGTTACTAGTTATAAGGGTACTTTATCTAGGAATAATAGTAATATAGGTAGTTCTTCTAATTTAATTAGCTTCTTAACTAGTAAAGCTAGTAATTCTATCTCTATATAGCCTTTTATATTGTCTACTTAGATATCTTTACTTTTAAAGAGGTTCTTTTCTAGCCTATTATTATTAATATATCTATAGAGATATCTAAAAAGGGGGATAGTTAGTTAATAGAGATACGCTCGTTAATAACTCCTATAAAGATTAAGAAGTCTCTAAGAATCCTTAGCTATACTTTATTAGTTATTTACTAAATTTATTAAAAGAAACTCTAAAGATCTTCTCTAAAATCTTTAGGAAGGAGAGATACTCTTAAATTTAAGAAAATATACTTATCTATTATCTTTATTATAGACATATTAATCTAATCCTTATTATATTCTAATATTTAAATATAATCCTTATTATATCTTATTAGAATACTTACTCTAAGATTTCTTAGGTAGATTATAGGTTCCTCTTCTTAGATTTCTATAAATAGTCCTCCTTAATTAGGTTATTACTTATTTTTAATAGAGTCCTTACTCTTTAGGTTAAAGTATTATTCTTAAACTATATCTATTTATTAAATATTCTAAAATTAATAGGGTAGTAACTATTTTAGTATAAGTATAAAAGTCTTTAGATTTAAACTTAGCTAGGCTATATATAACTAAGTAGTAGTTTTTACTTAAAATTCTAGTCTAAGCTTTTCCTTATAATTGAGGAGTTAGGAGTTATAAGATATATACTAATATTTAAACTTTACTAATCTCTAGTAATAAGTCTAAATATCTACTTAATAATATTTAAAGAGATTAAACTACTAATTAGTATTAGTTCTACTCTATAAAGTACTAGTATAGAATAGTATATAACTAGCTATTATAACGCTAGCTTATATAGTAAGGGAATATAAGTATAAAATTATAAGGGTATAAAAAGATCTAGTAAGAACTAGTAGAATAAGTAAATAATTATATAGATATATATATACTCTAGTTCTAGTAATAGTTCTATATTCTCCTAACTACTAGGTAATTAGGAGGTATATATATATAAAAGTATATAATTTCTAAGTATCTAGGTCTTTAGTATTCTACCTATATAGACTATACTCTATCTATCTATATACCTCTTTTAGGCTTTTATAGTAGTAGGATCTTATATACCTCTATATCCTTATATAAATAAGTTAATTATTAGAAGTTCTATCTATACTAGGTTAGTAGAGATAGGAACCTACTAAAAAGTAGGTTAATTAGGATATAAGGTACTAGTACTAATATACTAGTTAAGCTAAAATAAGATAGTATATAAGATTAACCTAGTTAATTCAGAGGGTAGCTTTAGTACTAACTAATATATTTCTATATTATATATTAAACCGTTATCTTATAGCTATATAGCTAGAGGATAAGATAAATAGAAGGTAAGCTAGAGGAAATAGTATAAGAGAAAAATAGTTAAAAAATAGTTTAAAAATAGTAAATAAATAGTTTATAGGCTAGGAAATACTAAAGAGGTTATAATATAGAGGTAGAAAAAAAACTATAATAAGAGTTAAGAGTATATATAATTAACGCCTCTATAGCGTAGCTAACTTACTAAGAGAGTATTAAAAGAGGTAATAATATAAAGTAAGGTAATAGTAAAAAAATAGTTCTTAAGTCTATATTATCTATATAGGTAATAGTAGATTACTTATAAGGTAGGCTAATAGAATAAAAACGGCTTAGTAGTATATTAAGAAGTTTATAGTTAAAAAAGCCTTTACCCCGCGGCTATATAGTTATCCTAAGACTATAGGTAGACTACCTACTACTTTTAAATCTAGTTAGTCGCCTATATTATAATATAAACTTAGCTCGAATACCGTGAAATCTAAGCTAAAAAGACTAGAATACGGGTAACTACCTGATTTTCTACGATATTTAATTATCAATGCACATACCTGACATCCCAATCTTTGTCAGCACTATGATAACTTAACTCAAATATTACTTGAACGCTAATATCTTCGCTAAGCAATAAGACATGTTGACACAATGACAGCCATTTTCGCGTCGCTCAAAAACTTTCTTTTTCCATCTTCTCTCCAGACACTCTCACTTCCGGTGAACACATCGGCATATCGATATGGTACCGATAGCTCAGCTACCCACACTCTTCCTGACGGTGGACAATTAGGTTACGCACAATATGGCCTGCTTACCGGAAAGCCATTATTCTACATGCATGACCTTCCAGGCTCACGGCTCACGCATACCTAGAAGGTGTAATCTTCGATGATGTTGCGACTGAGGAAGGAGCGAGAACCATTGCTGTGGAAAGATCGGGATGCGGGTTTAGTGATCCATGTCCAGGGTGGACGTCATAAGGGATTTCCGAAGGATGTTGAGAGTGTAGCAACAAGCCTTGGGGTGGAGATGTTTAGAGTTTTGGTGCGTTTTCTTTCCTCAGATCCAACCAACACACCAACCACCACAAGCACGCCCTTTTAATGTCCGTTGGAGTCGGCAAGATGCCTCATGGAGACGCCTCAAGCCCCATCTCATCCGATCCCGAGCCAGGAGATGTCTTGAACGCCGATGAAGCTCACCTTGCCAGCTTGGGCTACAAGCAGGAATTCTTCAGAACTCTCGGTATCTTCGAAAACTGGGCCGCCACCTTCACTTCTATGACCTTCATATCCGACATCCGTGCTATTCGGCTTCATCATGTACACCGGTGGTCCGCAGGTCGCCCTCGCTACTTGGGTAATGATCGGTAGACTGTCATGCATCGTTTCGCTTTCAATGGCCGAGATTGCAGCTGCGCTGCCGACTGCTGGAGACATCTTCTTCTGGGCCTACCGTCTTGGAGGCGATCAATACGGTCCTTTTCTCTCTTGGATGACTGCCTGGTGGAACTGGATGGGCTGGGTGTGTGTTGTGCCAGGTGTTCAGCAAGGCTCAACCAATTTCCTACTCTCAGCCCTGGAGATCCAACATCCCGAGGTCTCTATCTTGTCCAGGGGCTGGTTTGCTCGGATCCTCACCAGCGTCGGCCTGCTTTTCGCAATGGCCTCTAACGTCTTCTCGGCGAGGGTTCTCAGGTTTTACTTTCGATTTGCCGTCTTCATCTTCGTCTCGCTTTTTGCTATCTGTTAGGTCCGGTTCCCAATTGCGGCATCAACCTCTGGGCTGGCCACTTTCAATCCAGCTCCGGCGCCCTCAACCGTTTTCACAATGGCATCAATTTTGGTAAGAAGAATCAAGGTTCGAATGCCTCTTGCTGGACTGTCGGCATACTTTCTGGAGCTTGGGTTTTCTGTGGGTATTTACAATTCTATCTTTATGCAGTCTGTGGCAGAACCTACTAAGACGTGTAGATACGATGCATCAGCCCATCTTGCCGAAGGAACACACGATGCCTCTATCGTCGTAGCACGAGGCATGTGGGCATCGACCTTTTCGGCCTGGGTTCTCTCTATTCCAACCTTGATCATGATTCTCTTCTGTATACAAGACTTCGACGGAATAATCTCAGCCAAATATTCCAATAATTGGGCTGAACATCTCGTCCAACTTCTGGGTGAACGAGGCGCTGTCGCCATTCTCAGTCTTCTTTGGGTCGACTCGACCTGCGCTACGACGATTTGCTTCATGTCCGCCCAACAAATCACCTTTGCAATTTCCCGCGATGGCGTCCTTCCATTCTCGAAGTACTTTCGCCGCTTGACCAGAAACAAGATCCCCTTTCATGCCGCCCTTCTAGTTATCGGCATGAGCATCGTAATCACGACAGCTGTCATCGGATCTACTGTCGCTTTTACAGCTATCACGGCTACGGCTACGGCTACTGTCGCGACCAAAATCTCCTACTTGATTCCGATAGTCGCCCGGCACACCGTTGGCAGAAGAAGATTCAAGCCCTCATCCTGGAATCTTGGAAGACGGAGTAACTCCCTGGACTCATATCGTCTCTACATATCATGTTCCTCCTTGTGGTGCTCTTGCTGCCACAGGCTTTCCTCATAACCAGCGTGAGTTTTGCTAACTCCATCCTTCCACATTGGACCAATAGACTCCTCAGAAATTATTGAACTACACACCTGTGTGCATTGGCATCATCACGATCATCAGTGTAGTTGGCTGGGTATTCCCTTTCGGATAGGGGGGCCGCTACTGGTTCGAGGGACCGAGAAAGACCATCGAACAGATTGAGTCAGTAAAAGCAGAACAAAAACTCTTGTGATTCGTATGTTAACCAAAATTGAATGTACCTAGTGAAGTTATTGTCACGCGGAGGTTTATGGTCCGTCTACGAAAGCTGTACAGGAATCTGGACTAGAGCCATTGTGTTGAGAGGATGACGCACAAGAAACACGCGTGATTACGCGACAAGACCAGTTCGAGTGCCTGGCTAGCTTGATCGTACTTGATATTAGCATGCGACTCAAACCGACTGTGGCATGGTCGCACCTGCATGCAGACGCCACAAGGTGAACGACGGAATCCAGTCTCTTCGCCCACAGGCTCTTGATTTGTCAAAACATAACTTATCTGGGGAAAAAATGAAGGTTCTATATGTTTTTCCACCCTCGTGCTGACAGATTTACCACTTTTTGTTCAATATCCCTGCCGGTTCATTGATCTTTCTTTGGCGCTGGCTCATCTGTCTCCCGAGTCTGAGCGGCCTCTTTTGTCTCCGGCTCAATACGCTCCACAGCTTTAGGGCGGGTTTTCACTGGCCAAACAGCTCCTTGAAGTTCCGGCCAGCTTCAATCTCGTCAATGTCTGCCCTGGAGCGCGTAGACATGTGTCCAATCTACAGACTCCCATTGTGAGCTCAATCTTGTCCTTGGAAACTAGGATCGACTTCTTGACCGCGGAAAACCCCTTACTCCTTTCGATATATCGTGCTCAATATTCAATTTTCCTCTTCCAAATTATCATCATCATGATCACCACACTCCCATACCTTCTCGCGACACTTTTCAAGCTGTTTCTTTCGCTTCGCCTGGATCTCATTTGAACAGCTCCATCCATTTGGTATACCAATATTTCATATCTCCTTTCAGCAAAAGACACCACTCAGTCACAGACATGGGGTAAATTGTATGTCCCATTCAAGGTCATTGCAATCGCTATATGTCCGGGCCCACATCCCTTCGCATGTTCGGCGTAGGGCTTCGGTACAGGATTCGCAACGACTCTTGAATTTCTGGTGTTTACCAGGGTAGTTCTTCATATGATCGACCAGGTCGCGTGATTCTATCCATGTTGGGAAGCGGAAGCCGATCGAGTAGGCTTCCGATTTGGTTGCGTTGGAGGTGCTCACGGTAAGAACTTAGGATTGTGGTTCTTTCCTACCTTTTTGTTGACGTTCTGGAGAAGCACTGGGGCTATCTCTACCGATAGTGCCGACAAGGCGGTGTGAGAACTTCATTGATTTGGAAAACAAGGTAAACAGATGAGAGAAACTATTGTTTTTTTGGAGACGAATCTTTCCGAGTGTCAACTTCAGTTCGCAAAGTTCATGCTGAGAGTTGATACTGTCGATTACCTTCAGCCGTAAAACTTCCCGTCTTGACTCATGGGAATTATCTGTGGCGGCATGTCGATGGAATTGAGCCAATGTCTCAAAGACACTGAGATTGGTTGTATTGGATTTTCGATACGTTGCTTCGGCTGCGATGGTTAAAAGAGAAAAGCTTGGTTTCCAGCTGGATAATACGGTTGGGAAAGCAGTGAGGGCGACTCTGGCTTCTCGTACATCGCTTACGATGTTGTTCAATCAAGTTCGTGCAAGGTGAACAGTCCGGAACGTTGACTCCTTTATGAGAGTTCGATGCCGCCAGTATTTGGGCATTAATATCTGCAATCAGTCTGTGTTTGGGCATACGAAATTCTTCAATATCTCACAATATCACCTCAAACACCTTTACTGTAAGCCACACCCCCTGCCATCTTATCGAATTCGGTACACTCGTCCAGCCCACAAACCCCAAAGAAACTCTTCACGCCCTCATTTTTCTCATGTACTGTTGGCTTCGCTTCACCGGTCGCTATCAATCCCTGATAAGCATCAGTAACAGCAGCATACGCCGCGCTCAACCCAAGAACTGGCCAAATGCAGATCCTGAACCCCATTTTCTGCGCCCTCTCTTTTCCCATCAATGGTGTCGTACCGCCTGGAACCATATTGAGCAAAACTGGGTGTGGTGATAGGTCTCTGCAGACATTTTCGCATTGTTCTATTGTCTGCGGTCCCTCTAGGAATGCGACATCTGCGCCAAGTTCCATGCACTTCTTTAGTCGAGAGATGGCAACATTGTAGCCGAGTGACTGGAGAGCATCGGTTCGGGCAATGATAACAATATCGCCTCCCGTAGTTTGACGCATGTCTTGACGAGCGAGAACAGCGGCGCGAATACGTGAGAAGTAGGTGTCATCATCGACCATTTCTTTCCCCCCCAGATGACCGCAACGTTTGTTCACGACCTGGTCTTCGATGTGAAGGCCTGCGACGCCCGCGGTCATGTAGGCCTGGATTGTTCGTGCGACCATAATCGGGCTGGATTAGTGCATTAGCATCTTTCCAAAAATTGGCTGGGGAGTCCGGCGAACGTTAGAAGATAGCTGCGTACCCTCCAAAGCCTGTATCGGCATCTGCAATGAGCGGAACCGTCCTGTCCAACGATGCAATCATACGAGCATTTGCGACCATATCATTCAGCGAAAGTACACCAAGATCTGGCATACCTAACCTCGAAGCTGCTGTTCCTGCTCCCGTCATATACAGACAATCGAAACCTTCTCTCAACGCGATCCGGGCTGTGAGTCCGTCGTAGACACCTGGGCAAACCAGGACCTCACTACGTGCAAGAAGTTCTCTTAAACGTGCCGCCGCTGACACGGGCGCTGTCCCATTGCTCGCTGCCATGTCGTTTTAAAAGTGAATATCTGTGTACGTCCAATGAACATGTACCAAGCGTTATCTAATCTCGATGCGAGCTTTCAGATATTTATCATTGAAGATTTTCTGGAAGATACCCGTAACCGGAGTGCAGTGGGGTGAGGAGGCAAATTAAGACATGGGTACTCTCGGGAACAAGCCGTCACTTCGTTTTGTCCACGAAGCTCGCAGTGGCAGCCTCGGCCCCCTTCACATTCGGATGCTTGCTTCCTATAGTGAGGGCTTGGAATTCGTCAACTGTTATCTCGCTGTGCCGACAATGTTTGGGCTCTTCCGGGATTGGGTTAGTAGGTATTAAAGTCACCTATAGATGCAGAGGCAATGGGCAGTAGTGTGTAGACGACAAGGCTGGAAGTACATCAATCAGCATCGGCACGTGCACTTCATTGCATTAACATGCTCAATTTTGGAGCACATGAACGCTGGCTTGTAGACCCTTGATCTATGCCTATCTACTCAACTTCATTCCTTCTCCGAAAAAGGTGTGGCAGCTGGGCTGTTCTGGTATATGTCCTGTGATCGTAGATTCCGAGATCTGCAAGGAGTAGGTGGCCAAGGATTCGATGGCTCGAGCGTAGTCTGTCGTTGTCGAGGCTCAAGATCATGCTCGATCTGTGGTGTTGTGTGTTCAACCTCCCGACGTCAAAGTATTCCCAGCTTCTATCGACCCTTCTCCGCCATTCTTGTCTTTGCGTCGTTGCGCAACGTCCCAATTGTATACTCTTGCGGTGGCGACTTCGAGTGTCTGAAGAATGGTTAGCAATTTGAACACGGATCATCGCCGAACGAAAGAAAATGCCAGAATGGGCTCAACAGTCACTTACTGTGACCTGCTCCCTCAGAAAATCCAAGTCTTCTTCACAGTTTTCCAAACTTTGCTGCGCAGCTGTCAATTTTGATTCCAGCAGAGCTTGTGCTTCAGGTATCGAGTATGCCAGCATCACATTGGCCTGCGCGAGCGTCCAATTAGCCACGGCCTGCCTTTGTGAAATATCGTTCGCGTACCCCTAGCCACAGGTAGACTTCTTCAGTCGGTGGTACCATTGCTCTTGCGAATAAGGTGTCGTTGAGCTCGAATGTTGTTTCAAGCGGATCCGAATCCGGCTATACCGCTTCTTCAGTTTCGACCTTTGCTTCCAATTCGTTGTGGAAGTCTGCCCACCTGTCTCGTTTTCAAAAACCGTACCACGTCGAGAGTCTTCTGTATATCAGGGAGTTTCTCTCTCAGTCCTAACGATCTTCGTTCTGTGTTGACCTGCATGAACTGATATTTCCTGGACAAGCACGTTTCGTCAGACGAGTGCCAGGCGACGTCGACAAGGGAGTGGTTACGAGATCATCTCCTGGAATCGCTTGAGGGTGCCCTCGACCTCCGCACGACTGTTGACGTAGTCCTCGACCTTGTCAACAAAGGGTGCGAAGGGAATACCGCGGGGATTCGTGGGGGCATCGTGGCCTCTACCAGGTGGTCAGTCCTCTGTTGGAGACGTCCATGGTCAGCATGTTCCGTACTTGGTGGGGACCTTATTCGAGGCCATGATGGGATTCACTGAGCCGCGAACAGCTCCCACAGCCTGGGTTCTGCAGGTGCAGCTGGAGGTGCCCACTCAACGCTTATGTAATGCGCGACTAGCTGATTTCGTCGCGCGCATTCAACCTGGGCAGAACAGTACGGACGGGAGTATGAGGTGAGCAGTATGTACAGAATCATCAGTGGACATTTATACTCGGTACATTCTTGCTGGACGAGGTGACGCCGGGATGTGCACCAAGCATTTGAAGCTGAAGCAATTTCCTGACCCGGCCTGGTTTGCCAGTGGGAACCTACGCAGGTGATCCCATCCGCATCCCTCGACTTCGAGCAAGGTTCGGCAGCTTTTCAGCTAGGTGAAATACTAATCGACACCACATTATCCGCCCCCAGAGATATGTTCAAGAGGGTCGCTATAAGGCCAGAATGGACTTGTCCGCGATGTCTTCTCCGCGCCCACCGCCGCACTCGCTCCTCCATTGCCGCCGCCACCGTCCAGGACTCGAGCAATTTCTCTCCCACGACTCTCACAACCGGCACTCGCACCGATGACAGAACTCTCAAGCGTATATTTGACTCGCCCGATTTCTGGAAAGACTTCTCGCCCAAGAGAGATTCTGTCACAGCCAAAAAAGCTGGTCTGTTCTTGAATAAATACCTTACAGAACCCGAAGGCTTCGGACGCTACACGGAGGCCACGCTGAAAAGATGCGAGGCCCTCGTGCAGAAGCTTCTGGCAGCGCGCAGTGTGGAGGACTATAAGAGCCTGGCAAGAGACATGGACCGTCTGAGCGATTTGCTCTGCAGAGTCATTGACATGGCAGATTTTGTCAGGAATACCCATCCAGACAAGGAATTTCAGAATGCGTGTACCATGACGTACATGGCTATGTTGGAGTATATGAACACTCTCAACACGACCACAGCTCTCAACGATCAATTGAAGAGAGCTATGGGCATACCCGAGGTTGTGGACTCTTGGACAGACGAGGAGAAGTTCGTGGCAGAGATATTGATGCGAGACTTTATGAAATCTGCCATCGACTTGCCAGAGGGAACACGGCAAAAGTTCGTCAGCATCAGTAACGAGATTGCAGATGTCGGCGCAGATTTCGTGGACAGAATGGCCCCCGAGAAGTCGTTTCTGAACTTTGATTCAAGCAAATTGAAAGGCATGGACCCGAGCATGGCTAGAAGCCTGACAAGATATGGGAAGGTCACCCTACCAACTGTGGGAACGCCGTCCATTATGGCCTTGAGAACAGTGGAGAACGATGATGTCCGGAGAGAGGTCTATATGGCTAGTCGAACAGCCAGTATGAAGAGTGTCAGGAGGTTGGAGAGATTACTCGATGCAAGGGCAAAGCTGGCACACCTCTCTGGGTACGAGACTTATGCTCATATGGCTTTGACGGACAAGATGGCAAAATCACCCGAGGCTGTTAAATCATTTTTGAAGTCTCTATACATGGACACGAGACCACAGGTCAAGCAGGAGCTGGACGAATTGCTTGATCTGAAAAGGTCCGATGCGCATAGTGAGAACTTCCCCAGTCGAATTAATGCCTGGGACAGAGACTATTACTCTACCCGGCTTATAAATGGCATGCACAAGCAACAGCGATATCCAGACACTCTTTCATCATTCTTCTCTTTGGGGGGCGTGTTTCAAGGGTTATCGCGACTTTTCAGCAGACTGTATGGCGTGCGATTTGTCCCTCGAGAAACCCAACTGGGGGAAACATGGAACGACGACGTGCGTCGCCTTGATGTGTTAGATGACAACAACAATCGGGTAGCAGTGGTCTATTGCGATCTCTTCTCTCGTGTGGGCAAGGCACCCAATCCAGCTCACTTCACTCTTCGCTGCTCTCGAACCATCTTCCGTTCCGAGATCGAGGAATATGGCGCGTCAGATCATCCATTCTCGTCCGATATTGAAGCAGCAACAGATGGCATGGCACATTCTCTCGATCCGTCGACAGGTACAGCCAACCAATTACCAACTATAGCACTTATATGTGATTTTGCGCGACCAACACCCACACAATCCTTTTTGGGCAAACCCAGTAAGAGGCCTACTCTCTTGAGCTTCCAAGAAGTTCAAACCTTGTTTCACGAAATGGGCCATGCACTCCATTCCATCCTCGGCCGTACCTCTTTGCAAAATGTATCAGGCACACGATGTGCAACCGACTTCGCAGAACTTCCGTCAGTCTTGATGGAGTCCTTTGCTTTTGCGCCGAAGGTCCTCGACCTTTGGGCCCGGCACTGGGAAGCAGGCGATGAAGAGAACGAGGGTGTTTTCGCAGGTCGCGAGAAATTGCCGCTTGCGCTACTGAAAGAAAGGTTGAATATGGACAAATCCATGGCTGGCGCAGAAACGGAGGCACAGATCGTCCTCTCTATGCTTGATCAAGCGTATCATTCTCATTCCGGTGGGGAGGGCAACGTCAATTCTACCAAGATATATCATGATATTTATCGACGGTACTCCTCTATACCCGAGCCGCCTGGCACGGCGTGGCAGGGTTTTTTTGGCCATCTCTATGGATATGGCGCCACGTATTATGCATACTTGTTTGATCGAGCCATTGCCGCCAAGGTTTGGAAGGATGTTTTTCTGGAGGGCGACAAAGCTATTGATAGAGAAATGGGTGAGCGATACAAAGAGGAAGTACTCAAGTGGGGAGGTGCGAGAGAAGGCTGGAGATGTATCGCTGGCGTACTGCGTCGACCTGAACTAGCTGGTGGAGGCGAAGAGGCCATGAAAGAGGTTGGTCGATGGGGTGTACGAAATGTGTAAGTGACGATAGGATAGTTGGAAAAGATCTCGTATAGATAAGATGATGCGCTAATTGAGCCTCCCTGTCCAGCAAATGACTGCAACCTGTCTTCCTTCCGGTCAATCGGCCGGGATTGTGCAGGATGCTGACTTGACCTGCCCCGGCGCAGAGGATGAATTGCCAAAGATTTGGATGCGCCTCAATTCTCATTTCATTTGAGGTTTAGTTGTCCGACTTCCGCCTGTCAACCTTGAAGAAGAACCAAGCCGAAGAGTATCTTACCGATAGTCCAGATAGATGCGAGTGGTGCAAAGCCCTTGTCAAACCCTCTTTCCTTGCAATCTCGTTCGTTTTTGGCGTCAATAATTCGAAGGAGTTGGAACAAACTCGCATCGCTTATAATTCCGATCATATCGCGACTGTATCCATTTTGTCGCGATGCCCGCCAGCACTCCCTGGAAAGGAAAGAGAATGGCACTTATTGCCGTTGACATGAAAGCCGTCTCTTTCTATCCCGTGGAGAGCAGATGCTGGGTCAATCCCAGCGCGAAATAGACGAAGATGGATGAGAGCGGCTTCCATTCTGGTAAAATATTGACAAGCTAATATTTGACATCGTCGGATTGCAGAGCGGAGAGAAGTTCAAACAACGGACGAACAGCCATGATCTTATGCACTCAAATTGACGAAGGTACCCACGCGGCTCCCAACTGGCATGTTCGAGGCCTGAGCACGAGAATTCGGTGCTGACATTTGCTGCTAATACTATCCCCAGGTTCTAGTTTTTTTCGTTCAAGGCGTGCGCTCCAACCCTAGGAATCAGCCGTCAAGGCTTTGGCGGTAGAGTTGATGATCGCCAGAAATTCATCGGTGACATTCTAGAGTCCACTGTGATATTTTGCATGTCCTTGGTCACACTCATTGACGGCTGATACGATAGCTTCTTTATCTTCACTTCCAAATTGAAATATCGGCTTTTTCGTACTATATTCTGCCGTTTCTCATGCTTCCACTACAAACTCGAGCTCAGACTGCGTTTTTTTATCACTCAGATCAATCTGCAAATCCTAGACATTCTCGAATCTAAGCATTGCCAAAAAATCCACGGTAACCATCCTGATCTGAACATTCTTACTCAAACTAAAAGTTTCCGAAAGACCGCCTCTGGCGGGTCATCGTGCTGTTTCGATCTTCATTTTAAAATGGATCGCTAGCTCGCGACTACCTCTTCTCTCACTTTCCTCCCTTGCTCCTATAGCAGCAACAACATCAATAATAACAGCCAATGGCATCTACCAATGACAGACCTCCATCTATGTAAGGCGCACCATGTTATAGGTATTAGAAATAGTGATGACTTGGATGTACGACCAGGAACTCTACAAACGAGTGATGAAGGCTCGGAAGAAGGAAGAAGCGAGCAGCGACCCGATTCGGCAAGTCAGCAGTAGCAAAGAGGACACGCTTCGGAATTCGGATAGAGCGACCACAGCTTAAAGCGGTCTTAATGAAGAATAAACTGAAGCACCGAAATCGCTACTCAATCAGTTCTCCTTTCCCAACTTGAAGCGAGGCCCCGAGGAGATACGCCGGTTTCGGGTCATGAAGCCAGCAGACTACGAAAGCCTTCATCAACGCATTCGAGGAATTAGTAGATTTCTACATCCTCGCAGAGACGTAAGACTTCCCGCTACTCAAGACTGAGGTTATTCGGCAGTGGCAGGCTCTAAGCCGACGAGGGGTACGCTGTATGAGCGACGTCGTTCGAAAAGCAATAGTCACTTTCCCAACAACAGGTCATCGAAATTTCTCGATCTCATTGTCTATAACCACGCCATATGGAGGGTAGAAGCTCTTGACGCAGCAAAAGCCGCCCAGGTCGGTATGCAAGGTCTCTTTTGCCAACATCTTGTTGAGTGAATCATGAAAACCGAGGTCACGAAAAACAATCAGTTCCTACGGATTAATGCTCGTCAATTCCACGATTGCACTGATACAGCCGAGGCGGCCTCGTGTGCTGCAGCGTTCAGGGAGCGTGAGGAAGAGATCGATTGGAGAGCGCGGAAGAGACAGCTGGAGGGCGAATATGAGGAACAGAACAGGGGGGTTCAACTTTACTCGGAGAGCTTCCATCAGGTTGTAAAGTGGTGCAAGAGCGGGAATATACAGAAACTGGAAGTTGATGATAATGGACTGATGGTCAGCTCCAAGTTGAAACAGAGAGGTCCTTTTTGGTGAGGGGACTGGGAATGAAAACATGAAACTGGACAAAATAATGAGAGGATTTCTGGCGATATTATGGGTTCAGATTGCCAGACGTGTGGCGACATCGATCTGAATTTGCGTGCTTGGCTCGGTTTTGGTGCAGTGAGTATTCTCGGAGAGTTTTAGGAATGCGCGTGAAATGGCAAGATGGACAATGAGGAAGAAGAGAATACGGATGGAAGCCCAGGGTCCATAACGTATCAGACAGCGGGCCGAGCCGCTAGCTCTTATCTTGGGGAGTGGATACCTCTGTACCGTACGACAGCGGACATGGACCTAATTGGAAAGAGTGGACTCCCTTAACAGGCACGTCTCGGTCAGCGCAACCTTGCATCTCACGTCTCAAATGTCGTGGCCTTTGTCCTTGTCATCAGTATAGCCTTCACACCCTTCCGTTTCGTCTCCTCACTCACGGTTCTCGATGCCGGCCATCCTAGATGGCGCTCCCCCGACTGAGAACTCCTATCTTGGCTGTTACTCTGACTGTCCTGGTGATATTCTTCTACGTATCAATTGGTCCGTGGCCGCCATCGCATCGATACATCAAGCCGTCCTAACATAGTCCCTCAATAGAGACGAAAACGAAATGGCAACCAGTAGCCGAACTCTCCTTTCCCAAACCTGCTCATGACGCCGTGGACCTCGCAATTCCCACAAACGAAGATCCGATGAAACCCTTCGCTTTCTTCGCCGATACCGATCCTGCTCTGAGCGAAATAACACCGGATCCAGAGTCAATATCGGGACCCCAAGCACATTCTAAAGGCCCTGTCCATCCAGACTCTGTGGCGGTGTCACAGTCGGAGCATGAGCCCAGCAGAGATGAAGGGGCGGGACCGCGTTACGCGTTAGTCACTTCCGTCTGGGATTACAATTACGCCTCTCTTGCTTTGATGCTGGGATGGTCGATTCAAAAGCACAATGATCTCGAGGCATTGGGTGTGGAACTTGTGCTCTTGACTCTCCAAGGGGGCCATCCTGGCGATGTCACAGACCCGAGTATCACGGCACAAAATCGGACTCGTCTGGAGAAAGCAGGTTGGAAGATCAGGGCGGAAGAGCGTATGCAGGTCCCCAACATTGATTACAGTCGCATACAACCACATCGACGACTGAATTTAAACAAACTCAAGATCTTTGGATGGGAAGAGTATGATAAAATCGTTTTCTTGGATGCGGACACCATCGTAAAAGGGTCCATCAAGGAGCTCTTCACGATGCCTGGCGACTTTGCGGCGGCGCCGGATGTTTGGCATGACATACCTCACGATCCTCGCTTCAATTCCGGTGTCATGGTATTCAGACCACGAAGGTGGCTGTTCGATAACATGATTGAGAAGCTGGCCAATCCAGAGTACCACGATCCAACCGAAAGCGACCAGGCCTTCTTGCAGAAATATTGGGAATATGAGAGTTGGGGTCTCCCTAGTATCTACAACTTGAATCTCGTTTTATTCGAGGAGTATCGAAAATCTTGGGATCACCTGTGGATAAATACGCGGATTGTGCATTTTACAATCAGGAAACCAGTGGAGGCTTGGGCCGAGGGAGGGCATTGTAGGAAGCCAACAGGCAAGCCCGACGAGCAAGTCTGTGTTCTGTGGCCTGCTCTTACTGTAAGTCTACCACAGCATCGCGTCCTTCTGTTCTTGTACGTCCGGTAAGACATAGCTGACCACTCTCAGTGGTATGGAGAAGCATTCAAGCAGATGCGAAAAGAGATGGGCTTTGAAAACGAGATAGGCTTGCTTGGATGAGAATTTACCTGATGAAGGGCTTGCTTATCCGCGCATTTCTCTCCAATTTCAGTGCGCTGCCTTTGGGCATGCTGAAGACGGGGAGACCTCGGAACGGGACATCGAAGTCTCCAGCCGATCGGGGATGCTCTCTCAAGCTGTCAGTCGTCCAAGGGGAAGGTACCAGGAACAGGCCAAGGATAAGGCTGAAGAGGAGGGCCATAGCTAGGCTTAAGCGAACGAAGATTTGAGATCCAAGGATATTTCTGATGTGTGTGTTGCCATGTACCGGACTGGTTCGCACGAAGTTCGGTGGGGCCGCGCGTTTCAGTCTTCAAAGCGATGTAACCAATTGAAAATCTCGTCTTCACGGCATAGGACCCAGTTGTTCACGCAATGTTGACCCCGTCAACAAGTTTTTGCAGTGGAGACAATCTTACAAGTTATTCCGACGTGAATAAGCGACAGTCGTTAGCTGCCAACTGCTGATGTAGAAGCCAAGATTCGACAGGTCTTTACATCATTAGTTGGACCTTGAAACTCCGTCGTCAAAAAGAGGTTCAACGGCATTCGCATGGCTTTCAGGCCTTTCTTTCACCACGTCCACACGCTGCATTGCTCCGCCATTCATTTTGGAAGGAATCTGCAAGCAGGAAAACGGGGACAGGATACGTTCCTGGTCAAAAAAGATGGATTCGATACAGTCGGGTAGGTCGTCACGCACTACTGTGACGCCCTGGTAAGGGCCCCGACTCTTAGCGTTTGTGGGATAGCGGTACTATAGTAACTCAAGTTGTACAAGGTATGAAACCCCACTTCATTTTGCTTGTTCTACTTGAACCAATTTCGCTTCCCGCGTCCACACGTGAGGGGGCGCCAGGCACGACCGTGGCATCCCAGCCCAACGCGTCCTCAATTGGCTCCGACGTGCGATAACGACACCAGACAGAACCAAATTTGCCCATTGCTGCCTGGATCGCTGAGACAACTTGGAATTGATTTTCACTGTTGATAGCTTCCATGAACATCGTAGAGAACGTGAACGTGGGCCATGGTTCCCTCGTCGGGCACTCGAAGGCACTCCTTACCATCCAGGGTCATCACCACTGCCAAACCACAAGTTTTCAACAAATGTAGCACTCACGATTTCATTACCCAGAAAGTCATCTCCCTCCAGTCCTGCCAGTTTTCGGGCCATCCTCCACTTCAACGACGATGGTTTCGACGGGGACTCTCCCAAACTGTTCTCATCATTGTAACGATATTCTCCAGAACAATTCCCCATATTCTACTTCCGAACAGGTATACCATCGACCACGGTTGCTGAAGTCTTTGGGCCTTTCGCAACATCGGCCGGAGTCATTGGGAAATTTCGCAAATATGTACAAGGACACTGTCCGAGTGCACACCCACAGCTCGATGCACAATTCTCTTCCGAGGGAGGTTCCGATGCCTTCCTTCACTTTGAGATGACGGTGACGGATCGTCGTGAATCTTGGATGTCTAAGTAGCCCGGGAGGACAATCGAGATGTCGAGGAGGTCGCATGTATGCAGCCGGTATGGACAGTCGTCTGCACCGAGATGCAACACCGCGCTGTTGGAGACCCGACAATCAGAGACCGTCAAGTTCTGCGCTCATTTCTTCCGACGGAGCTAGAGGAGAGGGAGGCAAAGACCCTCACCCGTAGCACTGCCGAGGCGAGACTCACGAATCGTAACGCGACCATTACAAGTATCATTCAGGACCGTACTGGGGTGTTGGGCGTCAACAACATCTATCACGTCGTTGGCACAAGCATGGGCTGTAGTATCGAAGCAAACCTTCATGAGGGACCTGATATCGAATTCGAGACGGCTTCGGATGAATATGGGCGTGCTCTGCGCGGAGATGTACTTTATCCCGCTGTCCTTGCCCAGCAGCATATGGAATAGCAGGATTGAGGCTCTCGGGATCATTTCATGCTGACACGTTCCGCATGGGCAAGTTCTTCAATCTTCTAGCATGTTAGCCCACTTCTTGCAGACTACGATTTTATCACATCGGGAACCTTCACAGATGTATGGCTGGCGCACAGCTGGCGTCTGTTGCGAGCCAATCAGTCACCGTATAACCCTTAGGGGGCTATTAGCTCTAGATAGTCACTCGACATGATTACTGTATCAACCAGACCGGGAGACACTGGATTGAGAAGGAGAGGATGAGCGGGCGGATTGTTGCCGTCGTTCTTCCCGTGCTTCAGTTCGTTTTTCGGTCTAAGCCATTAAGTACATGGACTTGCTCTAGTTTTTGCCTGAAATCGATCGCAATGGACTTGTTGAATGGACGTTTCTGGTTTGTAGGCTAAAGCCACTCATTCAAGCACGAGAACAGCCTTCCCACTTGGCTATTCTCGACCCGAGACGAAGGAACTTTTTTGGATACAAGAACTGCGGGAGTCAGTATAGCGACTGGTTCAGGCTTGCGTGCCCGTGTGGAAGTCTATTACCATCAGACTTGGGGGACTTTCAGATCGCTAGAGGTACGTCATCGAGATTTCGAAGCTGAGTTGGTCGCTCAGCCGTCATGTAGCAGAGTCACTTCATCGCCGATCTCAACTCTTCCTGCTCCTCTGCGCTAACCTCGCAGCCAGCAAGAAAACTGCTCCAATGACTGAAACGGTGGCTCCAAAGATCTGCGCATGCAAATACGCCCCTCCCGCATTTTCAACCAATTTCCCGCCGATGGGCGGGCCGCTCAGACATGCAAAACTGACAATAGTACAAGCCATACCTATCCTTACTCCCGCATTCGTTGGCAATGCGAAATCAGAGACAGATGCCTGGAAGAGGGCTTGACAGCCGCCTGCAAAGAAGCCGTACACAGCTACCCAGACGTACAATGCAGAGATGTCAGTGATGGCGATCCAGCAGTAGAGGAGCATTCCAGTGATGGCTATGAATGGTATGATTACGTTCAAGGGGCCGAAGTATCGATCAGCGAGCAGACCGGGAAGACAGCGGCCGGGTATACCGAAGGCGTTTATGATTAACAGGAGCGTGAATGATACAGATGCGTTTGTGTGGAGGATTTCCTGGCCGTAGGGACGGACATAGTAGTATGCGAAGAAGAGGCCCCAGAAGGAAAAGAAGATTCCGATGCAGAAGAGGACATAAGGAGGTTCTTGGAAGGCGGTATTGTCGATCCATGGCTGAGCAACCTTGGACTGCGGCCGAGGTCGTGAGAAAGGGAAGACTGCGATTGCGATTGCCAGCATTACAAACCCCATGATTCGAACGGTCCAGGAGAAACCAATACGGTAGAGGAGGGATTGGGCGATGGCGGGAAAGACCATTCCGCCTGTTGCGCCGCCGCACGCTACGATGGAAAGGGGAACTGCTCGTTTGCCGGGTGGGAAGTAAGTTGATACCAATGCCACCGCAGGACAGAAGAGCAGGCCATTTCCGATACCACTGCAAACTCCCTGGGAAAGGAATAGTTGGTAATACCGTGTACAGATGGAGGTCGTGAAGGCGCCGATGATTTGCAAAGAGAGGCCGGCGGAGAGTGTGTATTTGTAGAGCCCTGCATCCATCATCCGGCCTGAGAAGACCCCAACGGTGAAATTGAGAAAGAGCTGAGTTGTTCCTATCCAAGAGACGGCAGAAGGCTGGAACCCAAGGGTCGTGAAATGTCCTTGAAAAATGCCGAACGAGAGCATATAACCAAACGAATTGAAGTTGATTAAGTGACTGAGACCGACCTGGATCCAGGCTTTGCGATTGGAATGAGGAATTTCATCTCCGATTGGAATGAGGATATCTACAGTGATGCTTTCTTCGTCAACGCGGTTGATGCTGGGTGTTCTGTGATGTTGGTTTGAGGTAGATGGTTTCCATGGAAGTTCAACCTGTGTCGGCGTGTCTTGCTCGCGGAACATATTCATTCCTGTAGACGCGATTCGGAGAGAAGAAGAACTACATGCTCGGGTGGATGGTCGTGGTGCAAGATCACACCTTCTGAAAGATTTTGCGATAGCTGGGTTTGGAGGCGTCAAGGTCCCGTCGGGATCGTCGTGTGTGCATATTTTGGCTCTAACCTGTTTGGATATTGGATCCACTTGTTCCATACTACCTACCTAGATACTCCGAGTCGGTTAACAGCTACTATATCCATCTTGTTGGCATGGAAGTGAAAAGGAGAGGGATGACTGAGCAGGGACGTCGTAATGTGGGCGGGTGTGCTCCCGCAAGGGACTTCACAGGCGACAAATGGGAATGGAAAAATGGCAGGTGATTACTCGTAGAGCAGAGCCATAATTATACCGGCAAAGGGCCAAAAGTATAGAGAAGGCCGTGTAATCTTACATGCTCCAATTGCTCACAACATCGAATTAAGTGCTTGGATGTATGCAAGAGCAAGTCCAATCTTTCCGTTTTAGCATCACGGTCCTGGAATCGTGGGCCACGAGCATTACATACTTTAACCCTTCCTCAGATACTCCTGATCTGTTTCTCTGCTATCCTCGCGCGCGTCATCGAGCATCTTCTCAATGCCGCGGGATTTGAGGGCTTTCTAGGAGTTGAACCTTAGTCGCTGCCATCCATATGTCTAGCAAGCACCTACCCCCAAGCACTCGCGGTACTGCGTGAAGAGCGGTTCGCATTCATCCGTGTGTGCATCGCCACGCAGGAATCCTGCAGAGTTGAGATTCGATCAGACGGTGTTTGCACGAGCATCTTGTCGAGGGCTGCCTACTCTCGCTGTACCATCGGAGGAAACAGCCGTCATATCGTCTATGTCTGTGAGTAGGGACAGGGCAGGCAGGGTGTGGCGAGAGCAAACCTACTCTTTCACCTTGTTGCATTCTGGAGCCAACGACGCCGACATGCTTGAGGAAGTGAGGATAGTGTTGGTCCGTTGGATGCTGGATGTATGCTGATGTATGCGGCAGGGTTTGTAGTCGGGGCTGGTCTTGGTGTTTAATATTGTAGCTTCTCATGTTCCAGTCACCCCCCGTTCATAAGGAGATAGGTACCTGGAAGCGGCAACCTTGATCCACCTCAGGCTACAATAATTTTGAGACTTTTCTTCGGAGAGCATCAACATCTCAACTTCTCGACTTTGCCCCATGCCCATGTCCACCATCGACTCGTCCACATAGTCGCTAGAATGGACGCTACACGCCATTTCCAGACCCTCCAAGACTCGCTCAAATCCGCCCTCCTCGCCACCACCCGGACGACCACCGAGCTCTGCGCCGAAGACCTGGCCTTCCACCGCTCCCTCGATCCCGCCATTGCCACGACTCTCGACTCGCACAATGCGCGGCTTCTCTCTCTTGCGGAACGCTTACTGTGCAGTAGTGCGCAAAGCGCGGACGTTGTAGGTCCCAAGTTACAAGACAGCGATGCTCTTGAAACAAATTGGAGGGGGGTCGTTGATGTCGTCGACAGTTTACTTGAGCGCGTTGATACAACGTTGGATGGCCTGAGGGGAATTGTCAAGAGAGGCATCGACAATGCCCCAGATGTATGTCGTCCATCAACAAGACGAGGCTGCCTTCAATCGAGGCTAATCTGTGTGCGTCTAGGCTCAGAAGTTCACCGCTGGGAAGAGCTTCCCAAAGGCCATGAACCTTCTCAAGCCGCAAAGGAATTTCGATGTCGTGCCCACGAACGATGATGCTGGACCCTTCAAGCCTTTGCTTACCTCCAAACCTCATGCCATAGTTCCGCTGCACAAGAGCTTGGTCTTCGAGAACGATATGACGTGGGTCCGGTGCTGGTCTTTGTGATTGATAGTTGCTTATCGTGATCAGGTACCGACACCCATACAAGACCGAGATCGAGGAATACAAGTACCCAACCTCTGTCTATCTGCAAGCGGAACCCATCCCCTACCAGCCTTTCGAGTCCACAACGGCAATATTGGTGGACACGCCCGAACTACTCGCAGACATGCTGGAAGAGTTGAAGAAGGCCAAAGAGATTGCCATCGACCTGGAACATCACGATGTGCGCACATACGTTGGAATTGTATCGCTCATGCAAATCAGCACGAGAAACCAAGATTGGATAGTGGACACACTGAAGCCGTGGAGGCGGAAGTTGGAGTGTTTGAATCAAGTCTTTACAGATCCCAGCATTCTAAAGGTCTTTCACGGAAGTGGCATGGATATGATTTGGCTGCAGCGAGACTTTGGCCTCTACGTAGTCGGCATGTTCGACACTGAACCTGCAGCTCGTGCGTTGAGGTACCCCAGAGCCTCCCTGGCCTTCTTGCTCGAGAAACACGTCAAGTTCCAAGCACAGAAACAACATCAGCTCGCTGATTGGCGAGTTCGGTATGTATAGCATGCATCGCTTTTGCCTTGTAGTGGCTAACTCATTCCAAGACCACTATCAAAGGATCTATTCGATTACGCACGATCCGATACTCACTTCCTCCTCTACATCTACGACTGCATGCGCAACGAACTCATTCAAAATTCCAACATCTCCGTCCCCGACGGCGACCTCCTCGGAAGAGTGCTCGAAGGTTCAAAGACATACCAATTGCAGCGCTACCATGTGCCTCTGTACGATGCGACTCAGGGATTGGGACAAGCGGGATGGTACAAGATGCTGCTCAAAACTCCGGTATTATTTTCTCGCGAGCAATTCTCGGTGTTCAAAGCGCTACATCAGTGGAGGGACAATGTCGCCAGAGAGGATGACGAAAGCATACACTTTGTCATGTCCAATCACACGCTGCTGAGCTTCGCACGAGAAATGCCTGTACAGAGAGAGAAGTTCTTTTCAGCCGCGTCGCAAATAACAGCACCCATGCGGAATCGACAGGACGAGCTCGTCAGAATCATTGCCAAAGCAAAGGAAATCGGAAAGGATGGGCCAGAAGTGAGAGATGTGCTCAAAGCATTGGATGACGTCGTTACAGCGCAGCGGAAACAGAGATGGGCCAGCGGGCGTGAACAGCCTCCCGTCATCGGTTCAATGACTTCGGCAAACTTTTCTCCCTCTGCGACAACGGAACCAATGAAATCAAAGAAGAGACCGCGCGTGGATATCACTGCTGTACGAGCTGTTGAATCCAGATTCTGGGGCGAGACACTAGGAGGACAGACGCAGCAAAGACCTATTCATGACAATGTGCGATTGGCATTGCCACTACCTAATCTAACGGCAAGCGTCTTCGTGGATAACTCCTCATTTGCACGTGGCACACTGATGGCCCAGACGCCCAACACGGCAGTAAGACCCGAGCACGCCTTCGTCTCTGCTGCCATACGACCCAAGGTGGAAGAAGACGACGTGTTCGTCATCAAGGAACTAGGTGGAAAGGGCAAGAAGCGAAAGATTGCCGAAAAGGAGGAAACAAATGGCGATGACTTCGGCACCCAACAAGACAAGCTCTCCCTCTCCACAGAAGAGGTCTCGGCAAAAGAACAACTAAGATCAGCAAAGGCTGCCAAAAAGGCAAAGAAGGAGGTCAAGAAAGCCAAGGAAGCGGAGGAGGCAGAAGAAGAGGTAGCGTTTGACTATGCCAATACGCCTAGCGTGCTGAATGCGCAGGCGGATTTGCAGAAGATGAAGAAGGGACGCAAAACGAAGAGCAATCGGGGCATGGATCCTTTTGCTAAGAGTATGGATGCGCCCAAGGGATTGCCGAGGGCACAGAGGGAGAAGGTGGGGAGGACGACTACGTTTAGGCCAAGTGAATGAGGGCGTTGTACCCCGTGTAGCGCTTGTATTTTAGGATGTGGATAGGTCACGGATCCAGTAGGCTTCACTGTCCCTAGCCTGTCTAGATCTCGCGGTATTTCCTCTGAATCTGAACTTTACTAATTTAGGATCGATATTGATAAACTTCTGGCGACGTGATGAAATGATCTCGCTAGAAATTTATCATTATCGAACTCAAGTTGCGCATGATGAATCGGCTCAGATTTGTCGAGGGACACTGAATTGAGGAATTTCATGGGTGTCGAAAATGTTGCGAAGAAAGAAGAGTGATTTTTGGACTTGATGGCAGTAGACTGCTGCACGTTGGTTTGATCAAGTCTCACCGCTTTCCGATTATTGACATCTCTACTTGCATCACGTTATTCCTATTTGACATCTAGCCATACGGATAAAGGCTGATCAATCCCTCGCACGTTTAAGAACTGGTTTGATCAAAAATTTGGAGATATTGATGTTAGAATGGAAATCGCAGCTTCAATTGACTTGCTTCTTGATGGGCGTGAGTTTATGCACAGGCTATAGCCATGGTCGATTCGAAAGTGTTGAACGAGAATCATAAGAATAAGTCATCTGTTCCATACCCAAAATTGAGAAGCTCAACGAACCGGCGAGGATTCAACCACAAAATCGTAATTTATCTGCATAAGGGCAATGACTGCGACCCACTTCTTTCCGTCCAATGGTAAGATCTCTGGTAGCGATCAGAACGACAAATGGTGTGACTAGCCAGTGCGCATATCATTATTGCGTATTCCCTTCGTCTCAGATCAGATATACCAATCTAAGGAGCCCTCAAGATGCCAAAGAAAGAAAAGCATGACACAGAGATGCAGAAACAGATTCGACAGCTACTATGCTGTACAAAATGCGTCCCCTCATTGCCCGCCGCCGACCAAGAGAAAGCAAGAGAGCCAATACGTAAGAGCGAGGGAATTGGACATATATTAAACAGTAGAATACAAAGAAATGAAGGGCTCTAGGGGATATGGGGTATCGTCGAAAGCAACAGCGTGAACCGAAGAAGAAAAGGGAAGAAGAAGAAGATGAAGAAGAAGAATCGAAAGAAGAATGGAACGCAGAAGCGCACGAACCGGCCAGGTACGATCGCAAGAACAGAAAGAGAACGCAAGACAAAAATAATGTCGTCGAGATCCAGATGCAAGCCAAGGGGACATGAGACCACGGACTACGTCTGGGTCCCAAGTTGCATAGAAGCGGCTCAACTGTATCCAGCCAACTGACTAACAAGAAGCACAAACTTCGCATGCAAGTCCACAAAGATGCGATCATTGCCGGTGATTTCAGCAAGACCGCGTGGTTGCATTACATCTCTCGAGCCGCGGGCGAATCCATCTGGGTCAACCCGTTTGGCGGAGAGGAAGGAAGAAACATCTGAGAGGCGGGCTGAAATGGAATCGCCGCCTCGTGAAGGCGTGCGTGAGGAACAGGTAGGAGAGGTAGAAGCACTCTTGTTTTCACGGGGATCCTTGGTATGGTCGTCTCTCCGCGATGAGGGAAGGGGAAGAGATGAGGACAGAGGGGGCGTCACATTTCCATCATCAGATCCAGGCGGTGTCTCGCGCGATATCACTTCGTCGGCCATACGAGTGATGTCCCGAGCGATGCCTTCGAAGACTCGAGTCACCGCCACGTAACGCCGGGAAACAGTCCAACTGTCGAGTCCACCCATGGCAATGAGTGCATAAAGGCGAGTTTGACCCCTCGCCCGAGGATCTTTGATATGGAAAGGATAGGCGATGGTGTAGCCTGCGACAGAATCTCCAAAATAGAGAGGGCCTCGAGGGGAAGATCTCGGTAGCTTCTCAGCAGACAGAGTGCGGAGACAAGTACGTTTCAGGGAGGAATAACTCTCGGCCACAGTCGGGTGATGGGTCGAGACGTAGGTTATGTTGTGAGTATGTGTTTCTGGCGGGAGGAAGCGCTCGAGTGGGCGAAGAGAGAGGAGAGATTCGTCTGGACATCGGTCGAGGCTGGCGGCTTGCGTATGGCGTGGACGGTGGCAATCCTCTTGGTGACTGCTGATGTGAGATTCTGTGCGAACACCGTCAATCTTCTGCCCCATCTCTTTCTCGTCGTCTTTCGACAGTGTGGGTGGCGTAGAAGCAGTGACCGTCTGGGTTGTCCTCAAGATTGGCGTCCCGAATATGTCCCCCGCCTTGGTCGGACTGCCCGGGCATCCGTCGGGAATGCGTTCGCTCAACTCCCTAGGCACAACGAAGGAACAGTTCTCGCAAGAATCCCCACCAAAGTCCGAAGTGGATTTCGACGTCGCTCCCAAGCCGGCTCTCACGGTGTCGGCATCCAGGTAGTCGCCAAAATAGGGATCGGGCGTCGTCTTTGAAGAAGGTGGACTGGTCGGGGGAGATGCGATGGGTGAGTAGAGGAGCGGTGCATTGGGATTGTCTTCGGGTATTCCTGGTGTTTCGAAGAAGCTGGAGAGAGATGAAGTGCGTGGAACGTCCTCGGTGGGTGTGGTGTGAGGACAGCAGGTTGGACATTGTACCGGGTTGGCCTGGGTACACAGGATGCTCGTCGGGCCGTGGGTTTCGCAGAAATGGGCGAGGGAGATCTGGAAGGAGGATGGGTCAGACAGGCGCCTTAGTAGTAGTAGTAGTAGTAGTAGTAGTAGTAGTAGTAGTAGTAGTAGTAGTAGTAGTAGTAGTAGTAGTAGTAGTAGTAGTAGTAGTAGTAGTGACAATGAGGGAGGAAGGAAGAACTCGGCGAATGGCAGCCAAGCCTCAATACATTGGATGGCACTACATGGCTTACAATGAAATCCATATCTCTCAGTCTGAGACAACACCACGGGCGCCACAGCGCGTCTGGCCTACAACGCCATGTCGTGGTGGTGGTGGTGGTGGTGGTGATAGTGGTGGTGTGGTGTGTGGTGTGTGGAACGGGGTTGGATAGGCGTTGAAGAGCTGCACGTTTCCGGTGGCAACAATAGTGAGTAGAAATGCTGAGGGACGGTTCTTTTGACAGCCAGAGTGTCAGTAGTCGTCACGGGAGACGAGCTCAAGGTTGGAGGTGGAGAGCGTCGTGGGCTGCGGAACTCGGACTAGTCTGCTCCGTAACTCGGACTAGTCTGCTCCGTAGGCACAAGCGGAGCCGTTAGCCGGCTCTGGAAGGCCGAAACACGCGCTGTTCACTTTGTTCAGTAATACTGATGCGCATTGCATTGCATTGCATATTGGACTACATTTGTCCCTTCGCCCCGATGTTTCGTCCGCGTTGTACGACAGTCGAGCAATTTGCCTCTCCTCGACTCGTTCCCATGACTCCCAGATTAATACCATCATGCAAAAGAGGACAATCATAACCTTCCCAAAACGCGACCAGGGTATACAAAACGCAACGCGACGCTACATCTCAGGAATCCAAGCGAGAAAAACCACAAATACACGGACAATCCGAAGGCGTTATACACACTTCTTCATCCCTTCACAATGGGTTGGATTTTAGCAAATAGCTCCGTGTCCAGAAAATTATACCGGGGATTGACGAAAGCGAATGGGTGGTCAAGGAGACGAGCTGCAGTAGGCCGTTCGGCTGGATCGCTACCAAGGGTGTCAGTACTTTGTCGAAAATACATGCAGCATTCAAACTCACATCGTGAAACAGTCCAGCATGAAGCTTAGCGCAGCCGGTCCGATGCTCCCACTGACCTCCTCCGGGATGGGGGGAGCCTGGTTGAGACTGCCGAGTTTGTAGATCGCTCCCACTGCCTCCTCTTTGCTCCATGGCCTACGTCCGGCAAACATTTCTAGCACAACGCAGCCGAGAGACCATATATCCACCTTGGCAGAGTATCCCTGGCCCTGGGAACGAATCACTTCTGGCGCCATCCAGAAGACAGACCCCTGCATCGAATTGCTGGCGTCGTTGCCATAGATGTTGTTGGACTTCTTCGAGATGCCAAAATCCGAGATTTTAGACGTACCATCAATATCCAAGAGAATGTTGTCGGCCTTCAGATCTCTGTGCAGGATCCCTTCGTTGTGGAGGTAGGCTAACCCAGCAAGCGTCTGTCTGGTCAGAGAGCTGACAACTGATTCCTCAAACTTGCCATGTTTTCTCAGACAAGATCCAATCGAACCACCGGATATGTACTCCAGGAAAATCGAGATGGAATACTCCTTTCTCTCGCAACCAAGGTAAGAAACGATGTTCGGATGATCGAGGTGCTGCATGGTATCGATCTCAATGTCCAGAGAACGCACCATCTCTTTGATTCGCTCCTTGTCCTGACCTGCGGCTTTGGCATTGACTTCGACTTGCTTGACAGCGATAAGTTCACCAGTGGTCATGTTCATGCCGAGATATACCCGGCCAAAGGTCCCTTTGCCGATTAATTGACCTTTCATCCATTTGAAGGTTGCCTGTCGTTGCGGAGTTGGTCCAAGACCCGAGAATGTCGAATCTTGTGGGATCGTTTCCAATTGGATGAGGCGGCTGCCTCGGTGAGCTGGCTTGACTTGCTCAATTTTGGCGCCGAACATTTTGGTGCTTTTTCGGCGGACGATAGCCCCCGATGCGCTTTGGCGAAGAGTGTTGACTCGAGTCGGTGCTGCTCCAGCAAAGGAGGATGAAGGGATATTAGGCACGGGAGGATGCTGATACGCGCTCTGGACAACCTCACGGATGGATCGTGTTCGACCCAGACCACCGCCAGTGGATTTGCGGACATTACGCTGAGCAATAGACGTGACAGTGTCACCGCGCTTGAGTGTAGAAGCGTCAGATTCAAGTGTGCCGTTCTCATCAAGAGATGAAATATGCCCGTAGCTTTCAGGTCCCAAGTCCAGTGACACACCATTGTCAACAGGCGAAATCGGAGACGTGGTCTCTCCTTCAAGAACGGGCTGATCAAGATTGATATTGGGGAAGAATTCGTCCAGGTGGTCCACGATGCCTTCGGCTGGAGGACGATTGGCCCATATATCGCTCGCAAACGACTGGCGACGGAGAAATTTACTTTCACGGTCTTCTGCACTTTGGGGCGTCCGAGCAGTCACACTCCCACTTCGGACATCACGCTGATCACTTTCAGCGCCGCCATCCGTTGAGGCACTCGTGGGCGTTGGTTGAAACCTTACAGAAGGCTTCCTTGAGGCTCTATTCCCGGGACCTAGAGTCGAACCGTCATCGTCTTCTTCCGCGCCAGCTGTCGTATCCTCTTCTGCCACTTTACTGGGCCGTAGCTTGACCGCGAATAAGCTGTCGTCGGAGTCGCTGTCGTCACTGCCGTCACCTACAGGTACAGCAGTGGTCTTCCACTGCACGGGTGCTTCCTTGAAGTCAAATGTGGGCCCGTAGCTTCTTCTTGAGCTCATACGGCTCAGATTGGTGTTCTCTATGAACTGTGTTGTAGACGGGCTGACGACGGGACTATGCATCTTTCCTTGTGGCTTAAGTCGATCGAGCATAGGATTGGTGATGAGCGTTAGGGTAGGCTTCCCATTCGAGCCGTTTGAAATGTTCGTGCCGTTGCCATTGGAATACAGATCATCATGCTCTGTGCCTGGATCACAGTCAAAAATCACGAATGGAATATTGCCTTCGCCTCTGCTCATTGTGAGCTGAGCCAGATGACGCAGATACTCACCTGGACTGGTTCGGCCACTGCCGCTATAAGCCAATTGCATGACTCTAGAACGGGAACTGGAGCCTGGCCGTTCATCATCGCCATACTCTCCGCTCTCGGGAATACCCGACTCGTTGGACCGTCTTTTGTACTCGTCGCCGTCCGATCTGCGTGACCGATGAGCTGAATTCTTCTTGCTCAATGAGTTGACTTTGATTAACGTGTTTGAGTCTTTGAGTGGCAGTGGTGGCGGTAGACGGTGGGGCGCAAGTTCGCGGCTTTTCTGTGGAATATGCCGGGTATCCAAGGATTTTATGTGATCCGAGTATGGGGAGGGTCTGCCCTTGTCAAAGTCCACGCCTCCACCAATAATGCTTGGGCTCGTGTCACTGTTGCGGCTATGCTGATGTTGGGCATGTCTTGCCCCCAGATGGGCTCGTTGTTTCAACTCGGTCTCTTTCCGATGTCTATCAGCAGCTAGCTCAAGCATCTTTTCGCGCTCTGCCAAGGTATGTTCATTCGTGATCTCCGATGTTCGGTCAGGTCGAAGAGCACGATGTTCGGCGGGCGAGACATTCTTTGCGAGAGCGTTATCGTTGCTCTTGCCTGGTGTCGGCTCGCCGGAATGAGGCGAGTCTATCCAACTTCCTGCTTTGAGGCGTGCTATCCAAGCATCACTCAAGGGCTTTCCCGTCACTGACATGCGTGAATGGAGCGTCTTCGAGGCTGTAGTACCACTTCCGCCGGGCAGAGCGTCGCTCGGAATATTGGCCCAAATCTTGAGGGTGCCCTGATTGTCGCCCATATTCTTGCGAGCAAACATCAGCAAATCATCGGATAAAGCTTCTTCATGCTCGATCTGGCCAAGTGCGGTGAGATGCAAACCGATCGTGGCCGATTTGGGAACATCAAGGTTATCCGTAATCGTTTGCCGCACATCAGCTGGGGTTTCAGCGCCAGTCAAATCGACCATTGTATAGGTACGCCCATCATAAGTTACCATTGCGAACTTCCGATTAGTCAAGTTGGAGCCTGTTCTATTCATGATCTTCTCCTCATCAACTATCAAGGACCTTGGCGAACGCTCGCAGCCGAGGGACACCTCGCTCGTGTTCAAACCAGATTTGAGATACGGCTGTGCACGGCGATGGTCGATTTCACTGGTTGGCGACTCTTCATCAGGAGACCGGCCCTCCTCACGCTTGCCTTTTCTAAGTCGGGAAAAGATGCTGCCTTTGTGCTCCTTCGCACTTGATGGAGTGTCATTGCTGCTGGATCGACCCATATTGTCTAACGGTGGTGGATGAATACCTTCAAGTCCATTTCTTGGACGGCCTTGCGAATCAGTACTCGGTTCCCGATAATGGCCCTGCTGTTGATAATACCGGCCCTGGTCCCTTGGCAACGCGGAGCTTGGGGCTGGCTTCGCGGGCTGCGGCCCAGGACTTCGCTGAGGACTGGCATGGCGTGGTGGATCTCGTCCGGCATCTGAAAGATACTCACGCGAAGTGTTTCGACTGTGCTTTTGACCCTGACCTTCGAGGTTTCGTAACGCGTTTTTGGTCCAATCATGTCGACCTTTATCATTGAACTGGCCAAGTGGATCGGCCCAGGGCGCAGAGCTTGGACTGTCCGCATCAGTTCCTGCGGTAGTTGGAGTCTGGGCGGCCAGACTGGGAGAGCCTTCGAGAGTCCCTTCCGCCCTTGCGCTGACCGGATTGGACGGCTCGCGTCGGTGTGATACCACTGGCACGCCAGCTGCTCCAGTCTCCACGATCTTACGCACAAGTCTTCTAAGACGCTTTCCTTCCTCCCTTTCCTTTATCTGGTCCCAATTGACACCTTGCAAAGCGGCCAGCTGAGGAAAGATGACGGAATGCATCATGGCCACATTTCCTTTGGTGCCATGACCTCGCCCGATATCTAAAAATTGGACACCATGTAGATTGAGCACTTCAAAGGTCTCCTGCCAGTCTTTGGAAAAGCCTTCTTGTTCCAGCCACAGCATGACCTTTTCTAGAGGCCACTGGAGCCCTGGATCTGAAGGCGAGATAGGAGGGCGGGCCGATTGAGGATCGGCTTGCTTCTGGCGTGGGGAAGGGTGCTGGGAATGTTGATAATTTGCTACAGGAGCAGGAGTAGAATAGCCATAATTCGCCTGAATGTTCCTTGAAGGGACTCGGTGCATGTTTGAATATGTATTGTTCCCTATCCACCGACCATCTTCAATAGGGGTAGCAACTTGTACTTCTCGCATGAGACTGCTGTTATAGGTGCTAGTCCCAGTGCCATAGCCTGAATCATAGCTGTCTTGCTGCTTTGGCAACGGATATAAGGGAGGAATACCCACACCGGGACCCCATCCATCACTCCCGGGTATGTACGTGGCAGAGACTAGGCTCTCCGAATGAGGCTGTGAGATCTGCTGCTGCTGCTGCTGCTGTTGATATGCGCCTGGATTGTAGGGAACAGGGCCGCTCGTATTCGGCGGCGGAGGATAGCTAGCTTGCCTGTTCCAGTATGTGGGATGTGCGCTGGGAGGATTGCTCGGAGGAGGAGGGATCATGAGCTGGTGCTGTCGAGGAGGAGGCGGGGGCAAAGACATTCCCAGACTCGAGGGTGGGTGGCCATTCTGCTGAGGCGGTGGAGGAGGAGGCAGTCCTTGGCCAGGGCGATATGGCGTATGCATGTTGTTTCGATAAGAAGCGTTTGGTTGAAGACTGTTACTATTCGTAAATGACTGAGCTCTCTGCCTAGCAGTGGATCCAACAGTTTGAAGCTGAGGAAATGGCGAGGTGAGACTGCTCGCGGGTATTCCAAGAGAATTTCCAGCGTGAGCCAGAAGGTTGGTGATCGAATGCTGGTTACGATTTGGCAAGGATTGGAGGTCGTCTGGAGTTCCGCGCATTGTACGTGACACTCCAGCCAAGGGTCGTGGATGCTCTCCAACGTGACGTTCTATGAGAGCATCATTTCGCAGGTCTTGTAATGGAGTTAATCACCACTGGCGGGTGCTGCGTCGAGCGCTTAGGAGAAGAATGTCCGGGGTGGTCGCTTCTGGGCCTGCGATGCCATGCGATGCGATGCGATGCGATGCGGACAGGCACAGAAACGGTTCAGCGTGCAGACGAGTGCAATGAGGCCGCACTACAGGGCAGACACGAGAGTCTCGAGGCTAGGAGGTACGTTGGGAGGCTCCCCTTCTTCGGGCGTGCAGTGGTGGTGATGGAGTCGCCCGTGACTGATGGCCGTCGCAACCGCTTGAAGCTGCAGGTGAGGAGCAACGAGTCGGGGGAAGCAGAGGGCGAGAGCGCGAGAGGGACGAGAAGCACACTGTGGATTCAGCCGCGGGTGATATTACTGCGAGAGTTGTCGTGCCTATCGACGCCGGCCTCTCCCCCAGCTTCAATCGTCTCTCATCGGTCGGTGCTGGCCAGTCCAAGACAACATCCTTGTACCCGGTCGCATTGATGGTTTTACAGTCTACTCCCCTCCACCTGCATCTCTCTCCTCACAGCACTTCACACATCATTCTCTGCCGCTATCATGATCACTCGTGAATGACAAAAGATTGCACGCCAGAACTCCAGAAGGATCTAGGCGAGAAAGAGCATGGTAGGCTTTGAATGGCTATCTAATGCTCTCCGGAATCTCGGCAAGCGCCTCGTCTTCCTCCCAAATCACTAATCCATCAAAGCTGATCTCTCCACCACCTGCAATTCGCATGTCCTTCGTTCTGAAGGACCTGTGTACCATTATCCATGAGAAGCATAGAGTGGACGTTTCCGTACGCCTTGAAAGGGTTTCCATGGCCGGCAAAGTCAGTAATCCACTGCTGGAGAGGATTTCCACCGGGACCATTGTAAAATGTAGCGGCAACATCAGATCCGTGCAGAGCAGGGAATATGCTGTACACGTAGGAGAAGTCAGGATTGAGGTAGTATGTGTTGCACACAAACGCGACATCGGCCTCGATTGCTGCTGCCTGCACGGCGAGTTGGTCAACTGTAACTTGACAGCCATACATTGGACGAGGTGGGTTCACTTACCTGTTCGGTGATGTCCTGAAACCGCGACACAGGATAGTACCTCTCAACCGCAGAATCGATGCTGCTGTTGCAGAGCGCTGGGAGGGCGTCCCGAAGGGCATTCTTGACATCTTGAGTGGTTTCGACGGTCGCAGCAACAGACGAGAGTCCTTCATTGGTATTATGTCCAGTCATGATCTTGACGCCCTTTTTGAATGCACCTTGCTGAAGCAGGCGGCTTGGAAGACCAGGCACGAAAGAGTCGTCCACTACTGGACCATAAACAAACGTGCCATAATCGGCAGCTGTGACCTGGTTGGAATTTGCGACTGTGAGACGACGGGAGTGCAGGTTGCGTGCTTCTGTAAGGCTGGAGACACCCGCAAGCTTGAGGAAGTTGGCAAAAGTGGAATTTTGAGAAGCTGTGGAGGAGACGGGAAGAAATCCGGGTGATTGTAGGATTGCCTGTCGGAAGGTATTATCGACACTCTTTCCCCCGTATGCCTATTACCCATGTTAAATCTTCTCAAAATGTGTACTGGAATGGACTTAAGTTTGGGGATTTTCCCCAACTGCGGAAACGTATCCACTTCAGAGCTTTCAATTCAAGATCGAAATCGACAAATCTCTGGCGAATCGAAGACCCGAGTTTGCAGGAGTGTTGGTGTTCCTCGCCGGGCATCAAATGAAATGGCAAGTTGCGAAGAGATCGGAGCACTTACGGTGATTTGATGCATGATAGACCCTCCGCCAGCACTCTCACCCAGAACGGTGACTCGGCTCGGGTCTCCACCAAAGTCTGCGATGTGATCTTGTACCCATCGAAGAGCAAGTCGTTGGTCATGGAGAGCAGCATTCGATAGACCGCCCTGCTTCTGGAAGTCTGGACCCGAGAGCCAGCCAAACGCACCGAGGCGGTAATTGATTGCCACGAAAACAAGGCTGTGGTTGCTGGTCTTGATCAAACCAGATGGATCAACCGCTTTGCTGCCGTCGACGTATCCGCCGCCATGTATCCAGACTGAGACCTGGTCAGCTGGGGCCAGTTGCGAGTAAGAGAATTCTGCTGCAGAGGCCAATCTCGGGCGGTATGAGATCCAAACTGGCAACGAAAGATCATGTGTTCTTCACGTACCAATAACAGGGGCTCTTGCCTTTCTTCCACGCTCAAAAACGCTCTTCGGCGTAAAGACATCCAAGAACAGGCAATCCTCAGATTCAATGCCGGTAAAGCTGACTGCCGTTGCCTTGGAGAACATCTCAAAGTCACGCTCCAGGTTTGTAGAGCGAGCGAGTAGGTATGATGGTACGAATTCAGCCGCTCTGGCCTCCCATCCAGGGACTGCCTGTGGACATGCTCTCGGGAAAGGTCCTCCATTATCCACGCCATCTGATGAGTCAGCAGCAGTTGGCTTTTGAGGAGCTGCGAACCTAAGCTGCCCTAGCGGTGGAGCTGCATAACGGATGTTGCTGAAATTATAGTAGCCCACGGCTGGATTGAAGTCGATCGATTGGTGCTTGACATAGCCTAGATCAACAATCGGGTTGTCGTTGGTAAGGGACGCTGTAACATGTCAGTCTGCGCGCCCGTCTTTCTGACTGGGGAGGCATTCAATCGACGAACGATTCCGCTAGATTGCTGGCGCTTGCAGTGATGGTCTTGCCACAGGCTCGTCGGTGTTGATCAAATCATCAGCGCGTGGAGCCTCTTACCTTGAGTGAGTATGACCGAGATGGCGCTCAAGACAGCGCTTGTAAAGCGGACCATCACTTCGATCCTGGTTCGAAGAGGATGTTCACCCTTGAAATTGTCTTCCTTGTGTGCGATTGTTGAGGGCGCTTGTGGGCAGTCTTTGAGAAGAGTTTGTGCTAACACGTCTGTTAAAAGCCCTAGTAACAGAGGAACGCGTGCATGATCGATGGGCAGTCGGTCGGGTCACAGAAAACTCCAGATTTAAATGGTCAATCAGTTTCTAGCAAGAATATATTCTAAGCTTATTAGAAACTCGTCGATATCCACCCGACTTGTCGATACAAGTCCAGTTCGACGGTGCCTCGAAACAAGAGGTTGACCACATAGTGGTGATGTTTTTCTGAGGACAGGCAGAGAGCACGCACGCGGAGATTTCAACTTGATGTCATCTGGGCTAGCAGAAAAAAAGTATCGTTGGCTTTGAAGCCTCGCACTCTAGGTCTAATTGCAACAAGTTTACGGTAATATCCAGGGGTTACATCGCCAGAATTCTTTTCGCATTGGTCTCAATTTGCAGGTCACAGTTTCAATCCAGCTAAACGTCGAGAGGCAATGAATGGATCAAGCCGCCATGCACGTCAATGTTTAGCAAGACACCGGCTTGGTAAAAGCTTAAGCTTGTGCATTAGACTCTTTATACCCGCGCCCCAATGCACGCCGGCGTTGCCAGCAACTACGAACAGCTTCTACTCCGTCTTCGCATTGGTTTTTGCTGAAGCATCTGCCGTTAGCTTCAACGCCTCTGGGGCATCAGCCTTGTCCATGTATAATTCCACGAAACGCAGACATGGATTGTCCGGGCTCGAGAAATCCTTGTCGGAAAAGAGCCTTTCCAATTCTTCTTTTGTCTTAATAGCATAGGTCTGCGCCTGGCCTTCGACTGCGCCAAACGCTGCAGGCAGGTCTTTATATCGCCATGTCTGGACATCGTTGTACGATTCGTCCATGCCGTGAATGAACCGCTCGATTGTGTAACCATCGTTGCAAATGACAAATATGATCGGATTAAGTTTGTTCCGCAGCATTGTACTGACTTCTTGTGCTGTGAGCTGGAAGCTGCCATCACCTGTGAAGAGAAGGGTGCGTTTGATGCCAGATTCCTTCGCTGCGAGCGCAGCGCCTTGGCAACTTCCCGTAGCATATCCGATGCTGCCCCAAAGGACTTGAGAAATTGCTGTGACACCAGCCGGGAACCGTGTCTCCCAGATTCCGAAATTCGAGGTACCAGTTTCTGTGACGATGATGTCCTTCTCTTGCATCCATTGACCCAATCTTGGCCAGAACCATGCCTGTGTGATTGTGGGGTCCTTTGACTCGGATTCTTTCGATGGTATGTCGTTGTTGGGCACATGGGAGCCCATTTTGGATCCCAGGTTCTCGATCTGTGCTGCCACCTTTTTTATGACACCATTCATGCGCACTCCTGGATATTCAGAGTACTTGACGCGTACCATGTAGCTGTGGAAATCGATTGTAACAAGGTTGCTCACACGGTATGTGAAACCGGCAGTATTGAAGTCGCTCTTGATCGCACCTATACTGAGCACAAGGTCTGCGGACTCAACACGCTCCCGCACGCCCTTGTTTGAACCGTCACCAGCATAGACGCCACCATAGTTGGGCAATGTTTCGTCGATTGCACCTTTGCCCATAGGAGTTACAAAGACAGGCAGGCCAGACTTCTTTACAAGTTCGTGGGTCTCTTTCAGTGCCTGTGGAGCTTGTTAGCCATGTCTCGGTGCCAGGCTAGAGCCAAGCGTACGCGGTGTCTGATAGCGCAAGCATCCACAAGGATGACTGGTTTCTTGGCCTCTTTCAAGTATCGCAGGACCACGCTGACTGCATAGTCTTCCTTCTCTGCATCATTAGGCGCGAAGTCAAGATTCAGTGGGGTGTTGAGTCTGGCTCCCTCGATCTTCTTCTGCACCATGTCCGTAGGCAAGCTGATGTAGACCGGTCTACTCTGGATCCAGCATTCTTGAATTGCATGGTCGATTAACGTTGCGATATCATGGGGCTCGCTCAGCATTGATACCGCGCAGGATATCTGGGCGCTCATTTTCTGAAAGACGGTAAAGTCTCCATTTCCAAGTGTGTGATGAAGCAGCGCTCCATTGCGTTGTGAAATTGTAGACGGGTATCCTACTATGTGCACGATAGGGACGAATTCGGAGTATGCACCGGCAAGGGCATTGATGGCAGAGAGTTCTCCTACGCCGAAGGTAGTCACGAATGCCGATATGCCTTTGACGCGAGCGTAGCCGTCAGCAGCATATCCTGGGATCGAATCAGTGTCTGCAAATTCCTAAGGCATGGAGGAGACGAACCCGCGTTCAGCTCGTTGGCGTTGCCCACCCAGTGCAGTCCGCTCGGCTTGATGTAATCGAGGGCCACCAGATTGTAGTCTCCAGGAACACCGTGGACGGATCGTACTCCGACTTGGTGCAAGCGTCGGAAGAGGTACTCTGCCACATCAACAGGCTCTTTCAACGCTGACGTACGGATGTCGACAGCCATGTTCGCAGTTGTTGCTGTGATGGGACCGACAGAGCAGAGGATTGGGAGAGGCTTAGGCTTTTGCAGGTGGGCAAGCACTTTTGTACCAACGACTTAGGTTTCGTGCAGCGGGCAGCTGCGGCTCTGCACGTCGTCCCTCGTCCTCGTCCTCGCCCTCGTCCTCACCCTCGTCATACCTCTGGCCCCGGCTCCCGTCTGCGGCACGACTGGCTGAGTAGTCAGCATTTGTGTCCGACCACCTGCAGCTCAGGCGGTCCGTAGCTGGCCCCTGGGAGTCGGACGGCAGTGGTCCTACTCGGCTGGCCAGAGTGGTGAGGCGGGTGGCGGGTGGCGGGAGACTTCGAGAGCTCGTCAGCAACAGCAGCAGCAGCAGCATCAGCATCAGCATCAGGTGAGAGAGAGGTGGCGTGATGCCCCTCACCCAGAACCACACCGGCAGACTGCTCCGACTCCGACTCCGACTGCGGCCCCGACATTATGGCCGGGTCACGTGCTGGCGTGACGATCAGGGACTTGGTCCTCGCACTTGCAACTGCGCGTGGACTGCCGGCGTCTGTACAAGGGAGATGGCTGTCTTGTCCATCACGTGACTCTCAAGGTGCATCTGACCCTGACGAACACCGAGATCCATATGGATCATTGTTGATTGCTACACAACAACTTGCAAAACACGTCAATTCTGAATGCTAATTAAGTTGCGGACGAGACACCGAGTCAAAACGCGCTGTGAGAAGAAAAAGATCAAACGACGGCTCTCCTGACCTTGTTGATCGTGCCACCAATCAACCTGCCTCGGTTCAAGTTGTCGCTCAAGGGCGGCGTTGGGCTGTCAACAATCTTGGCAACCTTGCACACACGTCCCTCCCGAACTTCCATGTGATCTGCATTCACTCCTGGTGTCACCCAGAACAACATGTTGGGATCATATTTCGTCTTGATCTGAGAGAGTTTCTCGTAGTTGTTGCCCCAGAAAGCAGTCTTCCAGTTCTCTTCAAGAGGGTAAGCCTCGTTGGCATAGGCACCCATGTTTGGCGCGATGGCTCGGAGAGCATCGACACTGGCCTTGCCAGGGACTTTGTAGCCTATCGTGTGCACGTATGCTTTGCGCCACGCTGGTAGAACGGCAGCTATCCCGTGTCAGTAACGCGCGCTGGGTACCGGTCTTTTGAAACTTACTGTCATCGTCAGGCTTGTGAGCCTTCTTGCCAGAGACCAAGTGTCCTTGGATGACAGCGGAGGAACCGCCGATAGCGAACGGTGCAGACGCCTTGAGAACGGCTGTCAGGTTTGGGTGAGCAAAGTGCTCGGCACCAAGCAAACGACTATCTAGATTGACAATAGCATTGGGTACTGGAGCACCACCTTCCATGCCAGGTCCATGACGAGCTTCGATGGTGCTGCGTTTGCGACCAGGAGTTTCCCATGGAGCTGGTTCAGCTTTCATGGCCATTGGCTTGTCAATCGCACCAAATCGCGCGTCAAAGTAGGCCTTGTATGTGGGGTACTCGTTAATGGTGTTGACAGCCTTTACCATTTTGGGGAATGCTGCCATCTTCTCCAGAATTGGCGTCCAGATCTTTTCCGCATTGGCCTTTCCAGCATGCTCAGCTTGATGGAGCATCACACCTTTGATAGAGTTAGGATAAATGTAGTAATATCCTGAAACACCCTTGTTCTCTACGAGGTCGACGAAATAGGTGTGAAGATGAGCATCTTCGCGTTTGTTAGCGGCTAGACTGATCTGAAAGGGCACAGTCGCTCACAGGCTTGCCAAAGACCATCACTGTTGGGTTCAGTGGTGTTAATCTGCCAGGTGGAAAGGGTTATAGGAATATCGGGGTAGGCCTTGACAGTGGCCTCAACGACAACACCGAAAGTACCTCCTCCGCCACCTGCGTGGTAGTGATTAGCAAATCGTGGCGAACAGTGCGACAACCTGGCATATACCTCTCAGGGCCCAAAAAAGGTCGGAGTTGACGACTTTGTTAGCGACCTTGAGCTCTCCGTCGGCGGTAACCACCTTGAACTCCAAGAACTGATCAGCACCAAGACCAAATCTATTGGAAAGCGGTCCATGGCCAGATGTTTGTCCCTGGGAACGTCAGTCTCTCACCCAGGCCCTAGTGTACTTTGGCATCCATACGTATCCTCCGGCTGGAGCAACCGAACCATGGGCAGCACCAACAGTCACAAGCTTGGACTTGGAAACGGCGTTGTGCAGGAGCTGGGAAGTCACTCCCACGCCAAAGGTCACAGCAGCCTGCTTCCCGGCTACAGGAACGATGACATTTCCCTGCCCTTTTGGCTTCGCAGCACCCTCAGCAGTGGGAACGAATTCCTCGAGAACATTGATGCCTTTGAGCAAGGAAGTGTCGAGGCTCAGGCCCGATGGCGCATCGTTACGGCCCTGTCAGCTGTGTCAACTTTCCGAGCATGCGATCGTACAGAAGAAAAGTCAAGCGTACTGGGAAATCATGGCCAGATGTGATGATAGTTAGTCGAACGTTGTTGGCGGCAGCAAACTTGACAGCTCTTTGCACATCCTTGTAACTTTCGGCACGGAGACTGAAGTCGGGGCGATAAACGCCATCAGCAAGCGTCTTCGATCGGGCGCGCACATCAGATCCCATAGACTTTGTCCATTCATCAGCCGCTGGCCAGTCAGCGTCCGTAGACAGCTTCGTACATCCCGCGGGTGCAGTGGTGGCTTTTCCATTAACCAGAGACTGAGAGGGTGCAGTAGCCACCGAGCCCTGGGGAAAGGCGGTTGTAAGCCTCGTCGCTGCTGCGAGAACAACGAAAAACTTCATGATGGGCCGAACAACGAAGGACGATGGTGAACAGGTTCGAAATTAACCTGCCGATTCGGGGCGAGCCTCTATATAAGTCTGTCGCAACAACGCTATCATTGCCTCGAGGTACAGTACAGGCAAGAGGTATTTTTGCGGGGGTCCAAATTGAACACTGTGGCCCTTCATTACACGGAAGTGGAGTGGATCTCGGGATCCAAGTAAGGAGTTCGAAGGACTTGACTGTCTTTCGAGATAGCCAAGCATGTGCCTATATTTGTTGGCCAGAGGGCGCACAAGGCAGGCTTATCCTATCACGTTAGCAGACTCGTAGAGTGCTATCCGCGCGTCTACTCAATATGGAGGCTGAGATGTGGCCCGCATTGGTCGCTCGAGGCGACGCAATATGTACACGAAACAACATTCAATCGTCAGAAAGAGCCTGCCAGGACTCTTGAGTCGCTAGTCGATGACGCCTAGAAGTGATTCCTACCTTGCAAATTCCCAACGACTAGCTACAATTCTGTCTACACAACGATTTCATTATGAAGTTCCTCTCGGATCGGCCTCGTAGCCATTTGCGACCGGTCAAAACTAGAACAGGCACGGGGCTTGATAGATGAGAGATTGCTCACATGCTTAACAAGCAGAATCAGCCCGTCCGAAAGAAACCTGGCCATTCCGCTTTGGATATCCATTTGCCAATACGGAGACACAGTACGGTACTGAATTGTGCTGTTCAGATCTTTGACGTTGCCAGACATAGGCTCCGACGTCCGCAATTCCATTTCCAAGACGTGGCGAAAAAGAGTGGTAGTCGGTGGTGCAATTTGTACTCCCAGTTATTATAGGTTGGATTCCGGATGTATTTCCTTCGACAGCAGCAGTGATAACGAACGCTACGCAAACAAATTTATTGTGGGAAGGTAATATGCTACCATCATGTCGAATCGAGTCGGGGGAGGCCCTCGACGCAGTGACGAATGGTTCGCACACTTTGGTAGAACAGAGATTCGGACGGTCCGTTCTACTGTTAGTAATAATAATAATAATAATGCAGTGCCTTGGACGGATAGTAGCAGCTGCATTGCGTGACGAGAGCTGGATCTGTGGTCGCAACAATGACTGAAAGATGTCTAGGCAGGAGTTTCAAACAGATGACGATTGTCAATGGCCGATTCTTTTACCGGTATTTGCAGGCATGTTCACCATGGTTGCGAGGGGTGCCTCACTTTCCTCTGGGCGGCTCCGAACGCATGCGGCAATATGTAATTGAAGGGGCGGGAGCAGGGAAGGGGAAAAAGAGGACGAGGAAGCTGAGTCGAACTTGAAGGCGTTGGAAGTGACTCAAAGTCACGGGACGGTGTTCAATTGTTCTCCTCAGGCTACAAGGCATCATCTCCTAGTACAAGACTCGAACTCGAGCACTGCACATTTGCCCGTCTAACGACGCTGGGATATGAACCACTGGCAGCTGTGCTGAGTTCGTGTCAATTTTGGTCGATACCACGTGCAGGAATGCGCCAAGCTCAGTGTGCCGGGTAATGAATGCGTATGCAGCTTCGAGACACAACTCTGTGCCTCCAAGTTGAACTCAATATGCTCCCGTCCGTACTATCATTGCCCATGGACGGAACCACGGTTCGGCCGAATTCTGTCCATGTTACGGACGAGGTGCATGAACGAGTATCTGCAGCTGCAGGATCCTATCAGTAGTAGGCCGCAAAGCCGACTCATCACCCGGGGCTCGGTTGGAACACGCCAGGGCGGTATAGCATGGCAGAGTTGCATGAAGTCGACGACAACCGCTGGTCATGGGGCAATCCCGTGCATGTCGATCCGATACTATACAGCATTTTGCGCTTGTCCATCACTATCGACTCGTGATGCTCAAACAACTTCTGACGTCCTCATCCCTCTGCCTTCAGCGTTGTTTTTTTTTCGCATCTTTTGACTCTCATCGTTGCTGCCACGCTTAAATCAGACACAGAAGTACTCTGCCATCTGCCTATCAAGCCCGCACCTCATCACCTCATCACCTCATCGCAAGGATAAGGATGGTCTCGGATCCGAGGAGCCGGCGAGTGCCCAAGCTGCTAGTGGCGCAACTCACCATCCTCAGCATTTGCAGATTCGCAGAACCAGTCGCTTTGGCGAGTGTTTTTCCTTAGCTCCCAGAAATGATTGAGTCCTTTGGAATACCAAGAGACGAAGTTGCGAAATGGGCAGGTATTAATTCTGCCTGTTTCTCCATCAGCCAATGCTTGACAGCAATCCCATGGGGCAGGGCTTTTGACAAGGTAAGGCAATACGCTCCATCGAGGCATTTTTGCTAATTTATTCAGAACGGAGGGAACCGATTATCTTCTTGCTATGACGTGTGCGATGCTGTCGAGCTTACTGTTCGGTGTCTCTACAAGTCTGAAATGGGCCATCGCCTCCAGAGCATTCTCTGGGGCTAGCAATGGCAATGTGGTACGTAGCTGGGGATCAGTAAACATCCATACCCGCTCTGCATCTGTTTCCCAACACGTTACTCGGTTCAATATCTTCCCACTCGCAGTTGATATCGTTGAATATCCAGCAACTTCTCAACATTGATCTTGCCTGCTTTTGACTACATAATTCCACGATGATCTATCAAATTCCATTGTTCTGACCAAAGTCCGATGTCGACAATTAACTCCTGGTCGCTTTCCTCTTTAAACTCTCCAGAAATACGATGAGATCGATTTGCTGTTAGGTGTTGTAACTAATCTTTCATTAGTGGATGGTATCAGATTTTTAGCGTGTCATGTATGCAGCTGAAGACGGTTAAAGACGGTACCTAACACTTCGATGCTTAAGGGATCCTTCGCACAACAGTTGCTGAGATGGTACCGCAAAGATCGTTACAGCCGAGAGCGTTCAGCCTTTTGCCTCTAGTCTGGCAAGTCGGGTCGATTGTAGGGCCCGTCTTAGGAGGTGCTCTAGCATCCCCTGCAACAACACTACCAGGTCTTTTTGGAAAAAACGATTTTCTCCGCGCATTCCCTTTTGCGTTACCCAATCTGGTCAACGCAGTAACCTTCAGCATAGGTCTTCTCACGAGTATACTATTTCTTAAAGAGAGTCTCGCAACCAAAAGGTATCAACGCGATTATGGACGTGTCGTTGGCAGCTACATCACACGATCTTGAACTGGCTGAAGAAGGCTGCGTCCTTCAGACGACTTCGAATCAAACCCTCTAGGAAAGGACGGATCCAGCATCGAGAAGGCTCCAAGATATCGCGACGTGTTCTCACCGCAGTCCAATGTCTGTCTCCTCAATACTGTGTCCTAGCTCTTCATGGGGTCACCTTTGACCAGCTTCTGCCTGTGTTTCTGCATATGCCCGTTGACCGGAGCGGACGCGCACTCACCTTCAGATTCACCGGAAGTTTCGGCCTCGATTCTCGGCGCATCGGCGTTCTCTTCATGACCTATGGCACGTCTTCGATGATATGTCAATTCACTCTGTTTCCCTTGGTTACGCAAAAATACGGCGCCCTGAAATGTCTCCGGTGGTGCATATTCATCTTTCCTATATCTTACTTTATTACGCCATATACGGTGCTGCTGCCCTCGTCTACGCTTTAGTAGCCTGCGGTTATGGGTGTTTTACTCGTTAAAAGCTTTGCTAGTATCTTCACATATCCTTGTATTACTATTCTAATGACGAACTCTGCGAAATCTCTCCGGCTGCTTAGCACACTGAACGGCGTCGCTATATCTTTTTCAGCCATAGGGCGTGCTGTTGGTCCATTTACGTGTGGTCGGGTTTTCGTGTGGGGCATTAAATCGAGCTACGCAATCGCGCCTTGGTGGTTGCTGAGTTTCTTTGCTGTTTGGGGCCATGTTGCAACATGGGGGCTGGTGGAAGACCAAGGCTTGGTCAAGAAGGGGAGGAAAATGGAGATGCTCACGAGTATGAGTCTATACTCCTGGACACGGATCAAGTGAACAATAGTCCGAGATCGACTGGTCCGTACACGGACTCCGTGGATTGCTCAGCCAATTCTTTCGCGGACGACGAGTCCGACGACGATGGCCTCAAGAAATCGTGCATCGAGGATGTGCCGCCCTTGTTATTGGATCGGAAGGAGCTGAATGTTCAAGGCCATAGCCTTTTTGACAAATCGGCATGCAGAATCCAGGTGCCCCTTCGCATTGAAATGCTGTCGGGTCAAGGCTCGCCACTCCTGAATTCCTGGCATCTTCCAAGAATGATGTCGTCAAAAATTTATGGATGCAGAATTGGCGGCGATAATAATGGACCGCCTCCCTATACCTATAGCCAAGAACTGTAAACGTTTGTGGCGGTGATATACAGTAGACTCATTTGGATCGTGTTTCAATCGGGCACATACCTCGGTTTACGAGTTGAACAATGCTGCGGGGCCACTCTGATCCCTACTTTGAGATTTGCGGATAAGCCGTCGTTATTGGCACGGAGAGTCCTCGGGCCCGGGCAAATCTCGTTACCCGTCAGGATATTGAGAATCGGGGTTCCGGCATTTGTACTATGGTACAAGGAAGAATGCTCTTGTTAACCTGCGATGGTCTGGTACGCTGATATGATGGACGATCACTGGAGGCCAGGCTCTGAAGAAAGATCGAGTAGATCTTGAACTCAACTTCCGTGGTCGAACACTCGGTCATTCAGAGAGACGCATGATATTCCGGATCGCGTAGTGTTGTAATACTCTGCACGTATGCAAATCGGCACCTTGAATCTTGACGCCGAGAGCGAACCGAGTGCTTTTGTTCCAGGTTTCGCGAGCACGGACGTGCTTTCCTGAGAGAACAAGGCTGGGCTAGACCTGTCTGCCACCACCATTGGATAGTCGGTCAGTTCCCCACCTCCCTACTGTGGTAGAAGCTCAAACAGACGTTGAATTTGACCCCTGTCCTGGCCAGTGCGGGGGATCGTCTACCTTTCGTATCTTCGCGAGACCGTAGAAATTTTTAATCGGTTTTTTACAGATCTTATCCGCCTTATCTCTAGCTTCGTAACGATATGGAAATTTTAGATATACTTCTACGCTAGGCGGTTGAATTCGAAATGACCGAGGACCCACCAATTAACCTTTGTTTGGACTGTTACCATAGTACATGCTTTCTCGCACAGTCCTTCTATCATTATTCTAGAATCAAAATGATATGTTTTCAGAGGCTTCGGAATTGGGGCCCAGTCACATCTCGGTGATGTGGCCCAGATCCTCGCTCCGCAATTGTTGTCGGTACTCAAAGATAACAGCTAATATCTTCCGGTTCGATGCCGATAAAGACATGGAGATGGTCTGAAGTACAACTTGCTTGGTGCTTCTAATGAAACAATAACAATGAGAATAATGACAACAACAACAACAACAACATCAGGAAGAATGGATCCGGAAGATTGACAACATGTCAAGTTCCGCGAGTCATGTCAGCCTTTATGCGCAGCAGAATCAGAGAGAGAGGAGGAAGGTAAGTACGAGAGAGAAATGTGATTGACTGTAGTCTGCGGCAGCATTGTTTGCACCCGAGCATAGTGTGATTCAAGCAGCTAGAAACGTATGACTTGCAGCAGATTTGAATGGGCGACCAGCATCGAAACAATTCATAAGATGGACCATCTATTTCTCTGATATATTCGAGCACAGAATGTGGGGCTGCAATATATATCGATTTCGAAAAATTACCCGAGCAGGTCTTGGCTGCTCACATCATGGTCCCTGTTTCGCGACTTGATCTTAGACGTGGTGATTTGACTGGAGAGGACCGAGTGCCGCAGGCATTCATTGCCGATCCCTCCTTTCCTTGCACATCCGAGTGCCATGTTCCACAGTACATTTCCCAACGCGGTTAGTCTTCCAAAGACAGCAATTTGTCCAGCCTTGCGGCGATCAAAGCGCGGGCGCAAACAACATGGCATTCATCAACAACCTCGGGGCAGGTGAGTGAGGTTGAATTTCCGGTCAGAATTGTACAGCTAGGCTTTTTTAAGAGAAATTAGCCTCTAGGAGATGATGTTCCGTGATGCAGGGGTAAGAGGAAAAGGCGATGACTCGATGATCCCCGTCGTACACAACCGGTTGAAATCGGCAGAATGACTTTGACATATATAACGTGGTAGGAAATGAAATCAAAGTCCAGCAGCCTCCATCTCAGTCTTTACCCGCGCCGCTTTTTCGCAACTCTCCTTAAAGACATCTTCTCGGGGTCCCTTCTCTTACACCTCGCGATACCACGCTCCTTACATACAGCCAGTCGCACTTCTCACACTACCATTTCTTGCCGCCACCATGCTGTTCACAACAATCGCTGTCCTCTCGTCGTTGGCCGGAACGTTTGCTGCTCCAATTACCCCCAATGCTGAAGCGGCTGCTTCTCCGAGCATTTACGAGGTCGCCACAAACCGCGTTACATACGAGGTGGAGCAGCTTAATATCAAGCTCGACCTCATCATAACCGCTCGCTCCGAGCAACGAAATGCCGCGGCAGCAGCAATCAGAGAGCAAGTCGGCCACGTTCTCCACGCCGAAGCCGACGGCGCGAACAGTATGCGTACTGCCAAACCCGCCACCATCATGGAGGCTTCCGCACTGGGCCTCCTACCGATTAACCAGCTTACTTCGGCGACAATGGCGGGGGCGACCAAATGGTTGAGGATCAGGGATGTTGTATTTCAAATGGGAGGACAGCAGAAGGTTGTTGAGATGTTGGGACAGATGAAGACGGCGGGGACGCAGTTCGCTGCTGACATGAATAGGCAAATGCCGTGAGTTTGGATTGCTTCAACGTGCTTGTTCTGTTACTGACCTCAGAGAAAGATACGGTACACAAAGTGTTGGAAAAGCCTACGGCGACGCTGTCGAGAGGACAATGTCCAATCTCATTCGGGAGTACTCGCAACCACCACGTCAGCCAGGTGGTGGTTGGGCTTGAATTGGGTTGTAAAGGCGATGGCGTTTGGGTCTGATCTGGTCCCGGCACTCTCTTGCACGTGCATTTTATGGGTTGGGAATTCGCTTCTCTGATCTGGCTGGCCATTGTGTACAAGGCCATTCTTTCTTCGTACTTAGCCGTTCTTTCTACCACAATACGAGAACCAAGTTCACACGCCGTTGATATGCGGCACGGTTATGTACTGTATTCTCCGTTTGGAAGCTTGTTTTGTTCCACAATCCAGCACTCGCATCCAGGGCACAATTGTTCCAACTTGTCCCTGGCCCTCAACGAGCTCCACTGCGCATTCCGTGGGCAAGGGATCAACCTAATGCCTTCTGCCACACATGGAAGATGACTTGAACACGATAATTGATGAGTTTAGAGCCGGACACGGAAACGAATGGTACAAGTCGATCGCCCGGAAGATTGTGCACAAGAAGCCAAGCGAGAAGGAATCAAGCGGTGCCCGAGGGTACTAGCACTGCGTCGCCGGTAATAGGAGAAGAAATAGCAGGTTCGATGTCCGGTGGTAGCGATCATGTTCTTTTCAGCGTTGTTCGTTTTACTGGTCCAACTTCTGCCACTACCGATACCCATTTACCTTTGAGATCACGAAGCCACAGCAGTTTCACTAATTCTGTGTTCCTCGATATAAAACTTAACCGGTTTATCATTTACAACATGAGTTTGATATTGATAAATTTCTGGCGAGATCATTTCCTACCATCGCCAGAAATTCATTGACATCGAACTCAAATTAGTAGTAGAGTTGAGACTTATAACGAATATCGCGAGGCCTGGAGAGGCAAAGGTACAGCGAATCGATGAAGCTACTGTGGAGCAAGATGTTGAAGATAGCCGAGTCCATCGCACCAACCGCAATTCGACATCCGTGTCGATAAACTTCTGGGGACTTCCGTTTCTCGTTTTGCCAGAACATCATCAATATACATATCGGATTGAATGACTATGCTTCGAGAAAGGTGTTGGTCGAGAATGCGTATTCATGATCATCTACCAAAGGTAATAAAAAAGTCTCACCAAGAGTAGGTCCTAGGCTTCGGTTTCCTCCAATCTGCCCACCTCACATTCTAGCATTCTTATTCCGAACAGCCTCCGCAAGGGTTTTCAACACCCAGGCTTTCTTCTGCTGCACCGCCCTGAAAAGCTCCACCTTATCCTTCAGTGCCTCCTCATGCTCCTGATCCGGGAACGCAAACGTCTTTCCTTTGGCTGACGACGCCGTGTACCCAAAACTGCTGGTCGACCTGTCAAACCCCCTATAAGAACGGAAGCTCTCATTCATCAGCTTTGAAGACCGCATATTACGCTCTCTGATAGGCGTGCGGGCCGGCAATGAGTGTCCGGTCGTGTCGACGCCCAATTTCCGCATCTGAGATTCAAGCACATCAATGTCTCCGCTCTTCTTTTCGGCCATCTCAGTCATCTTGCGAATCGTACGTTCGACAGCTTCCACGGTAGGAACCTGTCCAGCCTTGGCTCCGTTCGCCGATGCAAGTTTCGTCTTCAAGACCAAGACATCTTCTTCAGCCTCAACAAGCCTGGCCTGGAATCCTGCGAACGAATCTCTCAACTTCTTCTGCGCTTGCAGGTGGGTTGGATCCAACTCCACCTTTTTGAGAGTTGCGCTTCGTCTAGGATCATTCTTCTGCTCCAAAACCCTTCGGACTTCATGCAATTTATGTCGTAGTCGTCCAAGATCCCTCCTCACAGAATCAAGATCGTTCAGCTTCTCCTTGACCTCGTCCAAAGCCTCGTTATCGAGATTGTATTCCAGCTCATTCTCAATGACCACAAGGTTATCAATCTCAATGAGAGTCCATTCATCTGCATCTTCATTGTCAAGTTCATCCAGAGTCCGCTCATCAGGCGTGAGATCTTTGTGCCCTTGGATAAACGCTGATAACGAGCGCGCATTGAGACCAAGCGTGTCAACCATGGAATTGATGTCGCGAAAGATGCGCTCAATGGCATGGCCTATGTCATTTTTCGGGGCAACACCTGCATAGTCTCGGTGTGCGATGAAAGGTTCGAGTTTCAAAGTTGGTTTGACAGGCTGCGACAACTCTTCACGAATCCGAGCGTCGTCGTCGTCACTGAGATCCGACGCCGTGTAGGATGGTTCGCGTTGTAACGCCGGCCTTGCAGCTTGACGAGATATAGGCCGCGAGGGAGGACGCTGTGCTTGGCCATTCGCTAGTTTACTGATTGGAGCAGTCACCGAGCGGACCGGTGATGGCGATCGTGGAGATTCTCGCAATGCTGCGGCTTCGGGCGGAAACATTATCGGTGGCTTCGGAAGGCCATGCGGTGTCGTGCTGGGAATGTCAAACAGCGAGTTCGAGCCTTTAGTCTTTGACTGTGAGACGGAAGTTGAATGGCTAGAGGTGTCAGTATAGAAACCTTTTGGCACCTTTACGCTGGATGGATCTGGTCGCATTGCTGCCTCGGGCTCCCGCTCAACTGGAGGAGATCGCGATCTTGCCTTCGCTTCGGGAGCAGCAGAGTTTGACGAAACAAATGGAATGTTGACGTTGTAGAAGTCCTTCGAAACCTTCACTGTTGACGGATCCGGGGGTAGGGCCGCTTCTGGCTCCACCTCTGGCTCTTCTTCACTACTCTCATCGTCGGATTCAGGCATCTCAACAGCTTCGGCTTCGCTGCCGGCCAACGGAGAGCTTGAGATGATAGAGGAAGATGCCTTGCTTGCGTTGGAAGGCACTGTTGTGGCTGAAGGCGAGGGTTGTGGTTTTGAAGTCACCTGGGGTGGTTCAGGTTCCTTTGATGACGGCTTTCCAAAGGCGGAAGGCGAATCAGAGGGCGTTCCAAATCCGAACAGTGTCGACTTTGCTGGCTCCGTCTTTGTTGGTATACTAAAAATACCAGTGCTCTCGGTCTCTTCTTTTTTGATCACAGGTGTGGCTGGCTTCTGTTGATCGGGAACCGCAGCACCAAAATCAGCACCAAACAGTGGTTTTGCAGGAGTCGCTTGTGAGTTGTCATCTTCGAATCCAAGACCTGCTTCCTTTGCGGATGCACTTGGTGCAAATGTTGAGCCGATTTTAAAGTCGAATGACCCGCTTGTTTTCTGATCTTCCTTGGGTGTTTGCTTGTCCTCGCCGTCATCCATCATATCAGTCTCTTGCGACTGTGTCTCTGGCAGAGAAGACTTGCTGAAGGCCGGCGAGGTTTGTGCTGGTGGAGTGCTTCCAAAAACGGATTTGGCGCCAACTGTACTAGAGTCAATCGTTACTGTCGAACCAAAGCTAGGATTCGTGCTCATACCAAAACTGGTACTCGGCGTAGCCGCTGTCTTCCCCCCACTCGCTGCAAATGCAGGAGTCGAGGTGGCTCCAGATCCTACGGCAGCAAAGGGCGAGGCGGTCGGTGCTTTGGTTCCGAATTGAGCGAATCCAGACGAGGCTCTTGCACGTGAGCCGAAGCTAGACGCCGATGGAGGATTGCCACCACTTGTCGGAGCTGCGGCCCAAGGTGAGGCGTTTTGTCCAATCCCGCTCGCTGCGCCGAAAGCTGGTCCGATAGAGGCTGCGGCCCCGAATGTGGAAGGGGATCCAAATGCCGGCTTGCCATAGCCGGAAGTTTGAGCCGCGGAGGCAGCAATACCGAACGCAGATGCAGAGCCGAATGCAGGCTTTCCGAATCCGAGTTGCGTACTGCCAGCAGAGGAGCCAGCACCCCAGGGCGAAGCTTTTTGTCCCATCGCAGAAGCACCGCCAAATCCAACATTCTCGGTGCTACCAAACGAGCTCTGACCGAATGCAGGACCGGTGGGTTTCGCAAATCCACCCGCAGATCCGAATGCAGATGGGGCGCCGAATGTAGGTTGGGGGGCAATAGACACAGCAGGTGGAGCAGTAACAAAGCCCTCTGCCGCGATCAAGCCTGGGTAGATTTTGTTCTCCCGTACCGCAGCCTTGTTCACGACCCACCAGGCACACAGCACACCCTCGTTGTTCAACAGCAGAAGGCCGGGGAGCGGGAAGGGCGACTCGTCCATCTCGTCCCCAGGAATTGGCTTTGAGACTCTGTCTCTACTACTCAGATCCAACGCCATACCGATGGGACTCGTGTCTGACATATCGCCCATCGCAGACATAGGCAGACCTGCTCGTTGGGAGTCATCTGCAAAGGACGTGCCAGTATAAACGCCCTCAGGGGCACCACTTGCCAAAGGAACTGTAGACTGCGTGATAAGACCAACGTCGGTGGAGACCACCGAGGAGAATATTAGCATATCAGTTAAAGTGTGCCAGTTTCTCAATCGATTGATGTAATGTGTTGGTGGTGTGCGGTTGAAGCCAAAAGGGCCGGCTGGGTCGTTGACTGTCTGGTATTGGAACATGGTCCTCCCTTTGTCAGTCAAAACATAGTGAACGATAGAATCTGGTGCTCGGTCCGGCTCTGGAGGAGTATTTGGCGTGTGGACCATCAAGAACTCGTCATTGGCAAGCCAGACAATTGTAGAGACATGGTGATTTGGCGGGACCTTTTCCGGCTGTCGAATGACAGCCTTGGGCACTCCAGCCGGGTCCATCTGAAAGGCAGAGCCATCTCCCAGGCCTGCGACAAGCTGCTTTCCCTTATTACTCCACGAAATGCTCGTTACGCCTTCCTTTACTGCCTTGTTTCCATTCGCGCCCGAGACGAACTCTTTTGACTGCAGATTTGCAATCATGAGTTGTCCCCCACCAAGAACGACAGCAACAAAGTGGGAGGTCTCGGGAGCTGGATTTGGGGCCAGAGCGCGAACAGCTAGTCCCTCGGTTGCAATCTGAAAGGTAGGCTCTCGTTTGTTCTGCAGGAGAGCAGCAGTGTCGTATACGGCCAGCCCCCCTCCATTCTCAGCGCAAATGATGAGATATGAGCCATCCGAATTGAATGCGACCTGCGACAACCGCGGGACTTCTATTGTCAGGGCCGGTGTGAATTCTTTGATATTATTCTCGATTTTTGCCGGTCCAGTAAAGCAGTCCCTGACAGCCTTTGTCTCTGCTAGCACAAGTGACGCAGGTCCCGCTGCCGCTAGCAACCCGCGATTCGAGGATATGGAAAGTAGCGAGGACGTGGAGGAGGGTAGGGAGTCGGCAGCCCACGGCGAGGGGAGCAGTTTGATTTTGGTCTCGCCGGCGAATGTCTTGAATCCTAGGGACTGTTTGGTGTTAGTCATTGTAGTCGGATGCAAAGTGCAGGATCGCCAACCTCAACCGCGACTTCTTGCAAGTCAGCACCCGTGGTTGCGCGGGCATTGGCGCCGGGAACCTGGACGTTGGTGTATGCCATTTTAGCCTTGAAATGAAGACTTCCAAGCTCCTTCGTGGATGAAGGGTAGATTATATGGTGGTAGTCATGGACGTCCAGAGAGCGGCGCTGTTTCGGGAGCGTGGTAGGCCTGGCGGACTCCTGGGCTCGCAGGTTGTTGTGCGACTTACGATGTGGAAGCCTGTTGCCACTAGGCGGTAGGAATAGGTTGAGCGTGGACTTCAGAATGGTGTTGGAGGCAAGCCACTGTTGCTCTCAGGAGGGCGAGAGCAACAGTCGGGGCGTTGTGGGTGTTGTTATTTACGAGCACGCGTCGGAAAGCCTGGTCCAAGCTTCATGTGGGAGTCGCAGTCGTATCGTAGTTGTATTGGCCATAGTCGTATGGGTCGTGGTCGTATTGGTCGTAGTCGTACGCCCAGTGGGTGCGCAGCGCGTACTGAGTGAGTGCCTAAGCAGTAGGCAGGTCGCGGTATTCCACAGTGGGTAGTGGGCCTGGAGAGACGCCGTGGACCGCCGCATCCATCCTCCAAGGTAGGAGGAATACCTACAACCTGCCTCCATCACAACTCCCTCCAAACACTACCTCCCTCCATCTGCCAGTCCCACCTTCCACCCTTCCAACTGTCTGACACCAACCACTGCTTGCTGTAGACACCTTCCGCGCAACAACACCACTAAACCGCCGGCATGACGGGCTTCGACTTCTCCAACCATACAAGAAATGCCGCTCTACACGCACAGGGTGTCCCTCTCCCAAAGGCAACAAGCACAGGAACCACCATCGTGGGATGTCTATTCGAAGGTGGCGTCGTCATTGCGGCAGATACAAGAGCCACCAGCGGTCCCATTGTAGCTGACAAGGTGAGCGAATGATTGTATTGCATCCACCCCAACTAATCATCTCCCGATAGAACTGCGAGAAACTCCACTATATTTCGCCCCAGATCTGGTGTGCCGGCGCCGGCACTGCTGCAGACACTGAATTCACCACTTCCCTCATCTCCTCCAACCTCGAACTTCATGCTCTCTCCACCGGCCGTCAACCTCGCGTCGTCACCTGCATGACTATGCTCAAACAGCATCTCTTTCGCTACCAGGGTCACATTGGAGCATACCTGGTTGTCGCTGGCTGCGATCCCACCGGCTCTCACCTCTTCACAGTCCACGCACACGGTTCCACCGACAAGCTGCCATACGTAACAATGGGCTCGGGATCCCTGGCGGCCATGTCAGTCTTCGAGAGCAAGTGGAAGGGCAAGCTCACGAGAGATGAGGCTGTAGACTTGTGCTCAGAGGCTATCATGGCTGGAATCTTCAACGATCTGGGGTCGGGGTCCAATGTCGACGTTTGTGTCATCACGCCCGAGAAGGCTACGCTGTTGAGGAACCACATCCAGCCGAACGTGCGCGAAAAGAAGGCGAGGGATTACCGATTCAAGAAGGGCACGACCGCCGTTCTGAACGAGAAGATCATCACCAGGGAGGACATCAGCAAGTACGTGACGGTGCACGAGTTGGGCGACGAGAGCGTGCCGGGCGCGGCAGAGAAGATGGACATTGATGCTTGATCGTCCCTAAGAGTGACAAATAGGTTGACTGGTTGATGCTGCAGAGTGTGGTGAACTGCTCGAGAGGATTGGCAAATAGATGATATACTTGCCTTGGGTCTGATGCCCGAACTCATGGCGGGCAGTAAACAGTGTCCAGAGTCTAGAGCCTAGAGCCAGCTTGCTTTGACGACGATGTTTTTCCAAAGCGTTCATCCTCCTGGGCTGTAGACAATAAACTATCAGAATACGGAATTGAGGCAAGTTGCGCTTTTCTCCCGCTCACGTTCTAGCTCATACCTCACTTTGGCGTATCCGCCTAAATTCTCATATCAAGTATGTTGGAATCACGGTTCACCAGGACACACGCAGACGATTTCTTTTGTAGATTTTTTATTTTTTTGAAAGACATGTATCCTCGACAGATATCCCAAAAAGTCCCATCCATCTCGAAACATCATGGCTAGAAGGTTAGCAGCCAAGTTCGAAGTGGGGACGTGCCAGACAGTTGCTCCCCGACATGGGCAGAACTACACATATCGTGGGCCATACCAGGTACTATTTTTGCGCACACTTGGAACTGGCAGATGATTGCTTTTTACTTGGCTCAAAAATCGATATCTCTCGCCTGGACCCTGGATGCGTTCAGCCCAATAACAAATCAAGCGCAGCCAATACAGCAGAGCGAAGTTGCACAGTCAAGAGCAGAGTCCCCTGGCTGGCCTCCCGATCGGGGTTCTGCTCGAAATAATAGACTACACGGATATTGACTCGAGGCTCGGGTTTGACTCACATCCATCGAACAAAAGGCTGTTGACCAGTAGTGGCCCAAGACCATCCCCCGTCCTCCCGGCTACAACCATGACGACAAGGTCCAGTGCATACAGATGCTAAGGTGCGATGAAAAATGCCAACTCCGAAGAAGACACCAGGAACAGCTTTGAAACAATCAAAAGAACCAAGAAAGCGGCTGTTCAAGTTGTCTCGTGATACAACCACCCTCTGCCTTTCATCCAGACCAGTCGTCCACTCCATCGGCTTCAAGAATATGCTCGAGACTCGAAGGCCGACTTGGCTTCTTCGATGACTTCTCATTCTCATCACAGTGTCTCTGCAATGCGCTCCACGATTTTCGCTACCTAAATCTCCGGGCATTACCAAAAGAAGTCGACGCAACTTATGGCTGGGAGCACGGGAGAATGTTTTTACCAAGAGGGGTCACACCTACTCTTCGGCTCTCTAAATACAAGGTTTTGATAGACAACGTCCACGTCTTTCTCCGCCGTATATCAGACACACCGCTGACACACGCTACGTTATCTTCCGCCCTCTACGGCCTGGTTGCCAAAACTTGACCGTATCTGACTACTCGCTCTGCCCATCTTTTCGGTGGCCAAAAGCCAAGTGCGTACTGTAGGTTGGAGTTGTACGTTCAAGCAAGGATTTACCACGAGAGGGACAGGTTTCCACCATGTCGGGAAGAATTCAATTCAATGGCCAAGTGCTTAAGGCAGGTGGTCTGCATGAGCTATGCTGTGTGTGAGGAGGAAGCTTGTGAGACGAGATATGGAGTTAGGCGAATAAGGCATACAGGCTTCTACGCGAAGTATGAAATTATTGTCTTGGAGATTTGTCGGGATGTTGTTGAAGGACCCCTTCACCCATCTCAGTTGGCGCTTGTGGAGCGAGACGGGTCGGTGAAGGTGGAAAGGTCAAGGGACTGTTCTCGTGGTGAACATTGTGTGGCGAGTGGGCACCTATGAAGGTCTGGTGTCGTCTAAAGCGTGATCTCGTCCAGATCGGGAGAACAGCAATGGGTGACTGGGAAAGGGGGTTGCTTAATGAAGTCTTTGAATCAAGCTGTCGTCAGCACAGTGATCTCCTCGTGATGTCTGCTTCCAATTCGAGATCGAACTTGCAAAACTCCCGGCGATTCTGCTTACTTAAGCGGCCAGAGAATCGACATCAAGCGTAGAGTCCTCTATCTCGGCTTCTTTTTTCACAGGCATGGATCGGTCAGACTGCTATGATAGTGATCGCTCATTAGATCGTGGTTCCTGATCTGATCGTGATCTCAGCACTTGTCGAGTCATCAGCAGACTCCAAATCCAAAGACCCAAGTAGTACTCAGCCTACATCCTCCCCGAATGTCTCGGTGAACTGTCTATACTTGCTTGCCACGCATCCTCTATTGAGGCGGCCGGATTACTGAAGGCCAGCAGTGAGAACACACCCGAATTTCTCTTAAATCCCTTCCACAGCCTCGAAAATAATCTCTGCAAGCCTGGCACCGTCCTCCCACAGGAAATTGTGGTCACCTGTGGCCGGAACTTCTCGTACTAACAGTTGTCCACTTTTCGATGCATTGAGACGCTTGAGCATATCCTCCGTCTGAGAATAAGGTACCAGACTATCTTGTAAGCTTTGTGCCAGTATTATCTGTGTCCCCTCGTTCCACTCTTCAGCCCAGTTGCCCACAGTGGAGGGGCAGATGTCATTCCAGACCTTCTCATCTGCTCCAAATGCGAGCTTCATAAAAGCCGTGTACACCGGAGCTAATTTTCCGTGCTTGTCGCCTGGGGACTTGATGAGTTTCGGCATATCGTATAGTCCGTTCAGCCCAACTATGACCTTTGGCTTCGCGACATTCAATCCCCATGCGTCATCGATCCATCTCTGGTGATCCATGGCTACTTGAAGAGCCAGTGTGGCACCGCACGAGTGTCCCACAAGCACATAGTCGCTGCCGAAATGATACCTATTTTGAAGGAAAGCCAGAGCCGTCAGGATATCAAATATATGGTCTGGATGTGTAGCAACCCTGCTCTTGTCGACCGTCTCTGTGTCCAGGTCTTTTGGGGGCGAAGGGCTGGTTGGATGATTTGGATGGGGAGACAGGGAGTAGTTGATCGAAGCAATGCAGGTGAACTTGGACGTAGCGGCATCGTGCCTGTCAACAAGATGTGACACTGTTGCCGAGAAGGAATCAGAGAGAACAAGTGGATCCCTCCATGCGCCGCCATGTATGTAAATGACCCATGGCTGTGCGAGGTGTCTTGTGCCGCTGATTGGCGGGAGCCAGATGTCTACCGTCTGAAGCCGGTTTGCGTTTGCTTTGTACGGTATCGTTGAACGGATCCAGCCATTGACCTCGGTGTCAGGTGTCGGCGTCTGTGTCTGTCAGTAAACACCCTGATTGATTATTGTGCCAGAGCCTCTGACATGCGGGAGTGTTTGCGGGAGCGCCGAGGTGGCCATTTCAGTTGGCGAGAAAGTCCTGTCCACGCGCGGTCGGTGGGTGTTCGATGTGGTTGCAGAAAGTCGCAGTGCGTGGTCAGGCACGTCTACGAGTATCATGTCGAGCCCGAGTCCCGCTTGGCTGTTCCCATGCCTGCACACAGTACTATGTATGCAAGGCCTCGTCGGCAGCTCTTCCTTGGAGGAATGCCTTCCGATGCTCTGTTGTCTTGAGTCTTATCACGGACGCGGTCCGCTTCCACTGATGGCCGCGGATGGTGCTCCATTATGCCTCCTAGTACTCGTAGGTGTCAGCAGAGGATGTGGTTCACGGGTATTGTTCTACCTCCGTACCTCCCAAACAACACCACCACGCCTACGTACGTGAATGCCGTGCTCCTGACCCGCAAGACAAGAAAGATTGGCTGCAGTCAATATACCTGGAACCCTTTACCTCCTCCTACATTGCTCGGCTCCCCGGAGGATACCACTACCGGTACATGGAAACGTGCAACCGGTCTGGTACACACACCCGGGTCGCGACTGATTCGCGCCACTGGGTTTGTGAGGTATCGACATTTCCGTTCACACGGTAAGCACCAATATACTGTGCTACAGGATTGTGGCCCTAGCACTTGCTCGATGACTTCGGATCATGTCTACAATAACAGGCCTCGGTCGCTGCGTGAACTCGATGAACCTGTAGACACATATCTGTTTCCTGTGTCTGGACCTCTGTCCCGTCCTCTCCTTGTCGTGGAGCCATGCATCTCACCTGTTTCTTCGGCCTTCTCCCGGCCTTCTCCCTCGCATTGCCTTCTCTTGAGAGAGATGGGCTTCATTACCACAGTCTGGAGGCTCGAGCGCAGAACCTGCCTACTCTAAAACTTCCCTACGGAACCTACCAGGCGACCAAGTATGATTCTGCTAACGACGTACGCATTTCCCCCCTCCTGACGACTCAAGACTGACGGCGTACGCAGATCTACGTCTTCAAGAACATCCGCTTCGCTGCAGCCCCAGTCGGACCGCTCAGGTTTGCTAAGCCCACTCCGCCAGTCCCTACTGACAAACTTCAGACGGGAGCCCAAGGCGGAACATGCGCGCAAAGTGTTCCCCTGGGTCTGGTCAAAAGTATTGTGGGATCCGGATTGGGCCCGATAGCTTCAGGCCTTCTTGGTAAAACTGACCTCGGGAAGGCCATGGGAGGCGCGCCTGTGTCCGAGGATTGCTTGTTTCTTGACCTCTATGTGCCTTCGAAGGCTTTGAAAGGCAATGTAAAGTTGCCCGTCATCAATTGGATATACGGCGGAGCGTGAGACGCCCTTGAATGTCTCGGAAAATTGTGCTAACTCTTACAGATACATTCTTGGAAGTAAGGATGGCATGTATGACGGCACCGGTATTGTGAAAAATAGCGGCAATGCTGTCATCTATGTCGCTGGTAACTACAGAGTAAGCCTGAAAGATAGAAACCTTCGAGACCGGTATTGATGACTCCAGGTCGGCGCTTTTGGATTCTTGTCTGGCTCAACGATGGAGAAGGAGGGCACACCCAACGTAGGTTTTTGGGACCAAAGAGCAGTTCTTCAGTGGATCCAGGACTACGCCCCTTTATTCGGAGGCGACCAGAATGACGTTTCTCTCTGGGGAGAATCTGCAGGTGAATCAACGCGACATATCTCACTACCACCGCTAACAACCGTAAGGCGCCGGCTCCATAATGCATCAACTTACAGCATTTGGCGGCAACCAAAAATCACTGTTTAAAAAGGCAATTGTGCAATCAGCAGCCTACGACGTCTGGGTCGACCGCAAGAACGATCTCGAGAAGAAGTTCCAGGACCTGCTGAAAGTCGCCGGTTGCTCTGGAAAAGGACTTGAGTGTCTTCGTGCCCTTGACTTCACCGCTATGCGAGCAGCACAAGATAAATACATTGCTGCCCTGCCAGAAGGTAAATTTGGTTTTGGCCCAGCGACTGATGGCAACTTTGTACGCCAATTGCCTGCCTTGGAACTCGCTTCAGGAAACTTTGACAAAAATGTGGAGTCTTTGATTGTATCTCACACTGTCGACGAAGCAAGCGTATTTGTCAAAGACCCTGGCAATAATGACACCGTGTTCCAAGGCCTCCTCGAATACAATTGGGGAAAGAACGATCTCATCAACGAGGCGATGTTGAAACACTATCCTGCAGGTTCTGGAAAGTGGAAGACGCAGAAAGACAGGGTTCATGACTTCATGCAGACCACAATATTCACCTGTAACGTTCGCTACATTACGGAAGCCTACAGAGGGAAGACGTACAACCTACAATTTGCCCGTGGACTAGGATGGCACGGCGCAGATATTCAGCCGACTTTCTTCAAGGATCCCGGTGTCTTCGGTGGACAAGGGGCGAAGCTCTCGCAACAGTATCAAAGTTATCTCATTTCGCATGCTCGGACGGGAGATCCGAACAAGTTGAAAATGAACGGACTCATCAAGTGGCCGAAGGCGGAATGGGGACCTAGCTTGAAGCAAGTTCTCAATGTGACGGATGCGGGCTTTTCACTGATCGCCGATGAGAAGACAACTGCGGAAGACTGTGATTTTTGGAAGGATGTCATGGCAGCTTTGACGGTAGAAGGTGGTTATAGCCCGCCTGGCGCCGTTGTTGAAAGTGCCTTGTTAGCTGGCAAGCCTTACTTGGTGGCCAAGGCTTCGGCGAATTTTCAATGAAATGAGGAGTGAATACTCCATTTCCATCGTCCTAGTATTTGTATCGTCGGGATCCAACACCCATACTGCAACATCCCCCACCTATCATCTAAGCTGAGACGTTGTGGTCAACGCAGGACAGGACCGTCTTGGTAGGACCCTCTATTGCGATAGCAGCACTCATAGCGGTGAAAGGACTGCTATTCAGTACCGCTGTCCCGTTCCTTTACTTCGTGCTTTCTTTAGCCACACGCACGTGTAAATCTCGGTTCATACCGTCGACAGAACGAGCCGTTCTTATACACCAATCTCCTCGGGCTTGACATTCAAATCCCAGTTGATCTCTCCATCCTCGCCGTACTTTTCCTTGAGCCATGCATTTGCCTTCTTGAAATGTCCACAATCCAAGAACCCTTTGTGAGCACTAAGCGGGCTAGGATGTACAGTCTTCAACACCAAATGTCTTTTCCCATCTACACCAGCACACCTCTTCTGTGCAGGGCTACCCCAGGCCAGGAAAACCACACCGTTTGTCCTTTTCTTGTTTACAATCTCGATAACCCTCTGCGTGAACCGTTCCCAGCCCTTATTCGCGTGTGAATTAGCCTTGTGAGCTTCGACCGTGAGACAGGTATTGAGGAGGAGGACGCCATGATCGGCCCAGGGTGTGAGGAGACCCCCTCGGTTGGGTGGCTCCTTGAATGTTGGGTAGTCCTTCTTTAAAGCAATATACATGTTCTTGAGACTTGGTGGAGCAGGAGTGGGAGGGCGGACAGAGAAGCAAAGCCCGTGAGCTTGATTGTCATTATGGTACGGGTCTTGGGCTAGAATCACGGCTTTGACGGTGTGGAGAGGTGTATGGCGCGACCTAGCGGCATCTGTCAGCTATATGCAAGATAATATGCGAAAGCCGATCGAGATCGCGAAAGTGTGAGACGGGAAGGAGGTAGACGTATGCGCGAGGCTGACACACGCACCATGAATACACTTCAGCTTGTGGAGGAAAGATTCTCTTCCCACTCGCTATCTCTGCGTTGATAAATCTCTTCAAGTCTAGAAACTCTTTCGTGACAATGTCATCTTTCAACTGAGCAAGCCAGCTCTCATGCAAAGTGTCGATCTCCAGCTTCAGCAAGTGCTTCTGGTCATCGGTGAGCTTGGCCACCCATGCTTCTTTGTCAAATTTGACGGGTTCTGATGCTTTGGCTGCGGTGGGGGCTCCTGGGACTGGCATTGGCTTGCCAAAAAAGGAGGTTATCCTGAGGTTTGTTAGTTTGTCGTCACGGAATTGGAGGAGCAAAGGTACGAATTCTGCTTTGGCTTTTTGGCAGCATCTGCGGCCAACTCTACTGCTTTGCGTTTTAGAGACATTTGGAGAGTATTCAGGTGACTGTGTTGGTGCAAAGAAGATAGGGATCGAGGCTGGAAAGTTTATCAAGTTCGACGCGTACTGCAGCGTAGACGGCCATGTTGCGACTGGGCGTATTTCCACGTGAGAGCGTGTTCACGCGACCAGCAAGCCCATACCACTATTTCTACACACTTCCTCAGCAGTGCCGTGCTTTGCCTGTTCCCATCTGTTCTATTACATCAGGCTGAGTTTCCAAGAAGCTCCCATGACGCAACGAGCAAGTCGTCTCCTCGAACATGTCGAAGATCTCCTCAAAGGCTGAGACGAATACGCCACATCTTGTGCGATCAGAAATTATGTACGACTATCGAAGTGCAGAGACTGCCTTTTTAGTGTTTGGAATGCGATTTGAAAGATGGGACAATAAAACTTCCACCGTCGCCGAACCTATCCAACAGACTCCCAACTCCAGCTTTTTTCCGCCAACGTCTATGCTGTCACTGTCAACTCTGGAACTTCAACTCATCCGGTCCCCATCCAACCCAATAATGCAAAGGTGCAACCTCAGGCATAATGCCATCCTTGAAACTACCACGTTCCCGGATCCATCTGTAAGCCTCCTCAAAAGCTGCTTTCTCTCCTTCGAAAAGTTCTTCCGGCGGATCCTCGGGTCGCGGTGGGGCGTTCACGTCCTGCGGTGTGACGGAGACGGGTCCACTGTTTCGTGCTGGTGGTTGCATGGGAATGAGGGTACTTGATCTTGAGGCCGCAAGCCCGTTTGGTGAGTGTGAATGTGGAGAAGGACTGGCGAAGTGACTGGGATTTGCTGGAGGATGATTGAAGCTCGCAGCGGGAGAAGGCGCTGGCCCAAACGCGCTCTTTGATTGGGAAAAAGTAGAAGCGCTTTGCGCTGGCTGGCCGAATGCTGACTGCGCATTTGGTTGTGATGGTTGGCCGAATGAGCTTGCTTGCGTTTGTGCTTTCAGTCCGAATGGACTCACTTGTGGCTGAGTGTGTTGGCCGAATGGTGATGGGTTCTGTTGAGGCGCGCTAGGTCGACCGAACGGGCTTGGATTTGTTGCTGGAGCTCCAAATGGGCTGGTCTGCGCTGAAGCTGAAGGCTGCCCAAATGGACTTACCAGACTGACTGGTTGGCTGGAAGGTTGGCCGAAAGGGCTTGCCGTTGTAAAAGCTTGCCCAAACGGCGTTGCGCTGCCAAAAGCAGGTCCTTGAGTCTTGTTCGCGGTGAAAGAGTTGTGTGCCAGATTCGTTGGCTGCCCGAAAGCAGAAGATGTCTGCCCCAGAAGTGATGGCTTACCAAATGGGCTCGGGTTGTGACCTGGAGCAGACGGCGATCCGAATGCAGCAGGCTGGCCTGATTGAGACAGCTGACCAAACCCGGATGGTTGAACAGGCACTGAAGGGTTTCCAAATTGCGGAGGCTGACTAAGTAAAGAAGGTTGCCCGAACGACGATGGGGTCGAGGGATGTCCAAATGCTGCAGGCGCCGATGGTTGACCGAACTTCGAGAGCGCTGAGGGTTGTCCAAATGTAGTTGGTGCAGGAGACTGGCCAAAAGCTGCCGGCACAGAGGGCTGGCCAAACGCCGACGGTGTTGCTGGTGAGCCAAATCCTCCACTGGATGCTCCTTGAGAGCGAGGTCTCGCATTTTTGGCAAAGACGCCACGTTCGTTTTCAGGCGTTTGCTTGTTGCACTCCTCAACTATGGACCACCGATTGCCATCCTCTCGTTTTCCATTTACGGCGTACTGAATGGCACCTTTCATATTATTAAGTATGGTTGTGACTTGTAAATCTGCTTGTTGAGTCAAAGCTTTTTCAAGATCTATCTGCTCAAAATGTCAGACTACGACGTCGTTAGCAAATTTGAATTACTTACCGTCTGGGGTATTTCCCCTTTATCTCTTGCTACATAGAACAACATTCTCTGTTCCTCAAAACTCTGCTCTAGGTCTCCACCGATTAGATGTTTTGGGGCATCGGTGCATCCTTGACCAGCTCCAGTGTAGCAGGAGAGACGCCATTCTGGGCGCTCGTCAATAAGATCCTTGCGTGTGGCTGCCTCGTCTATGAAGAAGCGTCTTGGTGGTGTCAGTGAGAAATTTGCACGGCCGCCTCGTTGGGGTTCACGTACCCTGCTCGTGGCCCATTCCCATAGTCTGGCGTGCGTCCTGGGCGTTGACCTGTAGAAGACGGGTGAGCATAACGTGAGGAATGCATGCAGCAGTAGCGTATCTCGCCGCGCTGCCTTTTTGATGACATTGATGGGAGGTAGCTAGGTAGAAATCAAGTTGGCCGGGACAGTATGGAACTCACCCTGCTGATACTGCTGTTGGGTATTGTAGCCTCTAGGCTCTGGCTGGTGGATGTTTGAGTTGAAAGAGGTCCGGTTTGGTTGATGATTGTTGTTGTTGTTGTATCGATCACGGGCCGGCCTGTCGTCGATTATTACATGATCGAACCTGCATCTGTCTGGAAGGATGGACGTCAGCTTCGGTGACGTGGATTGAATGGCTGCTAAGGGACTGCGGACTTCCGTTTTTACAGTTTCCGTTCTGGTAGAATTTGCAGATGGGCATAGCGAGGATGGAGGAGAGGTTGATGACTCGAGGCGAAGGCGCGGCAACAGATGGATTTGGATATGGTATGCCTGGACTATCTCGGACAAAGGGATTATGGGGGCCTCGCCTGGACAAAGGCAGAGTCGCAACTCGCAAGTCACAAAGCTATCGACACATGGTGGCGCATTCTGCAACGCGGCGCCCAAGAGCGTCGGACGCGTTGGACTAGGTAGGGGAGGACAATTCAGGTTTGCCAAGAATGAGAGGCTAGGGTTAGGGTTACCTATTATACCTAGGTTCCATTCTGAGCTTGGTCGCGCCATACTGGAAAGGGACTGACGGCGACAGTAACAGTAGTGTACCTAGGTATTCAGTCCCTCGCCCTCCCCTTGGACACCTCTACCCCTCCTGCTTAGCCTTCCTTCATCACTATGCGGCTCTGATTGCGACTGTGACTGTGACTGTGATTGTGCACACGCCTCTGGCAAATGCAACCCCTCTCGGTCCTCACTGTCGGAGTCTTCTTCTTTGGATACATCACTGCCCGTTGGGACCTCGTCACTCGCCTGTATGAGCTTGCCATATTCGCCTGGGACCACGGGGTATTTGTACGTGTGCCTGCTGCCCTTTGGCCCAGCTCACTGCTGACCAAGACTGCACCAGACTCGCGCCGCCAAAGGTTTTGCTGTCCTCTCCGTCTTTTTCTTCCTACTCGTCGTACCCGTGGCACGCATTGCGGACCGCGAGATTCATTTGGTACTGTCGATTCACGGTATGCTTTGCTGGATTGTCGGCTGATGTGGCGATACAGCATCCTCGAGTAGGAGCAGGAGGCATCTCTGCTCGCGAACAACTCAAGCGACGGGGCTCCTTCTAGTCGTTATGTTGACATGGTTATGAAAAATGGTCTCATGCGCATCTTCTGGCCTACAGATGCGCCAGCGAGCTCCGAGCCTGGTGTCATAGTGGGATGGAGGAATTCCGACTCGGATGTGCTGGTCGTAGCCATTCTACAACATGTTGAGGTTTGCATGCTTCTCTAGGCAATTCCATACCAACTGACCAGCATTGTCTAGCAACGAAGCGTGGATACCGCTCTCCGAGTCGGTACCCTGTACCGGAATAGTCCATATCCGATTTCCAGCATATTTGAGCGATGTGGCAAGGCTTCACTACAAGTCATCGGCACCGTCAACCCTGCGCGACCACCCACAGCTTTCGATTTAACCTCCATAACATTCTACACCAATTCACGATCAAGGTTTCCTCGATTATACTGTCCAGGGAGACACGAGCTGATGGTGCAGCTTGTTTTGTTCGACAAACCACATCCAGCACGCATGCAATATCTGTCGCTTGCGCCAATATCTTTGACCCTGAAAGACAAGCCGGACAAGAACGGAAAGGGATTTCCGCCACTCGACGGTGTAGAAGCGCAAGAGGAGGACGAACGAGTGCGGAAGCATGCCTTGGTCGAGAAGCTACGACAGCACACCGTGGTACGGCATTCTAGGACACAGAAAGAGCTTTTGCTGCCTACAATCATCGATCAAATCAACTGCTCCTACGAACTCAACTCCCTGTTGCAAAGAAACATTGGACTTGTGGGAGCGCGGCAGCGTCGAGCTTTGAGTGTGAGCGAGAGAGTGGTCAAATCTGCTACCAATTTGTGGGATTTGATTCTTCTTGGAGTGTGGCAGGTTGCAACGGTTTGGATGTGGCCCATTCTGGCGAGGATCTTCGTTCTCGGACTCATTGCGCATCGCATTGCGGGAGAAGGTCTGCTCCTGGTTCTGGACTGGCGGTTATTTCCAGGTTATGCTGCTCTGAAGGATGTCTCTGCAACTGCACAGCAGGTAGATATTCGGCTGCAGCAATTCTGCTACTGGCCAGTTCAATACCTTACACTGCGACGGAGGAAGCAAACATGGCAAAGCAACACCAAAGACCATCCAGAATACATCCGCTTCTACAACTCGCTGTGGCTGGTCGCGAACGACGTGATTATTGGTATTGCTCTCGGTTCATACATCATCGAGAATGCAGGCTATGTCGCTACACAAGTCGATAAATTTCTCAGCGCTTACACAATCGAGGGGCTTCAAGGTATGATAACCTGGTTGATGGACTGGCCCGCAGGTCTCAAGCTCAACACCGAGCTGGCCACTTTCCTCGGTGACCTTTTCCTGTGGGTCATCGACTACTGGGCCGGCTGCATCGCTTTGCTTCGGCCTTATCTTCCTGGTATCATCCACTTCATCGGCTTTTCGAGCTTTGCAGGAGCCACGATGCCAATCTCCCTCTTCTCGGATCTAATATCCCTCCTTACTCTTCACATCTACTCGTTTTACGTCGCCTCTGCCCGGATATACAACTGGCAGCTGACGATCATAATATCTCTCTTTCACCTCTTCCGCGGCAAGAAGCGGAATGTCCTCCGCAATCGTATCGATTCGTGTGACTACGACCTCGATCAACTCCTTCTCGGGACCATTCTCTTCACCCTTCTGTTCTTCTTGCTTCCGACTGTTTTCGTGTTCTACCTCACATTCGCTAGCGCACGTATGGCCATCATCACCCTGAAGGCAGGGCTCGACACGCTCTTAGCCTGCTTGAATCATTTTCCTCTTTTTGCATTAATGTTGCGTTTTAAGGATTCGAGGCGTTTGCCCGGTGGAATCCGCTTTAGACTTTATGATACCCCTGATGCTTCTGTGGGAATGATGGAAGGACAAGACAATTGCGTTCCTACTTCGCTCATCTATCTCAAAGTGTGTATAACCACTTCATTGCTGGGCCATCAAGTCATTGTTCCTCGTAGCACAGCTCAGCAGGATTGCCACCAGCAATTTGAGATCGATGTTGATATGTCTCTGAAATCATCTCTTGATGCCGCGAACAATTCTATCAATGTCGACCTCAAACTGAAGGACAATAAGTGCAGAGCTGCTTCCGTATTGGAGGGAGCTAGTGTACATGCTTCATCGCACATCGGAAATTACCAGCTAACGACCTTGTAGTCCGTTCCACTCCCGCTCTCTCTTATGCTCAACGAATACTTCCAACTTGGAAATCGAATACGGAAACACTACGTGTCTCCCGGCGTCATCCTGTGCCTCATCAGCGGCCGGTTCGTCCCGCCGATCCATCGCAAGAATCTTTATTCTTTGCAGTACAGTATGTTGCCAGCTCAACGGGTGGGCATACATGCGCTTTGGAAGCTGCTTATTGAGAGTGACAAGGTCACTGCGAAGGAGTGGGACGGCGGGACAGGGAATGGATATCTACACAGTAATGGTGGAGGAGGTGGCGTACCGTATTTGAGGAGAGGAGGAAACGGTAGATAGTTGTAATGGTTGTGCAGTATTTGACATGATGCTGTGATGATAAACACGCCTTGCTTCCGAACCTACAGTCCATCGTACGGACCATGAATGGCTGGCTTTGAATTGTGATGAGTCGTATAAATCGGCTTCGATGAATAGTTGGCAACTCCTTCAGACTCCCGACTCCGGCCTTTCACATCGATCTGAAAAATTGCTCCGCTTAGGAACATGGTCCTTTTCTGGCACATCATCTTTGCAAAATCGCTGTGAACTATCGCCTTCGAACCCAATTTAGGAAACTTGCTTCTTGGAGGCACGACCTTTGCGCCCGGAATGTGATGAGTGATAAGGATTTGCTCTGCGATGAAACATTAGAGCGAAGGGAGACCTCGAATCCATTTACCAAATCAAATTCTATGTGTAGTGGATATGACGCTTGAGTGCTTGGAATCAATACTGAAGGGTACAGAAAAGGGTTGAGTAGAAATGGGTAGATGATGTTCAAAGCATAGTTGGGGCCTGATTATTATACCTGCTGTCTTTCACAACACAGAAGAGACGAGATGACGTTCCCAGCAAGAATTGAAGGAAAATTGAGACATTCGCAGTTGCAAGAATATCCTGTCAAAGTGGAAGAACTTCTAACTGCTGCAAACAAGCGTAGCTATGATCCGCTCGCAACTGCCTGAAAATGAGCCACAAAAAAGATACCCTCTCGGGACGAGAAATGGAGTCAAAAGAAAAAGAATTAATGCTAGAAAAATTCCCAGACACGGGTAGGCTTGCGGCTAATGTGGATTGAACACATGACCTTCAGATTCTCTAAACGAACTGAAGTGGACTTCAGTCTGACGCTCTCCCAACTGAGCTATACCCGCTTGCTGTTCGGGGTAGTTTCCCAATATGGTTCATAATCTTACCACTCCAAACTCCATTCCTTCACATCATCAACCGGAAGACATTTGACACTCGATTACCTATTTGGACATGTCGACTTGAAAAAGGGTAAAACGGGACATGGAATGCTGGCCCACTGTAGCACCTAAAATGGAACGACGAGCACGAATAACTTGACATGATCTACCGAGATGTAGATTGATCGCAGCCCGGATCGCGATGAAGGCGGAAAGGACTTGAAGCGCCCCGGGAAGGACGGACAGATTGCCATGCCAGGCTTCGGATGACAAGACGTCCTCATGGGGCTCAGAACCGGCCACAAAGTGTTGCAGACCGGCCATCAGATTCGACTACGCGCGACCAACGTGACGAAGAGACGAATGTTCGTGGCCGCTCCTGGGGCGGCAATCATGGTGATTATTCCAGAACCCGGCTTCCATCTCAACGTAGGAGCTCGTGGGTGGACTTCGTCTTCCAACCGGCAATGGCAGACCGACGGGTGAATTGACGCCAGCAGTTGATGAGCCTCTGCAGAGTCTCGCGTCGCGCCACAGAACCGGGAGCCATGGACCCTTGTTGATCCGAGAGATCAACAGCAAACTCAGTAACCACCGTCCACTTCCATTACCACTTTCTCTCAATAAAGATGTTATCCGGAACTGGAGCGGCAATCGCCATCTTTCTGCTATCTGCCTTGACTGGCGTCTACAGGTGGGCAGACGCTGTCAAAGTAACCAATCCCGTCCCAATATTCAAACGATCCTAAACAGGCAACTAACGTCTCCCAGTCAAAATGGTACATCTTCGACCAAGCCGCCCTCCATAAACTCACACACGAGGCCATGGACCTCTACCCAAACTCTACCGCCGGCATCGCCCACCACATCGTGTCCTCCCTGCAAAGAACACACGGAGCTCATATAACGGCCGATCCCTTTCCTCTGCACCCAGATCCCACCTCCTACCTCGCACTCTCCGAACAAGAAAAGCACAATCACCAGATCTCGCCCCTGGAAAGCGAATGGATCTTCAACAACGCTGGTGGCGCAATGGGCACCATGTACGTGATTCACGCCTCGATAACCGAATATCTCATCATCTTCGGCACTCCCTTGGGAACCGAGGGGCATACGGGCCGTCATACCGCCGATGATTACTTCCATATTCTGGAGGGCGAACAATGGGCTTCTGCTGCCAATTCGCTGGTTATGGAGAGGTATCCCAAAGGAAGCATGCACCATTTAAAGAGAGGGACTGTGAAGCAGTATAAGATGCACGAGGGCTGCTGGGCCCTTGAACTTGCTCAGGGCTGGATTCCTGGCATGTTGCCGTTTGGGTTTGCGGATGCCATGTTTTCAACGCTGGATTTTGGGACGCTATTTACCACGGTCAAAGTCAGTGCGAGGGAGATGATCAAGAATATTTTGCTGGGCAAGATTTAGGTGTTGCGCTGATTCCGAACAAGTTAAGCTTTACAGTCTTGTCTAATAGAGCGTCGACAACATTGCGCTCGAGGTTGGTGGTGGTCCGGATATAATATTGGCATGCACAGTGCATGAAGATGGTGACCTAAGTGTCCTGCTTGACATACCCTCCGTAGACTGGTCCCTTGGCTCAAACCCCGTATTGTCCCAATCATCAGACATGCATGGATTTGAAGGCCAGTTTTCTCATCCGTACACTCCTCCCTAGTTACCGCCACTTGGACCACCTCCAGGACAAGGGTCGTTCAACAAGATAAAACGCCCCATCAGTTACCACAATCGCCATCCCAGGCGCCTGAGGAGTTCCCAATTCCTTCTGCTATTACCCAGAGACAGGAATTTGGTACGGCTCAAGCATGTCCATCAGGTAGTCTTCTTCCTCAATGCCCCACCATCGACAGTGATATCCTGCCCAGTCACGAACCCGGCATTGATCAGATATTCAGCCGCCTGATATACATCCATCGGTCTGCCCGCTCGATTGACAGGATGTTGTTCCAGATCTCTATCCTCCAAACTCGTCTCCCAGGTATCACCATTCTCATCACCCACCCTGCTTTCGTGCGCAGCCTTGATTCTTCCCGGCGCAATCAGATTGACCCGAATTCCCAACGGCCCCAATGAAATGGCCATGCTATGCATCAATCCCAGCTGTCCTGCTTTTGTCGAGGCGTAGCCTTCCTGATTTGGGTCGGATTGATGGGCTCGGAAGGAGCCGACGTGGATGATACATGGGCCTGCCAGTGACTTGACTAGATTCTTCTCCTTCTCAACAGCCACTTTCATAAATGGAATACAAGCCTGACTCATGGCAAAAGGTGCCGTCAGATTCGTCTCCATGTACGCTTGCCACTCGTCAAATGTCGCCTCGTCTTCCATTGTTTTCCCATGTTTCCACTGAGGAGCAGCGATGCCGCCGTTGTTGATCAGTACGTCAATTTTATCGCCGAAGAAACTGGCAGCCTTGGCCACTGTGGTCCTAATATCATTGATGGAACGCAGGTTGCAGAGGCCAGATGCGACGTTTGGGGAGAATTGTTTAAGGTGGGTGTTGATGCAGTGATTTAATTCTTCTTCGTCAAAATCGATGATGAAGACTCGGTGGCCTCTTTGGAGGAAGGTTCGGGCGAGACAACGGCCTATCCCTCTTGCAGCACCTAAAGCTTGGAATCAGAAGGCTATTCTGGACCATTTCAGCTTCGCATTACCGCGGGTTTACCAATTATGTGCCCCTTGAAAAAGCTTAAACGCGGACTATCAACCATAATTCAGGATCAATATCGATACATTTCTGGCGATGTTGTTTCTCAACGTCGTTAGAAACTCAACGCTATTGGTCCCAAGAGGAAGATGTGTAGCTCAAAAGGAAATATCGCGATACTTGGAGACCTGGGGGGACGGAATCGACGAAGCCACTGTGGCATCACAATCTTACCACTTATGATGATGTTTTTAGCGTGCAGGTCCGCGGGGTCCTGACCTCGGAACTTGGGATGATCTGCCATGACTGCTTGCATTGTTGTCTGACGGCGAGGGAAGCGGAATCGATGGCTGTCGTGGGCGATGAAGATCAAGGTTCAAAGCCGCATCTTTTGTGATGGCGGTGATTCTTGAAATGCCATCACCGACGTCATTCACGCGTAGGCGAGTGCAGCTGAGATCCACAGTATGCAGTGGAAGGTCGTTCACGTACATATGCCACTCGGGCACCGCGGTTGGACTTTGTTGGTCTACACCCCACAAACCAAGGCCTCGTTCTGGTACGCCACCGACAATCTGCACACGTATTACCGTACACTTCAGGAAACCCGCAAACTCCTCTCAACGAAAGTGGTGGTTACTAAATAGGACCGTCAGGCCCATCAGCCGGGTCGGGCCAGGCCATTTCCCCCAGGCTGTGGTACACAGCATGCCTGATTCCGACTGCTGGGTAAGAGGTAGAACTCAGCCTCCTCCGCACTGAAATATCTCCCCGACAGGGTGGAACCGTCCCGTGCGTGCGGTATTCAGCAGCCCCCAGCATCGCCCCTTCTGGACTCCGGCACCGCTTCCGTGTAGATTAAATGTTCAATGCACAAACATGTTGGAAGCATTTGAGAAACAGCAATCTCATGATTCTCATCGGCCAGAAGCACGAACTCCGCGGTTTCCCGTGCGCACTTTGACCACGCGTTGCCCACGCGCTCGTGGCGCGAGGCACGTTTTTGAGCACGATTGCGTGTTCGCTGTTGGAGCTGTGGATCAGACGTTGCACTTTGAATCGCACGATAACATGAAGGACTGCTGCGGTGCGGACGTTGTGAAGTCAAAGTGTCCCTCGGGGGTTCTGCAACTGTGCAGTGTGCACTATGGACAACTTGACGGTGGCCCCGGTTCGTGAGGAGGAACCTTCCAACAGATCATCTATAGAAGAATATTATTGTCAAGCGTCCACAGCCCCCCTCATAAAAATAAGGGCAGGAAACCCCACAAATATACTTTGTGTAAGGCTGAGAGTCGTTCCCCACCGTGATCCCTATCGGTCGTTGAGCCAAATATAGAGTCGCTTAATACATGTTAGTGCGACACAAGGCTGAGGTGATCTCTGCGACTCGAAAATAGCCCACGGTCGGTCCGTGGGTGCTGTTATTGTGGTACAGAACGACCTTGGCGATTGGATAGGGTTGCCATCATGGGAGTGAGCCATTTCCAACTTGGGCGTACCCTGTCAAGGAGTGCTTGGGTAAGGATGTGAATATACCTAGCGAGCAAAACAACTCGGCGGCCCGTGCGAGGCTGTTGCCATCTTGCACTCTACAACGTCGCAAATCCCCAACTGTTTCCTTGGCCGTTTTAGCGAGACTGGCCCAAGTTCCATTGCGTGCGGAGGCCTCCACGGGAAGTGATACTCGGTTGAGACTGGTGGTCTCTCGGTGTTTCGCACGACAGGGTTTAAGTGGATGCAGAGGGTTCTGTACGTGCGAAGTGGGACCGAATCGTCGACGGTCGAACCGCCCGTCTTCTCTGTGACAGTTGCAGTTCATGTCGAAGCGACATGGCAAAGTGCAAAGCGGAAAGAACAAGGTCGGTAGAAATTGAAAATTATTCTTCGTTAAGCGCGATTTCGCGTCGTAAAACACGTGCAAGTGCTTTGCTACCACAGTAGTTAGGTACCACCCATTATTGATCCTCTCTTCTCTGCATGTGCCCACAACCGGGCAACTTTTTATCAACCCTCCCCGGAGTGCCGTCATTCAGAGCCAATTCTTCGAGCACGCGTTCGTGAAGCAAAGGTATAATGCCAATAGATCCAACCCCGGGCCCTGATTAAGTATGACGCTAGCGGCCCGTCTATGGTGACCAAATTATATGAAACGATGAGGGGAGAAAGAGCCTACGCGTGCGAATGAGGAAGAGAATGCGAATGAGGGCGTGATGTCGAAGGCCTTGAAGATGTGCCCCTTGAGCCTGATCCCCGGCGTGGGGCTTTGAGATGGATTCGCTTTACGTGATCTCGCTGGGACTCATTGTTAACTGTCGTGATCGTAAAGAGAGGCCGATCAGAGAGTTGAGCTTACCATGTTGTCTACTCGGGAAAAGATTCGGTCACAGCCTTCCCACTCACACACGACACCTGGATTATGCTTGGCTTCATGCCTGGCGAGGTCCTTTTTGCTGGAGAAACCTCCGCCACTTGATTGCGAGCAGCTAGGATACCGGCAAAAGAAGGATTTTGTGTGTCTCTTGTGATGTTTCCGCAGGTCACAGCCTCGGGTGAAGACAGCGCGAGAAGTGCAGCCTGGATATGCGCAACGCCAGGTTCCTTGCTCGTTGAGGTAGCCGTATGCACTCAGATCAGCCTGGCCTGGAGAAGAGCCTCTGGAAAATGTGTCTCCGTCCTCTTCACCACCAGTGCCCGAATCATCAACGGAGTGCAATGACTGAGCTCGAGCTTGTCTTGGTGCTTGCACTGGGACAACAGGGCCAGGTTGAGCGTATGGTGAGATCTGCGATGCAGTTGGCTGTACATATCCATATGATTGCTGTGGCGCACTGTAGGCTGCCAGTGGCGATTGTTGCATTGCTGGGGGCGCTTGCCAGCTAGCTTGTGCTGATTGGTACAGCGATTGCGGTTCTTCATAAAAGATTTGTTGTGTGAATACCTCGATGGAAGAAGCCTGGTCCCAAGGGCCTTGTGGCGGCGCGATGATGGAGGGTTCTGTTGAATACGAGACCAGAGGATGCGACGAATATGACGTTTGTGGGTGTGAGGAGTATGATGATCCTGCAGTAGAGTAGGACCCTTGGGCCGGAGAGTACGATGTCGTTGTCGGTGGGTTGTAGTAAGCGTCGTATTCTTCTTCCTGTTGGTGAGGAAACATGATGGAAGGCTCATGCAAAGAGAAAGGAAGCAAGATAGAGCACATTGCGACTGATTTTGCTTAATAGTTTTAAGAACGTACGGGGCAAGTTAATAAGTCCGTACGCTAGAAGTGCGGCGGGAGGCGGGTGTCGGAAAGCGGCTCGAAAACTTGTGACAAGGCTCAAGCGGGAAGGTATGACGATTTACAGGTTAAAGTAGTGTCAGTGCTTTCAGGACCTTATGATTTATGAGATCGATGTGAGGGCAAGGGGTTTGGGCATGAGAGTAGGGATCCATATCGTGGGGAAAATGAGAGTCTAATCAAATGGGAGATACAAGAAGAGCATAAGGCTGAGTTGGCGTATCCGCTCTGGCGTGGCGGAGTACAACCTAGAATCGAGCCCTGCACGTTAAAAAGATTCAATTCCATTGGCCCGCTGCGAAGAACAGGTCCAATCTAGTATATGAAACATTTGGAAATAACCTCAAGCGTCAGTCGGCGAGGCTTAGTCTGATCTGCAAATGGACAACGCTGACGGCTGGCCCATCTGTACTGCAGGCAAGGCTGGCGGCTTCTCACCGTGAAGTTTACCTTGGTCAGCACAAGTATCAAGAAGACAGTCTGATTGCCAGTGGCTCTCGCCGTGACTGAACCGTCGGTCACCAGCCAACCGTCGCGACAACTCGGCCATGGCCTTCAATCGAGATTGTCAGACATCTGTCGAGTGAAGGCAATAACCGAAATTGAGCGCTTGCGACGGCTGGTATAGCCACGTTAATATACCAGGCGGCAATGACAGCCCTGGAACTGTCGAATTGGTCCAAACATGTTGCCGATGTGTTCGCGACGATGCGAGAAGCGCCGAGATGAGAGAAGTCTGTTGTTGCTATTGATGGAGCCTTTGATGCGCACAAGGAACCGTGTCTCTGGAACCTAGCTAGCATGGAGGCTGAGTTGGAAACCCCATAAAGCCAGGCGGGCTAGAAGCCATAGATTGAAAAGTCGTATGCGTTGATCAGCCAAAATTTCGACCAGGAAGCGAACACAACAACAATCTGGCGATATGGATACAGCCTGCGTCCTTGTTCACTGAGCGCACACCATGACCCTTGACGAAGGGAGGAGCAAGTCTGGTATGGACCGATCGGGCCTGATCAGAATACTCGCCATCTGAGGTCAGCGGCCCCTCGTGCGGTCGCAGAGGCGCTGACCCAGCACTCGTAGGAGGGAGGCCCTGGCGCGAGCGGGAGTGCTGCGGCGGCAGTGGTAGGTGGGTGTCTGGGGCTTCAGCTTGAAGTGACATGATACAAGGCAAAGGGAGAGGAGACGAGGCAGCAGAGAACAGGACGGAGGGGAGTCCGGGAGTGCTCCTCCTACTACCCACTAACGTACTGGTACCGAATGGGGTGTCAGATGATGTAGATTTGAAGTAACGAGAGAAGAATCGTATTGTATTGATAAGACAATCTCTGAGGAATCCCAGAAGATTCTACGGTATTAATTATATATATACCGCCATAATAAATTAAGTCAGGTGATATGCCTGACATTACCCCCCCAATAAGCCTATTGATACCGGGTAATAGTAGGTGGGAGTATTAAGTAGATGGGAGTCGTGAAGTAGGCCCTAGCACTATAGATATAGCTACTAACTTTCCGGTATAGACCTCTAAGTAACTATACCCTCCTCACTACAATGTAGGTTTATCCTTTCTTTTTCTAATGTTTATTACGCACTTTCTGGCGCGATCTAGCGCGACTTAGCTAATAAAGGCGAAGATCAGCCTACTCTAGCTTACTTTAGCCTAAATCTTATTAGTAATGTCCCTCGCCGCCCGTCGCTTAACGGAAGTAGCTTAGGTAGCTCTATACGCGTCTATCTACCTCCGATGTCTCCGTCGCGTCTAGGAAGGTACCCTATACGTCTAGTATTAGTTCGCTTAGTTTAACATACTTATTACCTAGTAAGTTTGGGCTGTTCCGGCGCTAATTAGCGTAATCTAGCTAATTCCGGGCGAATAGGTTTAAGGTCGACGGTAAACAGGGTAATTATTACTACTACTACTACACTAAGGGTGAAAACTGCTATAAGGTAATATTCTACCCTCTTCCTTCCTTATATTCGCTGTTCTAACATCCTTTTAGATTGATAAATCTATAGAGGTAGATATAGTAAAGCTTGTGGACCTAATGGCCAAGTACCCTACTTAAGGTTCTACTATTAGCGGTACTTAGGAATTGCTAGACGTCTAGGCTTAGGCTGATCTTATAATGGCCTATGCGAACTCGTAGGCGACAATCTGGTATAAAGTAGTACGAAGTGGCGCGATCTAACCTCTTATTATAGAAAGACTCCCTTCGGTAATAATTTCTTTATCTATAATAGTAAAGACGGCGATTCCTAGTCTAGTATAGTCGGCATAGTACGCTTACGCGCCAAGGATCACGTCCTACGTAAAGATATTAAGCGTAAGCGTAAGCTTACTAAGTCTAAGTCGGAGGAGGAGGTATTTAGTACTCCTAAGAAGGTATATTGTTTTCTGGCGCAAGGTAGTAGTATCTAGCGAGTTCTAACCCCGTCTAGGGTAAGTATGGCATTCGTAGCACCGTAGAGACTCTAGTAGAGCGTGCTACTCGCATCGCTAACTAGCTGGCCTCCCCTACCCGTGGACGGGCTCGAGCCGTCGCTCGTAGCGCTAACCGGGGTGGACGCTCCCGTCGCACCTGATTGTGGTACCTATAGGCATATATAGGCGGATATTTGGCCTACGGGTATTATTTATAGAGGAGTCTAGGTTCATAGAGTTCTAGTTAGGTTCTATAGGGAGATACCCACCGCCTGCGGGCATTATAAACTATAATTAAACTATACGGGCCAGAAAGGGCCAGAAATTAACCTATTTTAATGAGATCCTTAAAGAGATTATACTTACCTAGTAAATGTGCTCCTATATTACTAGTTACTTAGATAGCTAACCCTTACTTTTATATGGGATTTATATATAAATTTAAGTTTAGCCTATCTATAGGCCTAGCTTTTTAGGAGCTGATATACTCTCTAGCTATAAAGATAGGTATTTACCCCCTTTCTTCCTAGGTAATAAGGGGCCCTCTTTCTAGGGGTATAGATTCTACCCTAGGTATACCCTTAGGGAGTCCTTATCCTAGTACTAAAGGTAGGATTAATAGCCTAGATATATAATATTTTCTAGTACTATCCTCTCCTTACCCTTAGGAATCCTAATAGAACTCTTAGGATTATAGCCTTTATATACTAAATCCCTAGTAATCCTAGGATATCTAGAGTTAAGAAGAGATTCCTTAGGGTTCTAGCCCTAGTATTCTAGAATCTAGGATATCCTCCCTCTAGATTCTAGCTCTTCTAGGATATCTCTTCTACTCTTTTTAGATTATACCCTAGGTATAATTTATTACTCTTCCTAGGGGGCTTTATTTTATCCCTCCTAGGCTCAGGCAAATATATTATAGTATATCTCTATATGTTCTTATATAAGACTACTTGGTAGACCCCCCTTCCAGGGCTACACGACCTCGTACAGGTTTATTTCCCCTCTTAGGTACTACTTTAATCTTTTGCCAGAATTTATTCATTACTTCTAGTAGTATTATAGGACCTCTTTCCTAAGAATTATTATTTAGGGGCTCTCCTCTCTATCTTATAAAGTATTCCTATTAACCGACTGAGTTCTAGCGTCTGTCAAGTACTTCGTGCACTTCGCGCTCTTCATCGCCGTACCTTTCTAAGGTGTCCATCATTTGGGTACCTAGAGGTTATAGAGACTCTATCGGGGTCTATTTCTCTAATAATAAGGCGTGGAACACCGGGTACGCTCCGCGCAACGCGGGTAGGTGCACTTCGTATACATCTAGGCCTTTCTAGGCCAGAATGAATCCGGGCCCTATAAACTTATTATCAAGTTTCTTTTTTGGCCTTAAAGACCTCACGTGGCGCGTAGAGACGAGGACCTTGTCTCCCACGTGGAATTCAATCTCCTTTCTCCTCTTATCGGCCCTTTCTTTCTAGTACCGGTTGGAGGCGGCTATTTTCTTTCGGTATTATTCCCGTATACTTAAGACTTTTATAGTAAGTCCCTATACTAGGGGTAATTCTCCACTTCCTATTAGCCTGTCCGCAGTATCTATCTACGGGGGGATAGTGCCGTAGACGGCCTTAAAAGGGGTTAGACCAGTTACTAAGTATCTGCTATTATTATATACGAACTTAGCTATACAAATCCACTAAGCCCAGTTATCTTGTTCTAAAGAATAGTAGATTCTTAGGTATTACTCTAATATTTAGTTCTATCTTTCTATTTACCTATCTATTTATGGGTGGTAAGTAGATATAAGTACTCTTTTAGACTATAAGTAGTATATAAAGGTATCCTAATATACTAAATTCATTATTAGTCCCCTGTCTAACAGTATCTTTTCGGGAATGCTATATAGCCTAATTACTTCTTTTATCTAAACTTCCGCAAGTTCTACTACTCCCCAAGTGGACCGGAAGGGGATATAGTACGCTATCTTAGAAAAGCGGCACACTATAACAAGAATTTAATTATAAACTATTCCTATAAATCTACTTGGGGGTAGTTTAGTAATAAAATCCATTATTACTTCCTTCTATAGACTATCCGGAATCGGAAGAGGATTAAGCAAGCCGTGTAGTATATACTTGGATAGCTTTACCCTTTTATAGTATAGACAGTTTTAGATCTAGTCATCCACGTCTTTCCTTATATTCTTCCACTTATATTTCCTCGCTAACTTCCTATATATCCGGTACGCTCCAAAATAGCCTCCTATTAGGTCGTTATGGCATTCTAAGAGCGTATTCCTCTTCTTAACATCCGTAGTATACTCTTTTAGGATGGATTAAGGATCCGAAGGATCTTACTACTCCGGTAGTACTTTATAAGGTATTTCCAATATGCCGAGCGTCGGTTCAGCTTTATAGGGATTAATCTGGCCTAGAATAGCGGGATCTGGATCTTATAGAGGCGTTACCTAGTCGGCTTCGCTAATAGTCGCCTTTCTAGCTTCCTATTCACCAGGGGCAGGCGTCTCTACCCTTAGTGTATAAGGGGGACTCGGAGCTCTATACTCTAGCCTAATAGAGCTTAGGAGTTCTACCGGTAGGATCTCTTGCATTTCGGCCTCTAGTTTAACTATTTGCGATATATCGTCTTTTACTCCTAGTTGGCCTATAATATCCTCTAGCTCCTTAAAGTCATCCTTAATATCTAGGTCTGGCTCTCTAGACCTCGCCTAGGAGCGTGTGTATATTATATATATATTAAAGGCGCTTAATATCCCGAGATAAATTACTAGGATATTAAATAATATACAAGTCCTCTATAGAGACAGTAAGTCCCGTAATATAATAGAATTAACTAAGTATAGATAATCTAGCGCCAGCTTAGCCCGGAGTGCGCTAATATTGCGCTCGTTATACTTATTTACGTCCGTTTGTGCGGTATATATATAATCGGGTCTCCTTAAGATCCCGTCAGCCGGGTTCAGCTTCCTAGGCCTATATCTAATTATAAAGTTAAATCTTTATAGCTTTTCGGACCACCTCGTCTGTCTTAAGTTCAACTACTTAGTTATTAAGAAGTATTAAAGGTTTGCATAGTCCGTATACAACTTAAATGACAGAGTACTATCTAGGTACTTCTCCTAGTAGAGAAGGCACTTTACTATTACTAGTAGTTCCTTGTTATAAATATCGTAGTTATATTCCTCCGCAATTATCTTCTTAGAGTAGAAGTCTACGGGCCTCCAGACCTTTTTACCATCCTTCCTAGTATACTACTGGCTTAGGATCCCACCTATAGCCCCACCGGATACGTCGGTCTCCACTTTAGTTAGGAGGTCCTAATTAAAGTAGGCTAGGATTAGTACGGAGAGAAAGGCGGATTTTAGGCTTTTAAATACTTTCCTCCCCTCCTTGCCGATATCTAGGCCCTTAGACTCTTCTCTACGCTAAGCATAGCCGCCCCTGGCGGAATCTAGCCCTTTCCGGGTCAGATTAAGCAATAGCGCCGCGATTCTGGAGAAGTTTAATATAAAGCGCCTATAATAGTTTAAGAAACTAATAAAGATCCTGATTTCCCTTACTAAGGTAGGTATGGGCCAAGCTTGGATTATATCTACCCTATTCTTATCTACTTTAACTCCGTTAGGGGTGACGATGTAACCTAGGAACTCTATTTCCCGAGTATACTATTTATACTTACTCAGCTTTATATATAGCTTAAACTCTCTTAGTCTTTCTAGGACCTATTTTATATAGCTCTTATATTCTTCTTACGTATTAGAGAAGATCAGAATATCATCTAGGTATACCATATAGAATATATTAATAAGGCCTGCCAAAGCTATATTAATATATTCTTAAAACTAAGCTAGAGCGTTTATAAGTCCGAATGGTATTATAGTATACTTAAAATGCCTATATCTTGTACGGAAAGCTATTTTCCATTCGTCACCTTCCTTGATACGGATCCTATAGTAGGCATCCCTAATATTAAGGCGTGAGTAGATCTTTATACCACCTAGTCTCGCTAATAATTCGCTTATTAGTAGTAGTAGGTGTCTATTCTTAATAGTAACCCTGTTCAGGCCCCTATAATCTATATATAGCCTTAGGGTTCCGTCTTTCTTCTTTATAAAGAGCACCGGTGTACCTACTAGGGACCTAGAACGCCTAATCTAGCCCTTCTTAAGGTTATCATCAACGTACTTCCTTAGTACCGCCAGTTCTGAGGCCGACATGTTGTAGAGGGGCGAGAATAGCACCTTTACGCCCTTTTCTAGCTTAATAGAAAGATCTTAGTACCTATATACTAGTAGCTAGGATATAATTCCCTTTAAGTAAATATTAGCGTAATCCTTATACGCTTTAGGAAGGTATTCCTCATTTTCCTCTACTAAGGAAATGTAAAGGACGTAATAGTCCGATTTGCCTAACCTAAGGCTTTCTAAGAACTTAATAGGAGTTTCTATGTCGATATAGACAAAGTTGGTGCTTAGTCTCTCTTCTAGGGCTTTCTACGCCAACTTCTTAATACTAAAATCCACTTCGGGGTTCACGAAGCTTATAAAGGGCATTCCTAAGTACATCTTGTACTTATAGAGAGTTACGACTATAAATAGGACATTCTAGGCCATTTTACGCCCGAAGGAGTCAGTAAGAGTTACTTCTATCTTAAGGATACTATAGGTAGTTACCGGTCTACCATTTATACCGTGCGTAACAATCCTAGTAGGTAATACCTTCTATTATAGATTATGTTCCTTCGCAAGGACAGTATCTATAAGATTTAAAAATGAACCCGGATCTACTAGTACTTTAAAGGGGGTGCTTTTACCACCAATTTAAGCTTAGATAGTAATTAACTTGTCTGCGGCAACCGATATAGGTCCCTAGAGTACTCTAGCCTCCCTTAGATCGGTTTCTAATTTAAGGTGGGCTAGTAGATAGGAAAGTATATCTACTAGCCCCTTACTTTTTCCGAGTAGGAATATTTAGTGTCTTGTTTTAACCGGTACGCCTTTACTACGTCCTCGTTCCTATAATCGGGAACGATATAGCCTATCTTACTATATACGAAGTATTTAACCGAGTCTTTACTTCTATTATCCCTTCGGGACCTTTCTAGCCTATTATAGCGCGAACGCTTCCTTCCTTAGAGGACTCTATCCCTATTATCCTTATCGCGCCCTCTCTTACTTAAGCTGCGACGCTCTTTATTTCAATTGGATAAATCGCGGTCCTTTAACCTACTAGGCTCCTTTAGGTCGCGAGTTAATCTGGATACGCCTATAAAGTTACTAGCCTCCTCTTTAATGACGGATAGGGTAATTTTAGACATTTTTAGACGAAATGTAAGCTCTTCCCTAATAGACTAATGCATAGAGCCTAGATAATCACGTATCTATTAATTATTGTCCGTAACGTTCGCTTCTTCCTATAAGGGCTTTAAGTATTCAAGTAACTCTCTTAGAGTTTACCCTAGTTACTAGCGGCACCTCCGAATTTAGTCTACCGCCCTAAACATTCTCTATACTAGTGTACTAAGTATATCCAGTATCTTCTTTTTCATAATTACCCATGTAGGCCCTCCCGGATAGATATCGCCAGCGTTGCGGTAGTAGTTTATCCAAGTTATCTTAAGAGTGGAGTCGAGGTATTACTTTATAAATATAAGCTTCGTATTCTCGTCTCTAAAGTAAACCGGGTTGTTTGCGAATAGATCGTCGCAATCCTAGGCCTAAGTATTAAATTCTAAGCGACTCTTGCCCGTATACTTCTTAGGTACTCTTACCTAAGGAATATAGACTCGCTCTATATTCCTCTTCTCCTCTAGCTCCTATTTACTATTAAGGGTGAGCAAGGTAAGGGCTTGTAGGTTCCCCGCCTCTATAGAGTCCTTAATACGCCTTAGCTCGGCGATTCGCTCCCTTTAGAGTCTTTATTTAACCTAGCTTTCTAGGTCTACGAGCTCGCGGGAAGTAGAGTTACTCTCTATATCCCCTAGGTCCGATATAGAAGCTCGTTCGAAAGACCCGGTAAAACTCGGGGTTTCTAGTATATCCTAGCCTAGACTAGGGCTAGCCGCGGCTTAGAACCCTTCCGTACGCTTATTAGCTTTAGCCTCGGCTAGAGCTCTCTCGCGCGTTAGTCTTTCGTTTAGATTGGCCTCCCTCTAGAGGCGCTACGATTCTAGAGCCTCTTCTTACTAGATACGTTCCGTAAGAGCTCTATCGGCCTCGCGCTAAGCTATATTAGCTTCTCTCTATACGCTTACGTCTTATATATAGCGACTTAAGGTATACCGAATCCCAGGGAGTAACTCGCTGATATTCGGGGCCGTTTAAGGTTCTATAGCTTTAGATTCTATAGGTATAGCCCGACTTTAGGCGTCTTCCTCGGACATATCGTCTCGGAGGTCCTCGCTACGTATCCTAGCGCCTAGTAGGCCGTTCGCGCTTCCTCTTATACTAAGTTCGGATATAGTAACTATACTTCTTCTCTCTATATCCTTTAAGGTACATAGAGAGATTATAATGTCAGATAATGTAGATTTAAAGTAACGAGAGAAGAATCGTATTGTATTGATAAGACAATCTCTAAGGAATCCCAGAAGATTCTACGGTATTAATTATATATATACCGCCATAATAAATTAAGTCAGGTGATATGCCTGACATGGGGGGTGGCGTCGAAGCACGTGAACGAGCACGTGCGGGTGCGTCTCAACTCGACGAGTTTCGACTTCTGCTCAGACTCCATCGCCTCCCACACGTCGACACCCTCTGCCCCTCGCATCCCTATCCTTGTACAGCCATCGCCATGGCCCTGGCCCTACGAGCATCCCGGGTTCGCGAAACTCAGGACGCGATGTCCCACCAGTCTTGCATCTACTTTCGCCGGACCTGTCTCGTCCAAGGTGCCTCTCCTGTCTCGTGCAAGGTACTTCGATCAAGCAACTGCCAACTCGATTCCACACCGCCAGCTCACAACACGCTGCAGTAACAGCTGCGGCAACAAGCTCGGTCGTGCATCCTACGACCCGGATGGCAGTCCTGCAATCTACAAGCTTCCAGCTTGCTGAGCCTGTCGAGATTCATTCCAAGTGGAGACGCAGGAAGCCCTGATGCGCAACAAGCACCTTTTGCTCAGAAGCCATCTTTCTTAGAGATGCGAGGTCAAGTTCTAGTCCACGAACGGGCAGTGTATACACAACGAGCAGGACCCTCGGCGCAAACGCGAAGCTTGCTGGGCTCGTCCAAACTGACTCGACTTTGCATGATTGGAAGTCCCACCTGAAAGCAGTGAGCATGACAAAGACGGGCCAAAAAGATGACAGTGCCGTAAATACTCCTCACAAAAGGCAGTCCGTCGACTGATACGAATTTCAACCTCAGCTCATTACCAAATGTAAAGACGTGGATGTTTAAAAAAAGAAGTAGAACACGAACAAGGCAGGCCACGGTTGCGCTGAAGTGTACTGATGTCTGAAACGTCGGTGTAAACAAGATTGACATGATTTACATGCGTGGCAAAAGTTGAGCGATCGAGGTGTCAGCACATTCCATCAATCTTGCTTACAGATAAGTAGCAAGTGCTACATCGACGGGGGTGATTGTGTGGGCTCCGTGATCGGTAGGAGCGCGCGTTGAGTTGTATCACTTCAACGCCCACGCACTCTTTGCGTCTCAATTGCTTGGTGTACGCTGCCCACTGCAAGGATCGCGTAACGTAATTGAGTCGCTTTGGACACATGCCCTGAGGGTCATCCCTTGCCATTCTTTACCTCAAAGACGTTGCAAGCACCGGATAGTCCGAGATGGCCACTAGCGGAAAGATATATTGGCATTCTTGTCTAGTGGTTCAAAGTGCGCTGGTATTTCTGGCTTTTCAATCATGGTCACCAGGGCGATGATTTCCCATGAGTTCGAGCTTACAAGTGCAGGAACGCCTTCACAACGACCATATCTCCTCCTTTATTTCATCAACGAAAAGAATGCCAGCATGAAAAGGAAGAACGTATTACAACCTCTTTTGGACCGAGACCAACCATTCTTACTGGAACAAATAGCCCACTGTTGACATCCGAGCTAGCGTATAAGTTATCACAGGAAGAACTAGCTGGAGCCTGGTTGAACTGTGGAGTGATTCTGGGATTTCAGGAGGTGATGTGAACTAATGCTTTCATGCTAAACACGACCCAGCCATCGAGATGTCTCCTTGGATAGAAATGGGACAAAACGAGGGGCCCAACGCCAATGCCTCAAGATACTGCCTTGATTCGTCCTTATGTCCTGTAGATCTCAATTGCGTTGTATATACCGCACAGGAGCCGCCGTTGGGTCTCGATAGTCAATCACCACTCCGTACAACCCGTCTATCGCACGAATGTAGAGCACTCTCTGGACCGTGTTCCATGGACATATGGGCTCAAGTATATGGAGGACGCCGAAGAGCATTGTTCTGGAGGTAATGATTCTCATAAGTGGAATGCAGTAGAGAAGATATCAGCAAAGAGTGAAACTGACATCTACAACAGCCTAGCTCATACTTTACGAATCATGCTGCGAAAGAAGGCCGTCGAATTTGCCGGTTTTCCTTATTGGCCTCCCTACAGAGTTCAGAGTTCAACATGACCTGTGGTCATGGATGAACTAACCTTGCTCTCCATTCGAGAGAGTTAAAATATTGGTGACGCACATATCGCATGTACTCCACTTACTGGCCGGAAGGGTCTTTCATGCCATGGTCTTCCTCCTTGTTGACGACTTTCGCAACAACGAAGCCCATGATAACAGACGTAGCGGCCCCAAGAATGATGAGGAAGGTGATGAGAGCGTAGTCCATCACGATGCTGGCTGAATTTCGCTTTCGGTCGTTTGAAATGGTTGGAGGATAGCGGACCTTCGATGTGATAGGGAAAGACTGAAACGAGTGTTGACCACGGGTTAGGGGGATATGAACTGGACTTATCTGATGAGAAAGGAGATTGATTGAAGATGATAGCTTTGCCAGAGAAAAGAGACACGATGTAGAACAAGAAGAGGATATCGACTTTCTTTCTTGTAAGACATTGGAAAGGCACTGAGAGATCCGGACACCAAGGTCCTGTCATCTTCCATGCTTCGGCTCAGTTGGTGGCACCAACTATCCTCATTCCAGCAAAGAAGACGCCGTGCAGATGGCCAAACGACAGGTAGCTTGAGAGAAGCCACAACAGGCAGATCACTGGAAGGGCGCCTGTGATTGGCCAGTACGGCTAGAGATGAAATTGGGAAAAGCGTACGAATTGTACGAGGTAATGCGCCCTTCAAAATAACAAGGCAGGAATAGAAACGTACGAGTAAGGAGAGGCCAAGCTTCGTTACCTAGTCGAGAATGGCTACAGGGATAGTGCTGGACTGCGGGAGCACTGGATGCAAGCTTTTTCGTGAACGTATTCATCTACTGTAGTAGGAGGTACCTGCACTGCGCCCAAGGATCACATGAGATCTTGTCGATTATGTTCGGTACTGGTGGTGAAAAGCTTGATATGCTGTATTCAGCAGGCACCGAGATGTCGTTAGCTAGACCTACCTTGCCATGGTGTAGAGCTGTAGTAGTAGGAATGGGCTGCTCGAGATTCGGGGGAGTGGTATCACGTGACAGATATCTCGCTCCTTTCCGTCCCCTCCCCTCTACTTCGCCCTCTCAGTCAATCGAGCCTCTTGCCTGCTTTCTCATTTCCACCATCCATATCTCGTTGCCCCCACACTGCACGAATGACGCATGCATGGAACAAAAACGCGCTCTCTTTCCCTACTTCTCCACAATCCAGAAGCAGAATGACAGATTCGGCACCTCACTTTCTTGCATCAAGCTAGAGATTGTGCCGGTCGTCTCCTGATAAAGTGTTGTTAAAAAATGCTATCCCGAGCTCTGGCAAATTGGAATGAGCTCGAATAAATGTTCTTTGAAAGAGAAAGCCGCTATGGGTAAGTGGAAGAGACGTGCATTTATACGGTCAAGCTGTCCGAAGGTCGAGGAAAGATTGGTCGTCTTAACTAGCATATCAATTTTCCACGTTATATCGCCACCTCTCACGCTCCCAGTACTCTTCAACAGTCAAATCCTTTCCATTAATTGTTGAAGTACATGGTTGAGAGGTAGCCACCGCAAAAGGCAATCAAACACTTCAATCCCCAATTCGTTCCACGCATCTGAAACTTTTTCATGCCACCTTGCACCAATGCAGCTCGGTACAGCCTCCCTTCACTCTAAACGCTTGCGAAGTGATCAACACCCTTCTTCAAGGAGTCAAGGAGTTGTTGCAGGAATGGACTCGCAGCAGGGAGCAATGAATCCGGAATCTTAGACTTGGCAGCGGCCACGTAACGAGTGGAGACATCCGACAACTTTTTCAAGTCCTCCAAAACAACGGCGTGGACCTTTGCCTTGATGAACAGGTCTTTTTTCAACACCAGATCGTCGATGATGGTTATGGTGGTCGTGGCAACTTCGGAAGATGGCTTCGCGAGTGTCATGGCCGCCGCTTGTGTCATCTTGCCAGGTGTGTTGTTGATGTCTGCAATCATCTTCTCGGTGATCTTGATGGTGTCGGTCGAGAGGGTGGACATTTCTTTGAGGATTGCCACGACATCATCACCGGCTTTCATACCAGTGATTTTGGTGATCAAGGCCTTAGCATTGGTGAGGATGCCCTTATAGCCATCGAGTACGAAGTTGATGTTGGAGATTTCCTGTCGCTTGTGGAGCTCGACCGATGGCGCAGCGAATGAGGCGCCGACTAGGGCGAGTGAGGTGAAGAAGGAGAACCGCATGGCTAATTGAGAAAAAAGTAAAGAAAGTCTGGAGAGAAGTTGAGAACGAATGACAGTTAATGCGGCGTCAATGTTAAGAATATGGGTGCTGGTTTGTTGCGGCCTATAGGATCTTTAAATTCATCGATCATCCCACAGAAAGCAAATGATCTTTCCCTTCTCTTCCCAATCTCTTTATCCAGAACAAGTGTGGTGTACCGCCAAAGGTACATGTTCTCAGCGTGATCCCTTCACACCACGCATATCAATTGTCCGTTAACACCCATACCGTCGATCTCATCTAGATCCCACATTCCTGATTGGCTACAGCACTTCCTTGTCACGAACTGGGAGTTTAATCCTAAGCCCATCGCTTGGCCAGATATTCATGACGATGAACGGCCCACGGGTAATCATCGCCTGACAAGCCTTCACGGACCTAGGATATTCATCCGGTAGAAGATTGCTTTTCGCGATGTTGGAATGGAAGACACTGAAACCAAAGTAATGCGACCCACTAGACACAATGCCGAGCAATTGTGAAGTAAAAGAAGTAACCACGTGGCTGGGTTGTTATTCAATAGTTGCCATTATTTAGACATCAATCAAGCGCTCTGCCGGGAGAAGTGGTTCTGGCACACTTGTTGATTATCCCGGAGGGGCCTCTAACTGTGATCAGAAATGGGTACCAAGCCTCAATTATTGTGTCTCACTGTGCGGGGGCGAGCAGATACGACGATGCTCGCAAAAACTGTGGCCTCTCTCCCTCCTTCTCGGCGCGTTCCTAGTCTGTCCTTGAGCAATCTCGAGTGTTGCCAGGAAAATGAAATCGACAATCGAGGCTGACTCCAAGCGTCCAACAGCTTGACTAGCCAACTGGAGGCTGTATCACCGACACCGCTGGCTCATCAAGCTCGTGTCATCGTCTGCAGCTTGATGATTATCGAAGTCACAAAACATGCTGGCGATTGATGCATCCCTCGAGCTGATGGAGCCGGGTCCAAACATTAACGATCAATAAAGCAAGCCACTTTGCAACCATTAAAACCACTTCATCATCCATGGAATCGACCCATGCCGCGAGCCATCGAGCAATCAAAGCTGACAGATCCAGACAGTATCAGGAATCCAGTGATGGCCATCATCTGCAATGTACCCCTCTTGGTCAATCCCAGGCTGGGCTAGAGAGCGAGGAATATTTCCCTAGATCCTCGCGGCCGAGGCTGGCTAGTCTTGGTCTGCCGGATGACGGGCCGAATATCCCAGGGCTTGATAAGCGCTGCTTCCGGCCGTCGACACCTTTCGCGGTCGCCTCGTCCCTCGGACAAATTGGATGCATGCCGTGGATTGATCCGCTCCCCACGAATCTGCTTGTTCCATCTTCTTCATTATTGAATATTGATCAACACCCTTCATCTCTCACCTCCCCGTCCTTCAGATTTCTCTTCCAGTACTTGCCCCTGCTGCTGCATGTACCACAGTAACTCTCTCCTTTCCCCAATCGCAGGCGAAATACCCCCTGCAGTCTTCTACTATGGTATATATGCTCTTCCTCCTCAGCTTCAATACCGCCATGTACGACCTGCCATTTGTTCCCTCCAACCCCAAACTTTGCGTTTTCAGGTCCTGCAATAGGTAGTTCAAACATTGTATCAGTCGACTCGGTACAAGTTGCACATCTAGTCATCCCCGTGTCTCAACACTACGCCAGGCTCTTACTAAATCCAGTCGTATCTTTCCTCCGCCCCTCACCTACACATCTCCGTGATCTCTTACCTGTTGGTACTTGTTTCGATCACCATCTGCTCGCGCGACGCCGTACATCACATATCTGAAATACTATGTACCACGGACTCACGCACCGCTCGACTTCAAAATTTCGCAGATAGCGCTGGAACTTACGAGGCCACCCACCACTGCGCCAATGTTTCGACGCTTTCCCTCCTAGCTTTAAGACCCTCATTAGTCGCCTGAAGTACACAGTACAAATCTTCCAAGGCTGATCTTCGGAGTCCATATTGACGACCTTGAAGACCAAATGCCACGCATCTTTTATTCCATGCGCCGTGGGTCTCGATCGTTTCGCTGCGCAAGACTCATTCCGAGCCGAGACTTTCAATTCGTGACCAGATACAAAGTTGAACCGAGTTGAGGCTGCGTCACAGCAGCGAAAACTGTGATCAAGCAGAAACGACTGCCGCAATATCTACCATCATTCGAGAATTTGTTGAACAGATCAGAGACATTGTGAAAGGATGATGAGAGGGCGAGAAAAACCACATTTCCAGAGTGGAATAAATCCGTGTCCTGCAATCATGATCTCGAGGCCGTAATCCATCTGTGGCGAAGGCGATAGTCGTGCGAACTATGAATGTAGTGGTTCCAAGTGTATCCATCTATGGACGGATTAAAAGTCAATCTGAAATCTTGCCAACCTGGTTGAAGCTTACTCTTTTTCACAGTAACTTAGCTGTGGAAACCGCTGTCCACGGAAGATTCGGCCGAATGAAACTCTTCCGAAGATGGGCCGTTAACAACAACGACTCACGCGTCATGAGCTGGCAGGTCGTTCTTGCTCCTTTCCCGATAGCCCAACGCCTGATCTAAACGAGAATATACCTGACTAGATCTTGGCGCTGGGATATGAAGAAGAGTTCACACCGGTCGAAGGCTTTGTTGGATTGACGTTTGCAGGCTTGAAAACAAGTTTAAGTTCAAAGGAGAAAATCAAGCAAGGGGAAGATTTGCAAGGCAGATCTTCGAACCAACCAATGATGAGATTGGTTGGTGCCCAAATACAATGAATTGCTCTCGTGAAATTATAATTGAGCGTGATATGAAAGCCAGGTGGGAGAATAAAGAGGACAACAACGATGATTGCTCGAGGAAGACACGATTTATTCCACTTTCCTTTCATGCTCGACAGTTCAAACCAACCAATGAATGTCAAACATGAGAGCAAGAGCATCGATTGTTTCGAGGAGGGTGTCGCCGAGAGGTTGAGACAATGCTTTGTAGTAGCCGGGGGTGAAATTTGAAGTACCTCCTAGCTCTTAAGGCGTCTGGACATGTTGTTCCAGCTGATTCAGCCGCCCAGGATCGAAATGCAACATGTTGGATGTTGTTCAAGTTGCTCGTCATGTAGAAGCAAGAGGAAGACCTGAGGATTGACCATCTTCGATGAACGTTGGAAAGATTGTGAAATGTCTCGTGCGTGTCTTTGACCACTGCACGATGGTCGCTCCAATCCTCTCTTGCGTCAGGCTCCGTGCATTCTGAAAGCAGTCTTTTAATCCGGCAAAGCTATCAGACCAGCTGGTTCGCTGGTGGGAACGCTGTGAATGTAACGTCGCATCTAGAACAACACCTCGTCCTGTTTGCATTGCTCTGCCTGAGCCATCCACCATTGCTCATCGCGTAGCGTATGAGAATCGCTACTTTGTCGCATGGAGCCAATGTTCCTGTCAACGGTTTGAAGTATCTGGAAATACAGTCATCCACATTGTGCAGCCAAACTCATGGAAAGAATGGACGGATGCCAGAAGATGTGATATGGGATTCGCATGGAAGATCTTTTGGGTGATTCGGAGGATGCGAATATCTTCGAGCATATCAGCTCTTGAAGGACCAGAGAGCATGTCGATCAGATCACTGGGGGGCTCGTTTCCTGTTGCAAGCAGCACACACCACCGAATCAATCCTCCTCCATTTGATCTCCTCTACTTGCAGCTTCACGCGGGCTCAAGCCCCTCAAAACAGCCCTCTGCCTTTCAATCATCCTCTCCAATTCTTGGATCTCTTCCTCTTGCTCCTCAACACTCCTCTCAATATCAGGTACCGCCCGTAACGCCACTCTAGCCCTCTGCATCCTCACTTTAACATGCGAAACTGCCGGACCCAAGTTCTTGATATCGAGATGGTTCTTCAAGTCCCAGATTTTGTCGGACGAATCCGCACCTGTTGTACCTTCGGCGCTCGAGGCAGCGTCCACGCCGTCGACACTGCTGGCGCCATCTAGATTAAGTAGTGGAGCGCCAGAAGGTACGGAAATGCGTCTTAGGAGTACGTGCAGGAGCGGAAGGAAGTCGAATGTTTCTGGTGGTGGAAAAGGCTCTGCTTCGGTGCTTGGGAGGACTGGTGTGTGAACTGTTGTCGAGGGCTGGCGACTGTGCACTGCTGGTGTGGCCATTTTGTTGTTGAGGGGTGGAGTTTGTTTTGGTTGGAAGGTGATGGATGATTGCTAAAAGAGGGTGAGCTCTAAACGCGGCAAGCTTCAAACTACCTCCTATGCAGTCACGCAGTGTACTTCAGACCACGTCAACACGTTAACAGGCCTAGCAGTTGTTGTTCCCGAGGATAGGCAAAGGCTTGTCACCTCTTCATCATCTTTCGAGGGAGAAACGACTCGTAAGCAAAGTCACATTAATATCACAAGTGGAGACAGATCATATTCTACATAGAGGCCAGAATGCGAGCAAACGACTAGACAATATTCTCCATTCCACTGCTATCTCATGTATTCGTTTTATACACCCGAATATACCGCCGTCACGCCTCGTCCACATTCAATCCTTTGCTCCAATTCGACATTTCTTCCATCAACCTTGACCTTCTTCTTCGGCGTAATCTGAAAGCGATGTGATTCTTTCGCTCTGTAGCCCCTTTCGGCTTCCGAATCCAACGGCTGGATATAGATTGGATTGCTGACGTTGTTCCTCTTTCCAGTTCCCAGTTGATAGAATTCGTTGTTCCCGAAGAACACGATGTCGGCGCCCCAGTTTGTGTCATTCTCGCTAGACTTGTCGTGGGCATGGACATAGGTGATGTTGTCCATGACCGCCGCAGAGTGTGTTTGACCGACCGAGAATCGTGACAATCGAATGGGCACAGTCTTATTGTTAACTTCGTCATACTCGAAAAGGCCACTAAGGGATGGGATCTTCACAGGCGTGCTTTGCACATGTGTCCATCTTCCATTGCCTAGGTTGCCCCATATACCTTGACCGCAAGACCACGTGTCGGCCGTTATATTGCCGAGTCGTCGGAGGGCAATCTGATCGTCGTTGGGGGAAGCGACTCGTGTTGCGTCAACGCTGAAATAGGAATTCGACCCGCCAGCGGCTACACCTGTCACTTTTGGGACTTGGCTTGTTCCCGCATAGAGCTGTTGGATAGGTAGCAGTGAGGGCACATCCACGATCGAAGAGTCCGAGTTGTAGTCCATGCCCAATTGACCCAGCGAGTTGTCGCCGAAACTGAAGACACGACCATCCTTGTCCGCTGCTAAGCTGTGATAATCACCAGCAGCAATTTTTGCGATGTGAAAACCATTTAGTGTCGACACGGCGTGAACGGTATCATACGATCCGGCAGGTCGCGTTGCCCAGGTCAGTCCAGGTACTCCCATCTGCCCATGTCGCGGAAAGTCCTGAGATCCAGCGGCTGCTGAGAAGAGACGGCCTTTGGATGTGAGAATCAGGACATGCTCCAGTCCTCCCGCAATGTCCGTCACTTTCTCGCCCCAAGCCAGGTCATTCGGTTCGAGTTTGCGATAGCTTATTGGTGCGGTCGACTTCAAGAAGGGTATCCAAGATGGTTCTTGTAATTTGGGTCCGGTAAGCTGCTCGTCTTGCGAAGCGGGTATCGAGTAGACAGTGCCACCGTCAGCGAGTGCGATGATCCTATCTCTTGACAGGGTCAAACTGCGCAGGTTTTTGCCCTTCAATGTGACCTCTGGTTTCCTGCAGTCGGCGGAGTATCCCGTTCCCCATTGTAGCAGATTTCCTTCCTGGTCGATGGCGCCGCCGAACTGTCTCGAGAGCTTGAGATCTCTAAGAAGCACTCCTTTGAAACATGGAATCCACCTCGGTGTCTTGACGAACTTGTCGTCCGAGGATGGGTCCGCAACTCGGTGGCTGTTTGCACCCCACGCGTACACCCCCGGGTTCTCCCAGCTCTTCTGAACTTGCAGGTGCTGCGAGCTGATCAGGTTGCGGTTGTCCTCCTTTGATTTTGCTTTCCTGCGTTCGGCCTCGAATCTGGGCGTGGGATCTGACTCGGGCTCTTCGGCGCACACTGGTTGGAGCAGTCTGAGTCCCAAGTGCCATTGGGTGAAGGAGACGACGGCGAGCGCGGCGGCGGCGGTGCCAGCGGCAGCGACAAGATGCCTTTGCGGTCTGGCCTGTCGGCTCGCGTGTCGAACCGACTGGCCATGTCTGAGGGGAGTGCGTCTACCGCATCGAAGGGCCACTCGACGAGCGCATGTGGAGGTGATCATGATGCAGACAGAGCAGAAGGAAAAGTCTGGATCTGGGCTCCCGGCAGTGGCAGGAGTCGCAGGACTGGCAGGACTGGCGGGCTTGTCGCCATGGTGTCTGAGACGAGTGTCTTGATCATAAGCGTCATCGAGTTGCCCTCAGGCCCTCAGGGCTCCCTTGACGCTGGCTGACCCACCAGGGCCACCACCAAATTAGCCTGCCACGCCTGCATTTCGACGGGAGCCCCTATTCTGTGCCCATGCCTGTGCCTGTGCCTGTGCCCGTGCCTGTGCCTATGCCTATCCTTGGGAGGGAGTATCTCCTAGTGAGTCGGCACCACCGCAATAATGTACGATGAAGGCTGGCACACTTCCGTCGTGTCCAAGCCGCAGCAAGAGAAGAGCCCCTCCACGGCCGCGAGGAGGCGCCAGACGATCAATGTAAGCCGATACTTCTCGCACTCGAGCTGCATTTGTTCTGATGCGCATTCCAGGAGGGCATTCAGGCTGATGGCGCTCCCGTAGAAGCTCTGCTCAACAATGTCCACGACCAAGTTCTGGCACATGGTCCCCCGTCTGCCACTCTCGCCCGGAGAGCAAAATCCTATAGCGACTTCTACGACGTAGTCAGGAACCATATTCGCAAAGAGTACAAGCTGGAGAGGACCTTCCCCAGGAAACGGGCCAGGAAGCGTCTGATACGGACCGACGTCGATTTTGGCGCCTGGTACACTGGCATCAAGGGCGACCTGCTGGGTGCTAGCCATGAGGAATATCAGTTTGCCAGCCCCAGTCCCTCCACCGAATCTACGGCCACCTACTGACGCGATACAAAGGCTCTATAGAGACCAACTGACACTTGCGGAATCTCACCTCAACTCGTTACTCGCATGCGCCGACTCCACCCTCGAGCTCCTCGCCGGCCTGTCCCACTCCTTTAAGGCTGTTGAGTCGCAAACCACAGCTTTCCAGGCACAATGCGAGCACCTTTTGAACGACCAGAAGCGGACTCTGAAAATGGCAGACGACATAGCTGATAACCTGCAGTACTATACCTACCTGGAACCAATCACGAAGCGTTTGAACGCTCCTGGTGCAGGAAGATGGGTCCAGACAAAGGAGTTCTCGGACTCGCTGTCAAATCTGGACGCGTGCTTGGAGTACATGCAATCTCATGTTCGTAACCCTGTGGTTGCTTTGGTCATAGCTTATCTTTTGGTAGCCAGAACAACGCGAATCTACCTCCTTCCGCTCTCGATACCGGCTTTTGCTCACACGAGCTCTTACTCTCATCCGAAACCATTTTGCAACTGCCTTGAAAGACGTGGCCGCGGATGTGACCAAGCGTATCGCTGAGCGTCAACTCAATGATACCACTCAATCAGCTCTGCTATACGCGAAATTTCGAGTTCCGGCGCCCGAGCTGAGGCAAATAGGTTTCGAAATCCAACGACGTGCGGTACCGCCAGAAGGAGCCGAGCCTGGCACCGAAGCCGAATATCAAAGTCTGATGAATGAGCTATACCAAAGCTATTCTGCCACACGAGGTAGGATTCTGCGCCCTATTATAGCCAAGAAAATGGCGGATATTTCAGCCGCGCCCAGCACATCGAAGGATCTCCTATCCTTCTCTCAGAGTAGCATCAGCTTCGTCCGAAGCGTGTGCTTTGATGAATATGATCTTTGGAACGAATGGTTCGCTAGCGACGAGGGGCTTTACCCTTTTCTTGAAGCCATGATGGAGCCCTTTTATGACTACTTGCGACCTCGCACGATTCGCGAGACCCAGCTGCAGAAACTATGTGAACTGTGCACGCTTTTGCAGACACGATATATGGAAGACGATGATGAGGATGGCGAGCGACATTCTCCACAAGGTCCCCATTTGGACTTCTCATCACTAATACACCCAGCACTGGAAGATGCACAGACCCGACTCGTGTTTCTCACGATGGCGACGTCAAGGAATGAGATTGAGTATTACAAGCCAAAGCCTGAAGATCTCGATTATCCCGCTAGAGCGAGCAAGGCGGCGTTCACGAATTCGAGATCCAAACACCCAGCTCTGTCCGGCCGAAGGGCGTCGAATGGACCGATGACGCCGATGCCGAGGACGCCGATTATTGTTGACCAAGACAGTCCGGAGGGCCACTTCGTCTTCGAGCCAGCTATGCAAGAGTGCTACCCTACCCTGCGTAAAGCAGTTTGGCTTCTCAGCAGGATATATCGGCTTGTTCACGTAAAAACAACATCATCCATCCCATTTGTAAACTTTGCTAATATGCCCAGTCCGCTGTTTTTGATGACCTCGCACATCAAATCGTCCACCAAACCACTCTTTCTCTCCATACGGCATCGATGCAAATCTCCTCTCGGGCCTCGCCTACTGACGCACAATTATTCCTCATCAAACACCTGCTGACTTTGAAACAACAAATCGTTGCCTTTGATATTGAATTCGTCTCACCCGACATTCACCTCGATTTCTCCTCCATGACATCCACGTTCTACGAGCTCCGTTCACGGGGCGGCCTCTTTAACCCATCGAACCTAATGCGACTTGTAGGAGGTGGCCTCATTCCAACGGTAGTGCACAACATGCTTGACGCCAAATCCGAGCTCGATGGGAGGCTGAGGACGGTGATCAACGATTTCGTGTCTGGATTTGCGACCAGGATGACTGCGAGTATAGATGAGCAGTTGGCGACGAAGAAGGCGGCACAGCTGGATGTTGTTGCTGCGACCACTGAAGTAAGGCTCAAAGTGGAAAAGGATGTGGTGTTTTTGAGAGCAAAATTGGAAACGTATATTAGGGATGTGAGGACGAGGGAGACGCTTGTGCAGGCAGTAATGGAGCAGGTCGTCACCAGCTATGAAGATTTCTTTGAAAAGTTTATCAGTGGTCAAGGAGGAGCCGGTGGGGGAACGAAAGGAAAGGCGAGTGTGGATCAAGCTTGGGATCCAAGAGTCTTTGAAGAGTGGGCGGGTGGTATTTTCAATGTCGGGAGAATCGGGTTCATGGACGATGAGGATGGAGAGGAGAGCATGGGAAGGAGTGAGCTGGGCAGTGAGTAAACTGACACGGGGGACTAGAATTGAACGGGTTGATGAATCAAGGAATAACACCTCTGCACTCCTATGCGTTGCCAGTCTTTTTGCCTCGGCCTAGTTGAATCATATAATAGAGAGGCACAGTGGCTTCACCAGTTCAGTGTCCCTCCGTCTCCAGGTCGGTGTTACGAAATCTCCTCTGGATGTAAGCTTCACTAACCTCGGATCAACATCGATCCTTGCCTGGCGACTTTTAGTTAACAATTGTCTCGCCAGACGTGGATCGATATGGATCTTGTGTTTGTTGCAGATGATAGGTCAGTCAAAAGTGACTGGTGTATCGAGGGAAACAGAATTAGTGAACCCGCTATGGAGGCGTTGAAATATAATGGTTGGCTACCCAAGAGCGCAACATGCTCCTACCGCGAGGCTGAGGGATGGGCTCCCCGATTTCGCCCCTGAGCAACGACGGCAAAGGTTTGCAGGATGAAGTCGCATCATAGATATGAATCGACACGGTTACGGTATACCTCCAATTGGGATTGCTATCAAGATGGGTGACTAAGGAAATATTTTCACGGTTTGCACTTTGACGTTGCTCGTCTCCTTTTCCCCCGTGGCCGACATGTAATAGCTCGCAACTCATCATGTCTGTACGAAGGGACAGAGGGAACTCTGCTGCTGATCCGTTTAATAGGTACAGTCGTTCTGGGATAGAAGGAGTGAACGGCAACGGAGCAATAAACAATTCCTCCGAGACTTCACTTCCCTAGCAATTGAAAGCGCCCCCCTCCATTCCTCCCCTTCCCCGACCTCAATTAGCTCCATCTGCTCAAGCCACACACAGGAGAGACCTGAAAGAACCACTTCGCCGCATCTCCGGCGTAAACAGTAGAGAACAGCTTACGGCTGTAATGAAGTTGCTCATATTAAATCGTCAAGACGTCGAGGTTGGTTGCCTGAGCTAGGGGCTTGAAAGCGAGACGGGTTATTAATGGATCTCTTTCCTACAAGGAGGACGCGGATGGAGAAATTTTGGACGGGTTTCATGGCGAAGACGGCATATCGAGAGCCTGTAACATGTACTGAATGGATAAACTTGTCATTAAGACCTACATGTCCACATCAGCACACCAAAGTCTATACGTCGATTTATACAGCCATACGCCAAAGGCAGAATTTCCCATCCTCATTACGAACTCCGATAGACCAAAATGCCAGGCAGTGGTGAAATATCCTTGTACGCTCTCAATCAAGCAACGCCGCACGACCTGCTCTTTCTCTCCTTTTTTTCTCACCGGTCTCTAGACCGCGCTCATGGGTATTCCACCCGCTCCTGTGCCTCCTGTCGTTTGCGGAAGGACTCCGTAACGTCCATAGACTTTCTGGTCTACACTGACGTAGTGTGGTATCCTTCCGAGAAGGTTGAGCTTGCCCTCAATCCATCGGAGGAGCTTTTCAGGTGGTGCCAAAAATTTGATGTACCCAAGTCCCCAAAGATAGCCAATACCCGCGCCACACAGGTGTCCCAAGATCGAGGTTGGAGGTAGGACATGTATCAGACTCAGGAAAGACGTGGCGAGAATAAGGAGGAGCGGCAAAACTGCAGTCGGAATGCGGTATGCGCGTGGTAGGACGCCATATTCAGGGATCTGAAGATATGGCTGGGTCTTGGCGAGGGTGAGGATCTGAGAGGAGAGAAGCAGGAAGATCCAGATGCTGGCGCCTTCAACGGGGCTGTTGGTATGGAGGAGGAAGTGGGAGATGAGGACGTAGAGCCCGGCTGGGAAGGTGGAGAAGGCTGTCGCGTGACGTGTTAGCCAGAGCTGTTGGATCGGATTGGCGCGCACAGTGTCTCCTTGTGAGATGTGCAGATACATACGTCCAGTAAAGAGGATCAAGGTGACCAGAGACCCGTGTTCTGCTTCAAAGCGCTCGAGCAAAGGAGCGAGAGCTACCAGATTGGAGAGGGTATGTATGAGGCCAAGATGCAGCAGGGGGTAAGTGTTTATCCTGTGCATGCCTCCAGCCATGACCTCGGTGGGGATGAGCTGGGCCCAGTGCTGGAAACCATTGCTGACGCCCGCGATCCAGAAAAGGACGATGACGATGAGGATGATGCGGGTGATGAGTGGCAGGCGGAGGATGTAGGATCGCAGTCTCTGGGGACTGAAGTGAGGGAACGAGGCGGATGCTGGCATGGCTGGGTGGAAGTTGTCAGCTGGCGCAGGCCATGGAGGAGCTCAGGATGGTCGATGTGGGCTCGGTGTGGGAGAGGGATGGCGGTGGCTGGCAGCTGGTAATTGGAAGAAGCCGCATCCGCCTGTAGAGACGAATTCGGCGACCTGAGGGAGAGATACTAGTGGTTCTCCCTCTCGCCTCCACCTGCTTGAGGCTCAAGAGGCCGCAGCCGCACACAACTCGGCCTCGCCAGGATATTTCATGCTGGCAAGCTGGCCCGCTTGGTTGCTTGATTGCTTGACTGCTGCCGACCATGTCCTCCGGGACTCTGGGAGTGCTCGTACGCGCAGTGCTCTCACGCGCTCACCATGTCAGTCCCTGTCGATGCCCTTACGAGTCCGTAGACACAGCAGTTGTCAGGCTGTTTGGTAGCCGTATGTTCCTCCGCAGAAGCGAGACGACCAGCAACCTTCGCCTTTGCGGATCCACGGCGAGGCAGAGGCTACGGAGGTACTTAGCCACAGGACGGGGCAGCCAAGGTTGATCCGAGACTCCACGATCATGTGGTTCCATGAGCAATTGCCATTCGGATTGCAACTTGGTGCCCTCATCTCCACTCTCAGAACATCGGCCTCTCTCTCGCCATCTTCCAGCTCAGCATCACGTCTCCAGCCTCTTGTTTCCTCAGCTTCTACCCAGTCATCAGCCGCCAATCGTAAAATGGCCGATCCCATTTCCTCCAGAGCAGACGAGGTTTCAGACGTACAAATCAGCCACCCCGTGACACCTTCGGGAAGATTCCCTAACACTTGTGTCCTAGTTGATTTCTTCTTTGCAAAGACTGATACACCCATTCATTGAAGCGGCGGATACATCAATCACATCGGTTGAAGATGGCCATACACAATCCCTGGTTGAACGGCATGAACCTCAGCAACTACGGCAAATCTTGAACCTACATCTACCCGAAATCGGGCTTGGAAAGGCTGGGTTGCTGGACGTGGTAGGAATGGTCTTGAAGTATTCGGTAAACACATGGGACAGAGGATTCATGGATAAGTTGTATGGAGCCACAAATGCAGTACGCATCAACCCCTTCCAACTACAATCCGATCCCACCAACAAGACTGAACCCTCATCATATAGGTTGGCGTTGCATCAGAACTCCTCCTCTCAGTGTTGAACACCAACGTCCACGTCAACACCGTCTCCCCGGTCCTAACCCTTATAGAAAAACACACCACAAAATCCCTCGCAACGCTGATCGGCTACACCACCCCGAACCGTGGCGGCGTCTCCCAACCAGGCGGCTCTGCATCGAATCTCCTCTCCCTAATCCTAGCCCGAAACACAAAGTTTCCCTCTACGAAAGCCGACGGAAACGGACCCCACAAGTTCCGTTTGTTCGTGAGCAAACATAGTCACTACTCTCTCTCCAAAGCTGCTCAAATCCTCGGTATGGGTTCGAATGCCGTCATCTCCATTGATGTGGATGAAGAGGGGAAGATGGATCCCTCGAAGCTCTCCGAAGCAATTGCAGCGTCAAAGGAGAGGGGCGAAACACCCCTCTACGTCTGTGCGACAGCAGGAACAACAGTCATGGGATCCTACGACCCCATTACACCTCTCTCCGCAATCTGCAAGTCCGAAAACCTCTGGCTACACGTCGATGGATCATGGGGCGGTGCTGTAATCTTCTCCCCTACCCTCCGCGCAACGAGAATGGCCGGCATCGAGCTCGCGGATTCAGTGGCCATCACACCGCATAAAATGCTCGGTGCCCCCATGACCTGTTCATTCCTCCTAGGACCAGACCTGGACCTATTCCACCACGCTTCTTCCATCGATGCAGGATATCTGTTTCATGGTAAGGTGGGAGAGGAAGTGTATGATCTGGCGGATCTGACGCCGCAATGTGGGAGGAAAGGCGACGCCCTCAAACTCTTTTTGGGATGGACGTTCTATGGTACCGCCGGCTACGCAAAGCAACTGGAGGGTGCATTCGAGACGGCCGAGTATTTCTACTCGTTGCTCGCTGCGAGTTCGAATGTCGTGTTGGTGTCCAAGACGCCTTTGCCTTGTCTGCAGCTCTGTTTTCACTGGGCCAGGAATGGAGTTTTGAGTGAGGATGTGGCAATGAACGGGCTTGTTACGGAAAAGATTGTGCATGGCCTGGTGTCGAAGGGTTACATGGTGGATTATGCACCTGGTGAGAAGGGCAAATTTTTCAGGGTTGTAGTGAACCGGGACACGAGGAGGGAGACTGTGAAAGGTCTGTTGAAGGCTATTGAGGATATTGCCGAACAAGTACAAGCAGTCGATGAGGAGGGAAACTCCATAGACGCCAGGGAGGCATCTTGCGACATCCGTGCTGGATGACCATGTCGTTCAAACAATAACTCACGGCAGAGTTTTCTGTGGTGCGACTATCGAATAGATACTGCCAAGCCTCTGGAGATTTTAGTTTCCCATGTACCAGGGACGCAGCGGTAACAGCTTGGACCGAAGTACTGGAAATTGAAAAGAATGTGACGAAGCTCAACAGTCAAGAGGAGACCTTTCTGTCAAAATCTGATCGACATCGTCCGGTATTTCTGCTTTCGACATTATAGTCCTGATGATTCTTCTCTCGTCGCCAGTCGACTATAAATCCGGATGGGACCGGCAACAATTCGAATGGATTCCGTAGCGTTTGTGGCTGATCTGATCCAAGCTGTTGAGAATAGAAAATATTGTTAAATGGTATTGAGTAATCGCTGAAGTTCGCCGCCTTGTGGTAGAGAGACAGCCCGTTGGCTCGACCTTTCAAATCTATTAGCCTTTGGTGACCTTCATTCATCATCTCAAGGACTCACCTTGACCGCGGTGCAAAAGAAGCAGTCGGTCTGTCTGTTTTCGCACACTCGGCGAACTGCCCCATCATGCGGAAGCGATCTTCGTCCTCTTAATCAGTCGTCCCATCTCAGCTAGTGGGTGTGAGATCGTATTCAGAGTTGAAGTGGATCCCACACTTCAATCTTGCTCGTATATCTCAGTCGCGTTGCGCGGTCCCAGACCCTTGTCAACTCCGTCCATGATGTTCGACCATGTAATGTCATTTCGTGGAGTTTGTGATAGGTTCAGGGTTCTGAACTCCTTCTTTGCCTGTGTAAACTTGCCGGTGGTGATACGCCTCATCATCACCATGTCCGCAGCATGTGGACAGTTCCGTCCATGGGTATCGCGCAGCAAGAAGTGTTCGAAGTCTGCTTCCTCTTTCTGGTCGAATGGAAGGTCCACCAATTCGATACCTTCGTCTGGAGAGCCCCGACATGTTCGTTCTATGAGTATCTGCAGAAGATTGCGTTTATCCGAGGGACGTTGTTTCCGAATAAAGTAAAATGCTTCAGTTACGCTGCCTTCAGCGATCATGGTGAAGTATCGAATGAGGAGATCGTGGTCCGCCAGGGATGGTGACACTGTATGGTAGTAGGCGAGGGCGAGTCTGTCTTTGCGAGCGTAGAGTAGAGCGGCGAGGATTTCTTCATTGTACTTTGGGGCAAGGGACGGAGAGGTGAGGTTCTCCATAGCTGGCTGCAGAGGCATTAGTATGGCTATTTGCACGGCTAGCAAATCTCTAGCGTACCTCGAATTGCGAACGATCAAGGGTATGAATGCCCTCGATGAACGTTACGAGTTTCTTCGGCAGGAAACAATCCTCTGAAAATCGCGTGGCAGCATTATTTCCTGGAATGAGCTCGAGATCCTTCAGCAGGTAGAAAACAAGTGACTGCTTGACGTGTTCTGGCGCATCGGACGCGATCAGGGATTTATATAGCTTACGAAGATCGCTATTGCTTGAGGGAGGATAGACCTTCTTGCCTATTCCAGTATGAGATATGCCAGTGCAGGGGGTTCTAGGAGCTTCCTCACCATCAATGTCAATTTCCTCCAGCAGGCGATCAAAGAAGAGCTTCCCTCCAAATTGATCTCTCGATTTGCTTATCTGGTTTGCAATCTCCTTGGGATACCTAAATTTGGCGTCGGATTGGTATACCGAATCAAAATCTCGAATATTAGTTCTTGATGGCGCCATCGTGTTCTCTTGCTTCTTGGGGCCTTCTTTGCGTCGATGGATTGAGGTTTAGGTGTACACATCGCAGCAGCACTACCGGTACCTAGCTAAGTAGGGACCATGATCACGTGCTCGCTTTGCGAAATCCATCTCTCTCCTGCAGTGTTGCAGGCACTCAAGGCTGCAAAAACTCTCGAGGAAGATAGGTGTAGATCAACAGCTTGAGTTTCAAGGTTTTCGCTCGTGGTGAGAAGGGCCGCAAGAAGGTAGGTACAAAATCTCGGGACACGGTTCGAGTTCCCCCCGCTCATCAACACTCCAAGGTCATTCAACGCTGGACCATTGGGGTCAGAGAATTCTTACCCTACCCAACTGGTGGAGTATCGTGTAATCTGACCAGCCCCTCCCAGCTTACTGATGGTTTGCAGGGCACCCGGACGCTTTGCTTCCTGCGGTAGCTGGGTATCAGCCCGTAACCTTTGGCAACACAGGGAATGTCCTGCTGACTCCCTGGTGCTCCTGCTCGTAAATTGGGGCTGAAAGGAACGACAAGGCACGGCGAGCTCTTATCGTTCATGCCAACCGGCCTCCGGCGACGCCATATGAGCTTGACAATCTCGCGCGAAGCGATCCTCCACACTATGCAGGGGCACAGGCATATCGTAGGCATACCGGTACCATACTGTAGTAGGCACAAGTACGTACTGTGTACTACGTAGTACTTATCTAGCAGCCTCGGTCTTGCGATGAGTGTCGAGCGGTTGTGAGCTTCCTTGCTTGTCAAGCACAGGATGTTGCGAACCAACGGCTCTAATAGACGTGAAATGACACGACTCGTCGTTGCCTCGCAGTCTGTACTCACACCCGCAACCCAACCGCGAGACGACCATCTCTGGTGGCTCGCTGGATGTACCACAGTGGGATGAGGTGGTAGAGTCTATGTAGTCTCGCTCCTCAAAATCGCGTTCACCAGCGGGTCCGAATGAGCAAGTCCTTGCAAATTTCAATGATCGCCATGACATTCGGCCTGATTTGGTCCGCCGAACTGTTGGCTTGGTATGTTATTTGAAGAATAGCGAGACGCAAGTTCGGTCGAGTCAAGGTTGAGACTGCATATCACAATCGCAATAGATTACTACCAAGGCCTTGCTGGCTAGCAGGTCCTCGCAGCGGGAGCTGTTCTGATGTCAGAGAAGGAGAAAGCGATGGGACGATGGACGGGACTCTGGGAAGAGCATCGATTGAGAGTGTGCCGGTCCAATTGCTGGGACTCTACATACGATGATGACGGTCGATCGGGCTCAGATGCTGGAAATAAGGGCACCCCGGTAAGGTACGGCGTCTGGAATAGATTGCCTCGATGTAGGGCAACCACGCGAGAATTTTCCATCCCCAATTATTTCAAAATCACGGCGAAGGCATCTCGCAGATGAAGCAGAAAGTGCAGGCACATTGTGTTAATGGCTGCCGAGATTATCGCCCATGATCAATTGCCAGGGAGACAATTGGTCTCTTGGGATCTATCCAGGTTTGGGATCAGCGTGTTTGTTGTTTGCTCCTTCCCAGTAGCCTTGCGGGAGTGCTGTCATCAAATTTTAATGACAACTTGGGACCTGAATATCCGGAATACGCTCCTCTAATTATTCGGCTCTATCTACTATGTAGTAGACACCCATCCCACCGCCCTCCTTTTCCTGCCAACACTCTTTCATCACCTCAGCAGCAGCAGCACCACCACCACCACACTCTTTTGAACCATCGGACAACTCTCCCCAACCATTTACTTACCCGCCAACCCAGTTCACTCTTTCACTGGACGACTGCCACCCATTCTTGAACAATTTCGGTACTCGCGTGCTGCAGCCAAGCTGCCTCTTCTGTCTCGCGAAGAATTGCACTGGTAAGTTCACTTATGCGGTATTGACTCTTCTCGTCACTCACTGGTTCGTGTGAAATCCGCAATAAGCGGAAGTCTGTTCTCACACCCATTGTCCCTATTGCACCTCAACACCACACCCTTTTCTTCTTCCATCAAATTTAGCTAACCAAGCCGCTGGCGATCCCAGCGTTCTCGCAATTAGATTTACACTCGTTCAATACATCAGTTCACACTCGTTTTCAACATGAAGACCAGCCACTTCGCTCTTTTCCTGGCTAAGGCGCTTCTCATTGGCACTGCCGTTGCGCATCCTCATCGTACGTAGCCCTCGTAACCACTCACTCCATGTGCTCAACTCATGTTTAGGTCACCACGCACACAATGTGGAGAAGCGCAATGTCATTGTCACCGCCACGATCCAGTAAGTTTGCGCAATCTCGCCCAACTCGTACCGTACTGAGGGTTCAAAGGGAGATTGTGAACGCACCCGATGTGCTAGTCTACGTCGATGAGAACGGCAAACCAATCCCAGCTCCTGGCGCCACTCCCGCCCCAGCTCCGGTCGTTGCACCTGCCCCAGTTCCAGCTGCGGCGACCCCGGCTCCAGCTCCAGCTCCAGCTCCAGCACCACCTGGTAAGTCCACTGCCGTATAAACGCGTCGTCCTGGCCGATTCGGCGGCTTCACGTGGTACATCGCGATATCTGAAAAAACACGTACTGAACTTGTCTCAGCTCCCCCGGTACAGCAAGCGCCTCCTGCTGTCAAGGCTCCTCCGCCACAAGCGGCAGCTGCAGCTGTCCCATCGAAAGAGGTCCAAAACAACAACTTCATTGCCGATTCAAGCGCTGGTGCTCAAGATGGCTTCATCGACAATGGCCCATCTCCATATGGCGTGACCTGGACTGGCTACAAGGGCGACGAACACAACTCTGCGTGTAAGACTTTTGAGGACGCTGACCGCGAGTGGTCCAAGATGGGCGCTTTCAAGACTGTTCGCCTTTACGGTACCGATTGCGATCAACCCAACATTGCGCTCACTCTTGCCAAGAAATACAACAAGAAGGTTTTCTTGGGTGTCTACTGGCTCGATGATAGACTTAATAGCCAACTTCAAACCATCATTGAAGCTATTAAGGTCAACGACAATAACTGGGGTATCGTCGATTCCATCGCCATCGGGAATGAAGACGTACACCGTGGTGAACGAAGTCCCACGCAAGTTGCCACTGCTGTGGGAAAGAGCCGCGCTGTCTTGCGTGCATCCGGATACCGTGGTCCTATTGTTCATGTCGATAGTCAAGACGCCATCCTCAACAACCCATTGCTCTGCACTCCTGCCACTGGTGACTACATCGCTGCTAACATCCATGCCTTTTTCAACTCTCAAACACAAGCTTCACACGCCGGCGACTTTGTCGCACAACAGGTCGAAGCTCTTCGAGCATGTGGCAGAGGCCGAAAGCGAAGGAATGTTCGCGTTCGTGTTACCGAGACCGGTTGGCCCAAGGATGGATTCTCCAATGGCGCCGCTGTTCCGAGCAAGGCCAACCAATTGGCGGCCATCGCTTCCATCAAGGCTAAGTTGGGCAACGACGTCTTCCTCTTTTCTGCATTCAATAATTACTGGATGCGCAACAGCGCAGCTACTTTCAACGCCGAACACTACTGGGGCATTTTGGACAATTAAGCGTTTCGCTGTCACGACTTACGATCAAAACCATTCACATACAAAAGCCTCATTGACTGAGGACATTTGCAACCCTCGCGGTTTTCGCGCACTGGTTGCTTTGACGGATGATATATAGACATTCCACTTCTTTTTTTCGAACTTTCAAGGAATCTTTTCTCATGCTCTGATGGGGCATGAACAGTTGCAGCTTAGTCGTACGGCGGAACGGCAAAGAGCTTGCTTGCATCAGGACGGAACACGCAATAGCGACTTAGGAGCAGGAGGCACACATGATCATTCGGTCAGAAGGCCACTCTTGCTTTTAGTCACCAAGGCTAGATTTGAAGTTGACGGAGCCTGGGCAGCTAGTGTTTGTCCATGGCTGGTGTTGATATACTGCTTGTATTATAGCGATTTTCGAGATGATCCAAATGACATCTTCTCAGGTTGAATTCACACGCATCTCACGATCCCCAGTGAGCTGGCGTTCAAGTTTCGAGCTTGAGCTTTGTGATGTTACTCCGTCTTCGAGTTTGTCGTACCTCCAACAATATGCCACGCCAAAGGAGATGAAGCCCTTGCTATGGAACAACATTTTCAAGGCTCCGACAGGTCGCTTACCTTGGACTCGGCAATGACACGAGGAGCTCCTTTGTACTCGTGTTTCAAGATTCGGGCCATAGATGTATTCACTGCAGTGTACGGCTTGGAGGAAGTGTGGGAGGCTGGATGCATAATTGCTGTGATCATGGTCAAGGTTCCTGTGGTATATCTCCATATTGGGAGTGGCATCCTCATCCTGAAAATGAGTTTCCTCGCCCTCGGCCGCGATTCGCCCGTGCTATTGCTACGCGCGGTGGCTGTACGATTTGCACGTTCATAAGGCAAGCTACCCACATCAATACTTTCCCTCCACTTCACTGAGCGTTGTTGGATTGCGGGCGCGGTGTTGTGTCAAAATAATGCGTAGCGTCGTCTTTACAGCATCATGTCAAGCGAAAGCATGTTTCGATGCAGACTGCGCGCGAGAAAGTAGTTGATGGCAATATCTATTCGGCTCTTCGAACTTCAACATTGCAGCCTGATAGGATTGACTGATGAGCTGATGTAAAGCTTCAATGCTCAATTCCAAGCTTGTTACCGGCACCTTCGCGAACTCCGATGAACTGACTCTTGCTACGATCTCACCAGTTTTTAGAGACTATTGGGTACATAATTAATTATTACACCGAGACGAGATCAAAGATTTCTGCCAAAGTTCCTGCCGAACGCTTTATCAGAAATAATGGAAGCTGTATGCGCGAAATTACTCCGCCCGGAGCGTCTATGCGAGACAAGGAATCTTGGTCCTACCTAAAGCAACCAAAGATCCGGCAACTAGAAAATATGTTATTCGTCGTGGGCAAGTTCGCGGTGCTCGGGTCGATGCGGTTGCCGTCCTTCACGTCGCTGTGAGAATATTTTCGAATATGCACTCGTTGTTGCTGTTGTTTACGCTCTCTGCAGCCGGAGTTTCGGCTGCCGATTACCAATTCCATCTCATGTCGGCGGAGTCCATGGATGGATCGGCACCAAACGCCAACGACGCACCGGAAAACCAAGTCTATCCTTTCGTCTCCAATTCCAGCTCTGCTTTACGACATCCTTTTATTCTGAATGCCGAAGATTCCATTCCACTAGATGGATACGAGCGTGTTGCAGATATTGAGATAGATGGCCAGAGCTGGACAGTCCATGAAGACCTTTCGGATCGTAATGGGCAACTAGTATTCGCCTCAAAAACAGGCCAACAAAGAGTCTTGCCCAAGACATCCGAACTGTATGCCCCACCAGCGGATCCCAAGTTTCCTCGTTATGCCGGTCTAAAGATTAGCGAAGTTGGGATGGCATTGGAAGATTTGCTCGCGACGAAGTTACTGCAAGATGGAGAGCCTGCTGAGGACCAGGTGCGATCCACGATCCCTCCAATCCTTCGAGGGCCAGCGTGGACAAGCATCATTGGAAATGTTCAGGCGAATGACGTGATGGCTGTCTTCGCACTTGGGAGCACTAGAGCATTTCAGCCGACTCATACTATGCCAGAAATCAGTAGATACGTCAAGAATCGCGCTGAAGGATATGTGGGAGGATGGATGCCCGCCGTTCGCAAGGTTTTTCCCGTTCCCGGTTCTGAAAATGAGTACTTTGAGACGATTCTGTTCGGAGATGTCGAGGCTCCGGATCCTTTCCAGATCCAGACCTGGCATCGGATGGCCCACTTCTCGAAGGGCAAGATGGTCAAGGCAACATATGGGAAAAGCTACCCTACCTTCACGAAGATCCAGGGTGGAACAGAGCCGGCTGCTTTCTATCGAGCACTGTTCAAGTTTGGAGAGTATGTTCCGGCCGTACCTTGACAAAAAACGTCGATACACTTTGTGCTCACTTTGATTTCTTATAGATACTGGCAGAAGCATCTGGCGGACAGAGTCGCAGTCAGCCTACCGGACCAGAGCTGGAGCGACATGGTTTCCTACGCGTTTGTAAAGGAGCTTATGACCCGCCCTGGAGGTGTTTATCCCAAATACGGAGCTTTCGATAGAGGTGAGTCGGAATATGAAAAACTTAAAGGCAGATTATCATATGCAACTGAGGATCAATATTGATAAATTCCTGGCGAGATTGTTTCTTAATGTCGTCAGAAATTAATCGCTGTTGATCCCAAGTTAGAGAACGTTGAATTGAGAGGAAATATCGTACCTAAACACCCGCCTAGAGACTGAGGGGAACTGAGTTGATGAAGCGATTGTGAGACCATCGACTTTGCTGACAAGCTTAGACTACGCCGGCTCCGAGTACGATGGTTTCCAAGATGTCTTTACAACTTCGCTCTCGGCCAATCTCGATTGGGGCAGGTTTGAGCAAGCAAAAGCTGTGCTAGAGAACTACTACACGTTATTTGTCTCTCCTGGAGGTGACATCGCTATGCGCGGCCCAGAAGCTGGTCAATTCGGTCTTACTCTATCTCTTCTCGCTAAATATGCTCTTTACACCGGTGATACTGCCACTCTCGAAAAGTACAAATCCAAGATCGTCGCAACAGCAGGAATCATGGTAAAACTCCATGACGAAGCTCTAGCTCTACCCAAGAGCGACCCAGGCTACGGTCTGATCCACGGGTGGAGTGAGTCAGATGCAGCATTGAAGGCAAACCCTTCTTTATACTGGAAACCCTACTACGCTAACAGTGGACTCGCTGCTCGTGGACTCAAAGACATCTCCAGTCTGCCCCTCTTCGCCGCTGAATCCGCAGATTGGATGCAAAGATCCAAACTGCTCGTCGACCGGACTGTGGAATCCTTGCGCGCCTCCATCTTTCCGGGAACGAATCCACCTTATCTCCCCCCTATGCCTGGCGTCAAGAAAACCTTTCGCGTTGCTATGGCCGCGGCCCCGGGCAATAGCGAGCAAGACTGGCCTCATCGCCTTTATGCCGAGCTCCTTCACGCCAACATCCTTCCCGACGACCTGCAAAACCAAGTCCACAACACATGTCGTGCTTATGGCGCTACCTCAATGGGTGTTGTTGCCAACGTTGCTGCTACCCCAAACGCACAAACTCGCGATATCCTCGGCTTCATAAGCTACGGCTACGCTCTCAGCCTTCTGTACCAAGATCGAATCGACGAATTTGTATTATTCATGTACACACATCGTTATCACGTCCACACCCGCGGCGCCTGGAATGCAGGAGAAGTAACGGGAACGTCAGGAGGCTCGGCCACATTCTGCAATCCCGCTCAACTCGCCATCCCGAGTCTCGTGCGCTGGGCCCTCGTTCTCGATCATCAGGATTTGGAGGTCGATAAACTTTATCTTGGGCGGGGAGTACCGAGGGCATGGTTGGCGACTGGTAAGAAGATTTCGATTGAGCAGGCGCCTACAAGGTGGGGTAGGGTTGATTTCTCAATCCAGGCTGGTGCTGGGGGAAGTGTGTCTGCGAAGGTCAAGTTTGGGGGGAAAGTGCCAAAGGAGTTTGAGGTCAAGCTGAGGTTTCCAAAGGGTTCAACGGTTCGGAGTGCGAGTGTGAATGGACAGGTTGCTGAGGTACAGGCTAATGAAGCTGTGCTGATCAAAGCGGACGGGAGCGTCAAGGAGTTCTTGATTGAGGCAAAGAGCGCCTAAGTGGCTGACCTTGAGGTGAAGAGTATCGTGGTGCCCCAACTGGAACTGAGCCGAGGGTGCGTGCGCTCCGTCCAGTGTGATAGTCAGATGTACTATGTATTATGTACTATGTAGCCATTCAGAATTCCCTGGTATTGCTCCATGGTTCCGACCGAAGTCAACTGTTTACTGTGCCCACCTGCAGGCCCAGGCCTGACCTCGCGGACCCGCGGGTATCAGCATGCCGGGGTAGTCTCAGCCTCTCAGGGGATTCAATCAGTCCATGGCTGCTCTGCCAGGACCCAGGAGCGGCACGAAGACATGCAGCAACCATGCAAGCTGATTCCATGCTTGGTAGTGGGAGAAGACAGAGTATCGCAGTAGAGACTACTAGGGAGGGTGCAACGATGGCGTGGGGAACCCCCCTGCCACACAGAAGACCTACTACTACTACTTAGTACCTAGTAGAGGCAGTAGTATCATATGCATCGCTCACCACCCACCCTGCCCATAGATACGTCCAGAGAAGCCCCTCGTCTCGCCGAACATGGCAGCGTGATATTCAATCTCCCGCCATGAGCAGCAGCAGCAATCCCTTCCGTCGCGCTCAGCCCACGGACCCCGCAGAAAGCAGTGCAGCAGTGGTCGCAACAGGGCAAGCTTCGCAGGTCGCCAGCTTGGGTATCTATACACTGTCCAAAGCGCTTTGCTTGCCATTCAGACGAGACACTTAGTGACAGTAGTGCGCCAGACTTGTCTTCTTCTTCCACTCAAAAGTCCACATCAATATCCTCTCCACCTCGGACGCCGTCTCGTCCATCGCCCGGACTTCCCATTCACACACCACAACCTGAGGCCGACCATGATTCCACTCCAGGCATGCCTCCGAATCCTTTCGCCAGGACGCTGGCCACCATCGACGAGCCATGGCCATCTTGTCAATCACCCGAGCGTGCGAACAAAGTAGCCGAGCCCTCGCATCAAGATGGGGTGATGCCACGGGCTTCGATGGATGTACATGCCTTCAAGAATCTGCTTATGACGGGCAAAGCTTCAGTACATGTCCACGGCGGCCCACCACAAGCAAAGACTTCCAGCCCCACACTGGTCGACAACAGCAGTAGCACAGATACCTCGTCAACAAGCAGGCACTCCCTCTCTGAGCCGGCACATGAGGTTGCCTCCGAGACGCCGCGAACCTCGTACGAACGATCAATATCCGAGTTCGGCGACGAGAATACGCATCTCCTTCAGGGCAGTCAAAACCACGATCGACAGAAGCCACTTCCTCCGAAGCACCGTCATGGCAAAGCTGTCCCTCCTCAGGGTCCACAGATTGTGTCATTCGCAGATTTCACTCCGTCTTTCGCATCTTCAAGTCCTTCAAGCGTACCTATTCTGATTTCCGGTGCCTCGCCGATCTCGCCGACGAGGACTGACCTTAACAAACCATTGCCCCCGCCTCCCAGACCTTCCAGTCGCGATTCCACATACATCGACAAGGACGTACTATCGCCGACAGGATCTTCAGAAACGACTGAGGTCTCTGAGAATGCGCCTCCAAAGAAGTTACCACCTACAGTACCCCTAGCACGTAGGGCAAGCAGGCATGGATCTGTTCCCGTGGTAGCACGATCCCGCAGTGACACACAAATGTCGAATGTATCTGCAAGGGACGATACCGAAACGCGTAGCATTTCCGACAGCATCAACTCGAATAAAGCCCCTCCTCCCCCTCCTCCGAAAAGACGATCCAAGGTGATTACAATTCCTCAAAACTACACTCCAGATAATGATGCCGGGTCCTTGAGCTTGAGCCGAACATCAAGTCTGCGCTCTCCACCATCAGTACCAGCGGCTCGCAATAGATCTTTCTCACAGCTATCATCACCCTCTTCAACATCGGTGTCCTCAGGCATGATGTCTCCGCCTCCGCCACCGCCACCTCGTCGATCTGTCCATCGTCAATCAAGCAAGGGAAGCAGTGAAATGACTTCACCGCTCGGTTCACGCAGGGTCAGTCAGGAGGTGGGGGAGTCGAGCTTTGACGGTGAACGTCCGAGAGGGACGGCGGGGTCCATATCAAAGGATCGTTCTTATAAAGAGGAGGCTGGAAAGAGTGAGGCTGAGGCTGGATCCCCAGCCCCACCACAACTATCAAGGCGAGAATCGATCCAAGTAGAGTCGCAGCAGACAAAGGATGTTCTCGCTGATATGGAAGCGTTTCAGAGAGAAATCGATGCATTAAAGAAGAAATTCGAGGACGGAAGATGAGGCTTTTGATCGCGCTTCAACAGGGCGGCGGTCTGATATAGCACCTTCACCGTCTATTTTGGATCGCTTGGGAATCATGCGCCGTCCCCACAATTGGAATGTGATGCGCCTACCACAGTAAAATCCAGAGTGGGTTCGTCGATCAAGACCCCTGGCTACTATTTTTCCAAAAATCACGACACTCATCTTCGTAATGCGCGATTTCTGTTGTAGCTGGCCGATAATCTCTTGGCCCATTTACTCCTTCCTAAACTGCTGGGAATCCGTCCATCTCATTCGCTGTCGAGAGTAAATATGGGACCTAATCAATCTTCAGTGGCAGAGCTGGTGGATCTACAAGGCAACTTTTGATCGAATCGGCCTCGGGCCGACATCCTAATTGAAGAGAGGGACGTGGCCTGGAGTGTCTAGGTACCTTAAGGACATTACTTCGTTGAGACAAAGTATTCATAGCACGATGGCAAGAATTAAGGCGATGAATCTTGTGTCCGTCGCAGACCAGGCAGTTTTAGCGACGCTTACTAACGGCCCACCTGCTCAATTCAAATGCTTCGGCTCTCGAAAGCTTCCACGCAGCTGCAACTACCAGACAGGAGCAAACACGCGTTCGTTTGCCAGCAGCATCAAACTAGCAAGGCCTCGAGGGTATGGCGACAATCCATAGCGGATGCCATTTGGAATTCCTTCGTCACATCCACACCAGACCTGTCGACAACAAATACGAGTCTGCCTGTCAGGTTCGCTGTCACGTTGGAGAGGTGGTACTATTGGCGGCTATGCCGCCCTTCATGCACGCCAAGCATCAAATCAGGGATACGCGCGACGTCCCGAGTCGGAGCTGCAGCTTGGTCGAACGTGGCGCCTTGCGAGACGAGCTCTGGCCTTACATAAAATCAAACCATGGCGGCAGCGGAGCGGATCGACTAGGTCTGTCAGAGGCTCGAAGCCGCAACCTACCCTTGGCTGGCTTGCCTCGTCGCCGTCGGGCGAGTAGAGCTGTGCATTATCTTTTCTTCCGTAAAGTCTTCTGTACAGCGGTCCCATTCCGGACTGCTGGCACTGCGCGGGAAAGTGTTATTCATCTTACATCGTACGTGAAGCAGGCCGTTCCTTGATCTTCAGCTTTCCTTCCCTTAATCTTCTTTGAATATTCTATCCACTATGCCGGTGTCGCACATAAGACTCACCGTTTCACATCTGCCAACATCATGTTCGTTCTTTTTGGCAGCTCTTCAGCCGCTTGGGTATCGCTTCATTGGGCAATTTGGCAACCAGATCGGTCTTGGGATCACTGAGGCTGATTTCTTCCTCACGCAAGAAGCACCACAGTACGTGGTTTGAAGTTCTCGCGGCTCCACAAATCTGACATGAATCGACAGGATGAAGGCTGGAGCAGCCCATGTAGCCTTCTCTGCTCCAAGTCGGGCAGCCGTGCGTAACTTCTACGCCAACGCTCTTCGAGCAGGCGGCACGCCTCATGGATCGCCAGCTGCCCGTAAGGACGGCGAGGATATATTCAATGCAACCGTCTTTGATTGCGATGGGAACAGTGTTGAGGTCGTATTTCACGAAGACGCTGCATTCGATGATGGTGCTTCGTATTCTGGACAAAGTAGAGTTCTCACTTTGCGTCAGAATGTTGGCGACAATAAGAGTACCGTGAGCACGAAGTCAACTGCAACAGCAGTGAGAACGGCACTCGCGCCAGCAGGTTCTGTCGTATCGAGGAAAGCTCCATCAGTTGCCAGCTCAGTGGCCTCAAAATCGTCGTTGAAAACGATTGAGATGCCGACGGTGATCAAACGTAGCTTCACTGCGCCAACACTTACACCCAAGAGTTCAGATGATACAATCTCGATCTCTCGCAAGACTCTGGTAGGCACCATTTTAGGCGCTGCTGCAGGTGCGGCGGTCGGTACGACTTCTTGAATCTCTCACTGTATTGATGAAGCTAATGAAAGGCAATTTAGCTTATGCCATGTGTAAAAGTGAAGAAGACAGTGCTAAGAAGGAGCGGAGCTTTGTTGCCCAGCTTCAGCGCCATCAGGCCGCACAACAAATGTCTCGTCCTAGACTTATTGAACAAGCTTCGGATCCGCTACCAGTCTACTCCAGCTCTCCACGATCGATACAAGATGCATCTGAAGCAGACCCTTACTTCAAGGAATACATGCAACCGAGACAGATCGAGCCAGCTCCGGCTTCTTATCACCATCCGTCGTACACGACTGTCTTTACCAGCCAGCAACAACCAGCCGAAAAGATGTCGACTGCTGCGAGGAGCAGAGTCTCGTTTGGGAGAGCTATGTCAATGCCCGAAGAGCAGAGATCACAAGCACCAAGTCTTGCCCATAGCGGTTCCATCTCTAATTTTGAGCTGGATCAGCAATCACACGCAGCACTGAGTGGTGTCGCGCAAAGTACATTAATAGCAACTTTTGTACCGGAACCATCAGAACATCGCAGCTCTGCTTCACATGCCCCATCGGAACGCTCCCATGCCCCGACAGAACGTTCACATGCTCCATCAGAACGACGCAGCTCTCATTCGTCTTCCAAGTCCAAAACAGCCAAATCTCAGGTCTCCAAGGCTCCGTCTGAATGTAAATCCACCACTAGCTCCAGCAAACACAGTAACAGTAGCGGTAAAAAACACAAAAGCAAAAGTCGTCGAGGCTCTGAGGTCTCAGAAAGTCGCTCGCCATCTCCCGTCCTAGAAGAAGTACCCAAATCACGTCGCTTCACACCATCTTCCCGCAATTCCGTCCTCGGCCGCAGCGTAATCGATGACCGGTCCGAATCACCATATTCCTGCTCGTCGGAACTAGATACAGGAAACGATACCGACACCGTCGTTCCCAGCGATAGTATTTCTTGCGTCGGCAGCTCGAGACGTCCACATCGCCCTTCCTCTCAGCTTTCTCAACAGCACTCGGTACACTCGTCCCCGCAACAGCAGCCACCCCTCCAGTTCTCGGCACGAACACCCAGCCACTCAAGTAGACACGATGATTCCGGCCGCGCTTCGGAAGCAGCCTCTTTACTATCCCCCTTCCCATCAAGCGCCTCACACATCTCGCGCTCCAAGTCCAAGCGCGCATCGTCTGACGTCTCTGGTGGCTCCAAGCACTTCTCTAAATCACGATCTAGTCGCAAGGAAAGGAGGGATAGTGAATCTGTCAAGGTTATGAGATCTAATTTCATTGGGGAGGCGGGTGGTGATGATGAGGAGGAGGCGAGTACAATAACGCCGGGGAAGTATAGTAAGTATGTCAATACGGCGGGGCAGGCCATGGGCTTGGGAAGGTCGGGAAGTGAGGCGCATACGCTGCCGGTTCGCGGGATTACGCAGAGTATGATTGATGGGCACAGCGGGGGACGGAGGGGTGTTGCTAGTTATGCTGGATGAAAATTGGGCATTGATTACCATGTGATTTCCCAACTATTGCTGGATTTGAAAGGGGAATTGTTCTGGCTCCCGGTCGACTGAGGCAAACGGCTGGAGAGGAGACTCCTCTTTCATCGGGATGAAGATGGGAGAGCAGGCTCGGCCATTCTCGGGACGATTGAGGGACGGGCCCTGTGAAGAGAGCAGTGTGAGAGGAGAGGAATACTGCGGATTATGAGTTATGAAGTCTGAGACGTAGGCGACCTCTTCAGTTACTCGGGTATCTCTCATCGAGGACCGCCGGCGCGTTCTTTCAAGTTCCATTTTTTTCGGTCATCTTTTACATATCGTGAGATACTGGAATTGCTCGAGATATGGGTTTGGCTGGATCTGGAGGTTGGTGTTGAATTTGTTGCTATTGTAGAGATGTGCTCAATGGACCGTTTTCGACTTGGCTGTTTATGCGGCGCGTTCTCTCGCTCTCTTCTCCCCTGGGCTAATGCAACATAAAATTGAAATGTACGTGAAGCTGGGTTAGGAAGAGAAGTTGGAAAACCGTGCCAAGCTTTGAACAGAACACGACTCGGAGTCAAACGTCAACCTCCAAGGCCACTCACCACAGGCAGAAGCGCAACAACCATGACATTGATCCAGTCCCAGATACAACTGAAAGACGATGTCTTTTGATCCAGGTGGCCTCAGGTCCGCATCGCCGGCACTCTCTGAACTCGGCCGTGCCTCTCCGTCAAGTCGGCTTCCGCGAGAGGAAGGTATGTATGTTTCCCAGACAAGTTGGACTTCTCGAGAACGTACTCTGATATACGATCATGACAGGCGCCACTCCAAAGGACAGAAACTACCGTCGATACGCCCTAGGAGTTGAGCGAGCCCTATCCACTTTCGATACGGCGCAGCAAGAGTGGGCAGACTATATATCGTTTCTAAGCCGACTGCTCAAGGCCCTGCAGGCTCACCCTGTGGACTGTCACATAGTACCGGATAGTCAGACAGTTGCTACCAGACTATCACAATGTCTAAATCATCAATTACCCTCAGGGGTGCATCAAAAGGCCTTGGAGGTTTATGCCTTTGCATTCACTGTCATCGGAGTAGGTTGTACCTGTTCGCGTACGCTGGGCAGATTGACAACTGCGATAGTCTGAGAATCTAGCCCGGGAGCTTCACCTGTACCTCCCAGGACTCTCTTCCGTTTTGTCATTCGCCGCCCTCTCAGTACGACCATACTTTCTTCACCTTCTCGAGGATCACATCTTACACGTTGATTCCTGCGCCTTGAGACCTGCGATCAAGTCTATCATATTGACACTTCTTCCAGGGCTGGAAGATGAGACGAGCGAGGACTTCGAGCGTGTGGTACAGGTGTTGGACAAAGTGAGGACAGTCTCAGAGGCGAAGCTGAATGATACCCAAGAGAACAAAGAAGGGGAAACCCGAGATTCATACTTCTGGCAATGTTTCTTCCTGGCTACCATCACAAGTCCGACCCGCAGGCAGGGAGCGTTGTCTTTCTTGGTCAGATATCTTCCAAAGTTTGTGGCCCAGGGCCCGGCAGAAAACGCTATACAGAGCTTACCCAAGGCGTCGCAAGCCGCGCTCTCGCCAGAACCAGGTCTTCTCATTCGATGCTTCGCTGCCGGACTCTCGGACCAACAGCTGCTTGTGCAGAGAGGATTCTTGGATCTCTTGGTTACCCATCTACCACTAGACTCAGCAGTTCTTCAGCAAGCCGTCCCAAAGGCGGACTTGGATCGAATCGTTTTTGCAGCAGCAGGAGTCGTGTCTCGGCGAGATATGAGTCTTAACCGGCGTCTATGGACTTGGTTTCTTGGCCCAAACCCCACAGGAGATGTGGAGAAGACAGAGAACAATGCACTTGTGGGGTCCACGTCACCACCAGTAGATCTTGCTTCTCACCACGCCGCCTTCTTTGAGCGGAACGGTCTACAGTCTCTCATTCGTAGCATTCTCTCCTTATTTCACCGCAAAGAAGCATCACCCGCAGAACGTGCTCGACCATTTCGAATCTGTCTATCTCTGATGGATCGGTGGGAGGTTGGCGGGCTTCTCATCCCCGACGTTTTCATACCAGCCGTGAGAAACGTCTATGAATACAGCCACTTAGCATCCAAGAGCGACGTGGACGATGTTGTGAAAAGTGCAAGCATATTCTTTGACGGTGTGGAAAGTGGTCTCATTTGGGCTAAGATTTTCGAGTTGCTGGAGCTCTCCTTGAAGCCATCTACAGAGAGCGAATCGAATCGGGCGAGTAATCTTCAACTATGTTTGTTCATCATTCAACGATTCAATTTAAGAGAAGAAGAAATGCTAATCTACCACATGCCCTTGACAATCATGGGATCAGTTGTTCTGTTGAACGAAAGTGATGCCGGGTCCAATTCGAGGCATCGCTCGGCTCGTGTCGAACATCTGGCATTAAATGTGGTGGAGCGAATAGTCAACATGATTCCAGAACGGGCTTTCGCGCCCAATCACTCCAGAGATCATAGTGGGAGATCAATATCATCTGGGAGAGAAATCCTCGCTTGCATTCATCGATTCTACAACGAGTATCAAGGAGCAATAGATGGCATATCTCCTGCCCTGACTCCTGCTTTGGTCGGCCAAAGTCTCTTACGACAGATCATCACTCTCTTCCTCTCATCTTTGGATTCCTCCAATGCATCTGCAGACATTGAGACAACGACCAGAATCTTGTGTAACCTAATGCAGAAGGTACCAGGAGTCACACCCATGCTGAGAGAGGTCGATCTTCAGTCGTCGCTTCAGAACGCTCTAGCAGTTGATACAGCAGAACAGATCAGGCCGATAGAGTTTCCCACTGTGTCCGCTATCACGATGCTGCTAGCCTCAATACAGTCTGTCACTACTGAAGAACCGTACATGGCTGCTCCAGCACTTCTCCAAATACAAAATGGTCTCGTGCAACTTCTGTGGAACTATATCTCACCTGGCAGCCCGAAGTATCATGTTGAGGCTGTGCGATGCCTGTGGCAGCTGGAAGCATGTTCTCCATCGAGCCGGTACGTCGAAGCATCGATCACCAATCTGCTCTCCTCATCACTCCGACCTGTCGGCGGGACCCAGACCGTTTCTGGCACGGATGGTGCACGGCGCTTTGCTGTCTTATGGACACACTCCATGCAAGAAAGGGGTGTTCATGGAGGTGAGAAAAGCCAGCGAGGCTTAGCCACACGGATAAGCTCATCAACCGGGCTGAATACTGCAGTCGGGTTTCCGAAAGATCCGTCAGCCATGCTTGCGCGGCCACTGTTCGTTCTGCTTGATTGTCTAGCTGAAGAAGGCACTGAGCTATTTGACTTTGTCAAGGCCTGGATACAGCAGCTTTCAGCGCTGCCAAGAATGTTCGACATCCTCATCGCACAAATTCGACCCCTCCAATGTTTTCGGACACCAACAAAGAGAAAGCCGTTCCTCGAGCGTACATCTGGTGTCATAAATTTGGACGATTCGCAGCACTGTCTTTACTACATGCGAATGCTCTTGAGAATCATCAAGCACGCGTCCGAGCAAACTTGGAAGGTTCTAGCCGGTGACATGACCGATCCCCTGTCACTGCAAGGAGCCCAGGAACCAGATCAAGCGTCACTACAGAGCCTTCTGGTGGAGATCTGCATGAAGGCTCTCCAGATTTCGAGCTTTCCGCAAACCTCCACTGGGCCCCCTCAAGGGGACCTAGAAAGAACTTCCCTCGAAATTTTACTACTACTGATGGAGGGTCCATTTTCTGCACCATTGAGAGAACTGGAGCTGGAGAAGCCTTTACTCGACAGATTACAGACTGGATTGCCGACCATGGAACCGTTACTACAAACTTCTCTGCTCAGCACCATCACCGCGGCTCTGAAACTTCGCTTCCGCGGCGCGCCGCACCCTGGAATCACACTTCAACGAAGATTCTCCCGAGACGCCACTCCTTCAGTCTCCGAAAAGCCTTCATCGGCGGGTCTATCCGCATCAAATTCTCTTACGCCTCCTTCATCACTAATTGAATGCCTAAAGGCAGGTTTCTCTCTGCCTTCAAGCCGTATTGTCCTTGAAAACTGGGTGGCTTTCATGGTCGAAGTTCTCCCTCTCTTCATTGAAACAATCTTTCAAAATTTGATACCATTAGTCGAATGCTTCTGCACGCAAATGGGAATCGTTTTCGAGCAATTAAAGTCGACTTTTCTCAGCAAACATATAACTACATCGTCCATACCTTCGCCTGAACCCACTTTGATCAGTCTCATGAATGGTCTGGAACAGATTCTAGCCGAGGCTCATGATCGTCTCGTAAATGAAGAACTCAATGCATCCAATAGTAAATCTCCTGATCAACCACAAGGCTTCTTCGGCAACATGGTTCAAGGTGTGTTCGCAAGCGAGACCGAGAAACCAATGCGTACATCCACAGCGAACAATCGATTGGCGGTATTACTGTGCTTCCAGGACACTGTGCGGAGTTGCTTCACGATTTGGTCCTGGGGACTATATAGTCAAGGCGATGAACAGCAGGACGCTGCGTCTGTGGCTTCATTTGGGTACACGTCACTCCGTATGCGCAATCGAGCGCGGCGTCTTCTTGAGCAACTGTTCAATGCTGAGGCTTTGGAGTCGCTAGAGACTTTGGCTGTGTTTTATTGTCGCCCACCATCAGCGGACTTCCAGAAAAGCTCGGTCATGGGCTTGTTGAATGTACTCCATGGTTCTAGGCCTAGACACACCATCCCGGCCATCTTTAACGCCATCTATAGCCGGACAAACCCAATCGCTCTCGAGCCTGGAAAAATGTCGAGCTTAACGTCAGAACTTAGTGACACCGAATTGGTCGGCTTTTTGGTGGAGTATATGAAGTCCATCGAGGATGATGCCACGGATGAGATATGGGCGGATTGTATGGCATTTGTGAAGGATGTGCTCGCCAATCCTCTCCCGCATAGTCAGATTTTGCCACCGCTGCTTGACTTTGTAGCGTTGCTTGCGGAGAAGGTTGATAATACGAACTTTGGAGACCAGCGGAAGATGCGAAAAGAGCTTGGGGTAAGTGTTGTGGACATCAGCGATCCTGAAGAGACTCAACTGCTAACATCAATGACAGGACGTCTTTCTGCGAATGCTCACCGCTACCTTCACAACAAGGCCAACAGGATTCTTGCAAGAGCCCACGCAGCCAGTATCAAAGAAAGAGCGAAGTGTCACGAATGGCGCCTCGAACAGATCCGCAGGACCGAAAGACTTCGTATCCATCCTCGCCTCGGTCGTGCCTCGACTCCAAATCATTCTCGCCGATAACGAGCGTATCAGCACAGCTATTACCAGCATCTCAACGAGCGTGATTGCCCCCACAATTCGCGCCAAAACGTTCCCTAGCAATGTCGACAGTTTCTTCCTTGACCTTCTATATCAACTTACCAAGCTCCCTCAGGGAGCCAAAGCCTGGAAGAAGGATGTCACGGATGCGTTGAACGATGCACGATTCTTCACTATGCCCATTGAGCTTGTGGAAGCTCGATGGACCCAGATCTTACGACAGCTGTCTATTGCGGATAAAGACCGCATGCCTGATCTACTTTCGAAGATTACGGCACCGACGACTGCCGGGATTGTTTTTGGTGTTGGCGCGACAAGTGCCCGTATGGAAGCGGACAGGAAGACGCAACTCAATCTTCGGAGAATAGCTTTATTGATTCTGTCGAGCGACGAAGACACGTTCGTACCTAATATACGCAGCCTGGAAGAAAAGATCGTGGAACTCCTTGCGGCGACATCGACATCATCGCCCTCTTCTGCCACGCGCTCAGATATCTTCATGGTGTTCCGTGCTCTCATTCTCAGGACTTCTTCCCTCCACTTTGCTCCAATGTGGCCCGTCATTAATGCAGAACTCCAAGCAGCGATGCTCTCAATCGTCCCCGCGAATCGAGACGGCGGAAGGGAAGACAGAGAGAAAGAGCAATACGATGTCGACAGTGTCATCCAGGCATGCAAAGTTCTTGACACCCTCGTCACTGTAAACCCCGACGACTTCCAACTCCACGAATGGCTCTTCATAACCGATACCATCGACGCCGTATACCGCCCTTCCAGTATCGCAGCAACCAGTCTTGCGGATGAAGTTGCCGAAGCCCTTGGGTCTGTGTCCATTGGTACCCAGTCATATACCACGCCTACTAGGACATCCGATGGTGGAGTGCGTAGACCGTGCTTGGAGCCTATGCTCCAGTCGTTGAAAGAGGAAGGAACAGCTTTATCAGAACTGCCCAGACAAGTTGTTGCAGCGAAAGTGTTGAGACCGTTCTTTGGGCAATTGAGTATTTGGGCTTTTGAAGGGGTGTATGGGATGGGTGGTATTGACTTTGAGGCTTGTGAGACGGGTTTGTTGAGGGATCTGTTTGGAGCGGGGTAGTTGTGACTCTAGCGGGGAAAGCGTATGTAGGTTTGTTGTACATGTGGGGCGGATTTTTCTCGTGTTTATTCATGTGTTCGGTTTGCTGACTTTTGTGAGTTGGGCAGTTTTTTCCAATGTCTCCTTCCTTGATTTGGGAGTGACAGCGCTACAATTCCGGCCCTTTTTGTAAAGTCCAGTCGTCAGAGTTGTAGCCATATTGTTATGTTGGTTTTGGTTGGAGGAGAGATGACCTTCTTCCAATTGTGGAATGGGAGATCACGAATCATCTTCTTTGACCAATGGGAGGTGAAGCAAGTGTTGCACGTCCTTCGATAACACGAGGTCAGGTTTCTCCGGCTCTATCTTTTCCGTTTCGATGCTACTCCCGGCTCTTTTTCGCGCTTGTGTCGTTGTTCGATGCGAGCTAGCTGTCACGTTTCTTTCGCCAGACATTCTTTTGTTTGGGATAAAGGGAAGAAACACCAGTAATGACGATTCACACGTCGTTTCCACCGAGACAAGGCTTGTCCAAGGTTGAAGTAATTAATTGCCTAGTGGTGGTGATCTATGGAGTCTAAGAAAACGCTCTATCAACGCCTTTTATTGAGTCCTCCATCCCAATCCACAGTCCCTACTTTTGACTTCCCCATGCTGAGGTTGCGAGGGGAATCCACTCATAGGCTCGAAGTACAGGGGATGCTGCAAACGCACCAATCATAGCACGACCGAACTCCATTGATGCCCTTGGAATCATCAGCATTTGTCCTCACGGACGACAATGTTGGTGCCGAGCTCCCCTTGGGAATTGCTATCAGACCACATCTGACCTAGGGCGTCATAGGATTCATGAATGCAATCACGAAGAGTTTGCCTGACTGGGGCATCGAAAGGCTTGCCGTTCTTGAATGCGAGGTATGCACGGTGCTGTACGTACATTTTTGATTAGCAACTGTCTGCTCGAATAATGACATTGACGCCGAGTTCTCCCTTGTCGTTGTTGTCAGAGAACAGCTGGGCAAGAACGCTTTCGGCCTTGTACAAGCAGTTTGCAAGAGCTTTGTGGACTCCTCCTGCTAGAGCCTTGCCGTTCTTCCAGAAGAGGTAGCTGCGGTTCTGTAGAAGCAATCTGCCATCAGCAATGGACCTTGTGCGCGAAAACGACGGTATCGCCGTAGTCATTTGAAGCGGTATTGAAGATCAGTCCAAAGACATATTCTCTCTGCCCTTCCAAATTCGAGACCACGGCGCAATCATCATCAGCCGTTACACTGCTTGTGCTGATTCTCTGCCATTGGCGACACTGAAAGCGAAGCCATAGCATGTGCAGAAGATGAAGACCCTGAAGACGGAGAAAGCAAAGTATCTAAGGAGATTATACTTACATCATTGCACCTGGAAAAAGGCTTGATGTTAGCTGTGTATCTGGGAGCGATGAAGACAAGAACGTACCAGTAGATTGCGGAGTTATAGGAGCAGCTGACACGACCACAAGCATTGGGACCATCGATGCCGATCTCGTGCTTGAACCCATTGAGGTAGTCGATACCATTGAGAATGTAGTAGGCGTTGGCGCGCTTCCAATCCGCGTAGCCGCAGCAGCCTGGCTCGGGGCACCAAGCGTGGTCACGCCAATCCTGGCTGGGAGTGCCGCGTGGATTAGAGACAGCGGCGACGGAGATATCGTTGTCGGTAACGTTGCCGAAAACGAGATTGCGCTTGATGTGTGGGTGGTCGCGGGCTAGCTGGGCGTCGACCTCCTGGACAGTGCCCTGGAGCTTGATGAAGCTGCCATCAGTGCCGTTGGGGATGTTCCAAGATATGGGGACGATGGAGTAGCCAGGGATTGGAGCTGGCGAGGCAAGAACTTGGTTCTGAAGGAATCGTCAGCGGTTGTTCAGTGGTCATGACCTTGCAGCAAAAGAAGAACTTACAATGGCGACCATGAATGTGCTGGCAAGTACAGCTGTGACCTTAGCGGATCGCATGGTGTGCAGGTCGTGAATGTGGTTTGATATGGTGTGGAGATGAATGAAAGGAGGTGTGGAAGTGCTGGAGGTGACAGTGGAAGATTTTGTTGTGCGAGAAGATGGATTGACAGGAGCAAGAGGCTCCTTAATGAGGCTACTGAGTGTGGGGCTGAGTCAGGTCGTCAACTGTAATGTCAAGAGCTGTGTTATCTCAAGGTCATGGGACTGTATTGATATGACCCGGACATCAATATCGGTCAGCACAGCTGCCCAACAGCCCAACTGCCTTCAACTGCCGGTCAGGGATACAGCAACTGACCATTGCTCTCCACAGCTTCTGAAGGCTACCGTGAAGATATCAACATAGCAGTGTTACCCTGGTTGGGCAAAGAAATCGTGTGCCGACACTGGAAGGCAGGCTTGCAGGTTAGAAAAGGTGGTGGTCTGTCAAGAGTGGCCACAGGTCATACTCGGTCGTCCAGGGTGTATAAGTCCATCTTTTGCTCGTAGTAAGGCTCTCAGTCATGCTCAGAGATTGGCAGAACTGCGTGAAGGACTTGGTCAACGTTGAGGATATCATGAGGAAGTAGTGTCTTTGCATACTGGATGGTACGTTTGGTCGTGTACACTACTCGGATCGCAGTGATGCCCACGATAACTTTTTAATTACGCAAATTCGGAATCTGTGTCTGTGGGTGACAAGCTTGTATTGAGCGTGCAGGCCTACTTGACATCCTCATCTTGCTCATCTCGCGGCAGCCGAACACCCATCAAGCCCATCAGATTGCCAGCAGGCCCTGCCATACCAGTCTGGCCTTTGAAGGCTTCGAGCATGTTTTTGGCCAGGTTATAGTCAACGTCCACTGCACTTCCTTCGTCTTCACTGTTCTCGTCCGAATCCTCCAGGGCCTTCTTGTCTCCTTTGCCACCTGGACGTTCTGTGGTTTTGATCTTTCTCGCAATGGGATCCAGATTCAGTACTCCACTCTCGTTAAGTTCCTGCTCCATGCGCTTAGATAGGTTTTGGATATCATTCTCTTCCTCGTCGTCTTCACTATTGCTATCCAGTTCTTCCGCTTTGCGGGTCAGTTCCTTTGCCGTGCTCGTGTCATCTGGTGGTATGCCCATCATCTCCCTCATCATCTTGGCAAATTCATGCTCATCGAACGAGACGTCCTTGTCCTCTTCATCACTATCCTCTTCGTCGTCGTCATCATTGTCGAAGTCCATCTCGTCCATGTCGATACCTTCAGCGCCGGCGTCTTCATCGTTCATGAATGCTTCAAACCTTTCAACCATCTTGCGAAGATTTTCTTGAGCAGATTTGTCCCCAAAGCCAGCAGATGAATTTGCTCCCATTTTTGTTGTCCTGGACCCAGTCTTCCCAGCTAGCTCATGTTCAAAGTCGTCATAATTGATGTCTAGCCATGCATCGTCATCATCCTGTTGGCTCCAGGATTGTATCTCTTTGTTGGTTGGGAGGGATTCTTCGCCACTTTCGACATCTTCGAGGAGCAGCTTGATCTCTCGAACGGCCTTTTTGTCTTGGTTCTGAGGGTCGGACACTAACATTTCGAACCCGCAACTTAACTTCATACCGATCTCAATTCCTGTAGCCTCCTTGGCGGAAGTCGATCGTGGTAGGTGGTTTTGCCATGACAGCGGCGGAGGAAACTCTTGGCCTTTCAGCTGCGCGTACCCTACTTTCGTGAAGACAACGCTTGTAGAAACGAAATCAGAGGGAGAGAGGTGCAGAGTCGAGGCAGAGTCTTTCTGTAGGGGCCGAAGTGCGATGGGATCTCGGAGGTAGAATGCCTCGGTCGCAGTGGAGATGCATGAAGGCTTTTCGTGAAGGATGTAAGCGACCTTCCTGGGAACTGTAATGACAGAATGATGGAGAGTCTCATAGATGGCCCTCGGATAATCTCTAATTCTGTAGAAGGCCTCTTCCTCGATAAGAGGTGAATGTATGAGAGTAGATGGGCTGGCAGATACAGTTGCTAGTGCTTGCTTGACTGTGAGATTTCTAGACGAAGACGTCTTCGTGTCCATTGGTATTATTCGCAGATCTCCTTTATTGATCCATACTCGATGCTCCGCAATCTCAGGGTTGAGCCATTTCGGCAGAGCATTAGCAGCCTCAATGAGTAAGAATTCCCCATCAGTGTCAGATACACGCATCCACGCATCTGGGTATTGCTTGCTTAACTCCCGGATGAGGTAAACGATCAGCCATTCATCCGCAGAGGAGTCTCCGAAATTTGCTCGGCCGCGAAGGAGCCAAGTGCCATCTTCCCTCTTGAGAGCGATGTTGAAGCCATCGCGCTGCCAAATGTAATCCTTGAGGTACTTCTTGATCAGCGCGTTTGCTGCCTGCAGAATTGCGTTGAGGCGAGACCGTATTTGAGCGTCTGTGAGGTCTGGGTCGAGTACGTAGATCACGTATTCGATGGTATCGTCTGGTAGACTTTTCAAGAACGGCTCGAACCCGTTCTCGAAGTTGCTGGGCATGTCTTGGGGCGCCTCCATCCTGACCTCTTTTCTCGCCGAGACTTGGGCTGAAATGTTGTTACGGTTGGAGATGGAGGCTGTCAAAGTCCCGGAGATTTTGGGGAAATGCGGCCAGAATTCACAGGTTTCAATGGGCTGCAATGCTATACGTAGTACTTGGAACCTAGGTATGATCTTTGTGAGATGAATCATCAAGGCCGCGAGTCACGAGTCGCATCTATGATCTGCCTCCGGCTGCGCCACCTACGCCACATGGCGTTCTTTGTTTACCTTTTCGGACTCCAAAACAGAGCTAGAGCTTGATCATCAACACACAAATTCGTCCGCCAACCTCGAATGTTGGGCTCTTCCCATCGCTGTATCTTTCTGTCAACAGACACGTTTAATTTTGGTTTGGAGCAGCTTTTGGCACCATGGCCCACCATTACATCGACTCGCCGGAGAAGACCGAGTTCGAAGTGGGCGACCGTACACGCCTCACTGGCATAGATTTCTCCGAAATGCCCTCGTTCGTAGCTCCAGCTGGCAAAGATGACCTTCTCAAGGCCGTACGAAATCAAAGCGCACCTGGGTTCGCGACTCCCCGCGCGCCATTGGCAGGTCGCAGCCGAAATGTGCAAGCGAGGAACGAGTTCACACCTTTACTCAAAAGCGCAACGCAGAATCGCAGGGGGATGCGTGACGGAGATTCAAAAGAAAACCATGGACTGGCCACTCCTGCCGCGCTCAAAGCTGGTTACAGGTTCTCAAGTCCAATGGTCCCAGAGGCAACCGTTGTTGAAAGCTCTGTGATTTCTGAGCATACGCCTATAGTGCCTACAGATAGCAGCAGCATAGATGACACGCCTACGGCATTCCCCAGCAACCGAGGAGAGATGGGAGACGGCAACGTCCTGACGCTGAGAGAACAAGAAGCTGTAGGTTGACTGACGCGTCTTTGTTGTGAGGTTGAACTGACATTTCTAGAAAATAGAACACATCGACAAAGAGAACTTCGGCTTAAAACTAAGGATTCACTTTCTTGACGAGAACCTCAAGCGAACTGGCAGTGAATGGAACCAACAGACCATTCGCGAAAACATAGACCTCAAGACGAGCACAGTTATCATGGAGCGCGATTTGAAAAGGTACCGTAAGCAGCTACAAGCGGCCGAACAAGAGTTAGACCAATATAAACATCAACTGCACGACTATGCGGACAAGATGAGGCGGCGGCATATGGACGAGGGCCAGAAGGAAGAGTTGGACCGTTTGCAAAAGCTCGCGGACGAGAGGGCTCAACAGATGGAAATGCTCCAGACTCAGCTAAAGTCAGCAGAGGAGCAACAGAGTGGCAATGCCGAGGCAGCGAAATTAAGGGACGAGCTAGATGAGCTTGAGCAGGAGCTCAAAGAGAAGGATCAGGAACTCGATGCTCGGGACGAAGAGGTTGAAGACCTGAAAGCCAAATTACGCGCTGCTCACAATGGATTGGACGACGACTCTGAAGAAAAGGACCGAAAGATTGAACAACACGCAGATCGCATTGAAGAGCTCGAAGTCGAATTGCAGAAGTTGTCAAGACAGTTGGAGGGCGTGAATGGTCTGCAGGAGGAGCTCAGTGAGTCGAACCGTGACCATGCTGCTGAGCTGGAAGAACTTCGAATACAAGCCGACACTGCGGAGCGCGATAAACGTGACCAGCTCCGAGAGTTTGAATCGCGACTTCAGTCCTACACTCGTGAAAAGAACGCTGAGCTCGAGGCATCACAACGCCAATTGCAAGCCCTGGAGAAGAAGAGAACCGATGAGCTTGAGTCCTTTGAGCTGCGTCTAAAGTTGACAGAGTCCAAAGGCGACAATCAATCAAAGCTTGCGCAGCAGGCTGTCCAGGACGCTCACGATCAGCTGAAAAGGGTCACACAAGAGAAGGATAACGAGTTAGAGACACTGCGGGCGCAGATCGTCTCGTTCGAAGGCATTCAAGATGAGCTTGAAGACTGCCAAAAACAGCTTCAAGACTACGCCGAGGATGTTAAGAAGCGACACGCTGAAGAGGGTCGACGGGAAGATGTCATGTCTCAATTGCGACAGGCGGTTGCTGAGAGGGAGCGGGAGGCCCGGACGCTGAAGAATGCCAGCCAAGATCACAACAGTGCAATTGAGCAGATCGAGAAGCTGCGCAATCAGGTTGGCGAACGCGACCGTGAGCTAAGTGCTCTACGTGAGACCATTGATACCCAGGCGATATCTTTACAGGAATTGCGCCAAATTCATGCCAATCTTGCAGAGAGGGAAGAACAATATGTCACTGCCAGCGAAGAGATCCAACGGACGAAGACTTATCTGAGTGACCGTGATCGGCAATTGGACGCTCTCCGCAAAATTATCGAAGACCGCAACAGTGAGCTGGAGATCGTCCGGCAAGCCAACGAAGAGCCACACACTCAGCTTGAGGGTCTCCAAACGATCTTGCGCCTTCGAGATCAAAACCTCGAAGAGCTTCGAGCAACGGTCAGCGACCAAGAAACCAAACTCATGAGCTTGCAGCGCACTGCCGACGAGCGACTACGGAATCTTCAACATGTGCAGCGCACTGCTGAAGAGCAACTTCGTGACCTGCAGAATCTCCAGGCCGAGATATCTGAATCGAAACAGAATCAACAAAATCTTGAAGACGAGATTATGGTTCTTGAGGGCAGCCTTGATGAGGCAGATGGCGAGAAGCAGGCTCTCGAGTCCAGGATCAGGACCATGGAGAAGCAAGTTGAGGACTTCTCTGGTCTGCAGGCCAAGCTTGAGCTACTCGAGAAAGACCTTCGGACAGCGCAGCGCGATAGGACGAGACTCCAGAAACAGATCGACTCATTGGAACGCGATCGTGACATCGCAGACGAGGAACGACTGTCTCTTCAGTCTACGATCGAGAACCTACGCAAAGACCTCAAGTCAGCGCAGGAGGGCCGCGCCTCCTCTGCGAAAGCCGAGTACCTTTGTATCCAGCTCGAGGAGAGAGAAGCTTCTCTCACCTCGGCTTTGGAGAAGACTGAAGCGAAGCATCGCCAGGTTCTCCAAGAGAAAACTCGTAAGCACTCAACTGAGTTGAAAGAGCTGCACGATTTGCTCAAGACGTCGACTCTGGAAGTTGAGTCCCTTCAACAACGTCTCTCAGATGCCGAACGAGAACTCACTGCTCTTTCTGCCCTAGAGAGAAAGTTACGTTCTGTCGAACGCCAACTCCTCGATGCGCAGTCAGACAGCACCAAACAGATTCATACAAAAGAACAAGAGGCCCGAGAGGAAATCGGTGGCCTGCGAGTTGACATCATGGACAAAGAGAAGAGGCATGCAAGTGAGCTCCGAGGGCTTTCCGCGCAGATTCAGTGTCTGAGGAGTGCAGTCACCAGAGAGGGGCTCTTCAGGGAGCATCTTGCGTGGCAAAAGAAATGGTTCTTGATGCAGGTGGACATGTATGGTTCTTAGTACGTTCGAGCTCCCACCCATCCTTTCTCTCTCCACTCCTGTTCGCACTTCCCAATTCTCCTTCCACGTCGGACTTCACTGATAGACTGGTAGTAATCAAGTTGATCTCAACCTCATTGCCGAGATGGGAATAACACCCGATCGAACTATTCGCGAACGCAAACCATCATTGAAGACGGTGGCTCAAATGGTCATCTTTTTGTCAAGAGCCAAAAGATTGGCGGGTGTTTGGAAGGAAAAGATGAAGATCCAGGAGAGTTTGGTAAGAAAGCTGGAAGTTGTTCGAAGTGAAAGAAAGACAACGACCAGAGGGAGGCGGACGGCCACGGTGGGAGTGTAGATTTGTTGATGACTCTGCTCTTGTGAGCACGGCGTTTTGAGCGTCGATGGTTTTGTCTATTCATTTCTGGTGTTGCATTGTAGTGGCTTGGTCTGCGATATGGTGTCTGAGCTAGGATTTGGACTTGGACTTGGGTGGCTCTGGGTCACTTGATCCTGATGGTTGAAAATCATGAATTCAAATCGCTTTTATATTGGCGTGCCTTTGTGAAACCGGGGCCTGTGATTGACTTCGATGTCGCTCGTTAATCTGTGTGGAGGACTGACCTTTAATATGATGACGGCGCTGAGTTTCTGCTTGTGAAGAGGCACGGGGCGATTGGCATTAGGTGGAGAGTTTGATTGCGCATGGCAATCATGTGCATACCTGCCAGACTGGCCTACCTTTCCTGGCCGAACATCCACCCAGACCGTCACGATGCTTGAATCTTGATGACTGGGAGAAAAGGTATCAAGGTTGTTTTGGGTGCCGTCTCTAGCTTCCCAGGAAATAAAACAACGAGGTTCTCATGAATAATGGTGCTACGAGGCTCTTGCAGTAGACCGCGGCGTGGATTTCATTTGGAGTCCTAGTGTTGGTTCTTTCTCTTTGAGCAAATGGATGCTGCTGGTTGACGTCCTATTCACTCTTGGCTCCAGCTGCCGATATCCATCATTTCTCACACACTATCCGGAATCATAGATGTTTCTCCCCTTGATTTCTCTATCATCGCCCCTGGCCACCGCGAGAAGAGTCAGTATCGTTAAGCATCAGCGGTGAGGAATCATGTGTTTACGAAAGTAAATCGTAGGGGGAAGATGGAGAGAGTGACCGTCTCAGCTCGGATCATGGCTAATCAGTATCATCGTTGCTGTTGCAGCGGAAATGGTGTTCGCTATCAGCAGATCAAGCGATTTGCTAGACTGCGATCGTGAAACCAACTACCCAGCAAACGGATTTGCACCACCTCGAGCCATCTGCTTCGCTCTTTGATCCCGCCGATTGTGGTTAGCTCTCGAGCCCTTGTTCTCTCCCTTCTTCCGCTGGGCAGCAAGAGTATCAGCCTCGCCGGAGGGCCCAGCTACGTTACCTCGTCCCCTTCCTCGTCTGCCGTTGCCGCCTCTATTACTACCATCATCACCTCTTCCCCGCCCTCTGCCTCCCCTTCCTGCATTAAATACACCATCTTGCTCATCGCCACTCCCTTGTGGACTAGCTCTGTAAGCCGTTCTCTCAACATTGTGCTGATTCCCTTGAAAGGTCGCATATTTCTCTTCCAATCTCTGTAGTCGTCTCGGATCTCGTCCAATCATCAATGCCCAGCCCTCGATCGCTTCGTCAGTCATCCCACTCTCTAATCTTAGCTTCGCCCTCGCCTGTCCCCTCCTCGTCGCTGCATCCCTCCCAAACACAGCATGATCATGCGTATACGTCATGAACAGCATTTCCTCGTTCTTATCAATATTGGCATCATCCTGAAATGAAGTTGTTGAGTCGACGGTGCCGCCTACATCTTCAATGTCGTAGGTATCGTCTCGCTCGTCGTCATCAGAGTCAAAGGCAGCGAGAGCGGAAAGGATGGCAGCTTTACTGGGCGCTTGCGTGCGGTCGGCAAGCACAGCATCGGCTGTTAATTTGGCATTCTTGCGGCCAATATGATATCTGGATGTATCGACCGCTAATTGGTCGAATTCATCATTGTCATAGACGTTCTTCCGCAATGGAAGCAGGGGCGGTGTCGAGTGTGGTATCATGTGTGGGGCTCGATCTGTTGATGGTGCTGGTGGAAGTTGTGCAGAGCGATCCAGGGATTGCAGATGGGGTGGGAGTGAGTCCTCGAGCAGATTGGCTATGACTTGTTCCACGTCTTCGGCATATTCGTCTAAGAGTCTTGTTATGAAGCTGTGACCGAGGTCCGGGAACAAATCTTGGACCTGGGTGACGAGACTCATACGATGTATGTGCATTTCGCCTTGAGCTGAGGCCTCGGAGATTCTTTCCTTCCCTTTGTCGATTCTCCGCTGTATCGGCTTTTTGATTTTTGAGGTTCGGAATTCGTCGAGGAGCTGTTCAATCTTTCGAGCCTTTCCCACAGCTTCGCCTTTCGAAGAGACCCTAACTTTGTCGACCAGTGGAGTACTTAGAGCAAGGTCAGATAGCAACGATTTTTGCCCGGTTTTTGGATTTGATGAAGATTTGAGGCTATGCAAGTGATCCGAAAGAAGTGACAAGTTTGGATTCTCTCCTGATATTAAAGAAGCAAGACCCAAATAGGAGAACATTGTGAGAGTTCTCTGAGTGATTGGACTCGTCTTTGGAAAGATTGCATTTACGGAGTCCAAGAGATCTGAGCCGACCATAAAAAATGTCGCCGCGTCTGGCGAGCAGTGAATCAAAGGAGCGAGGCCTCTCATGTTAGCTTCCACGAAGTCGACCTTTCCAGAATCCAATTCTTTGATTAAAATTGCTTTGCTCCTTTGTAAGTCTTTCTCAACCTCGAATCCCTTTCTCTTCCACAAACTTGAAAGCAGCTTTTGTAACTCATGACTTTTTGGGTACGTCCTGCATAAATTCGACAAGAGTGATTGCTTCAGCAAGGACAGAGGCGGAGAGACCAGGCTTAATGTTCTGTGGACGAGTAGGAACGTTTCCTTTCGTAATGCTGATTCAGCTGGAGTTGCAGGAGTTGAAGAGTTCTCGAGGTAGCTATCCAGGAAAGAGACCAGTCCAGAGGAGTCGCTTTCCACAGCACTGGAGAAGGCTGGATCTGGAAGTCGTAGATGGGCTTGAGCAAGAACCGCCCACGAGTCGAGACATGCCGCCCACTCTTCCGGTATCAATTCCCTTCGAAATGATGGGGGTGGAAAAGGGGCGAATGGCGGAAGGGGAGGGGACATGTTTTGTGTGTTGGTTGTCGCAGAGACGATGTGTGGAGAATTATCTCTGATATCCAGGGAGTATTCTTTCCAGTGTGCAAGCAGTCATCATGGTCCATACATCCCTGCCCGACAGCGGTCATCCAATTCAGCTAGCGTGGTTACAAAATCTTGGCACGTTCCCACGATGTCGAAAATCCCCCAAATCTCGTCTGCTCTTCCTCCAACGCTCAATAAACCAACCCCCAGCGCCTCAATCATCGTATGTCTTACCCACACGGATGCGCGACTTCTTCCTGCCACTCTGTCCCTCGAGGGTTTTCTGCGCGACGAAAAGCTAACTACCCACAGACGTTACCCGACCTCGCGTCTTGATTGATCAAAAATACAAGCATGTCCTACAATAAAGGCGAAAAAGACTTTGGCGAAGGCCCAAAAGTCCACAAGGTACTTCAAAGGTCCTCTGGTGGCTCAACGCAAAAACCCTCCTCTGACGCGCACCTCTAGATCCGCATCACCCTTACCTCCAAGGACGTCAAGGCCCTCGAGAAGGTCAGCACTGAGCTCATCGACCGCGCCAAGACCAAGGAACTGCGCGTCAAGGGCCCAGTCCGTCTCCCAACCAAGATTCTTAAGATCTCCACCCGAAAGACACCCAACGGAGAAGGTTCCAAGACATGGGACATGTTTGAGATGAGAATCCACAAGCGTCTCATTGACTTGAACGCACCAACTGAGGTTGTCAAGGCTATTATCATTAACATTGAGGCTGGTGTTGAGGTCGAAGTGACTATTGCGGCTTAGATGTTGGCGATGGAAATGGCAGATGTGATTGGAACGAGAGGAGGACGAGCTGGTCCACAGGTTCGCACGTAGGACTAAATGCAATATCCGAGTCTGCGAGCATCGGGTTCAATTTGGTCGCGAAAGTATTTGTTCTGTGTCGAGATGGTAGCGATTTGACCATCAATCATGCCTGAACAACGCTTCCAGTTTGACAAACAGCTGGTCTGCACTGCATAGGTCTAGATGATGCAGCGATGTTCAAGCTCCCGCGATGACTTGAGCAGTTCGAATCGCTGGCAGAATATACCCGTAGCTACCAATCTTGATGTAAAGATGTGCTCCCATCCCGAAGGCGGCTGAGCATCGCAAGGTTCGGCATCGTACATGGAGAAGCGCGCCCGTGAGCTTGGTGATGGGGAGCTCCCTACTACACTTCATGTCTCTACAGTAGGACGTGGGGTCAGAAAATGCAGGTGGACCTCGGTCGCGGCCATGGCCTCCTCGATCCAACGCTAGCCCCAAAGCATCACTTTCTGCAAGGTATCACGTGCCACCACTCTAATCAAGCCAGCAACACACCGAATTGGAATCCCAACAATAGAAGAAGCCTCAAAATGATAGCAGCTGCAAAGATACTCTCAAAGAAAGCACACAATGTACCAGGTAAGCTCCCACTATAGGCTTCCGAACACATAATTGACCGTACCCAGGTCGCATCAGCATAACGGAATACTTCTTCGAAGTCCCTCACGACTGGAGCAAAGCCTCGGAGTCCCGGCCCCTGACTTTGTTCGCCCGTTCCGCCCGACGTCTTGAGAAACCAGCAGACCCAACAAATGATGACCCGAGAAAGGAACTACCGTGGCTTCTCTTCCTGTAAGAATTCCCTTGCAACAACTGTAACATCCAAGGTCTGACCAGTCAAAAGTCAAGGCGGACCTGGTTTTGAATGCGCCCCACCGCAGAATAACTACTGGATCAACACGATTCTAGATCGTGGATACCAGGTCCTTATGCTTGACCAACGCGGAACTGGCCTTTCATCACCTTTGTCGCCTTCTACGCTGGGGTTGAGGGGCGATGATGCAGTGCAAGCGAGATATTTGAGATCCTTCAGGGCCGACAGTATCGTCAAAGATTGCGAGGCTATTCGGAAGGTTCTGACCCAGGGCTTGCCTTTGGAAAAACAAAAGTGGAGCCTCATGGGCCAGTCTTTCGGTGGTTTCTGTATCACCACTTATCTCTCCTTCTTCCCCGAGTTCATTCGAGAGGCATTCTTGTTTGGGGGCTTGCCGCCATTGGTGAATGGACCGGATGAAGTCTATAAGAGATTGTTTAGGAAGATAAAAGAGAGAAATGAGAAGTATTATGGGAAATTCCCTGGCGATGTGGTCATGGTCCAGAGGATTTGCAAACTGTTGCAGAGGTTCGGCGACACGACGGTAAGAGACACGAGCAGCCAAGGCTTCATGACTGCACGGAGATTCTTGCAAATTGGTATCAACTTCGGAGCACATGGGGGAGTTGATGCCGTACATGAGTATGATTTACAGTTTTCAATGCGCCGAACTGGGCTGACGAGGAGCAGTATTGTATTGAGGGCACATTCCGATCTTGAGTTTGTTGGACATCTCACTCGACCGACGGTGGCGAAGATTGAATCGATGCTTCCATACAACGATCACATGGTATACGCGATTCTTCACGAAGCGATATACTGCCAGGGGTAAGTTGGCCTCCTTCCTTCACCAAGCTACTGTTAAGGGATCTAGCACCGCATCGAATTGGTCCAGTACCCGCGTTCAGAAATCCCCCGAATTCTCCTCCGACTACGCGATCCCGAAAGAACCGTCTGACGATCCGGACACACCTATCCTCTTCGTTGGCGAAAATGTCTTCGACTGGATGCTGGAAGACTACAGCGAACTCATCAAGCTCAAGGCTGTTGGTCATGCTCTTGCCTCTTATAGCGACTGGCCAGCCCTCTACGACGAGAGACAGTTGGCGAAGAACGAAGTTCCGGTTTATGCTGCCGTCTACCTGGATGACATGTATGTCGACTATGATTTCTCCATGGAAACCGCAGGCAAAATCAAGGGAGCCAAGGTGTTCGTGACGAATGCAATGTATCATGATGCTGTGAGAAGCAAGATGGAGGACGTTACGAAGAATTTGTTTGCGTTGAGGGATGATTGTATTGACTGATTGGTTGACTCGAGGTCTGGACTGGTGGCGATCATAGCGGAATCGGAATTGAGACGCAAAGGCAAGTCATTTCATTTAGCACATCGTTCCTAGAACAAAGGCTAGCCTGAGGACGAGGTCGAGTAAACGGTGGTATTCTATTTCCATCGCAAGTCTGGTGCTTACGTTCTGAACGATTGTTTGTACTGACTTCGTCTTTACTTTCCCCGTCTCCAATCAACACTTCATCTCCTGATATGCAGATTTTCCTCCGAGAGACCTTCCTCCTTGATATTGAAGCTTGTCCTTGCGACTTCTTTTCAATTGACAGAAGGAAGGGACTTGCCAGCGGCTTGATTGGCGCCCTTCACTCTCTTGCCGCCCATTATCGATACCCATTCTCGTCGCCATGTCGAAAAAAAGAAACGATTCATCGAAAATCCTGCGAAAGTCGACCACGTGCTTCCAGATACAGGCCGTTTCCAAAGACAATAGTATAGAGGAAAACAACCATGACACGCTCACAGCAGCGCGCACAAACGAGAGACGCGAAGATGACGTCCCACAGACGATCATCTAGTGAAACCAGCGAGCCCGCACGCAGGAGCGCTCGAACGTACAGCGTCCATGACTCTTCTTCGCGAAGCAAGTTGTCGTCTCGGATCGAGCCCTCTGTATACTTGCTTTCGTATGATCGATTCTCTCTGAGGCCAGAGGTTGGTCGGGCATCTCGTCTATGTAGGCCGCAGAGCGTTCGTGAAGAGCCATGTGCGTTGTGGGTGCTTTCAGAGTACAGGCATATAGGTATGGACTGTGGCGAGTGCTTGACGAGCCGTGACCCAAGACACTGGAAAGCTACAGGTTTCCAAGTCGCCAGCAGTTTCTCTCGATCCTTTGTATCTTTATTCTGGACAGTCCAAATCGATCTGGACGAGTGTCTGGCGGGATCATGTTTTTTTTCCAAAGGGACTAGAAGTCTACGAAGACGGCTTTACAGCTTTACTCTCGATGATCGAGAACGACATCGATCAAGTTCTAGCGCTTACATCTCTTCACGTCGCTGGACAATTACGAACATGGCCTCATACCTTTAATTCTGGCCAACTGCAATGAATATCGATGAATTCCTGGCCACTTGAGCACGGACATTCCCGCCAGAAATCTCCACATCCCATGGATTGTCTTTCCTCGTCGGAGGTTCACTCACCCGTTTGACAGGGTGGCTACATATGATATGATTCAACGCATCACAGAATGCTACTATACACCCCAAAACAACGAACCACCAACAGCGAAAAACACCATCATGGTCAACAGGAAACAGTGAAGCTTCGTGTCCAAAGCCTCAAAAGAAGCGCCGGCAGCGCTCTTTTTCGTCGACGTGGCACTTGCCGTTCCGCTGGAAGAACCGGTCGCGCCTGCGATATCAGTCGCGCGGTTCGAATAGGTCGTCTTGACACCGCCGACGATACTGCCCGAAGCTGTGGCGACCGATTTTGTTCCTCCGGCCCGCCCACTCGCCGTTCTCGTTCCCGCTCCCGCACCTGGTGCTTGTTCCATTGTGGCAGCGACGGTGGCTCCATAGCTTAACGTGGTGCCGGAAGCAACGATGGAAGAAGCGCCAGCCAGGTTCCCGCTTCCACGGTTGATGGCCCGGATATTCGAGGTGCTGACGTTGAAACGGGTCTGAGCGATACCAATTTGCTTCCGGTCGAGATCGTAGACGACGTAGGCGGATCGGAGGAAGGTGTCCCCAAGAATGACTCCAAAGGAGTCGTCAGCGGCCTCAAGACCTAGCATGCAGACTGGGGAGCCGTCGAGGTAAGTGATGAAATTGCCGTCGCTGTCGGTGATGGGGATGGCCAGTTCCGAGAAAGGGACGCCAATGACGGGCCCGTTGGCATCGCCGAACCCGAAATCGAGTGTGCCATAGCCAATATCGCAGTTGACTTCGTAGATACCCAGTGTGCGATGGTACGAAGCACCAAAGTACTTGACAAGAGTGTTGAAAATGTCGATGGGGATGATTGTGAGGGCGGTGCCCGAGTCTAGAAGAGCACTTTGGGGCACCGCTGAACTTGGTATCATAATGGAACCAGATCGATCGGTGACACCAATCGAGGACCAGATGACGAGCATTCGCGAGATCAGATTTTCTTCGGCAGGTTGGATATCAAGCACAGCAAGGTTGCCCTCGAACTTGTCCGTGTCGTATCCACCAAAAAGAACTAGCCCTTCACCAGCCTCTGGAAATGTGTTAGCTGTGTGTCAATCACGTCGAAGATGTTGTCCTCGAACGGGGTCTGACATGCCTAGATCATCCAAATACAAGCTGTAAGAGTTGTATATGGCTATTATGATGAGATATGCATTATATGATTAATATTGTTAAGTTACTAATTACAAGAAGGGTGACTGTTACTATATAGCAGTCATCCTTTGTTAGTAAATATGAATGAGAACAGTGTGTTTGCGGTCTCCTTTGTCAAGACTCCCCCTGATCGTGACACATCTGTGTGAGATTCCTTTGCTAACTCCCCCTGTTCTCAGTATCTCATTCCATTCCAGCGGTTGCGATGTGACGTCTGAGTAGTGGTGCACGAACGCTTTTTGTAAATATGTCGGAAATGTTTTCTGTTGTATCGACGCGTATTGGGTCAATTGTACCATCCTCTACCAGTTCTCTGATCTTGTGGTGTTTAACGTTGATATGTTTGCTCCTGCTGTGGAACTCAGCATTCCTGGTTAGTTTCAGAGCGGAGTTGTTGTCAATCTTGAGTGGAATTGCCTGAACTTGGAAATCAAGATTTAGTTCATTGATCATGCCTTTGATCCAGACAGCTTCTCTTGCAGCCTCTGCTGCGGCAACGTATTCTGCTTCGGTGGTCGATGTTGAGACTGTCTTCTGTCTTTGTGAACACCAGGAGATAGGGAAACCTTTCAGGAGAAAACACCAGCCGGTTGTTGATCGAAAAGTGTTGGGGCATCCTGCATAATCACTATCGACATAACCTTCGAGTGTAAATGGCGTTTTCTTCTTGCATGTCATTCCTAACGTTTTCGTTCCTTTGAGGTAGGCATAAATGCGTCGAACGGCGTCGCTATGTTGTTGACTTGGGTTTGATGAGAATCTTCCTGCAACTCCGGTAGCAAAAGCGATGTCTGGTCTGGACATTTGTGCAGGGTAGATGCAGGATCCAACTTCTGATAGGTATCTCTTTGTGAATTCAGATCTTGCTTTTCCGTCAGTGTTTGGTTCTAGAACGTCGGTGATGGGAGTGACGGTTGTGGGAACATCTTCCAGTTTGTGTTTCTTGAGCATCTGCTCGATTGCAGTTCGTTGGGAGATTTTTACTCCATCGTTTGTCCATTCGATATTCATACCAAGGAAGTAGGCTTTGTCATCGTCATCCGTCATGTCAAAGACTTTGAAGAGTTGATCTCTGAATCTTGATGCACTCTTCTTGTCGTTTGTGAAGAGATATATATCGTCAACGTAAATGACAAGAAACATCCGTATTGATTCATGTTGCCAGATGAAAAGGCATGGGTCGTACATTGATGTTGTCCATTCTAGCTTGGTCATTTCATGTTTGAATTTTGTGTACCATGTTCGGGATGCTTGTTTGAGACCGTACAGCGCTTTAATAAGGCGAAGGACTTTTCCCTTGGAGCAGGGGTATCCCGGTGGAGCTCTCATGTAGATATCTTCTTCGAGGTCTCCATTGAGAAAAGCAGTAACTACGTCAAATTGGTAGCTGTGCCATTCGTAGTGTACAGAGAGGGCAAGTAGTATCCGCCATGTTGTGGGCTTCATAACGGTTGCGAATATCTCGGTAAAGTCGATGCCTTCTCGTTGTTGGAAACCGCGGACAACCATTCGTGCTTTGTATCGTTTAATCTGTCCGTCAGGGCCGAGTTTTCGTTTGAGTACCCATTTTGATGTGAGCGCCTTGCGATCGGGCGGTAGTATTGTTTCGATCCAAGTCCCATTATCAACGAGACTGTTGTATTCTGATTCGAGAGCCTTTCTCCAGTGTGGGCCTTCGGGGCCATTGATTGCCAGGTGGTATGATTTTGGTAGTGGTGCGTTTGCATGGTCATAATGTAGCATGAAAGCGAGCTGGCTATCAATGTGTGATCCTGATTTATCTGTTGTTGGTCGTGTCTTTTTCTTCGGACTGGGTTTGTCCGGGATAAGGTCGTCGTCTAATGGTTCCTCAGACGAGTCTTCATATGGCTGAGGGGGAGAAGGAGACTTTTCTCGCTTTTTCGTAGTGGCCCTCTTTTTTAATACCGGTTTTGGTGGTCTGGATCTTATACCTGACCAGTGTGACATCTGTCGTTCTGTATCATCATCGTTGTTTTCTGATTCGGTTTCGGCGTTGTCGTTATGGATCCATAAGTTCATTCTGTTGCTGGTTTGAGTAGTCTCGAGAACGATCGTTCCGTGTATCTTGCTGATTGTACAGAGCTGAATATTATATCCTTTTACTCGTCCCCACAACTAGATCATCAACGTGAGTTGATTGATATTAAACTCGTTGTCGTTGTCTGTTAGTCCAGCGGCGTTTTTGTTGAGTTCTTTGTATTTATTGTAGCTTTAAGTCAACTTGAGTGATGAGATGTTAGGTTCGACGATATGATCCTCAACATGGTTAAGGAGTTGGGCTCTGAAGCTGAGGATAATAGCATGCAGACCGCATTCGAGGTTATCAGCGGGTGTAGGAATGGTCTCAAAACCGTCGGGGAAATCCATGTCAATTGGAAAAGAAGGATTGGGGTTTGGATAGTTGTATCCTTTTTCGCCTTCCTCATAATATGAGGAGATTTCGTCGACGATGTAAGCGTTTTTCAAAGAGAATCGTTCGCTGAATTTTCCTTTCAGTTTGAAAATGCAGTTTGTCTTGTTGCCAGGCCATTTGATGCAATTGGTGCAAGGTTGTCCAAAGCAAGGTCTTGTTATTCCATACTCGTTTCGAATGATGCATCCGTTGCATTCTTTGGAGTCTTCGTCCTCTTCTTCTCCGTAGATTGACCAAACTCTTTGGTAGCGTCCGTCTTCGGAGTTGTATATGCATGTTATTGTTCTGCCCTTGGGTCGGGGGTCAAGGCTACATGCGATGCACATATCACATGGGAAGAGTCGATTGCAGCTGTTTTTTCGGTTGCTGCTTAGACATGCAGAACACGATGGGAGCTGTTCCCAGTTTCTCGGGCGGCACACGTCCTTTGACTCGGTGCAAGGTCGACAGGGGAAAATAGTTGTTGAGCATGGTCTTTTGATTTTCCAGCAGGTCTCGCAGGCATTGGAGGGGTCGTATGTTGTTTCTTGTTCGTACACACATGTGGTATTTGTGTTTCTGCATTGTTTACATAGTTTCTGACTTTCTAGTCGAGAGCATCCTAACTTCTTTTCGCGACAGTAATTGCAAAGTGGTCTTCTTTTCTTTGGCTTAAGGTTGTACTGAATAGTTATTTGTCGACGATCTTCTGGTATTAGCGAGAGGCAGTAGTCATCTTGTTCTCTGCATCTACATCTTGTCTTGATGCAGGTCCGGCATAGTCGTTCTCCGTCGCAGCGTGTCCTGTTAATGAAACATCTTTTGCATTTTTCTGGATGGGGTGTGTAGTTTGCTCGTTGACGAGCAACTCGATCGTGCATTTCGAGAAAAGGGATCGTTTTTCGTTCGTTTGGTCCTGTGTCCGCGTTTGTGTCATCTGTTGATTCAAGATCATCGTCGACTGGTAAATCGTCTGGAATATTTCGGTATGCAAGTGCAGTGAAGAATTTTGATCTTACTAGGATCTCATTATTACTTGTTTCATCGCTGTCGTCGTCATCGTCTTCGCTGTCATTTTGAGGAATGACTTGTGGAGGTGATTTTTGACTGGATGTGGGTCGAAGTTGGCTTGGATTACCACTTGGAGGTGGTGATTGTGAATGTGTGTTTTGTTGGTCAGGTGTGACCGGTTGTTGCTGTTGTCTTTGGATCGGTGTGGAAGGTGGGATAGTGTCTTCAACGTCACTCTCTTCATTGTTAGAGATGGAAGAGTTAGCGTCGGAGGAAACTTCGTTGGTTGATGAAGTACTGCTTTGACTGGACGGCCAATCTTCGGGGTTATCTGGGATTGTTGGAGGAGGGATTCTTTTGTCTCGAGATTGTCCTTCCCCAGGGTGGTAGTCATCAGTTCCTTCTCCATTGTTGATTCGAGCCATAGAGACCCTTTTTACTGCTTTCTCGGTGTCGTCCCAGATGCGTACGACATGCTCGCTTTCGGTTCCAACATACCATCCCATCCATCCTCTTGCATCGTGTAGTTTTGTCATTTTTGAGCGTTTTTCAATAGGTATGGTAACGAATGTGCGGCTTGCCCAGATATGCTCGTTCTTAAGGTTCGGTTTGATTCCATGGACAAGCTCAAAAGGAGTTTTCTTGTAGTGATGAGCTCTGGTTGGAGAACGGTTCTTTTTCCAGACGGTATCTTGCATGGCTTCAATCCAGAGATTTTCTGGCAAAGAGTTTCCTCGGAGGAGTTCTTCGGCTCGGAGGGTAATGATTTATGTGATTTTACTTCCTACGGAAAGAGCGTTATCTTGGATTATTGCAGATGTCTTTTCGCGTATGGTTCGATTATTCCTTTCTGCTATCCCGTTCTGGTGGTGCATGTAGGGGATAATAGGTTCTTGCTCGATGCCTTCTTCTGAATAGTAGGCGATGATGGCACCTTGTACGTACTCGTTGTCCCAACGAGCTCGCTTGATCTTGCAGTCATGTGTGGTCTCGATCCGCTTGCAGAGTCGTTTGAGATAGTATGGAATTTCGTCTTTTGAGTTGTAGCGTGCCATCCAAGTGTATCGGGAGTAGTCGTCTGTAATGAAAAGCACATATCGTGTTCCATCGTATGCTTCAATTGGGTATGGACCCCAACCGTCGACGTGTATCAGATCCCCAATTGCTTTGTATCGTCGTCGTGCAGGACTTCTTGGGATGATCGCGATTGCCCGTGTGGTAGCGCATACAGGGCAGAGAATTTTGACCTTTTCGTTAATTTGCTTTTCGGTCAGATTCATTCCTGTGCTTTGTTTTAGGAGGCGCTTCATGCCATCGAGGCTTAGATGTCCTAGGCGTCGATGCCATTCCCAGACAGGGTCAGTAAAGTCGATTGTAGCGGCGATCTTCTGGAGTGGGTGCATTGTTGTTGATGTAGGGGTAAATTGAAAATGGTAGAGTCCATTATGTTGTGGGGCGTATGCGACCTCATCGTTATCTTGATCGAAAAAACGTTGACAGAAAACGTCGAAAGTGCCATGGAGATTTGCCTTGGTACAGATCATATGTGTCGATAAGAGATTGCATTTTGCATTTGGAGCATAAGCAACGTCGGATAGAGTAAGCTCAATTATTTAGTCGTTTGAGTTTGTTGAGAAGACTGAGACAGTACCTGCTCCAGAGATGTGAAGAGATTTGGTTCCTGCAGTGCCGACGGTGTAGTCTGTGGAGACGAAGCTGGAGTCTAGGAACCATTTCTTGTGATTAACAATGTGGCCATTTGCACTACTGTCGCTTAACCATGTGTTATTGTCAAGAGGGTTATTTGTCAGGGCAAGAGAGAGGTTAGATTCTGAAGACTGTTGAATACATGGATTTTTGTCTATATATGTCCCTTGACTTAGTTCTTTCAAACTATCTTTCCACCCGCCATCCATGACCCCTCTGTTCTTTTCAGATTTCTGGGGTGTGTCAGGTGAGGTTGGAAAGCTTGGTCTGTTGTGATGGGACATACCGTTGGAGGTGGAATTTTCTGTGAACAGTGTCTTGAACATTCGGCCAGTGTTGTCGTTATGTTGGAGGAGGTCGTGTTTGATAAGGTGACGCATAGGGAGGTCGACATTAACAGTGCGAGGTTGAGTCCTGTTGATATCGAGATTGGTGAGTAGTGATAGTATACAATCGGCAGCTACTTCATTATTCGATTTGCCTGGGCAACGTGCGATTTGATGAGAAACGGTGGCGCATTGGTGGGATTCTGTATTGTTCAGATGGTTCATGAAATCGGTGTGGTCGAAGTTTGCCATTGCGGCGATCTTCTTCCAAGGTTTCTTGTCTCCCTTGTCTTCGTCTTTTTTGCGATCATTACCATCCTTGTTGAAGGGGTTCTTTTCCGGGTGAAGGAACCAGCACTCATCTTCGCCACCTGCGTGTCGTTTCTTGCATTTTAGGCATAGTGGATAGGTGGAGGTTGTAGAGGAAGAAGGTTTTTTAAGTTGAGGGCGGTTGTTCCATGGCTTATTGTCAGATTTGATGTCCTTTTGAGGCTGGCGTCGAGTGGCGGCAGCGTTGATCGTTGTTTCTTTAGTCAGCAGGCGAGTGACAAGCTGGGGGAGGGTGATTGTTTTGCCTTCGGCGGCATCATTCTGGATGTTTTCGATGAGGTATTGATATTTGCTGTTCAAGCCTCCGAGGAGAGCATCTTGATGTTCGTCATCCTTGATGTCGGTGTTGATAGTTGCGAAGTCTCGAACGATATTTCCGACGTGAGTGATGTAGTCCTGCATTGTTGTGTAATTGTCGAGTTTGGCGGCCTTCAGCTATTCTCGGAGCTGTGAACGTGCGACGAGATTAGGAACGGCGTAGTTGGATTTGATAAAAGTCCATGCTTTTTGGGGGGGTAGATCTCCTATCTGTGCGAGGATTGAAGGGTGCAGCCATTTCGCAAATAGTCTCCAGACGTCTCGGATACGATTTTGCTGTCGATCGTATTCTTTGAATTCGAACTTGTATATCTCGATATCTTCCTTGTATTGCTGGGTAGCTTGTTGGCCTTCTAATCGGAGATTGGTAAGTTTCTGGTCTCTAATAATTTATATGATTTGATCTTTGAGAAGAGTTTTTCCATTGAGTCTGGTATACTCATCTAGATCGATCCCGAATTCATCCGCCCTTCGCTTTAGTCGATTAATGGTGTACGTCCTGGTCTCATATTCGTCTGGAGGGAGGGTGGTGAAATCCTTACCCGTTCTGACTGGCTTGTCGGGTGGGGGCAAGATGGATTCAAGGGCAGGGTATTTCTTTGTTGTAGTGACGAGAGGGGTGAGACCTTCGGCATCAAGGGTAATCAGAAATTGTCTGAGGAAAGGTAGCCAGTTTTGCTGGCCGGTGAGCTGTTCAACTGAGTAGCTGGGTGCCATGTTGATAGTCGAAGCTCTGTATGTTTTGTGTGTCGGATTTTGAAAAGGGTATGCTTATGTTGATATATCAGAGGTTATATTTTGGTGTGAAACGGGACATGTTTGGTAGAGAGCCAATCGCGTATCTTTGTCCTGCCAATCTTTTATCGTGGCGTCTATGTGGAATGCTCGGTTGGGTGTGTGCATGTGTTTGTATGAAGTGATGCGTGAAAAAACCCCGTTTGTGGTAGGGTATGGTTTGGAATTTTCGTGTGTGTGCGTCGGTGTGTGAGTTGTGCCTATCTCATTAGTGGAAATGTGTATGCGGCGTATGTAAGGAGCCTATTTCATCAACGGAAATGTGTGTGTGTGGCGTATGTATGAAGCCTATTTCATCGATGGAAATGTGTGTGTGGCGTATGTATGAAGCCTATTTCATTAGCAGAAACGTGTGTGAGGCGTGTAAGACCATTCATTGGCTTCGTTTGACTCCATTCCTGACAAGAAAAACAGGGAATGTATTTGGAATCGGGTGTGTTGGTTTGTTTTGTTGGAGGATGCCATTTTATCGGTGTATGGGTACTTCATGCATATATGACCAGACATGGCGGCATGAGGTTTCCTTCGGAATGCATATGATCATTTGCATGGCTCGTACTGTTTCCCTTTCTGTGTCCCTTGTGACACAGAGAAAAAAAAAAAAAATTAAAAAAAAAAAAAATGTCATTTTTGGGGGGTTTCCTTTTTGCGTGACTAAGCTGTGGCTCATTAGTGGCGCAGTAGTAACGCCGGGCTCATAACCAGTTGTATATGGCTATTATGATGAGATATGCATTATATAATTAATATTGTTAAGTTACTAATTACAAGAAGGGTGACTGTTACTATATAGCAGTCATCCTTTGTTAGTAAATATAAATGAGAACAGTGTGTTTGCGGTCTCCTTTGTCAAGAGTAAGATGCAGAAGGGATTAAGCTCTGGTTGGCCATAACCACGGGCAAATTGGCATAGGTCTGGTTCAATTCACCCTCAAGTGCTTCTCCAAGTGCGAATCCAATCCCCATGATTCCTGTCCCGACTTGTGCAGAGCTCGTTGCTAGAGCCATGGTCAAGTTGCTCACGGTTTGGCCCCCGAGACTGAAAACATCACGAAAGTAAGTGCCATTGACACTGGAGCCAGGAGTTCCATACTGGATCTCAAATGGCGGGCTGCTGGAGTTCTGTTGTGCGGATGAGGAGCTTCGTATGTTGAATGAACCGCCATAGCAAATGGCCGTTCTTATGTCACAACTGTTCGGTCCAAACATCCAGACATCACTGCTCCCGGTATCGATGTCCAAGATTATGTTTTGAGGGGGTGTTCTGACCGGTCAAGGTCAGCAATGGTTACCACACCCGTGTTCCTCACCTACCCAACCATGACGTTCACCAAGTAAAAGCCCCCCTGGTTCAGATATTCATCAAGATTTACCGAAAATGGATCCCTTTTTATCAGCCTTCGCTTCATCAATGATTTGTGGTGTTTGTGAGCATCCCGTCGAATGGGCATGGACAGTACCTCCGGCTCGCCGGAAACGAACGAAGCCAGAAGCGTGGCTAATGCCGAAAGAAGAAGGAGTCGAGTCATAACGAGTAAAAATCAAAGACAGTTGATGCGCAAGAGAGAGCAGGCATTGGACAGGAAACCCCTCACATCGCGGACGGTTTCGAGAGAAATTCTCCTTTTAATACTTGCATGATGCCTGGACCGGTCCCTTCCTTTGAACCTGCTAGTCCAATGCCATCATCGTGAAGTCTGTTGTTTGTTGGTGCAGAGGTAAGTTCTACTCCTACTTTAGCGTAACGTTTTTGTGCTTCACTAGCCGAAGCTATCGAAGCTTGGTGAGCTTCTCTGCGTAAGTGGCGCAGCACATGTTCGCAGTCGATGGGAAAGATTTGCTGTTAAATAATAATTGTGTCGTTCTTTCCTTGTGGGCTTTCGTTTTTGTGTATCTGACCAAGGGCATTGTACCATTGAGTTTGCGATATATCCTGTGTAGGTACCGATGCAGTTCCCCAATTGCGAGAAAAGGCTAGTTGATAACACGCAGAAGATGAAACGGCGAGGCGTGTGGCTGAGTAGTGATGATATTGGACCGTCTCTCCGCACGGCGGTACCGTACTGCTCCCCGTCGCCCATTGTCTAGATGTAAGGAGACGATGGCTGAGGAGCCATGCTGTGGACCGGAAACGCTGGTTGCTCCTGTCTCCTGTTCTACCAACTCGAGTAAGGGCAGACCTGGATAGCTTGAACGTGATGGGAGAAAAGTCCAAATGTATGAGTTGAGGAACAAATGCACCAAATGCAATCGCATATTGGAATGCGGGTAGAGATGGTGGGAAGCGAACGTTTCTACAGAGGTGCTGAGCAGAAGAGAATGCTCAATAGACATCCAGGTCAGCGCGCTGGAGAAGAAACCTTGATGGTAACGAAGATAGTATTTGGCTTACGGATGAGTTTTGCTAGGACCGCAATGATATTTCTTGAGATATGGACAACAGTTTGTTACACGATCTTTCGGTGGCTCGTATCAACGCAAGACAACAGCTGCAAAAGCGGCCGACCTTTCAGGCCAGAAAAGCTCGATTCTGCACGGCTTGCTCTTCACCGGTGCGTTCCCAAGCGAAGCTGCGACATATCCTTGATCTCGCGGTGGGCTGGAGATGAGGCCGAAAATGTGTTGATACCCAGAATGATTGGCAAAAGGGTCGCAGGCAGGGTGTTTCGGAACAAGCTTTGAGAAAGGAAATACTTTGCTAAGTGCCAGTCGCGTTCTGTCATCACTTCACCTGCTCTCACAGGCAAACAATACGCATTCCTTTTGAATAGATTATCTTCACTCCTTCATTCATCTACCTCTCTGCCTATCTCAATGCTCCTCGTAAATCTCATCTGTGGCTACTCCCCGGTCTTCCTCGAAAACATGTTTGCCCTACCAAAGGGATCAACCTCGATCATGAGACCGATCAACCCAGTACTGTAGTCAATTGGGCACCTTACGAAGCACATCCGCTTTCAAACAGCCCAAGGAAACACATGTCCAAAGGACCATCATCTCGGCCATGATACCATCGTGCCCACTGCATACACAACCTCCAACCAAACCCACAAACAGCCTCATTATTCAAGCCACTGCCCAAGCACCAGTGTCCACAAACCCCCAAGCCCCCACCTCCACAACGAGCCCCGCCAAATCCCTCCCTCCAGCCCGCCCCAAAACCCAGGTTTCTCTCGCAGAGTCCAAGCCCAAGCGATGATGTGACACCAGGGGCCAGGAGCGAGCCGTCCGAGCAGTCAGGCAGGCAGGCAGGCATGAGGCGCCGTGAATACCAGAACAATGTTTGCACAGCCTCACTTCATCTCCGAGCGCGCCAGGGGTGCCATGTTCGCACTGCGTAAAGGAAAGGAACATGGCGAGGGCTCGTGTAAACTTCCGATTGTGGTTGGTTTCCAATACTGCGTATGCATAGTATATTGATGTCTCGCGTGTAGGGGCACGGCGGGCATGTGAGAGACGTTGCATCCGCTGGGAAGACGATGGTATTCGTCGCTTGGGTTTGGCTATGATGTAGGAGGAAGGTTTGGGGAGGTGGTGCGACAGACCAGTCAAGGTTGCCAGAAGCAGAAGAACAAGGATACACGTCGGATCTTGACCGATCCAATCGCAGAGACAGATCAGGCTGCGGCATCCGAACAGGAAAGTCGCAGTTTGGACCATGACCGAGAGCAGATGATAGCATTCCGGCTTCTCACCACCATCGAGAGCGGAACACACCAAAGAAGATGACATGATTATTCACATTGGATGAAGTTGCTTGCCAGAGCCCAGATAGACAGCAGAACAGAGGAAGATACAAACAACCCCTCCACTACGACCCAACTCGCTCTCTCTCTCTCTCTTTGCCAGCCTACATCCTCCATGCCTCTCTTCACTTTCCACGTCCCGTTCAAGGACAAGAGGGAAAGGAAGAAAGAGTGACTGTATAGTAGTTGTCGAGATCCAGCTCCACTTTTGGCGCCTCGCATCTCTTCCGTTCCGACCTCCAGCATGGGAAAGGAAGAAGGATCCTCCTCACGACACTTTATCGTCGTACCTACCCAAACGCCCATCGAAACCAACCTGATTTGGAAAATGCAAAGGACGCCATTCGTATGGTAGCGCTCCGTGAAGTAAAAGTACATGGTGCAGGCGCGTGCGCGACAGGCACTTTTGCGAATGAAATGGAAAAGAAAGAACTGTGCCTCGCAGAGCATGCGTCTTGACACCGAGTCCTTCAGGTATTCAAGAAAGAGCGTGTGTGCAGGCAAAATGAGTGTAATCGTGCCGTTATGTTCCAGGCCAAGGGGAAGGAGCGGATTTAGTCTATCGGAAGGATCGTAAGGTGTACGTGTTGAGGCCGAGATTTGGGAGTGTCGCTTTGAATCTGTCATACAAGAATACGCATAGGGGCTGATCCTCGGGAGGATGAAGCCGCTGCGTAATCGAGAGGAAGGAGAGGTCGAAATGAATCAGAAATTCATGAATGCTTTCCAGAGATGGTCATAGATGAAGCAAGCGACATGGCTAGAAATCGTCGGGATTTCGCACCTGTGAAGGTTAGAATCATGCGCAACAATAACAAGAGCTGACATTTACCTTCAATATCCGTCTTGAGTAATCTTGATTGTCCGCAATGCTACCTGTGCTATCTCTTCGAACAAGCTCTGGGTCGAGCCTTGAGTCGTTCGCCGATGAGCTGCTCTTGTGGCCGCCACTGACGAACTGGTTGACAGAAGCTTGGCGTTTGTATTCTTCTTCAACTTCACGTCTTCGCTTTTGACGTAGGAAAAAGAAGACTCCAGCAACGATGGCAACAATGGCCACGACACCAACTACCACACCGACAGCAATACCGACAGTGTTAGGTTTGCTCGAATTGCTTTCACTTGTTGGAGTGGCCGAGGCGGATGCTTTGCTGGTTGCAGTCACTAAGACAGTGCTTGGCCCTAGTGATGATGTTGATGTCTTGGTTGTTCCGGATCCACTCGATGTGAGAGACGCTGGGTCCAGGTTCGCGATCTTGTTCCTGGTGGTCCCGGTCAACTCCACCCACCAGAAATTGTTTCCACCGCAGTTTGCTTTGTCATAACCGGCACAGGGTGTGTTGCAACTCGAATTGTCGACCTGGCTGTTCGCTGGAGGCAGGAGATCGCCACACCAGCAGTTGGTGCCGTCGACCATGCCCAGCACAGGCTTATTCAGTCCAGTACACACTTTTTGACACACTCCATCAGTGGTGAACTCGTACTGTCCTTGATCCTCCAGTGGTTGCGAGACTGAGAAGCACCCGACGGTCGACAGAGCGCCGACAGTGCCGGTGTAGGTGGCAGAAGGCATGATGCCGCCAGGAACGGTTGCGGACGGTGCCGGCGTTGCGGACACGACACATAGAAGATATGAGGCCGCAAGGGCGAAGCTGAATGTGGTTGAGAGCATGTCGACGGTTGGAGGAGTGGCGGGAGAAGCGGACAATCTGTGTTGACGAAGTGAGTGCTGGGTCTTGATGCTCGGCGGCTATGTCTCGTTTACCAAAAGCTACTGGGCCACCTCTGTCCACGTGGGTGCTCCCAGTTCCTTCCCTCTTAGACGATTATAGAATGGGGGATGCAGAGGGCGTGATGCAGACTGTGGATGATGCGAGCGCTGGAAGCCGAGAGGGGATCTCGACAGCGTTGACGAGTGATGGAGTGACGATGACGGATGGTGTTGCGAAATTCGCCCCGGGATTCTGTTTCCGAGGTTGAAGAGAGCGACTGTGTAGTGTTGGAAGATGCAGCTGGTGTTAACGAATGAGGTTGGAGCGGAGTGTGGTGTGGGTGAGGAGGATGGATTGGCCAAAGGAGTGAGTTGCTGAGTGAGGCCTTGGAGTTCTTGGCTTGGGGGAGGAGAAAGAGGCGCTGCGGCTGCGCTGGTGAGAACTGTGGATCGGGCACTGATCAACAGGCACAAGTAATTTCAATCTGGCGTGCTAGATAGAATAGGGGCAGCGTATATACACCACGAGGCCAGGATCCAACAATACACGGCGAGGACGACAACAAAGAGAGGGCAGGGCGTGAGGAACGTCGGCATGGCTGATAGCAATGGCATTCCTCCACTGCTGCTGCTGCTGCTGCTACTGCTGCCGCTGCCATGCCATGCCATGCCATGACCACGGCGCCCATCACGATGCTCCCGTCGAGCTTTTCTCGTTGTCTCTCCCGCTCCTGAGGGCGCCGTCCGCGTAGGCCGGTTCAATACGTCTGCTAGAGTCGTTTGGGCAGTGACATGCGCTTCACCCTGGAAAACCCTTCGCATGTAACAGCCTCCGGGTGAGACTCGTGTCACGCTATCCCCCGTTCTGGGCCCTTAGGACGCGACGATCCACTGTTGGGGCCTTTCGCTGCTGGCCACCCACCACCCACCATCCACTGCCTCCGGGTCTCTGCTGGGCGTGGCCGAGTCTGCCTCTGTAGTCTGTGCCGGAACTTGGAAGACAGCGACCAAGCCGCCCCTGTACGCCCATGTGAAGGGACAGCCAGCCTGGGTGAGGTGCTGTTGTAGCCGCCGCTGGACCGTGACCCGGCTTCCACAAGCGGCTGTGATGTTCCGCGCGACACCCGTTTGCAGAAGCACCAGGTTCGTGGTTGGTTCGTGGTTCGTGGGTTGGTTTTGCTTGGCCGCTCGAAACGGCCGGAGCATGAGTGATGGGGGATGGGGGATGAGTGATGAGGGATGAGTCGATCCAGCTGCCTCATCTTCTCCCATGGCCGCACGCCGCACTTGTCGAAATGCAATGAGGACTAGGAGTTGACTGACTCTCTTGCATCCCGTCAGTCCTACAACGCGTCTTTGTTGTCGTTGCTCCCTCACCCCGTCTCGACCATGGTTCCTTTCCGTGTCTAATGTAAGGTACCACCACCACCATCCATCCGGCAATTGCCGTGACAGTTTCACGCTTGAGAAACAGACTCCCCATCTCGTTTTGCAACGCCTGGAAAGACACATCGTCGAATCGGACGCCGAGGCACTACTTGCACTGCCATCCACTACTTCCTCATCATCACCATCATCATCACCATCATCGGTCCTCACTCCCTTACGACTTCTGTTCTGACACCTATGAGGAGGGTAGCCGAACAACAGCAACGAACCCTATTTTGGACCTTCTTTGCACTGGCTGGAACTGAATTTGCACTGGAAATAACACCCGGTGGATGGACTGGGCTGTATATGGAGAGTAGGCGCCGCTGCTCTATTTCAGTCAACAATCGTCGACTTCGTAACACGACGTGTCACGATGCCTTACTTGCCGCCCAAGCCAGGTGTTACCCATTCCAGCTTGTATCGTAAGTCACGTAAACATCTCCTAGCAATGCGTACAGTGGTTATGATGATGTGAGTCTCTCTATCGGCATTTGGTCAACGGATCTCTAAACACTTACGCGTGACAAGATCACACTGCGATATCACTTACTCCGAGTCACTCGGTAGCCAAAAGAGACGAGGAGACTACCAATCCATATTTAAGACGTAAAGTCAAGGTGAGCATCATCGCCCATGTCCGCCTGCTGCTCTGAGAGAGAATGTCTGAACATTTCTGGGGAAACTGGCCTCAGTGTCTATCGAGGAGGTGCAGAATCTTGCAACTCAACTTCTTTTTCAAAATCATAAGCAAGGTCCAGCACTTGTTTTGATTGTAGAGTGCTACTCCAACCAAGATCACCCTTCCTGCCCCCGCAACGCGCATGTTATGAGATTCCAAGGACATGCTTTCAGTTGAACAGTCGTAGCTCATTTCTTCGCGTTAGGAAAAATGAAACATCAGAACCTCTCTTGAGCACGAGAGCACTTCTCTTTTTTGGTCTCCATGGTGTTGGAGCCATGTGACTTGGGTGTCGAGGAAGCCTTGTGCAGTGGTCAAGTCATTGACAAATACACTGGTAAGAGAAAAGTGAAGCTAGTGCGGTGTACTAGAATTCTGTAGGTGTGACGCTCGACTGTTGGACTGTTCTCGTCGGAAGCAACGTCATCGATAGTCCTCCTTTGCAGTGAACACTGACTGGATCCCACTTGCATCGTGACTAAGCCCTTTGCCATCGACATTCAAGCCTTTCGCTCTAGCATCACACGAGATCGACTAGACTGATTGTAACTCGTGAGGACTTCCAGGATCAGACAGAAAGTGGGTTGATGAGACATCGCATTTGAAGCGATTGGAAACTGAGATTGCTCGTTGGACAACATCGAGATACATCCGCGCATTCTGCGATATACTTAGGCAGTCGCGAAGGACTCAACATCACTCAGAGAAACACATCGAGGCCACATTACAACTGAACACTTACCCGGCCAACATAATGCTAGACTTGATAGCTTACAGCAAGCCCCTCCTTATACGATTCCATCTTCTTCCTCCAAGCATTTAAAACCAGAAACAGTTTTTCTACCATTGTTAGCGCTCAGTTCCCATCCCATCTCACATTGGCAAGACTCACCGCGATGCTCCACCTGACCCCAACAACCATCGCAACGATCCTCTCCCTCTACCGGCGCCATGGGATCCGCAACGTCCGCGCCATGCTCGCGATCCTCTCCCTTCACAACCCCTCTCTTGTCAAATGCCCCCATAACAACGACTCCAGCGACTACGACATGGAACATATTCAAGATCTGCTTGAACCTGATGAATACACCAAGATCGTGGCGGTTGCTGGTCTGACAAGGAAACTGAGGGATAGAGTGCCAAGCGACAAGGAGAAGATCATTCATGTGCTGCAACAGCGAAAGTGCAAGGATTACGTTGATGAGGTGTTGACGAAGGAGGAAGTGAGAATGTTGAGGGCGATGGGCGTCAAGACTTTGGGGAATTTTGAGGGGAGAGACAGAGCGGTTGAGTTGGGGCATAAGGGCGTGGAGAATAGGATCGGGGATATGGGCCTTCAGACTCCTGATCCTGACAAAGTGGGCTCTTCGATCAAAGGAATCTCGGTCCAGGCTGGTTCGATGCAGGGGAATCCAACAGGGGACGCTCAATTCATTCTGGTTGAAGGCGTCCTGACGGAGGTGGACGAATAAAGAGGTTGGATCGATGTGTCTTGGATCAGCAGCTACACTTTCGGACGGATACCACGGACATGCGGGAGTACGCCATGGGTTTACGACGTAGAAAGCGAGAATCTTTGAGGTCAACCAATGATTTGGATGTCTGTAACAGCATTGTTTGAATAAAGATGCTGTCCGGGGAGGGATAGGAATGAAGGTTTCCTCGCACATAACTCGACAGTGAAATTGAGCTGGCACTGGAATAAATCATGGCGCTAGCTTGTACTCAAAGAAAGCTTCGTTAGTGCTGTGGCAACGCAAGTTCATCCCAAACGACTCCTTTACCCCTCTCGTCGTCAAGTCACATACCGAAAGTGGGGGTGGTCGTCTCCGAGATTGTCTGCATCCTCTCCTGCCAGCCTCCAATCCCTTTCGCCTGTGTTCCTTTTCTTGTTCTCGGCTCGGACCCCAAAGAACAACACAGTACACGCCAGAGCGCATATCCACAGCAAGCCGAGTGTGGTTCCGAACCCGCTCTTGTAAAACGGCTTCTCGGTAGCCAGGTAAATGTTACTGGCAACGAGCCCTCCCGCATTTCCAAACCCAATCTGCATAGCACTGGAGATAGATCGCTTGTAGTGCCCAGACATGCAATTCGAGATCCAGGCGATGCACACGGGCTGAGTTATGAAGGTGCCAGAGACGATGAGGAAGCAAGCAAAGTACTTGACGCCGACGGAGAGGCCTTTTTGTTCGAGTAGCACGAGATAGCCGACGCTAGCAACCACAACTCCGAGTATTGTAAATGAGTAGCGGTGGCGGAGCCGATCTGTTGCCCAGGCTGTCGCGAGCGCGCAAATTGTGGCGACGACGAAGATAGGTACGCTGCGTACTTGCGCGTCGATTGCTTTGAAACCCATCTCGTTCAGAATCGTCGGGATAAAGAAGGAGGTGGAGTATCCAGAATTGACCACGCCAAAGTACATGAAGACCCCACAATATACTTTCCAGTCGCTAAAGATACGCTTCATGGCTCGTTTGTCGAGGCGGCTCATGTTCGCGTCTCCAGCATCGCTGGCCAACCTGGCTACCAACAAGGCACGTTCTTCCTCGTTCAAGAACTTGGCTTGGTGTGGCCAATCGGCGATGAAGAAATATGAGCCCATGCCAATGACTACTGTCATCACGCCTTCGATGATGAAGATCCTGCGGGATTGATTAGCTTAGGGTGAAAACGTCACTGCAGCTTTGAGATTTCTCACCATCTCCAAGCTTTGTAACCTCGTACGCCGTCCATGTGTGCGATGCCATAGGCAAGGAGACCACCGATCGCTCCGGCTATAATGCTAGCGGAGAAAAACATGGTGAAACGTCGCTGGAGCTCGTAACGCTTATAGTACATACTGATAAGATACGCGCATCCTGGGAAGAAGCCTGCCTCGAACAGACCGATAAGGAATCTCATTGCTACAAGGCCACTGAAGCTTTCAACCAGTCCTTGTCCCATGGTTGCAAGACCTGTTCAAACATGAGCGACCGTAAACTGGTCGAGAGATAGCTTTTCTTACCCCAGCAAACCATGATGCCGCTCAGGTAGGCCGAGGGCGCCACTCTTTTGATGATGATGTTTGAAGGCACCTCGAACAGGATGTACGGGATGAAGAAGATGAACAAGGCGATGTTGTAATCGTTCCCCTTCATCTTCAAGTCTTTTTCCAACCCTTGGATTTTGGCATTGCCTTCAAAACATGTATTAGTTATATCCCCAACGGATTGTAGAAGCAAGTACCAACCGATGTTTGTGCGGTCAAGAAATGCCATCAGGAAAAGAATAGTAAGCGTCGGGATGACATGCAAGTCAACCTTCCTCACCAACCTCTTCTCCGCGGATGATTCGATAGGGAGTTGCTCATCAGCAGTGGCCGCGTCTCCATTGATTGAGATGTCTCCCAACTGGATAGCCCCATGTTTGCCGAACTTCATCGTGATTCAACATCAAAATGTCGGAAAAGGTAGACTTGGAAGAACGGCAGACGGCCAAACTCTTTTGCCAAAAAGTTTGCGCATGGATATTTGAATAGATTGCCTTTGACCAGGTAGGACAGTGCGCTACTCGACTCTGGACCTGCGTTGTCGTCTCGGCAAGAGAAGACGGCAACCCCTGGTCGTGAGACCATACCTTGTAGCAGAGATGGGTGACTTTTTTGCAATCGAATAATGCCAGTGGGCGTCGCTGTAAAAGCGTTGCACATACGTGATGCAACCCCAGAAGCCTGTACTGTGAGGAGGGGCAGTGCTGACGAGTAATGGAGTATGGACATTGATTCCCATGTGACAGTCGAATGCATGAAGATGCATTTGATAGGCTGTGATTGGAGTTGCGAGACGTTCCCCCAGATCTCGACGGAGATTGGATGTTGGAGGCTGCAGTGGATCCTTGGAGTGGAGAAGCACTGAACGACACCAACATCAACGCATTTTTTCATCTTCAAAAGTCACATTGCATTCCATTCCTACAGCTTTGATGTTCTTCCTCGAAATGAACCGTATCCGTTGACAGGCAAAGGCAAAGCAAGACCTGTAACCGTCCTAGAAACCCACTTCGTCTCGACTCGGACCAGCAATCCTTCCCATGCGTCATCGCTTCCCCTTTCCCAGCTGAATCTCTTCTCAAATCACGCTCCTCCACATCGGGAGTTGCATCCAGGCAACGGATTGAGTTGCACACACCCGCCCGCGCCAGCACAGCATGGTAGAGAAGCGTTGCAACAAGCTGGTTTTTTGGCGTTAGACCAGATTCACATCTTTCGAATGCTTCATCATGAGCGTCTGGATTAGAACTGACCATGCCTGGCAACGCAGCGCTGGACATCTCTGCCTTGGAGTGTCTGCCGTACTTCGAATGCCGGATTGTGTGGAGCGGCCACGGCCGTGATGGTCAGGAGGGCTAGGATGTTGAAGAACTGCATGATGGCCCGTAGGAACAGAGCCTTTAACGTCCAAGTATCGAGGAAGTGTTTCTGAGTATGACAGGAAAATAGGAGCTGTTTGAGAGACCTGATATGTCCCGTCGTCTCTTGATGGACGACATCTTGTATCTACTCACTTCACTCTCCCCGGCCGAGCTACAAAGTCTTTCTGATTATGCTGCAGACGACTATCCTCATCTTTGCCGTCGTAGTGGAGGTGGGCAACGAAAACTTTTGAATTCATGTTTTGAATATCAAAGCCAAAATTCTGCGCTGTTCTCTCCGAACCTTGGCGGAGCTCATATAAGATGCAGATTTGATCAAAGAGAACCTTGAGATTCATAGGGTTTGAAACTTTGAATGGGCTTTAAATTCACAAAGAAGAAAAAAACATGACGAATCGCTCTAAATCTAGAATCGTTCGTCATGCTGACCAACACATGCGGTAAATTCCTGAAGCTTAGCATAGAACATTATAAAGAATCACTCAAACGAGAATGTCTCTTTGAGTGACTACCAACAGATCCACGGAGACAAGTGTATCCAAGCATGGAAGTCGATTGCCATCTTTTCTGGCAATCCACAAGATCATCCAATTATGAGCAAGAACCAAGAGTCGTAAGAATACTGCATAAGATCGTCAAGAAAATGCGCACGCACCCACGATATTTCCATGCTCTTGCTCCTTTCCATCTCCACAAAGAAACAAGATAGAGACTCTGTCATCGCAAACTGCAACTGAACGCGAGTCTGCGGAGGCCGACGATGTTGTCAGATCCACCGATGGCTGCGCGGCGGGCTCCACCCATTGACCAGGCAGTATACTTGTCTCGCCGTTAATGATAGACCTAAATTCAGGTCGTATCGTCATTGTCGCCGCCAAGGTGGTACTTATCGTCGCGGTCGATTTCTTTATTTGGCCAGCAGATACCATGAACACTGTGGTCAAAGACTCCAAGGTGAAATACGAAATGTCCTTTATCAGTGTCGTTGTGCGGTGTTGGTTCTCAAGGCTTGTCAAGGTATCTTGGAAAACAGTGTCCTGAAGCTTGGCGAGGCCGGTGTAAAAACACAGGATTTCCAGAACGCACGCTTGTGAAGAATCGACAGCCTACAAGATGGATTTGTAGTGTGAAACGAGACAAATGGCGGATGTGATGGGTGACGAAAAAGCCTTGGCGGTATCACGACTGGGAGGACGGCAAGTTATGCATTTGCTGTGATTGGCGATGGAGTCAAGGGCCCAATTGTTTGATGAGGAAAGACATGCTCATGTCGAAGAATGCAAAGCTGAAGGACAAGTCGGTCGAATACGCTGGGTTCCGGTGGAGAAGCTGTCAAGCGCTCTCAAGTCGGGCAGAGTACCTTAGGATCCAGGAACATAGCGAGAGAAGCGGCACCATGGAGCACCTCGCAACGGCGTTCCACAGCGAGGCAGACTCGGTTGGGAGATACTATGATGGTTCGACGTTTCAGATGAGCATGTTCCTAGCTCTCCCAAAGCTCAGCAGGTCTGCAGTCGGTGCAGAATTGGGGGGGGGGGGGGGCTAGGACTGCAGCAGAAGAGACTGAGAGGTCGACTACCGTGATTCATGGCGAGCCTTGTTTCTGACAGGCGACAACCTCAGGCACACCCCTTTTCACGAAGAGCCGCCCGTCCACAATCCAGGACTCATCAGCAGTCTGGCAGCAATATTCCGGCGTCACCTCGTCCCTTACCTCAGGAGCTCTTCCTCACGACCGGTCTCTCCTCCCCCCCCGCAGTATTCGCCGCGTCCAGCCCGCGCCGAGTGAGAACCTCAGCTGGACTACAGTCCGCTCCCTTCTCCTTCAACGCTCCCCAGCTGTGTCTGGCAGACTACCAACGACGCATCAAAGATCAAGTCAACTCATAAAAGTCTACTGTCGCTGCATGACCACCTCCACCGACTGCTAGCAACACTTTGGTAGTATTCTTCGTATGCGTCTGGTCTCACCTCAAATCAGCACCTGTATCGCGAAGCAGCTCCTTTGAGGTCAGCCGGTCTGCAGGAGTCCGTCTTCAAGTACTTACCACTGTACTTTACCATCTTCAGTAATGTAAGTGTATCCATTGTGCCACAAGATTTGGATAGAACTAGGCTCCAGGTCTTCTTCATCTGTCCAACTTGAGCAATAGATCTTTGACTGACGGCAGAACAATAGAATTTGTCTTCTTACATCACCCATACCTAGCCCTATCATTTCTCACGATCGTCGACTTCAATGGCAACCATGAACACCCCTGGCAACCGCAACAGCACGCCTGTCGAGAACTCGGGCTCCATGCTTCGACCTCCCACCTCCCGTCAGATTGGAGCAGGCCACCACCTTCGTGCTTCTGCCGACATGGGAGCATTTTCAGCTCCACTCTCAGCTCGCGGCATGCGTCCTGCGTCTGAAGTCATCTTCAATCAGTCACAAATTGGACACGGGCAAGGGAATGGCGACGATATGGACCAGGCCACTAAGCAGTGGCTGGCAGACATCGACGAGTATGAATCCACTTTGGAAGAGATGGCCACAGCTACACTGGATCAGGATTTTAAAGATGAACTAAGCGCGATTGAGCAATGGTTCCGAGTCTTGAGTGAATCTGAGAGGACCTCTGCTCTCTACGCACTGCTGCAGCAAGCCACTCAGATGCAAATCAGGTTCTTCATTCAAGTCCTCCAAGAGATGGCCAAGAATCATCCCATGGCTAGCGTCCTCTCGCCTGCTCAGTTCGCGCCAAAAGGTAAGCAAAGATTCGTTATGCCGCATGCGTGCCTTCACTGGCGCTCATATCCTCCGAGGCTCAGTGTCATAAACGTTTGATAATGCACCGAGTAAGCTAACAGCTCCAGGATCTCGAAACTCTATGGGCGGTATAGGACGTCCTCCACCATCACCGGGAGCGCCAGGTGGCAGTAAGCGGCTATCACAGCTGGATCCAGCAGTCATAAACCAAATGTTCCCAGATGCTGCAGCGGCTATTGCAAAAGAGAGGGAAAAGTTCACGCAGCAGACAGGAATGGCTCCCTCCACTCGTAACAGCGTCATTGGAGATCGTACCTCTTACATTGCTCCCACCATATCTGCGCCCGACGATCAGAAAAACAGCATGTCCCAACCACCAGCCTCTCCCTTTGCTCAACGCGGCTCTGAGTCCCAACAGCCACCTATTGCCAGACCCAAGTCCTCATCTGGTCAGCCACCAATGGGCCAATTTACACAGCCCCCACTTTCGGCAGGCTTGCGTTCGCCACGTCCTTTGGGACTCAGTGGAGATGGGAATATCCAAAACACCACATTGAATGCTCCGCAGGACATGAACAATGGCCTTCCCATGCTCACTCCAATTGGCAATTGGGCTTCCGCTGTCAACACACCAATGGTCAGCACCTTCCCGCAACAGACTGCCAATCAGGCGGACCAGGTCGCAAACGCAACCGCCATGAAACTAGCCGCTCTCTCCACTGTGAACAATCGAATCCAGTTCGATGATGTGCGCAAGTACCGACGAGCGCGCTCATCAGAAGGCAATGGTGGTCCAAACTCCCCAGGCGTGCCAGCGGCTAACTTTATTATGACCAACGAGCACGGCCAGATGCTTACACCACAACAAGCTGCGGCTTTGCAGGCACAGCAATTGGCTGCGATGAACGGACGCCGATCTCGACCGAGCTCTCCGGGTCTTATGGTCCCTGGTATGGGAGGAATGGCGATGCCAGGCATGCAGAACAACGGCTTCCTCGCAGCATACGATCCGCAGAATGCGGCTCTGCTGCAGGGCATGAACGCGCTCAACCTGGCCCAGTTCGGCATGGGTGGTGGTCACGAGGGCTACCTCTCTGACCATGGCGACATGCAGCGTGGTCGTTCACCGCGTGGTCGACGTGGCAGCTCAAAGCCGCCAGAGGATCCTACCGACCCTTTGTTGTTACAGGATATCCCCGCATGGCTTCGTAGCTTGCGTCTCCACAAGTACACTGATAATCTCAAAGACATGTCCTGGAAAGAGCTTGTTGAGTTGGATGATGACGGTCTGGAGAAGCGGGGCGTTAATGCGTTGGGCGCTAGGCGTAAGATGTTGAAGGTATTTTGCACTCTCTGATGGATTGGGCATAACATTTGCTAACTTTCGATCAGGTCTTTGAGCAAGTCAAAGAAGCTCAAAGTGAAGGCAAGGTTTGAACACCGGAATGCAGGAACAGAGCTCCAATTGCACATTATTGAAGTTGAGAGAAGGAGCCGGAGAGGAAAGGTGCGCTTGTGTTTCCATCTTCATCGGCATCATTATCAGAGTTCATGACTTTGTTGGCTATGGTGATTACGTTTTGCATATTCTGGGCGTCCATCTGTTCTTCTCGAATCAAGGATCTTGTTAGGTCTGTGTGCGTGGGGTCTTGGCGATTTGTCAAGTTTATAAGTGAAGAGGATAGGATCGCCCCCTCAGCACTCCTTCCTTTTCTTCTCCTCCGCACCGTTACAACTTGGAACGCGAATTCAAGACCATTTCTTGTGAATATGGTAATGAAGAGCTTTCCATCCGTTGAGTAAGAATTGCGAAGAGCCTGAACAGCTCGGGTTTGGGTAAGGCAACATCGTGTGAGGTTCTTGTTCATTCTCTGAGCCCTTGAGCCAAAGTCAGAATATCGTTAAATACTCGGCGATCTGACCATTGGCTTGGACTGCCTGACCGCATGGTTGTTGGTTTCTTGGGTGGGTGGTGATCTCTCTTCCTTCGGAGGCTTCTTCTGTCGAATGATCTCAAGAAGTGCCCCTTTCCCGCAGACCTTCTTCTTCCTCCCTGTTCATGAAAAATCACTGATCGCCATCCCCATCGATCCGCTCCAGCCTCACCGTGCCTAGCTGAAAACTCGGGATTATGATCCATGTCCTTCTCCGGCACAGGACCCTCGGGTCGATAAACCACCCTCCTCCCTTTCCAGCCAGCGCCCCCTCTCTCTCCTCCCGCATCTTTACGCGGAGATCCAATCAACCCCTCCAATGTTCATCCACCCATGCCCGCTCTGAAAACCATTTTATCGACCCCAAGCCTCGATTCCAGCCAATAGTCAGAACGCCCCCGCGGCAACCTATCTCGGATCGACGTATCTGGACGATAGTAGATGGGTAGGTAAGCATCCTCTTACCTATCTTGAGGGAGGGACGAGATGCCTCATTTCCAGAACCGAATCACGCTTTTACTTCGTCGAAGATGATTCTCGAAAACCAGACTCTCGAGGCCACGACGATGACGAAAGTCTGTGCCCTGCGTCGCTTCGCCCACCACCATCTCGGCTGGCAACGGACCCTGTAGGAAAAGCAAGGTCCAGCCCTACGAGGACTTCAAAGCTTATCAAGTAATAGAGAGAGAGAGATGCAGGAAGAACCGAACACGAAAGCACAAGCCAAAGGAAGAAAACCCGAAAATGGAAAATCCATTGCATCAACCAAAAGACCCTAGCAAAGAAAGGTGGAAAATAAAAACACACACAAAATCTCCATTGATATCCTGATTCACGATGATGTATGATGCCTACCGCTTGTCTCACTGATCAGCTACCTCAACCCTCCTCGCCAAGACCTTCCTCCCCTCCGCGACACCCAGCCGCTGAAATCCCAACTCCTCAAGACAACCCCTAGCCTCCTCCCCACTAGCCTCAAACATCTTCTTCTCCACAGCCCAAAGACCCATCCCACCTTCCTCCGCCTCGAAAGGCAAACCAACCAACCTAGCGCCTTCGCTGACATGCGAGAGTCCAAAATCGGCAACTTCCGCACCACAGAACTTCGAAATGGAGAATTGGATGGCGCTGATGTCGGAAGCGAACTGGGCTGCGCCGGCGGAAGAGAATGAGTGGCGGAGAAGGACTTGATCAAAGAGGATGGTGTCGATTGTTGCTGTCGTGACTCTTGCGATTCGCCGAAGGGGCACTTTACCGAGGGCTTTTGACAGGAAGGAGAGATGTGTGGACAGAGTTGTGAGCAGGGGATCTAGCTCAGCCGTCGGAGGAAGAGAAGCGGAAGACGGAGCTGACGACGAGGTGAGAGTAGCCCACGGATTGATCCTCGTGTAGGCTGTGAGGTTTTGGCGAACATTGTAAGTGAGAAGATCGGTTATCAAGCCCTCACACCGTACTCGAAGCTTGGAGTAACTCTGAGCTGTTTCATCAAACAAGACTCCAGAAACATCACCATCGTCTGTGCCGACGGTATTGGATGTGGCCTCTCGTACTTGTGTCACAGTCAGATTGCCAGCGACGGTCGCTCTCGAAGAAGCGCGAGATTGAAGTTCAGCCCACAGTTCGAGGAAGAACACATCGTCAGACCAGTCTCTCATACATTTCTCCAAGTATTCGGATGAACCGTAAATGCGACACAGAGACTCCAGTCCTGCAACACCCTGCAGAGAGGCCTGGTCTTCTCGGCTTGTACGGCCGATTGTGGAGGTTCGGGAGAGATATGCTGCAAGGCCTTCTGAGAGACGAGAGTGGAATAGGTCGAAGATGGATATCTGGATGTCGATTAGAAACCTTAACTTCTGAGAAAAGGACATCAAGGTCCGGTAGTGATCCGTTGCCGTCTCGAGCAAGTCATTAACACGAATAGCTGCTTTGGTAGGCTTGGTCTGACCGAGACCGACACTGTCGTAGTCGAGTTCGAAATTATCAGATGCCTCGATGATTTCTTGGTAACGTGCCAGAGCGACTGGAATGTGTTAGAACTGAGTTCGTCATGTAGTCTGCGGTTTCAAGATCACGACATCTATAAGACCATGACAGCGTACGTTCAATGACGAACAGGTTATGATCATTTTCGATCTCAGAATGGAAGTGCCGGGAGTAAAGAAGAAATAAAGGAGCACTCACAGTCTTTCTCAATCTTCAGCCAAGTGTTGAACCAAGTGTCAGTGGCCAGAACTTCGTAAGCTAGACCTCTCCAGCCTTCTGCCTCGTTTCCAGCATCGTAACCCCAGTCCTCACGGATGGTAGCGTCAAAGCTCATGATCTCGTGAATCAGATGGCTCAAGAGTCGAGGTTGTGCAGCTGAACGGGGTAAAATGGCAAAGATCTTTGCCCGTACCATGGGCAGCAGAGCAGTAACGAACGCCGATGTTGCATCGATGTAAGCAGAATTGAGCGACAAGCTGGTTCCACGAAACTCTTCCAACAAGATCGGTTGCAAGCTGTCAGCCATAAAATCGGCGTACTGCATCAGTAGCTTCTCTGTGATATGAGCGAGGAAGTATTCGGGGCGATCCAACTTGTTCGTTGGTCGATCCCCCTCAAAGTGGAACCTAAAGGCTAGTTCCAATGGACGCGCCATGACCTGCATTGGTAACAAAACAAGCGGCGGGGCTCGTGATCCGTCTTTGGAAGACTCCAAAGCTTCCAGATCGGGTTTCTGCAGTTGCAGGAGTTTGCGTACGCCCTCCTGAAAGTCCTTCTCTAATGCAAGGGGCACTGTCATGCCGGGAGTTGGCCAATGCATCTGCTTCAAAACAGCCTCGAGCTGGATTGAGAACGCATTCTCAATCTCCGAGCGTATTCCATTTGTTGTGGCTAGTATGTGATCAACAAGATGGGGGGCCGCGCCTTCTGCAGTCTCTTGCAAGGCTGGTAATTGGGAGGAGAGGGTATGGAGGCGTCGATAAGCGTCGAGGGCCGCCTTGTCGTCGGTTCCTAAGCTTGCTCGGCATTGCTCACTAAGGTTGTGTTAGAGAATCATTCGAATGAGCGCTTGAGACAAAGCCTCGATATTTCTGGGCGGTTCGACGATATCGATCTCGGCTTGAATCTCGCAATCGGGATCGATTTGGCTTGAGATGACACGCCTCGTTTGTCTTGACCAGTGCCATGGCGATCATAACACTGGACAGCATGGCGCCAGGAAAACGCTCCAGACATGGAGAAATGCAATGCAATGCAATGCAATGCAATGCAATGCGAAAAGAGCGTACCTCAGAGTGGCAACTTCGCTCAGCTGCCTGACATAGCCATCGGTAACATCCAACGTCTTGAGCTTAGCCATACTGGCCTCAAAGCGCCTTACAGCATCGTCACTAGTGTCCGACTGTGTGATTATGCGCAGTCTCCTGTCAATCTCTTGCTGGGCGCGGTGGAACTGGTCAGCCTTGTCCTGCACGGCAGCGGCGTGCTGTTCTGAAGCGATCTTGGCATCCCGTTTCTCGTTTTCGGCACTCTCGAGCTACGAGGGGTCAGTGCAAGGCTTCACAAGGGCAGCAAGCTGTGGTGGCATCTGACCTGCTTCCGTAGGAGGACGTGTTGGTCCCGCACTCTGACGAGGAGCGCATCGAGGGAGTCTAGATCGGGAAGTGTTTGAAGCTTGTCATCGAGAAAATCGGCCTGCGAAATGTCGATTAGAGGGTGAGACGCTCGCGCTCGTGATCAAGACTGCTTACGATACGCTGGTCTCGATGGATTGTTTGCTGAAGCATTGTGGTGGCCAGCAGTTGGGTGTTTGTGCACACGTTGGCTGACACGGCGGCATCAGCCAGGAGCTCTGGACGCCAAGAACAGACGTGAATGGAATGTTACTAGCAATCGAGCTTGTGTAATGTGTATCCAACCCTCGTTCGGCACCACAAGAACATGCTTGACGTCGGTATATTCTCGGGGCTGAGCTCTGAAGGAAGGCTGAAGCGACATCTGGATCAAGTGATTCAAGCCGTCGTGCTCTGGAAACACCGCGTGGAGGCTCTGCTAGCTCACAGGCAGACAGGCAGGCAGGCAGACAGGCAGACAGGCAGACAGGCAGACAGGCACCTATCTGCCTCACTCGGCTGCAGCTCGCTTGGGCGGCAGGAGGCCCCCGATTTGACAACGGGCGCCACGTGCAGTAGCGTCGATTCTTAGCCCTTCACGATCTGCGGGAACTGGAAGAATGGCAGATCAGATCGCCCGAGCTAGAATTCAACACCTGCACTACCAACTCTGCGAAGCCGCCGGCCGTCGGTCCTCGCAGCAACACTCTCACCACCTCAAAAACCCTCGGATGTAGCCATGCCCAAAGAACACAAGAAGCGTGGCCGCCGTGCTGAAGAGAAGAAGAGAAAGCACGAGGACCAGAAGGATGACGAGGTCGAGGCCAAACGTCTGAGAGTCTCCGGCGACCATGTTGCTCCCACCGCAGACGCCGACATGGCAGACGGCGAGCAATTCTACGCCCAAGACGGACAAGCATATCCCAACCCAGACGATGCGAAATACTTTGGCATGCTCGACGAGGAAGAGCAGGAATACTTCAAGCGAGCAGACGACATGCTGGAGGCCAACCAGTTCCAAGATGACGAGGATCGGGCCACCTTCCTGGCGAGCGTGTATAAGGAAGCATGCGGCAAAGAACTCAAAATGGCCTGCTCGCAAGGCTGCTCACGCCTCATGGAGCGACTGATTCAGACTTCCAGCACTGGCCAACTGAAAACTTTGTTTCAGAAATTCTCGTCAAAGTTTGTGCTCTCACTGTGTTGACCTGCTCGCGGCTAACATGTGCCACAGCTTCCTCCACCTTGTCCAGCATCGGTTTGCCTCCCACTGCTGCGAGTCCCTCTTCATACAGGCTGCACCATGTGTAACTGCAGAACTACACGCAGGCCCTCAACGCGAGGACCCAGACGACCCGAATGAAGTGCTTGTCTCCATGGAGGACTTGTTCCTCTCTGCCATCCGAGAACTCGACGAATACCTGGGGTTCCTCATGACGGATCGCTTTGCGTCTCACACACTACGGGTTCTCCTCGTCGTCCTGTCTGGACAAGCGCTTGCCGCAACGGGTTCGCAATCCGTACTGCGGTCAAAAAAGAAGGAGCATGTGCACGCCGGCAGCGAGAAGAAGCCCGACTTCAGCCTCGAGGCACGAGCAGTGCCGGCGGGCTTTACACAAGCCATGGAGCACATCATCACCAAGAGCGTAGCAGGCCTCGATACCAGCTCTCTCCGCGCCCTTGCAACATCACAAACCGGAAACCCCACACTTCAACTCCTCCTCTCCCTTGAGCTGTCGGCGTTCGGCAAATCCAAAGCTCGGGATGAGAATTCGATCATGCACAAACTCCTCCCCGACGACCCGATATCCGAAATCAACGACAGCGGGAAATGGCTCAGCGCCTTGGCTTACGACACAGTCGGATCCCGTCTCCTCGAAACGATCATCAAGGATTGTCCCGGGAAGATGTTCAAACCAATCTACCGTCAACTCTTCAAGTCGCGGTTGGAGAAACTAGCAAGGAACGATACGGCCTCGTATGTTGTCTCTGAAATTCTAAAGCGCTTAGGAAAGGACGATCTCAAGGAAGCAATGGAGATGCTTTGCTTCAACATGACCATCCTAGTCGAGCACAACCGCACCGCCCTCATCAAAACGCTCATCCAACGCTGCATCTATCGTGAGATCGATACTGCAAGAATCGCCCAAACGCTAGAGGCAGCCTATGCAAGCCCGCACGGCTTCGAAATCACCAAACTCCTCAAAAGCCAGGAGCTGCCTCTCGAAAATGCAAAGGGGACCAAAGACCAAGCGGGAGACAAGCTGCACGGTTCCCTCCTCGCGCAAGAGATGATCAAAGTCCCCGGCGCCCTCAGCAACCTCATCTTCGACTCCTTCGCGAGGCTGACACCACAAATCTCCCTGGCCATCGCGCGGGACCCGACGAGCTCCCACGCGTTGCAGGCGAGTCTCAAGGGCGAAAACTCGAGCGTCATCTTCCGGCGGAAGATGATACAGCATTTCTACGGCCACGTCGCGGAAATGGCCCTCGACCCCGCCGCTTCCCACGTCATCGACGCCATCTGGACCGGCACGAACGGTCTCGCCTTCATCCGCGAACGCATCGCCGAGGAACTGGCCGAGGCGGAGGCGTCCCTCCGCGAATCCCACGTCGGCCGCGCCGTGTGGCGGAACTGGAAGATGGATCTGTACAAGCGGCGGCGGAGGGATTGGGTCGTGGAGAGTCGGCAGGGGGCGGGCAGCGATGGGTTCATGAGTTTCCCTGATGTGGAGGGGCTGAGGGTGGATGATGGGAAGGGCGTTGGGGATGGGAATGGGAGGGGGAGGGGGAGGAACGTAGGGGCGCATATGAGCGCGATTGAAAACGCAAGGATTAAGCATGCGAAGAAGAAGGAGAAGGAGGCTGCGGCGAAGGGCAAGGCGAGGGCGGGGGCGGGGGCGGGGACGGCCGTTGCTGTCTAGTGTCGTGGTTTCGTTCGTAGGGTCGTTGCCATGAAGAGCACAACGTGTGCTTGTTCTCTGCGGTGCTAGCGAGCCAGTTCATTCGCCCCACCGCGTTCGGGGCATGGACGGCGACGGCGGCGGCTTCTCCACGAGCATCATCTACATTCCTTCGAAACGGGAACGGCCAAGTGGGGCACGAAGTCTCTCTGACCTTCCGCATCCACACGATGGATCGAGAAGTGGAAAGTCAAATAGAAGTAGGAATAGAGAGACGAAGGGATCCTAGGATAGCTAGCTACGCGGCTCGAGTTGCCAACCGTGTGCGTCCCTGGATGGAAAACCCAAACACGGCATTGCTCTTTCCAACATCAAACATACGGACATCGTGACCTCGCCTTTCTTCTTCCTCTCCTGGTATGAATGAAGAATGCGATGGACAAATACCATCTCAACATGTGCCCCTTGAAGATCAATCGGGAGAGGGAAACTGTCCACTTTTTGAGGGTTTCGAAATTGGGTATCTTCGTTTCTTAATGAAATCTATATATAACTTCATGGGGTCGCGTTGGTCATCATCATCATTTGCAGCGCTGCGGTCCCGCATTCGCAGACTGCGTGGTAGAGGCAGTTCCCGGTTTCGGGACCACGTCAGGAATGACAAGGCTACTGCTGCTCTGCAGAAGCTGCGGACTCGTTCCCGGGCTCGCACTCGCCATTACCAGACTCGTCGTCGAACTCGAATCAATGGCCCTCCTCGTCGCGTCTGCACCCGCAATCAGCGATATGATGGACGGTTGCGTCCTCAGTGTTTGTGTTGAGTCCATCCGCTCCAGGGTCGAAGAAGGTCCCGCTCCTGTCGACGATGGCGAATGTGAAGGTGACGATGAAGCATCAATTGTGGATAAGTCGATACCTATCCCGCGCTCGGCACCCATCAACATCCTCGTTCTATCGAGTGTCTCGTAGTCGACACAGGGGTCTTCGGTTGCTGCCCCTGCCAGTCTCTCCACGTCGATACCTGCTGCTCGACTTGCTGCTATCCTGTCGATGGCTGGATGTGACGTCGGTGGTACTGCAATACTTTCGCCTTGGCCCGGTCGTGCGGTGTAAGGGGGCGGTGGTTCACTTGTAGGATCTATAAGACTATCTCGCTGTGGAGGTAGTTGGGCCATGTCGGGGCTTGGACTCGAGCCGTTGCCGTTGGCTCTTCGTCTTGAGTTTGAAGGTGAGACTGAAGGTGAATCGCGTGGTTTGAGAGACAGATAGAGGTTCGCAGACATGATAGAAAAGTAGATGACAATACTGTACAGGAATTAGTCGACCCTCGCCAGGACCGAGGAGGCAACACCTACATGGCGGCAATGGTGAGGCCGAACCCAGCTTTTGCTTGTTGGCACATGGAGTTCAATACCTTCACTTGGCTTCTCCCCGTCCCACATTTGTTATGACGATCGATTATTCCATTGGCGTTGCAGGCTTGTTTTCGACTGAACACCACGGTCTGATTTCCTGCCTCGACACCCGGAAATGCGTAGAGCTGGGTGCATCTTCCCGGCAGTCCGGCATCACCAAGTACGACGGCAAGGGCGATGAGTATGGGCGTTGCGACGAACGAGTCTGTTGCCCGACACACCCGTATGAAGAGAACCTTTGACCGTCGAAACCACATGAGCGATAGCCAGAGCAGGATTGGGTATAACGCAGCGACAATAGTCTGTTGCTATTAGCTGTTTCCCTGTCTTCCCGACAGATTTGAGGACAAACCAATGCCCAGACAACCACCAAGCGTTTTGAAGTCGTGAAGCCCTTCGGTAGGTTGACTGAAAAGCTGAGGAAGATGCCCATGATGGCTATTGAGCACGCGAATTGGACAATTCTGAGCCATTGTATTGTTGCATGCAGTTTGGGCAATGCCTGCTTGGCATCTATTCGTGCCAGCAAGGCTCCAAACATTGTGTGATTGTGGTATGTGAGTAAGTTGTCGTCTCGGACGAGCAACTGAGGGAGCAGAAGCCTTCACGCCCGGCATGGCCTCGTTCATATCATCCCGCCCGGTTCGACATGCACTGGGTATCCGGACGGCTGTCAAGGACAGGCGATACTTGCAGTCGAAACTTAGCAGACGACAATAAGGCACACAGCCCCGCTATTTACACGCGACGTTCACACATGATTGGATGGTCCGTGGTGGCAGGTATTGCCCGAGAGGGCCATGCCTGCACGAACATAGAGGGGCGTTTTAGATTTCACGGTGATCCTCTAATCATGTCTGCAGCATGAGCCACTCTTCATGGATGCATCCATGGTTTGCCACAGTTTTGTGCGTGTTCGAAGGCAGGCTGCGTTGCCTTTGAAGCGCCGCAACAACTAGCGCTGAAGCATTACTGAGCGAGCACGCAAAGGCGGGTGATTGATACTCTCAACTGGCTGGCTGGCGGGGAGAGGAGGGAAGCCAAGAAAACGTTTCCATGTTTCCATTTGTCGAACCAGAGTTGCGGGAGGCACATGACCAGGCTGACTGCCCGTAGCCGTAGGAGATTTATTACTCTGCTGGAAAAGGAAGACGAGCGTGGGCGTCTTTGCTCGTCCAGGCATAGGACTGCATGGTGATGTGGAATGAGAGGAGGGAAGACGAGCGACCAGAAGCTTCAAAGATGCAAACAAATGACGAGGTTCCGATTGTTTGTTTCCCGGAAGTTCATGAGCTCTGCTGCGAGGGCTGTTGGAATGTTTGGACCGACGCCAAGCATTGGTTTGGCTGGAACATGGCCACTGCATCCTTCATTTTGGGCACTGCACTAGAGTACACTGTATCTTGCACGTTGCGCCGTATGATGGAGGCCAATATGGCGCTGGGCTGGGCTGGGAGAGGGGGGGGTGGTGGAGTGTGGAGGACCTCGGAGCTGACAAAGCGAGAGCTAGTGGTCGCTCTTGGCTCCCTCGTCTGGTCGTGGCTCTTTCTGACGACATCGGCCGCATCTCAGAACGTAAACAATCCTCGAATCTTGTTGTTGCCATACGTACCTAGACAGAGATACCCATTTGCCGCATACTTGTACTTCTCCTGTGCCAGCGTGTCCTTTCATCCATCTTCCCCACCAATCACAGAGGCAGCAGCACCCATCAATCCCTCCCAGACGGCTAGAAACCCTCCCGACGTCTCTCCCGAGCTTTACAGGGAAAGCAAAATCTATACTGCTTGTTGTTTCAAGGCCGTATTCTTATCCCATCATCACCCCATTCCGCTGCGGAAAGGCTTTTTCGGATATCATAAAGTCAGCCCACCATGGCCGAATTCATGACCAACCTCTGGGAATCCGTCTTCACGCCAGGCACAACACCCACCCTCCTTATCGCTGCAAATGCCTCTTTCGGCACTCTCCAAGTCCTCCTTGCCGCTCTCTTCTTCGCGACATGGTCCTACCATTTCGTTGCCCTCTCTGTTATCTGCGGGGGAACATGGTGGGGTATCAACTGGTTCGCAGCCGAACTGCAGAAAGCAAAGGCTGCCGAGGAAGAGGCGGCAAAGATCCGCAAGCGCAGGAGAGATAGGGAAGCAAGTGGAAAGGGGGGAGCGGAGACGAGTGGTGGAGAGGGAGGAGACGAGCATGACGCGCTCGAGGACAGTGTGACGGGCGAAGAGGAAGAGGATGGCACAGAGACAGAGACGGAAGTCGGTGGCCATCGGAGGTTGCCGAAGATGGGACAAGTCCACATCCGCGGTGGTCCAGGCAAGATTCAAGCTGTCATGGAGAGTGCCAAAGTGGCACGCGGGGGCGATTCGGCAGCGACTGGAACCGGTCTTGAACCACCGTCGGAGGAAGGATTGTTGAAGAGAAAGAGTGAGGGTGAATTAAGCTCAGCTGATCTCAGCTCCGTGGGAACAGATTCAGAGTGGGAGAAGATCTCCGAGACTGACAAGTAGATTTTGGATAAGCGAGATGGCTCTGCTTTGGAGCATGCGAGTACGATAACCCACTTGAATACCAACGTTACGATTTTTGCAGGTTTAGGACGTTACTTCAACATCATGTCTGATTCTATCTGACAGCTTCTGTTTCCCAGACGAGATTTCGGGATTTGCTCCACTGGATCCCTCTTAACTGATCACAGCAGACAAGACTCCCTTCCAAAGGCTTGCTTCTGCGTCCGAAGTGGACCTGCTCAGAGCCTCATTGTCTCCCTGTCTTCCTCACGTCCAGACATGGCCTCACGGTTCAGGTGCTGGGAATTCGATGCTCTAAACAACTCCTCAGGCGGAGAATGAACCCTCCATCCCAGACTCCCCGTCTCAAGACTGACCATACGTGCAACCAATCCTCCACCCTTGGAACCGTCACCTCCATACCCCCCTTCCTCTCCTCGTCGACGTGAGGTTTGCGCCTCGAAAAACAAAAGTCCCTCAAGCAGGCATCGTCGATTTCGACAATTTTCGCGCAGAGTAGCTTGCCACATTTACAGACATGTATCGACACTGATCCCAGATTCAACTTGGCCGACTGCTTCCAACTTGCTACAATAAAGGCATGGCCTGAAATGAAAGCGTGTCTCCAACAAAACCATCACCAAAGTCTCACATCAATGCGCAATAGGAACAAGTTTTTTTTTTTTTTGGAGCAAGCTCACTGTCATTTTTAGATACTTTTCCGGGCACCTCGAGTGCACCCGCATGAGTAAGCAATATTCATCGTCGTGAAGAAAAAAAGGGAAAGAGAAAAAAGCAAAATCGAGCTACCGGACTATTCAAATTGTGAGCCCAGCAGCCAGCAAATTCAAAGAAGAGAAGTGACCGCTATCCTCGAAGATTGACCATTCGCTCCATCACCATCCGCCATAGAGAAAGATTCCAAGCCAAACGCCAGAGCAAATTGAGCAACCGAAAGGCCCATTATCAAGTCCGCCGCCCCGGTGAAAGGCTGCAAGCGACAAGAACAATGGCCTTTGTGGGGAGAAGAAGCCGGGAAAAATCCCGAGGCCGTTCTCATTAGGCTGATCGATAAGCATATTCATAGTGCAGAGGGGAAAGTGGGAGATATCAAAGGGAAATAATGGGAAGTCGCGCAAAAATACCACGCCAACCGTATCCAGCATGGCACTCAAATGTACCACATTGAGCCGACGATGCCTTGACCATTGTTGAGTGGGATAAGGGGGGGGATCTCCATGAGCGACATACGCTCAGAGGAGCTGAGTGTCTTCTCATCTTTCGGACCTTCGCCCTTGCGGGTCTCCTTCATGCCACTGGAAAGAGTGGGCTTGTTGGCGTGTGCCTTGGCACGATTGGAGGCCAAGTGAGCGTAGTAGACCGCTGGATACAAGGAGACTGGGGTCGTCGAGCGCATGTATTGAAAACAATGCTCGAAGGTGATTTGCTGAAGAACCATGGGACCAAGCTGGCACTCATCCAAGATGACATGGTAATGGACTGGGCGAGCAGTGCCCTTGATGGCAGAGTGAGAGTTCAAATAGAAGTCGAACTCAAACGGATTAGTGCAGCCTGTCTCAACCAAGGTACCCGGGTGTGGATTGCCATTGCGATCGCCGGAGCCTGCAGCTGGGAAGAAGCGGATATGATGGCGCTTTGCACAGATGATCACGGTGATCTTTGGCTGAACCTGCGGATTGATGGTCTTAAACAACTTGCGCATATCAGCGACCTCCTGCTCGAGGACGTGCTGGTACTGGCCGGAAGACACTCCATCGCGATAGTAGATCACGCGCTGAGGCATGGCACCGCGCATGGCAGGCTGCGACATCCAGAGCTCAACCAACTGCTTCAGCTGCTTCATGATAATCGAAGTAGAGATGATCTCAACGCGGTTGCCGTTGGTCTCACAAAGAGCAGCGTAGCGAGTGAAATCAGTGGTCATGGAAGCAGTAATGGCAGCCATAGATCCGTCTTCAGAACCAGGGGCGCCGTGAGAGACATCAGCACCAATGATCAGGGTTCGCGTCTTCAGGAAGGTAGGATCGAGCTTGGCCAAGACAGTCGAGGCGGCCTTGCAGGTAGAACCACCCAGCTTGGCGTTCACCTTCATGCAAACGTTCGAGATGTACTGATCCTGGCACTTGGCGACATGTGCAGACTGGAGGACTTGAGAAACAACTCCGTAGCGACACTCGCACGACTTCTTGATGCGGTTGTAGACGTCGGAGTTCTTGTTCTCGACCAAGAAGAATAGAAGTTGAGGCTTGGTCTGGAACTTGTTACCAACAGCGTTCCAGAGATCGGTGATCATCTCACCGCCACGAGCGAGCTGCAATGTCGCAAAGACTGGAGCAGTGGCAACTCTACCGCCGTGGACGCCATAGATCTTCTTGAACTGAGTGAAGAACTGCAACGTCGCCTGCTGAGAGACACAAGGACCGCGACCGTAGTTGATAATACCAACGCCCCAGGCCTTAAGCTCTTGAGAATTGGGAGTCAAGAATTTCTTGCCGTCAATGCGCCAGCGACCACTGGACGCGGTACGAGCATCGATCTTACCAGCAGCAAAGGTGGGTTCCGGGGTAGGGAGGATGCGGCCCTTAACCTCAGCGCGAGTTGGTGAGACCTTGAGGCCGTAGTTTCTGAGGAATGGATCAGCCGACCAGTTGAGCATATTGACACCCTCCTGAATATGCTTCCAGCGCTCGGCTGGGAGAGTGACTGCGAATTTGATCATGTTGGAAGTCTGCTTCTCGTCCAGCTTCAATCGGTAACGCTGATTCTGAGGAATCTGAAGGCATTCAATCGGGACATGCTCGCCCTTCTTCGTGAGCTCGATGCATGGAACTTCCCTAAGGCAGGTGATGTTGTATTGCTTTTTAAAGTAAGCGGCCACGGTGGACTTGATGCCAGCCTCCTTATCGACGTAGAAGGAAACGTTGTACGGATCCTTGTTGAGGAAGCGAAGGATCTTGAACTCCGGAGCTGGGTTGCCGTTCTTTGGTGGCACATGCTTCTTGAGCACAGTGACGTGCTTCAAGGAGTTGAGGAAGCGATGCATTGGCGAGCCGTGCCAATTAGACTTAGCGTTCTTGAACATCTGCGAGAGCTCCTGATCGCTACGGGCACGGCAGAGTTCGCGAGCCATCTGGAGTAAAGACATAGCGGTAAAGAACGTGCCATTCGCAACGTCCACGTTAATGCTGAGCATAGATCCAGTCATAGTGTGAACCATACGCATGGAGGCGAAGACACCCTTGAAGGCCTCGATGCCACCACCGAGCAGAAAGCGAGCCTGTCCACGAGCAAAGAATGACTTCTTGATCTGGGTGAACTGGCGGGATGGTTGCTCGCGAAGCAAGTGGTCGAGAAAGGACATAGACTCCAGCATCTCAGCCTGCCAGTTGGTCTTACCGTCGAGATATGCGCGTAGCAGGTCGAATTTAACCATCTTGGCAGGGCGGATGGTCACCTGGAATTTCTGCTTGTCTGATGGCTTGCCGCCACGCTCAGCGGCAAGATCAACATGGATCGTCTTCTCTGTGGGAATCTTGGTTAAGGACCTGAGAAGTAATTAGTAAAGGCTAGAGAGAGAGAGAGAGAGAGAGAGAGAGAGAGAGAGAGATCAATGAACAGAGTTGACTTACCAAGCCAACTTATTTCCATCGAAGATCCATGATGGGTCGAGCTCGGACTTGATGGTCTTTGAATTCCAAACCTTGTTGATCACCATGCGCTTGTCGGACGAGTTGCCGAAGACTTGGACATCGTACTGGAAGACCGGCTTTTCGGGGAATTGAGTAACATGGTACGTGTTCAAGCCGATGCTGCATTCCTTGCCAAGGTTGTTCATGTTTTTTGGTCGTGCAGGCATGGCATCGGGGGTATGGCTCTTTGGAGGGTTAGTTATAACGTCGAAATTTCGAGTTGGCTCGAATGGATTCTTGGGTGCCATCGTGAACGGTATGCAGCGGGAGTGGATGATAGATGTGGGCAGTGATAGCAATGAATGAAGTGGTGGAAGCTGATAGACAGTGTGTATGCAATGGGAAGGGCAGTGGAACGGTTCTGGCGTTTTGGAAGTTCGTGAACAAGAGAGGAGAAACAGAGCTGTGGGGGGCCCTTCTTTGATAGAGGTTGAAGCGGATTGAGACAGTGAGATCTCGGGCTGCCGCATCTTGGCCGGGCCGAATAGATGCGTTCACGACCGAGACTCGCCATATCGAAGCGACTGGAAGTAGGCGGATATAATATGAAGGGATGTATGGAATGTGTCGTAAAAAGAGATGGGTTGGACTAGGCAAGACTTACATCACGTGTGGTATACCACATGCGAGCTGTGAGCTCCAAATTGCCGACGTTCACCTGGGATGGCCGATAGTCCTTTGGACCATCGAGCTGTCCGCTGATGGAACCGCCTGCACCAAAGTATGATGAGTCCGAAAACATGCTGGATCCGGACTCTGAGCGAGGACCACCGGGACCGTAACCGTGGAAGCCAGACCGATGAGAGCCTAGGTGCTGCAAGTTGCCGCGGGAAACGTAGTCAGAGCCGGCACCAAGCTGGGATGGAGCCTGAGTCTGGCTGGCGCGGATAGACTGAAGCATCGGCATGGTGGCGGGATTGCGGCCGGAGCGACCATTGTTCTGCTGCTCGGACTCGGCCTGCTTGCGCTGCTCTTCGCGCTGCTGGTACTTGTTGCGTTCCGGACCGCCCATTATGAACGAAAAGAATCAGATTCTACGGCGGTAAATTAGTAGTTACAAAGTGAGTGGCGATGAAAGTGGATGGATGATGATAGATGGAGATGGATGGTGATGGATGGCGGTGAGCGGTGATCGGTGATGGAGATGGGCAGTGATAAAAGTTGGCTTGTGCGTGTGCAAATTGAAGGCGCGTGTTGGCTGGTTGGAAGTCACTATTATCGAGGCGGCGGCAAGCTCACTAATTTGACAGAGCCAAACCCAGAAGCTGGGCAAGCGAAGTGATGGTATTTCCAAAGCAGCGGCGGAAGAAGGCAGTGAGTGAGTGGTGGAGTTGACTTACTTGATTTGAAATTGCTGCTCGAAGCTTTTGTGCCTTGGAGGGCGATGGTTTCTGCGCGAGCGCGGAGGTTGATGAGGTTGTTGGAGGAGATGGAAGAGTCGAGGGGGAGTAAAGGGAAGGTTGAGGAGTGGAGGGATGGTTGAGGAGTGAAGGGAAGGTTGAAGGTGGTGATGGGAGAGTTGTTGTTGTGTTGAAGATGGATTCTTGGCGAAAGAATAGATGTGTTTAAGTAGCGATGGGTCTGTACAGAGATCTTGTTAGCGTGGCACTAGTGCGATAATACGTGAATGCCTGGTAACACAGGCTCGATTAAACAGCCCTTTCATCACACGTTGAGGCCATTAAATGTGCATTAAGTGAGCCTAGGTCACTATTAAGGAAGGTCCAGGTCCTAATTCGAAGTGACAATGGCAGTGACCTGGGTGTGAAGGTGATAGCGCTGGACACGAGCATTACCAATGACACATCACACCCGAAGCTAGTCCATGGGAAGTCCAGTCTATTGTGAGGCCTATACCGACTAATATCCATTATCAGATGGCATGGTGGCGGCGATTTACGGGCAGCATCTGAGTGCTTCAGAGCAGCTGGCAGGCATCACAAGTCATAGAGCAACAGAAGGAACAGCCTCCATGGTAGTCCTAAAATGTGGCAGCCAGTTCCTACAGGCCATGAGATCGAATTTCCATATCCCGGGCGGCAGTCTGGCAGGGCGGCGGTGGCAATGTTCGTATCAGCAGTCGATTCATAAATCATAGCATCATTCAGGCTTCTTCATGAAGTGTACCGTCCATCACAGATCGTCCTCCTTTTTGAATCAAAGAGATATACTTCTCTTCTACTGGTGACCTTTGAGGCACTCTGATTGTCAGGCAAATCCATCGGTGCGGATCGAGCCATCAAAATGTTCAGTTACTTCGGCTTTCAAGTCGCCAGGCGATCCAGCCCGCCAATCATGGCTGCTAGGCCTTTGGATCGATGAGATTGAGCTTCTACACAATACCAACTCGAGATGCCTCTCAGAGGGTCCGACGCAGCTTATGTAGTAGAGAATCAAGATAGCATGCAGAAAGGAAATCAAGCGGTGCCCATTAGACGGTCATGAGGCCAAGTAACTCTGATAATGCTGCAGGATGAAGTTCACGAACAGGAGATGTCGTTGAAAGGGAGCGGAAGCTACAGGGCAGCCCCCTGAATCTGCATTTCTCGCAAGTGGGCAAGCCATCCCATTTGCAGGCAAGCGCGCGAATCCTGGAGAAACGTCCATTTCCATCATGATGGATCCTGCTCGCCGCACAACTTTCTGCCTTTGTGTCTCTGTGCCTTTGTTGCAGCCGGGCGTGTCTTGATCATGCTGTCGGTGCCCGCCTGACGATTGGAGATGTGCGGAGGGAGCGCCGCGTCCCTGACACCTTCACGACTGCAACAACCAGCCCAGAAAGAGTAGGACACAGTAAACTGCCAAAGGACGCACTTTGTACTGGTGACCCACAGCTGTGAGCCCTCACGATTTCGATACCTCACGGCTCCTATCATCCTCACTCGTCCACGCGCGACTTCAATACGGCAACAAGAGTTGGAATGGGTAGCCGTGTCCAGTCGAACTTTCTGGGCATGCGCAATGAATTGTGAGACAACAATTTCCCTTTGCGCGCTTCAGACCTTCAGCATCACTTTCCATATGGCCTTCAAAGACAACGAAAGCCCGACTGTTACAGGCCATCGGCAGCTTGGATGGGTAGCCGAACAATGGATTCGAGGGCTTTGCAGAGACACGGTTTGAGCTGGGAGGCATCAGAGCTCTCTTCATCCAGCCGCAATCTTGAGGCATCATACCCTCCTGTTCAGCTCAAAGCTGGCAGCAAGAGTAATATCTCCGCTTCACCCTCCACCCTCGCAGGCCGCGGCATGGAGACGTCTCAACAGCAGATACTTGGATCTGGATCATGGGAGGGCTTTCCAAGAGGCAATTTGGAATGCGGATAGGTGTCATGTATTCCTTCCACATCGCCGGCGGCGCCGTTTCTCCCACGCTGCTCTCACAACCACAATTCCGTCTAGAGGCATGTTTCATGGCGTCGATTACTGAGATGGAGCTTCAGATTCTGTCAGGCATCTCATTTGGCCTTGAATCCCTCTCCAACCCTATGCCGGCACCCATCTGTTCCTCGCCGCTCCTCAGGCCCGGACACAAGCTATCCCGACGCGCACTTCATAGCCTCGAAATCTACCGAGGATGCCAAACAAGCCCAGCGCTCTCAGATCCACTCTTGACACGATGGAAGCGGCAGCCGGCGGAGACCTCAAGTTAGCAAGGGATGACTGGGCCTTCACCGGCTCTTACATGAGATGGGTTGTCCATTGCTACGAGACACCCTCAATGATACCAAATCGACCCAAGATTTGGAGGTACCATTCGAAGTGAAGAAGATCATTGGACTTGGCCTTCTCACTGGCAAGCTTCGAGTACTGTGCCACCGTTGAGTGTTGGTTTGCACTGCTTCATCTCGAGGTCTTTTCAGCAATGTCGCACGACCCATAACCTGTCAGAGATGCTTTTTGCAGGCTTGCAGAGCAGGCTGTTGTCCGTGGCCTAATTTCCCCCCACCTCCACAGGACGCTGACAGTAAGTGGAGACTTATGAGGCGCGAGACGCATTTGCTGTCACTTGGGAGAGCCTGACGCTGCGCTCCACGTGTTTGCTGCCACTTGGGAGAGCCTGAAGATTCGCTCCACAAGCTAGAGGACTACGATGCTGTATCAAGAGATCCCATCAAGATTTCTCGGCTGCTCGCTCCAAACGCGAAGATCACCCACGGAAATCGTCACAAGAGTGCATGCGCAAGAGAAAAGAGAAAAGAGCTTGGACAATGGACAGTGCTTTGACATAGCTGTTCGGCTTTGCAAAAAGTCATTGGCACCCGAAGAGTGCACGTACAACCGCGCTCCTCGTTCCGCAGTTCCTCCTCGTTCCACAAGACGATATTTACCGGCTCAGCATCCAGTTCCAGTTGCGAGTGTTCCCTATGGCTTTGTTTGATGCACACGCACACGGGACAAGAAGACTGACATGGCGATTGTGCTGTCGGTGTCGGATTTCGATTCGCGAGAGTTTTAGGGATCAACGAATGCACAGCGTAGAAGACACACCACTCTCCGAGCAAGCGAACATGCTGAAGATCGATTTCGGATCGGCATAACGAAAACTGAAGGTATATGAGTCTTGATGTCAGTACACGCAATACGCTTGGTGGGTGTGACAAGACACATCGTCAACGAGATCGTGGCCTGAAGCAATCGTCTAGTTTCGGCGCATGAATTCAGAGTGCTCTGGTGCCGCAATGAGGAGCGTAGGCAGCCAGCCCTGGAAAACTCCACCACGATTTTTCGAAGTCGACCTTTTGCTATTTGAGCAAACGAACGGTCTGATGTAGCCCTATGCGTCGGATTACGCTGCTCGCTTGGAAGATCTTTCAATATGGAAAGCCAGGAAGGCAAGCCCAAAGCCAAAAAGCTTGTTTTGGTCTACAGACTGCGCCACTGTTATGGACATCTGGTCTCGCAAATAGCAAAGCAAAATTCATTGGCACATGGGTTATTCGACATCGCAATGCTTCAATCAAGTCGCTGCGCGAGTAAGAACAACGCCTAAAGCTCGATCTCCAAATTGCCAGACGTGTTGAAAGGAGTTGGCAACGATTGGTCCGATCTCCAATATCGAGTGCAACCTTTCAAATGATAGGTCGAAATTTTTTTGATGCTTCGAATACAGAAGGCATCTTTTGTTCAAATGCGGGGTCCTGGGATGAACATCATCGACGTTGCAGGAGAAGTCGCATCATGCTTTCCATCGGAAGCGTTCTGAGCTGATCAGCAGCTTCGATTGTCTGACCAAGTGCGTCCAGTTCGCTTTCTTGAGGGCCTGGTCAACATCGAAATGGATGAGAACGACTTCTCGAGATTGCATATGCTGCTGAACCTTTGCCAGCACATTGTTGATTCGTGGAGTCCATACTGTGTCATATCTATCGTCATGTAGATGTCGCCACTTCCATACCTCTTGCAGACGTTCTCAGACCTGATCATGCATGATCATTTCCACGGTGCTCAATCAGAGTACTGTCCATCATCCATGAAAAGTCATCTCATTTGCACATTTCCGAAATATTTCCAGATTTTCAGGGACTCGGAAGCTCCTAAATTGATCATCCACGCCAACTTGAACGTGCCAGAGCGTTATCAGGCTCTGGACATCGTTGGCTATGCGGCGCGTGCTTGCTCGTGCCCAAACGACCAGCACGGCTACAACGAAAGCACGGGAAAGTTGTCTTTCAGTCGAGGAGATTGACTACTCTCGTTACTTCGAATTTCTAAGGGATTCTCCTCCAGAGAGAATCAATGGCTGTGAGCCGCGTTCGTTGTGCGTGTTAAGAGGAATGGTAAGGATCAAAGTAAGGTCGTCCGTCTTCTTTGCTTTTCAGATGACCATCCTTGTCCTTTGGATGCCCTTCGGCCCATGCCTCTCTTCCATTGTTGTCCAATGCTTCAATTCCTCCTATTACTTTTGATTCACTGTACCTCACTTGTGTGGTCAAGGCGCAGACCAGTCTCCCCTGTCTTTGTGTCCTCTCGCCTCACTGAGATCGTGATTTCACCCTGTTTTATGTGTTGGACGGTTGAGAATTTACTGCTCAGAGATTCGTTCGACCTTTGATGTCCATTGTGCGGCCGTACCCGGATAACAAAATACGATTGCCGTACGTTGTCGAGCTTCTCGAATTTTCTCTTTGGGCGTCAAGACAGGAGCCGGCTTGGGTGGCCGTCTTCGGTGCTCAGATTGAGGCCCACCATGCCTCGTTTTGATGATAACGATGTCGGTCACCGTCGCATACCTCGCTCTAATGACCGAATGACCGAATGACCGAAGGAAAGTCTCGACGCCCAACCAGAAGTTTCTGGCGCGGCTCGACTAACGCTAGACCGCACTGATTGTGTGGTTTCTCCACTCAGAATCCTGGTGGGTAAGGCTTGATACTCAGTGACGTGCAATCGTTCACCCGAGAGTTATCGAAAGCTGTGCATTCAAGCATCGTAATCCAAGGCGCTCTTGCTGCCGCCGCCCATCAACCCAGACCGGAGGTGAGACTCATGCTCCCCAGGTTTGTATCACTATCCGTTGTGTGTAGACACTGTTCACCGCGCCATCGCGCCATGATGACAGTGCCTCAGAGGTTCGCTACTTGTGATGCCCGTTGTTCAGCATGCTGCCCGCCGTGCGCGGCCTTGGATAAATACTACTGTTGTATATCACCGTCCAGGATAGGAAGTGTGGCCTTAATTGATGGAGCGCTCCTCGCGCTGGATGGAATATCGCCTTGCCTTGGCTAGGCTTGTGCTATGTGATGAAAGGGCATGTTGTACTAAAAAATCTGCAAGACTGGTTATATGTACCTCAAATCCCCTTCGGCGGGTGCTGCGCTGTGTGTTAGCGACACGATCGGCCGTCGTAAGAAAGGAGTCAAACTCACTGTCAAGAGGTAGACAATCCAGGTGATGACGCCGGCAAGGGCGATGATGAGGGCGCCGAAACCAAGCCAAGCGTTCCTATGCATGTTGTTGTTGTTGTTGTTGTTGCTGGAGAGAAGGTCGGCGAGGCAGCGACGAGATGAAGCACCATATGGGTGGGGAACATCAAAACTCACTTCCAATGTGCTAGCATGGCCAGGAGTAAGTTTAGGCCCTCAGATCACTCAAATGCTATCTAATAATGTTTCTAGGCTTTTCAAAAGATTCAGTGACTATTGGGCTTGCTTCTCGTTCACTCGCTTCTTGATTCTCCCTACTATTGATGAAGATACGAGATATGCATCACCATTCCGGGTTATGCAAGCAGCTAGTGGGCGGGAACAGCTGCAAAATACGTTCAGGTACGTCCGGTGCTCCTTTCTTTACCGTCATCGTTCGTTCCAGCAAGCGGCCAAGAGCCTATCGGGCACCGGGCGATATCGTCCGAGGGTGAAAGAAGTCCCATAATTTTGCTCTCTTTTGATTTTGAAAGCGGGTATGACAGGAGATGGTGGTTCAATTTGGGTCGGACATTTTTTTGCTCGTTGATAGAGCACTTCTGGATTGAATAGTTCTATCTGTCACAAAGGCTGTGCCGTGATTGACTGAATGCCTAGGGGATTTTCCTATCTAATGTTTTCATTCTTTTCACACAGAGCGATGGCTAACTTCGGTGTCAGGTTGTGAAATGGTGGATGAGACGTGTTATTGTGTCTCACGTGCTACAATGTTCGGAGACGAAGCAACTAGTGGCATTGCTCTGAAGCGCGCAGCCATTTCAGAGGAATTCATCTCATCATGCAGAAAAGACTGGCACTTCATGCTCGAGATCAGCAATGCTTGAGTTGATTGATGTCTGGTCATTCTGTATACTTCAGGCTTTGGGTAGTCACTCCTGCCGGGGATCTCCAGGGATCTCCAGCCTTTCAAACAGTGCAAGGGATCGATGTATTGACCGATTTGCCTCATCTTTTGTTCCCAGGACCATTATGTTATTGATCTTCGTCAGGGATTCTGCGACGTCCATTTTGCCATCTGTTCGATTTAGGAGAGGGACCGATGCTTAGACTTGATCTTGAGCCAGCGTCCCCGACTGCACTGTGACGGTGAAGAACGTGTGATGCTTAACGAGGAATAGGTGCTCTCCCCTTTCAACCGCTAATCTTGTTCCAAAGCATTTTGCAGTCCAGTCAGTGGGGTGGTGTGGACATTTCAGCGTTGCTAGTACGTCCGTGCCGCCTTCTGGATTTTGTTTGGTTCTGACCACGCTCACTTAACATCACAACACCATGGTAGAACCGCGCGGTCACAATCAGCAGCTGCACAAGAAGTCAGCGATCCACCAAAGCGAGTCAGGCTATTTAGCAGGTTATCCGCCTTGCTGAAATCAGCCCTGAAAGATTACACCAAACACGGAAGGTCTCGTAACATGCAGCCGCATTGTAGCAAAATCTCGATAGTACAGGACTCGCTCTCGGCGCTGCGGCCTCTTCGCTTTGCCAAACTGTGGAGCCACCAGACGAGCCTGTAGCGTCTCCTCGTCAGACGGCTGAGCTGCGTGCCTTCAAGCTCGCCGTTTCCTGCACTGCCCCTTACAACTTTTTCCAAGGCAAGCGAGTCCTTCATCAGCATACCGCTACTTTCCTCCTCATCACGTCGATCATGCCCTGTTCCTCATTACCTTTAGGACACCCCGTCCATCCACAAGCCCCCGACTCCTCAACGGAGCACCTTCTACTCTGCAACCACGGCAAAAGATCCGTATGAAATTGCTGGTCACCACAAGCATACCTCATTGCATCAAGATCGCTAGCAAGTACATTGGAGATCATGACGACTATGGCTTGAAGCTGAGGGAACCCAACAACCACGTGCAAATGAGTATGAGATTGCAGGTAAGGTACATTTCATCACAGCTGCCATTTCAGTTATTGTAACAGCGAGGCGGCATCAAGCTTTGGGTACTCTTTGTTTGAACAAGACATCGGCATTTTCTAGACGGAATCTGGCGAGAATCGAGGGAAAAGCAACATGACGTCGTTTCTACTTGGTCTTACTAGCATGAAGGTGTGCTTACTGGCTTCGGGTCACAACTTTTGAACAGTCTTTGTTATTTCACGAACCGGTGTGCCTTTGTCACGCTTGGATCGTAGGATATCCTCGCGCAGCTGCCACGTGAAGCACGAGACAATGCCGTCCTTCTCTCTCTCCATACCTCCAGCCACCCCGTATCGAAAATTAGCATTGGCAATTACGCAACACCCAGAGTCGCTCCCTTTGGATTCGTTGCTCTCAAATCGACAAGAATGCGATCATTCTGGGAGTTTGGAAGACGAGATTATCGACGGATGATTCCGCTCTGCCGAACAGATGGGCGCCCATGATTATTTCGTGGCCGAGGTTTCGACACGGTCATGTCGTATCTGACCACTTCTTACTTTTCCCCCCCTTTTGAACGACCGCCGAGGCTTAGCGAGTTGGCCTCATCCCCAACGGAACAGTCGGAACTAACACGGCACTCGTCTTCCCAGAGATTGTCCAGCAACATCTCATATTGATTCTGGGTAAGCGACAAATTGGGTGACCGTTGCGAAGAGAACATCTGAGAATGGGGGCCAGGATTGGAATAGGCGAGGATAATGGATGAGGGGCTATATTGAGGAGTGATGAAGATACGCCATGTCGAAGGAGGCAGGGTTCCGATGGATGGGTGCTGGAGAATGGTCACAGTGAGAGAGTTTGCACGATGTTCAATGTCCATCGACTAGGACAGCTCTTGCTTTTGAGAGAAGACAACATCTTTACGAAGCCCCTCTGACTACCTCCAGTTTGAATGACGATGATTCTATTGGCAAGATTGGCATTTTGATCAATCACCCGATCATTTGGGCTACTCTGAGCTCTCTGTCATCCTCATTGAGCGGTAAGGGACGCACTTCTAGGACCAAGCCAGCCCATAATCTTGTGCAACTGCAACCTGCTATTTTCCCAGCTCTTTTCCCCCCAGCTTCACTGTATGGACGAGCCCACCAAGGATAGCATCCCCGTATGCTCCGACCGATCACGGTGAGACTCATGAAAGTCTCTCGAGCTGTGGCTGAGCATCAAGAACACTGACAAAACAGAACAAAACAAGAACGCATGCAAACGCCATCCGTCAGCACCGTCTCTTCCGCAGGTACGGAATCGCCGCTACGCCTCAACACCCCAGGAACACCTCACCCGCACGTCTCGCCCCATGCTAAAAATAACTACACAAAGCGACAGTACAGGAGTACTTATGCCCACCGATGATGGAGCGGGACTGACCTCACGTCCGGCAACTCCAATCCAACCTCTCCGATGAGCTGGCATGCGCGCGTACGCTTTGCCCAGCAGGAGGACGGGCGAACACCCTGCTGCTGCCGGCTTGTGAGCGGTCCGGACGATTGAATGCGTCATGATCCATTGTTGTTCTGGTGCAGTACAACTACGTTTGCAGGGCAGGAGCTGAAGTCGATGCGTCGTTGATGTTGGAGACGGCGGCTTTCTTGGGTTTGTTTCCATTGTTGCTCGCTTGCAGCACCCGTGCGGACGGGAGAAGGGGGGAATTCGCTTGAGGCGGAATATGCAAATGCACCGTACAGCTCGGATGAGGTAATCCCGATCATTGCAATGGAAGAATCAAGATACGGCGTTCGCTCCGTCGTATCCACCCAGCAAGCGCCGGATGATTCCAAGGCAGCATTCGCAGCTGAGATCCCGGTGTGCTGAGACAAACACGGAGGGAGAGTTGGAGACCCCATGAATGGGAAGAGAGGGGACCTTTCAAAGCCGTCCAACGACCTGCCTGATCACACCCACCCACCACTGCCGCGCTCGAGTTCACATATATACGCCCCCCCCCCCCCCCCCCTCCCCCTTCGCCACGCACCAGAAAATTCCAAACGAGATAGCCAACGTGGCGGAGGAGCAGCAGCTTTCAAGCACTGACTCGGCTCGCCCCGGCAGGTCCACCGTCAAAACACACATCGATGTATGTAGTCCTGTGGATGAATCGGAGAGTTGCGACTGGCCGGTTCGAGCTCCGCCAACTACTACAGTAGCAGATGCATCGTCCCATCTCACACCAAGCGCCTGTCTCATCGGGTACGCAGGATTCCTGCAGCGGCAACATGGTTGGTTGCGGAGCTTCGCGCGGTTTGCATGCGTGTGAAGAGGTCTGGCCGTGGGGGCGGGCGGTCGATGATGAGAGCTGCCACGGATGACGGTGCTCTTTTGGGGTCTGGGGTGCGGGCGGGAGGGAGGGAGGGAGGGTACGGAGGATTGTGGCATTGTGGTGAATCATCAAAGCTGAGAGGGAAAGTCTAGACACGTTGAGAGTCGGGAGATGGTCTGTTGCGTCAAGGACGAGTCCCGGTAGCATGACGGAGAGCTGATGGATCAGGTGAGGGAACCATTCACGCTGAACTCCGCAGAAGCATTCTTGACGACCCATTCTTATTGGTAATATGTACAAAGGGCTAGGAGACAGGAAATCGTAAACGCGGCAACATGAGCAACACAAACATACGCTATACAATGGGAAACCCCGCCAATCTATTGTTCTCGGAGATCCAAATCCATAACTCCATATCATAGGTTAGAAGAGAAACAAGTCGGCGACTTGATATTAGCTGCTCTTTTTGACAGACAAACAAAATATAATTTCCTAAGCCCAACGGATAGTCCCATATACAATGGAGCGATGCAGCATGAAATGAAAGAAGTGCAGATAAACAATTTGTTTAGTTGGTAATACCAAGACCAGATTTGATGTGATCACCAAGGGCTTGTGCCTGGAAAGACTGTTAGTGCGTGAAATATGATCAGAAATAGGAGTGTAACTTACGTGAGGCTCCTTCATCATGGAGAAGTGGTTACCATCCATAACATAATACTCCATGTTGTCCTCATCAACGAGCTGAGCCCAACCATTGTGGCTGAAGTCAGTGCGGTTGTTGAGCAACCACTTCATCGGTGCTGGATCCTCATCCTCAGCTGGTGGTGGGCGTGGGTCACCTGGGTTCTTGCAGACACCGTCACGGCACCAAATGGCAACTGTGCGAGGAGCGGTACCCTTGGGGAACGGCTTTGGTTCGTAGGCCGACAGCATGGCAATGGAGGCTGAGAAGTGGGGAAGCAACCAACCTGGGGTTCCACCAGCCTTGCCAGTTCCGAGGAGTCCGATCTGGTCAAAGAAAATGTGTAGACGGGCTGGCAAGGGTGCAAGAGCGACTGGGCAAGGGGAGTCAAGAAGCAACAGACGCTCGACAGTTTCTCCATTCTGGATCAGCTGCATGGCAGTCTCATAGGCGATGACACCACCAGCAGACCAGCCGCCAATGATGTATGGGCCGACAGGTTGGCGGCGCTTGATTTCAGCGAGGTAGAGACCAGTGACATTCTCGATGCCGCAAGTAAATGCTTCTGGCTTCTTCATGAACGGGCAGTTGAGACCGTAGACAGCCATATCGGAGGAGAGGTTGGGGATGGAGACATACGAAGTTGCGCTCCCACTGCCATCAGGCAAAAGGAAAAACTTCTTCGAAGCGATCTTTGGGTTACCCTGAAGAAGAACAGAGTTGGCTGGGGGCAGACCCTTGATGTCGCGTTGGATGTTGGCGAGTTTAGTGGCAACGTCGTCAAGGTGGGCCTTCACAGGTGCGGACTTGGAGGACTTTGATGGCTTGGTGGGCTTCGATGCAGGCTTCGCTGGTGGAGCAGCGACTTCTTTGGCAGCGCGCATGCCAAGGGCATTCTCAATGTCCTCCAGGCAAACATTGGTGACCAAGAAGGTGGAGGGAATATCTTCACCAGTGGCCTCACGAAGAGCACCGAGAATGGTCAGAGACATGAGAGAGTCCATGCCCATCTCAGTGAGATCAGCCTGATCTGAGATCTCTTCTGGTCCAACACCCATCTCTTCGGCAATTACCTTGCGGGCAACGCTTACCCCACCAGCAGCGGCTGGAGATTTTGCAGGGGCGGACTTGGCCTCTTCCTTTCCGATCATGGATGGGGCAGAACTGGGAGCAGAGCTGGCTGGGGTGCTTGGAGCGTCTTCGTCCGGAGTAGCAGCATCAGATTCTTCATCAGAAGCATCAGATTCATCAGCAGGGGCGGCGCCACCTTCAAGACCGGCGAAATAACCCTTCATCTCTCCAACAGTGGCATAGTCGGTGAACAATGTTGAGCTGATGTCGAGGTCGAGATCCTCTCGGAATTTGGCAGAGATGGTCAGCGACATGAGAGAATCGACGCCAAGGTTCTCGAAAGCTGCCTCATCGACGAGTTCAGCCATGTCGACATCAGTCTCCTCGGCAATGATATTCATGACCTTAGAGACGATACCGCTTGGAGCTTTCTTTGCAACCTTCTTCGGCTTCTCGACCTTGGTGGCGATCTTTGCTGGAGCAGCTTTCTTCTCGGTCTTCTTGGCAGCACCACCACCAGCAGTGATAGACTTCTTTGAGGAAGCAAGAACTGGAGCGGATGGCTTTGTAGAAGCAACTGGGGCAGATGGCATCTTGACGGGGGCAGAGCTACTTTTCTTCACGGGTGGAACCATGATGTTGAGCGCACGACGTGGGATGTTCTGGAACTTGAGTCCGTTGACGACACCGATAATCTCTTCTCCTTCGAAGATGTACACATCGCCGACGGATATGTTACCGGGGGCTGGCTGCATGCGGACATATGACCTGTATTCCTTGTCGGTGGACAGAGGCTTGGAAATACGGATGGAGCCCCAACCGTGAGAGATGTAGACACTCTCGGAAGAATCGATGGCATCAGAGGCATTGACAATAAAGCCAGAAAGATGAGCCAAACTGTCGATCCAGTATGGAGAGCAGAAGTACTCACCATCCTTGTCGGTGGTCTGGAAGTGGACCTTGGCTGTTGCCTCAGTCTGCTTGCCGTCAAGGATGACCTCTTCCATACCGCGGTAGGCAGGAGCGTACGTAACCAAAGCCTTGAACAGCTTGTAAGCCATTCCACGGAGGATTTTGTGGGCAGCACCAGTCTGGAGCTTCTGTTGAAGCAGGTCGACTTGGGTCTGGACCATGAATGCGGTGCGATTCCACTCAGTGTGCCAGCTTTCGACATCCTCATACTTGACGAGGCCATGACCAAGTTCAGTGATGACCTTGCCATCCGGCTTGACATGGCGGAAGCTCAAGTGCACCTCGCCAGCCTCCAAATCAGCGGAGGCCTCAAGCTGCAGCCATTGGCCCTCTGGCGGTGGTGGCACGATGGCGACGAGAGGCTTGTGAACTTCCATCTCGCACACATTGTAACCAACAGCTCCCGCACCTGGACGGAGCTCTTTGTAGAGGTAGTCGGCTGCAGTCATGGCCATGTCAGCGTAAAGCGAAGATGGGCAGAGAGGAGCGTCATTGACTTGGTGACCAGTGACGGCAGCGTGGAGCTTAGGCTCGGCCATGTTGGATTGAATGATGATGGTACCAGAGTTGGCGTGGAGCTCTTCTTTGATGATGCGCTGGCAAGAAGTGGTGGAAAGCTTTGATGGAAGCTCCACAACTGGTGCTGCTGCTGCAGCCTCAACAGGGGCAGCAACACGAGCCTCACCTTTCGTGAGAGTCCAATTGTTGTGATAATCGAGCCAGTACCTCTTGTTGTCGAATGACATTGTGGGGAGCTCGAGCATGTCCTGAGCGTTGTTGAACTCGCGGTGGAATTCATCGAAGTTGATGGCGACTCCAGCAAGGTAGAGGGAGACCATGCTGGTAGACAAAGTCTTCCATGGGTCCTCGTTACGTCGGAGTGATGGAGCAGTAACTGGAGCACCGCCGAGCGAAGCTCTTACCATGCCAGAGCAAACTGGATGAGCGCCGACTTCAAGCCAAGCGGTCTTAGCATCGAAGACCTTGTCTTCCTGGGCCTGAGACAAGGCAGACCAGAAGTTGACCGTCTCACGAGCGTGGCGAGCGAGATAGTCTGGCCCAATGATGCCAGCCTCACGAATGACCTCACCGGTGAGGGGGGACAAGACTGGAATGGCTGGTTTATTGAAAGTGACACCTGCAGCGGCAGTCTTGAATTGCTCCAGGATAGGGTCAACCTGAGCGGAGTGGAAAGCGAATGGGACATTCAATTTCGTGTTCTTGAATCCTTTGGCGGCCACAATCTCGCTGACCTTAGCAATAACGTCCGTCGTGCCGCAAAGAACAGTCTCTTCTGGACCGTTGATGCAAGCAACCTCAGTCATCTTGTCACCAAGCACCTCCTCCATGGTTTCGACGTTGGACTTGACAGCGAGCATACCGTGGGTGTATTTGGTGCATTCGGACTCCAAAAGCTCAGCACGACGTCCTACAAGGAGGATCATGTCGCTGGCAGAAAGAACACCGGCGACGTGGAGAGCTGCGTACTCGCCAAGGGAGTGGCCGATGACAGCAGTGGGGTTGACGCCCCATGAGGACCACATTCTGGAAAGCGCAACTTGAATGCATGCCATTCCAAGCTGTACAACGACGGGAGAAAGAGTGGCGACATCAGTTCCATCTAGGAGAGGAATGAATGATGGGAAGCCTTGGATCTTGGAGAGGTTGTCGAGCTGGTCGATGTCATCGCGGAAAGCTGCCAAGTCGTTGTACAAGCTCTGTGCGAGGCCAGTGTACTGTGAGCCTTGACCGGTGAAGCAGAAGGCAGTCTTGGTGGCAACCATGGCAACAGGGCTGTAGGTTTCCTTGATCTGAGACTGTAGCTGGTCGCGGACCTTGGTGATGTCGTTTGCAACGAATGCAATGCGGTAGTTGTGCTGGATGCGACGGGCAGTAGTGGTGTAGGCCAAATCGGTGAGAGTTGCCTCTGGATTCCTGGACAGATAGTCGCTGTAATTCTGGATGTTGCGCTTCAACGATGCAATGGAGCGGGCAGACACCGCGATTACATGAGATGCACGAGGATCCGAAGCCTTGGGCGTCTCACGAAGTGGACCGTCTTCCAGCATAATGGAGGTGTTTCCACCGGCGGCGCTGAAGTTGTTCAGCATGATCTTACGAGTGATCGCACCATTTCGCGGAAAAGGGGTGTTGGTGACTGGAATTTTGACCTGTCGTTGAGCCAAATCTTTGGGAAATGTCTGATTGATGATTGTCTTGATACCAACATTGGCTGGGATCATACTCTTACGGTACATCATCAAAACCTTGACCAAAGCATTGATACCTGAGGCGGCTTCGCCATGACCGATGTTGGCCTTGACAGCACCAAGGTACAGAGGCTGATCAGCGCGACGCTGGCGGTTGGAGGGAGCGAAAGCATTGGTGACCGAAGTCATCTCAATACCATCGCCAGCCTGGGTACCAGTTCCGTGCATCTCGACGTATGAAACATCGTGAGCATCGAGCCCAGCGTCGGCCAAGACGCGCTTGTACAAGAACTCCTGGGCGCCGGCGTGAGGGTGAGTGATCGAAACGGCCTCAGCAGAGTGGTTGGTCGCAGCGCCCAAGATGCAAGCAAGGATGTTATCCTTGTCGGCAATGGCATCCGCGTATCGCTTGAGAACGACGGTACCGCAACCATCACCACGGCAGTATCCATCGGCTCCGTTGTCGTATGTCTTGCAAGAGCCAGTCTTTGACAGGAACTGGCCTTTGGACAAACCAGCGAAAATGTCTGGGTTGGTCAGGACGTTCAAGCCACCGGCGCAGGCAGTGTCGCAGTCACCTGCCCACAAAGACGTGCATGCCAGCTGAATGGCAGCCAAACTCGAAGAGCAAGCTGTGTCAATGCTGAAAGACGGGCCGGAGAATTTGAAGTAGTAGTTGATGCGTCCAGGTGCGAACGCTCGCACACCACCCGTGATAAAGTAGGTGTCCACGTTCTCAGCTGCGTTGATTTCACGCCAATCGTCAGACGTTTGACCGTAGAAAGTACCAACGCGGTCCAGCTTGGTGGATGGAGTTCTGTTGGGAACATATCCGGACATTTCCAGAGCCTCATACGCTGTGACGAGAGCCAGACGACCCATAGGATCGGTCTGAGCAGCCTCGCGGGGAGACATGTTAAAGAAGCGGGGATCGAAGAGGCCTGGTTCGTCGATGAAGCAGCCGAAAGGACTGTGAGACTTGTTCTTTCCCTTTCCAGATGGGTCCACATGAGCAACGTGATCGAAGCGATCGGCTGGAATCGTACGGTGAACATCCAGTCCCTTCTCCAAAAGCTCCCACAGCGCGTCGTGGCTGGCAGCGCTTGGAAAACGACCGGCCATGCCCACGATGGCGATCTTGTCGTTCTGAGTACGTCCAAAAATGGAGGAAGCCGTGCCCCAGGAAGTGTGGTCTTTGACGTGGACGGTGGACATGCCACCAGCCTTCAGCGCAGATACCAAGCTATTGGTAACGTTGGTGATACCGAAGGCAGAGACATTGCACTCCTTGCTGTTGGTCTCGGTGATCTGAGAAACAGTCTCTTCAAGGAGGTAGTCCCATCGCACCGGAGCCTCCAGGATTTCCTCCAAGACAAGCGCAAACAGGTCGGTGGCGGAAGAAGCGCTATAGCACTTGCCAGTGGCAGCAGAGTGTACAAGAGCAGTCGGTCGGAAGAAACGAAGATTCTTCTGCGTATCTTCGTCCAGAATCTTGTCCTTGTCCGATTGATTGTACAAGTGGGCAGCGTGGTATGGGGCGTAGATGGGAATTGCGACACGGTGGTTCTTGCTGAGGACGTCAGACTCGGCGAACAGTCGTTCAGTCGTGGACGGAGGGCCGCTGATTGTCAAAGCCATGACACTGACGGCGCTAACATAAGCGTGACTTGGTGGTGGGATGCCATGTTTCGCGTGGAAGTCAGCGAGAGCAGCCTTTGCTGTCTCCTCGTTGATGTTTGTGACGATTGTGGACCACGATTTCTGCGTGGGAATTACAGGTGCGGCGTGGTTGTGTGCATGAGGATCGACTGCTGGTGCTGGGACCTTAACAGAAGCTGGCTCCAAGGAAGCCTTCGCGTTGCCAGCAGTTGCACCAGTGCGGAACGAGATTCGTACAGCCTCGATGGCCAAAGGAAGCAGGTCGGAAACAGATTTTGCGCAAGCAATAGCTGATGCAGCCAAAAGACCCGTGCAAAGACCAATCAAGCGAATGTTGGAGGCATTTGGTAATTCGGCTGGGTTTTCACAGTAGTATCTGAAACGCGTGAGCAGGGAATCTTGGCGCTGACTGTAAGCGACCTACCCGATAAAATGTGCAAGCTGAGCGACGGTGAGGAGAGAGCTTTCGATCTGGGGGATCTTGATTCCTTTATCCGTGTAGGCTTCCAAAAGATGGGAGAGTCGCAAAAAGTTGGGGATTGTGTCTCTCTGAGCTTTTGGCAATGCCTGGACTTCCTCTCGCAGAGCAACCGCAACTCTCTCGAGAAAGTTGGTGAGCAGGTTGTTATCCTTCCTGGCACAGATCTTTTGGAGAAGAACTGTTTGGGAGGCCGTTTGGTCTCCAAGAACAAAGGTGTTCATGATGTCGAAAGGGTGTGCGATATTACAGGATGAAAGTGAAACGTTTTAATGAGGGCGAGAGGCAGAATGCGAGCCTCAGAGAATTGATTCCGGGAACCAATTGCGAGAGAGTTGACCGTTCTCTTGGTCTCTAGTTGGGTAGGATTACGTCGAAGGCCGCCAGTTTGGGAGAGAACACGAGGAAGTGAGTGTGCACCTTTTGTATTACGCTGAGTATACAATAATATGCAAAAATAAGGTCGATTGTGTCAAGGCGTGACTCGGATGAAATGTATTATAGGGGGGAGAAGTAAAGATCAATGAGAATTGGCAGCAAGATGGGAGAAGGATGCTTTAAGAGGAAACACATGGGACCTAAGATCTAAATGGAGAAGGGAGCATCCTCAGCCTTCGGGAACAGAATAAGCTGATCTTGATGCGCCCTAGTTGCAGCAAAGCACAGACAAGTCGTTTGGAGTAGCATGTTGACGTGAAGTTCTTCTCCTGGACTTCGGGAAGGCTAAGCGTCTCAGACACCCGAGAGTGGTCCAAAGATAGACAAGGTTTGGCCGTGTAGGTGGCATTCGATAACGAAAGCGCTTGGGACGTGCATCGGATACCCAGCGGGGTGCCGGCGGTGTCGAGCAATTGGGGCTTCGCAAGATGCTCCTTATGTCAGCCAACGACATGCTCACGACGGCTGAGATGGGGAAGGCGTCGTCGGAGGCCCTGAACAGTACCTGTCATGGTCGTCACGGTTTTGGAGGTGCATGTGTTTCTCGCCCTGAGTAAGACTTGAGCCAGCGATGGTTACACTTTGATACATGGCGCGATGCTGGATTCCGTCCACCACGACCTAGCAAAGGTTGTCGTAAGATGAACCCTGTTGGATCAATGTAAAAACGAGATTTCACTCACTCGAATCTCTGGTGTGCCGCAAGGCTATACACGGTTTTGGCAAAAGAGGTTTGACGGCATAGGGGGAACGGCTGCAGCCAAGACCAAGCCAGCCGTTGACTAGTGGCGCAGGCTCTGGGAGACTACAAGCCTCAATCTCCAATGTGCCCATGTGAGCATGGGCAAGACTACTGGGGCCCTGGACGACGGGTTCGAAATCCCCATCCATCATGGAATCATGGCAGCGCGCGTTGATCTCGCGCACCTGGGACGAGCCGTACCAGATCTCCTTGTTGTTGTTGAAGGCCGTGCGTCTTGAATGGCCCAGCAGGACGAGGGCGAGGACGAGGACGAGGACGGGGACCAGGAGCAAAAGGGCGCTCGCCGCGTGAAATCATCAGTACCATCATCTCGGGGGCCAGAAACACAGTGCCGCGCGTGGATTAGCGTGCTCAAACGCGATGTGTGAGATGAGACCTCTGGGGCGGCCGGTGTGGAGTGTGGGTAAGGCCAATAATAGACAAGCAGATCCGCCTTTGTGCAGCGTTGGCTGGGCTTCGTAATCTTGAACGCTGCACATTGTTGATAAATGTTTGTTCGTCAGCACTGGGCTGGCCGCTGGCATGATTTGTTGTTTGGACGAGCTTGTGTATCGAACAGGAGTCGTGTCGGCAATGCCTATGTACATATGTATCCACCTTTCGGACAAGCATCCCTCCCGCCCATGTCCGCACCGCATCCGGTTCGCTGAGACCATCTCGTTGTAATGGAAAGGGATTTGTCGATCCGGGAACGCCTGAGTACGCGGGTGGTGAGAGTGGTTCGTGATGATCAACGCAGACACCCATGTCTATCTGGCCTGCCGCCCGTCTTGATTTGATATCGACGTTGAATCACCGAGGCTCCAGGCATGAGGTGAACCTTTAGGATGGATGACTATAGGACCAGCCATGTGCCTCGCGGATTTCCTTCCACTTACTGCTACTTCAGCATCCGGCGTCTCATGGTGGACGTCCGCTGAGGTGAGTACTTGCTATCCCGAGCACTCCATCTCTGGCCGCTTTCAGATGCACACATGGAGTCACATTCACAGCCCCAAAAGGAGCGCTCGCATGTCCGGCTCCATGGCTGATTGAGATCACGCCCTGTCTCCTACGACTCTCCATTGACCTTTTGTAAGCAAGTGTGAAGTCTTCTCGAGATGTCGACCAAGATGTCGACCAAGATGCTTCTGCGCCTCCGATCCGAGTCCGAACACGACAGCTCAGATCCTAATGCTTCTCAGATCCGAATTGTCCGAAGTAATGCCTTGACCGCGCAAACGAATGTTTCACCCTCCTAAGCCAGGAACAACCGATCATGCCTAGTCCTTCCAATGGCGACAAACAACTAATAGTACCAGTAGCAAACCTCGAACCCTCGCATGCTTACATCATGTCGTGGGGTTCACGGGGCGGGCAACAAACACTGCACCCCGCACTCCGCACTCCAGCCACAAGCCATCTGAACTTTCTTCTTCCCAATCCAACACGTCGTCCTCCCTCACCAATGCCTGTTTCCCTTCAAGTTTCGAAGCACCTACCACCAAACTTTCCAGAAGCAAGGAAACCAATGGACCTGCGTTGCCGCTCCCTGTCCTATCATTCGGCACGCTTGGCCCTTCAGATCAGTCTCGCTCACACCTTGTCTTGCCTGCTGATATTTCCCTCTGGCTATTATGACATGCGAGATGGAGAGCCATGTTCCAGCTTTCAAGATGGCCTTGTTCTTCGCACCTATGGGAATGCTCAGATTATGTTTCGGCTTTTCTCTGTGGACGAGAAGGAACAGATCATGTCATCCGCTTCTTCCGCCTGGTTCCACACCTGCGAAAGTTCCGGTGTCGTACACTGAACATCCCAAATGACTTGACAAGCTCAAGAGTCTTCCGATGGCTCGTCATGGCACAACTTGTCGTCCCTTGCAAGTGGATTGTCTGCCCTGTGCTCCGACGGTGCACCAGCGTTTGTGAAGATTTCCAAGAGGTGTCGAACCGCTCTGATTCCGTGGCCTCTGCGATCGAGACCATAACTTGCGATGTTTTGGAACGCTTGATGCACTCGAAATGGCACAGGTTGATGTTCGTGGTAGAACATGGTCTCGTGAGGCCTGTATGCACTAGGTACCTGAGGCTGGGTGCTGCAGGGCATGGAGCTGCGAGTTTGGAACTTGACCCCATTCCAGCTTTTTTGTTTCCCAGGCTCAGTTGTTTCCCAGGCTCAGTTGTTGCTCCAAGGGACCTCACTGGAATCGTTGTGCGCCGCGGTGCCTTCAGAGCTGACGACTTCCAATGCGACTGCTCCGTCTTCAGGCGGTCCCATATTTTCTCGTAACAAGTCTCTGGGTATCTTTACCCATTCGACATCGAATGAAGAGTGCCAGAGACAATAGCTGGGAAATAGCCGAAGAGAGATAACGAGCTCACTCGAAGCGTGCATTTGCCCAACTCGCTGCAAGCCACTCCCGCCTCACATTGATAAGAGCCACAGCTTGAAACTTCTCTTCCGACAATATATCATCGAATATACGTGATGTCGAGAATCGATCACCAGATGCCACGATACCCATATCAACGGTCTTCTCGTGCTGTGCTTCGACAAGCATGCGCGTTCATCCACACTGGGACCGCAAGCCGACACGTTTTGCACTGCTGCCACACCCGAAGAGTTGCTCGACGTACACAGCCTCGCCTCTCACCGACTCCAGACCAGCGCGGTGGATTTGCATGCCGTGTGCAGAAATGCCGCATCGTATGCGTCTCTGAGCAGCGCAGTCCGGTTAATTTCTGGACCAGATTCAAATCATCTCGAGCCGCCAGGAGCATATGTAGCGCTGTGATTGGCATCTTGTTCGAGAGTGTGTGGTGCATTGCACAACCCTCTGCAGATGAATGCTGCAAATGCGCTTTCGCTCAGCCGCCGTGGTTCTCATCAGACGGTACGGCGTGCCGAACGAGAAGACAGCGTCCTCTCCATTCCGGTAGAACTTTGATATTGGACAAGAGAACGTACAGGAAGATAAGTCATCGGCTCGACCAGTGCAGCTGGCTCATAAAGCTTCATTCCAAGGCTCTGTCCTGGAAACACAAATCTAATCTTAACGCGGCTCTATCAGCGCGAGACGGCGTGGTCCAAAAAAAACGAAAAACAATGGCCAGTGAATCATTGTTGCTGGTACATCGTCAAACGTGTTTTCCCTCCTCAAGCCATCGCAGAAGGTGTGTTCTAATCGAGTTCGTGAAGGATTCGGATAGACAGGCATTCCATCAAGTTCACGTTAAAATCAAGGAATCTGCAGACAGTGTTTAGAAACCGCTCCATGCAGATTTCGTGTTTGACCTTTTCTATCCTTCAGCGTCACTTGTTCTCGATACCACCATCGAGCCTGCTGCTTCTCCGTGGCACCAATCACAGCTACTGACGGCGCCGGTATACCAACTCATCTTGATCCAGGCTAGATAGGACATGCTCCTGATTTTGCTGTCCGTTCAATGCCATGAATGACATGCAAGTGTTGGCGAATTCCTTTCCCTTTCCTTGTTCCTCCAACATCGGAAGTCTTGGGAAAAGATTGCGGTTTAGAGACGATCTTTCCGGGTCGGTCAAGTCAAAGTCGGTTCGGGCGCGTTGAGTCAGGCTCTCTATTCGAACTCTCTATTGTCAAATCCATGGTCACGCATGATGAGCAATCTTTCATGTAGTAATCTATCATCTAGTTACCATGCCGTTGGCCATTGCTTTTAGACAACTCCGATCTGAAAGCCCTTCGGAGAGATGATGCAAGTTTTGGAGTATGAAAACATACACTTCAAACGATATGATATCGTCCTTGACCGACTTTAGATAACCTTGCTCCCAGCTCAAAGCGTCCTTCAACCGAATGCAAGTCTCACAGCCGCAGTCCAACCCCCACTCGTCTCCATCTTATGTCTGATCTTCCAGAAAAACGAGACGACGGACCCATCCCTCTTTGTTTCAAGACCAATCAACCATTGCTAAAGTGGATTCGTCTCAATGGCAAAGATTCTGCCTCTCTCGCTGCATGTTCTGCCATGTATACCTCGACTACCTAACATCCCACCCGAGGCGATCAAGTAATCCTGACAAAAACAGGAAGGAGAGACCACTAAGAAAAAAGACGGGTTTGAGTGTTTGCTTCTTGTTCCGCTCCAGATGCGATGGCCTTTGTTAGCTCGAGGGCTCCACGTTAATTTGCAGTATTTCTGCTTTTCTTTTTTTTGTTTTCGTGACGCTCGTGGCTCGGCCCCCCTTTTTTTTATATTCTTTGCAAGGCTGAAACATTGTTGGGTTTGAGACCTGCGTTCGACAACGATGGCAACGTCGGATCGTATTGATATGGGGACTGAGAGATAGAGGATTGCTGAGGTGATTCGAGAAATCATGCGATGGGGATGAGATTGAGCGGAACGTTGTGGAACACCACGGTCAACGCCGATAGCTCCCATCATTCCTAGTATCAAACTGCCAGGGCCTCAGATGATACAGTACGGCACTTCGATCGTGAAGTCGCCGGAACAGAGGGAGAAAAAAAAAAAAAAAAAAAAGAGCGCGTCAGAACAGTCTCGACTTAGATTCGCAGTCCTAGACAACCCGTGTCCCTCGTCTCCATGAGACCACGCTCTTGCCAACAAGCAACCTTACGCCCACATCCAACTTTCTCCCACATCATCGAGCAAAATCGAACCTTGTACATTTGATGTATCTCGACCTACCGTAGTACGTACGCTAAGCGAGGCTATATTCTCGCCTATCCCACACCCCCGCATCACAGCCGGAGCATTACTTCATTACTTTCCAGCCGAGAAAAGATTCCATTACAACATCACTGCTCAGCATCAGGGTTGGACGATTACTGTTCGCGACACAGACGGTGCGAGTCAACTTTGTCGGCGGTGTCAGAGTGGGACTTTCCATCTTGTGATTACATCAGCGCTTGTGAAGGGCGGGATTGTTTTCGGTGGGGCCGGACGGGCGCGGGAACCTCCTTTGGAATCGTCTGCTCGTATCTGTGGAGCTTGTCAACGAGTTCGATCCCAAGGTGGAGTGACGGTGATACACGCTGCACTGAAGATGGGTCTGCATATGTTGTCGTTGTCATGGAGCGTGGACGTGTTGCACAGCCCCAGCCTCATCAATCGGAGGTTTGCGCATATGGAAAGCATGTGACGATTACAGTCGGCATCCATCGAGGGTCTTGGAGTTGGGCACTGCTCCATGTGCAGCTGAAAAGGATCAGGTATGCTGTAAGCTTCAAATCCGAGGGGGAAAATCGTTGGTCCATGTGAGTCGCCCAAAGGAGCTATCATTTGACAGGCGAGAAATGACGTGTTGGGAAGAAAAGATGCAGCGTAGACGAACTCGTCAAAAAAAAAAAAAAAGGACATTGCGAATGGTGAGCTGGTTTTTGATCGAATCCTCTTACAGACTGACGACTCGAACGTCGTCCTCGTAGCAAATCCAGACCAGCGGGTCGTCGTCAAGAACTGGCTGGAATTCCCAACCGCGTCGAGTGAACCGGGTGCGTATCCAATCGCGGCGGCCATTCCAGCTGCGGAGATGGTTCAGCAATGTCTTCCTTCAGGGCTGGTAAGACTGGCTGAGGCATCGAGCCCAAACCAGATCCGCGTCCATGAAGCTGTAGCGGGCCTAATGCGAATGCCAATTGTCGTTTATAACTGCGGGAAGTATCCTCTAGCAGATCGACGACGTGGTTTCAGTATCCTGTTGTGGTACGAGTGGAAAGACGGTTCTACGGAGAATTGGACGTTTTCCCTCGGTCAATATCAAAAACCAAATGACTCGTAGTTCTTAGAGACAGAAAGAAATGTGTATTTTCTGAGGTCTTGCGTGCGCCCGAAGCTCTTCGTTACTGCCTCGGACTTGCGATCAGAACTTCAGAAGTTGAGATGTCCGGAGTCAGACCAACCTTTCGATTGCTTCTGATAAGACCCATGTCTCTTTGGTCGAGGCATGTGCTCCTGTTCAAAGATAGGAGCTGAGATGGCGTCCGACGATGCGTGGAGTCTGGCAAGACATACTCGCGTAGAAGACAGCAAGCTATACGGAGTGAAAGATAGGCTATTCCAGCCAGCCTCTGGGATCAGATTCTTGGACTCAGACCATTTTCCCGGAAATTGAATCTTGGATTGCCGGGAGATCACCAGTCATAGCTCAGGCCCTGAGATGGCGAGCATGGAAGGCCGTGCAGCTTTTTCGCGTGAATTTCGCAGACTGAGTTTGGATGCAGCATTCCAAGTCTATCGCTTGTGAATCAATAGTTCCTTCTGTCGGTTGCCCGTCAGCGGCGTCTCAGAACTCGATAGCCAAGATCCACCTGTGGACTGTGGAGAGTTGACGGTCTCCATAATTTATATGAAGACTGCGGCATGTTGGCGAGAAAGTCCAGCCTAACAAGACGCCTCAAGCGATCAGATAAGCCATCGTCGGGACATCGGACAATTTTCACCGTTCCAAGTTGCACTTTGCACAGTCTCTGCTTAGTTGAGAAATTCCCGAAGCGCCTCTTCGAACCCCCTCAGAAAGCTTGTCGATGCCACTGGTGACGTGAGTCCGAGACATAGTCGAGACCTTCAGATCCCCTCTTGCACCGTTTCCCTCCCAGCCCGTTGTTGTACGCTGATGAGAACAGCGCATCAATTCGCCTGGTCATCAAGATGCAATTGAACCAGCTCTCAGTCTGGGTCCGATGATTTTCTGGCCATGGTACTCGAAGTAAGAGTACCACGAAGGGGTACCACGAAAGAGTACCGCGAATGGAAGACCGCCAAGCCTGTGTCGATTGCACTAAAAAATTCGCCGGCAAAGCGCGTCGAGGCCCAGTGGAGAGCGAGCCTCCAGGTAGAACTAGAGGCTTTCTTCCGGATGACGAGAGCGACTCGGAAAAAACTTCTAGAAGATCTCCCTGGCCACAAATGGCTGAAGACTGGCGAAGACAGATGGGAGTGATGGCATGGAATGCGCTGTTGAGCCACGACTGCTGGAGAGAGCTCTCGGCAAGGCTCAAGCCTCAAGCCTCAAGCCTCAAGCCTCTGGAACTCAAGATATTCCATATCCCACAATGCACGCCCTGCATACCAGGCCAGGAGATAATGCAATGGCTCAATCGAGCCTGGCTGCGGGTCCATGGCTGGCTGGATTGCGCAGCTCTGTCGACCAGAGAGCGCATCTTTGCTCGAACGAGCTGGTTCCGGGCAGGAGAATTTTCCATTCGAGACCGCCCCCTGTCTTGCCTCTTCCTGGCCAAGAAGATCTCCAAGGCGGACGTTGCTTGTCACTGGAGAGATCTGTGCAGAGGCTCAAACGGACGCCCACCGTGCCCATCCCACGGCGATGAATCCACGACATTGCCTATCTCGGGTTTAGTCGCTGAAGTGTCTCTGTCTTGCTGATCCGTCTCTAGAGAATTCATGGTGGACAGGTTCCAGTGCAACACCAGTCCACGCCTCCTCACCGCTGAGTGCAAAGCGACCAACCGTTGAGACAACATAAAAAAAAAAAACTTTTCGTGGATATTTGTGCCTCCCGAAAGTTCCGATCTCAGCTGCGCCTTGGAAGAGTACATGGATGTAGTGCAATAGCCACTGCTCTTCGCGCGTGTACATCGAGGATACATGTTGCAGACCCGCTGGCCACTGTGGCGGTTCACGTACCATCGAGTATGCAGTGGAGCGGTTAATTGTGTATTTGTTGCATTGTTACTGTACATTCAAGTTACTGTCATGTTTTTATCAACTTTCCACGTTCGTCATGTCAGCTTATCAGACTGCCCTGCTGCGAAACGCTGAAAAAGAGTGGGATCTTCGGACATGTTCGATCGCTGTTCAAGCATGTAATCTTCCTGCCTGAGCGAGGCCTAAGCGAGTCGGGATTTTGTGAAGCTCCCATCACTGGTCTTTGGGGCTCGGACAGCCCGAACAGAAGCTCGCACATGTTCTCGACATGAATTCTCCTATGATCATGCTTTCAAGGATACCCTGACGTGCAAGCTTGCAATGCCAATCACCAAGCACTGCTCCAAGAAGGTAGGTGAGCACTTGCGGTCTCCAGAGGAGTTGTCATTGGTCCAACACCTTGCTGTGCCGACAATTCGGGAACAGGCTGAGGCTGCTGGCAAGGCAGGGCAAGCTGACAACGGCCCTACTTCTTCCCGTTCGGACCACACGTCCATGTCGTCGAGAGTCCTTGCCCAAGTCGCACACGCTGTATGAGTAAGTTCAAGTGTTTCTGGATTCGAGGAAGGTTGTTGCTTCGCGAGCTAAAACTTTTCACTTGTAGCACGTCATCATTAAAGGACGGCCTTGAACTAGGAAATTATTCTCTCTATTGTCACTCATATCAGCTGACTATGTCGGTGAGGGAAAGTTGTCCATATTTCGCCGATGGGGAAGTGTGATCAAGAGTATGTAACATGCAGAGAGACTTTCTCGCGGCGCAAAAGATCGCATGCATGCGGTGCTACTTGATGGCAGAATCTCGCCGACTTAGGTCCAAGTTGTTTTTGGAGTGAAATAGATCACTGTATGCAATTGGATGTGAGCTATGACGATAAAGGGAGCTCAGTGGGCAGGTAGGTCTCTATGATCGTGTCAATATCTCTTTGGAGACTCGAGAGAGCACATCCTGGGACTCGCTTAAGGCATGGAATATGAACTCGGTGAATTGTAGCAAATGTTGCACCACGGCCGTGTAACTCGAAACCTGGATCGCCAGGAACGTGGGAAAGTGTCCTCTGACCATTCAAGTGGGCTCGCAGGTCGGACAATCCAACGTGCAGGCGCTCGCTAGTAATACTCGGGCGCGACTGTTTCTCGTCTTCCCGGCCGGTTGGAAAGGCCTCAGTTTAGATATCACAAGGCCGGCCTGGAGAGTGATACGGCCGACCAGCTAATTCCGAGCCAATTTCAACTATGCTCAGGTCGAACATGGCTTGTGTGCTGTATTCTTTCGATCCCAGATCAAGGTCGATAGCTCTTCATCCATCGTTTTGACGAAGCGTGAAGTCTGCTACCATCGCTGCTGCATCGAAGAGACAAGTTCGAGGTCATGTACGGGTGGCGCCAAGTACAGATCCCCCTTCGGATTCTCTAGCTCGTGCCAATAAACAATAGATAGAGTAGCACCAAGTTTATGACAGCGGGATGGCGCGACAGGAAACATCCGGTTTGGGATGACACTAAAATGCAAGTGGGGAAGGAAGCCTTGATGGAAACTTCAAGATGACGGCCACATGTTGCAAAAGGCTTTGGGCGGCATGGCCGAGCCACAGGAAATCTGTTGACACACCCTACAAGATACAAGGTAGTGTCACGCCTTATCAAGGATGATTAAGTCGTATGAGATGCAATGCCTTCAAAACATTATGGCCGTGCATAGCTGGCACGAGGGCCCAAAACCTGGACGTTACATCGCTAAGCCTCGGTGTCTTCCCCCCTCGGGGACTTTGTCAAATACGAACCCGAGCGTAAGGCTGTGTGAGCACGTACCTTTATACAGGTCGTGTCTAGAGAGCCAGTCTGGAAAATCGTTTCTACAACTGGAAGTGGTGCATAATGCCAAAAAGAGATGTTGAGGCGCGTATGGTCCTATTGCTGTTCGTGGAAAGCAAGATTCAAGGCTGGTTGATCCTCTGTGGAATGGCGATGCCCCTACTTTCCAGCCATGCATCATCGACGGACATTTTCCAGAAGAAGCAGCTAGATCCTATTGTTCCGGCTTTCCCTATGACGCTTGTTGTGGAGCAACAAGTCACAGAGAGCAACGTGCCGTGTCTCTTTCCGCTGAAGCACGGAAATATACGATGAAGCTTCCCAGTCCTGAAAACGTGGTATCGACTTTGAAGCGGCTTTGGACTGCCCAGCTGAACTGGAGTTTTGGAGAGACTGTGGGTTCAGGTTTGAGACTTTGTGGTCCTCGTCCAAAAATAGACACCCTATGCCAACTGTGGATTCTCGCATGGTACAAGCATGGTTGAATCTAGTCCAGTGTGTCCCTCCAATTGGTAAATAGCATCTCCACAAGCAGATCCCGCTGTTTGGAGGCAGGGAAAAATGTATGACTGGCAAACTGGATCGACTCGTAATTGAGCCTTTGCACCTGCAGATGCTTGGTCGGAGAGCTGAGGTCGGCAATGAAGAAGGACGTTACTCAATGGGCAGTTCGAGCACGGCATGTTCTGAACACAATCCTCCCTCGAAAGGGACGTATTTGTGCTCCCTAGGCTCTTGTCAATGGTTGATACATAGGCGACTTCAAAGAATGCTTTGTGACGACAAGAAACGCAGAGCGAGAGCTCGCGCCACACGCAGGTCTTGTGCATGATCAAGCTCGACGCTGCCGAATTCCAACGCATGACATTGCATAGAGACGGTGGACGGTGGAGTCTGAGGCCAAGAACATCCCCAGAATCACAGAAAGTCCCCGCCAATTACTGCCCATTAAAACCGAGCCGTGCCAACACATATGGATTTCGCCATTGGCGTGCTGCAGTTCTTCCATCTGCACAGCTCGATACAAGGGAAGATAGTGAGCATCAGATCCTCTTCACAGTCGACGAGACAAGTGCCTGCAGAGAGCAAAAGATCGATCAAGGCCATGGGACTTGTGCATTTGGATGCGAGTGGTTAGGCTTGATGTACGATTTATTGGACGGCTCGGGGACTGCAGACATGCACAAACGGTACTGATGGCCTCCAATCGGTGGGAGGCAGAGATGCTGGAAGATACGTGGGGAAAGTATTGATGCTCGAAAACGATGCAAGAGAACAAGCGAGACGCGCAGAGAGAAAGGAGAATTAAGAATGTGAGGAAGATCATTGGGTACCCCTTATCGTCACTGCCAAGTGCACGCGGATCGTTACAGATAAATTCAGCCCACGACTTGATTATTAAAGTCACAATCAGAGAGGAAACGCGCTCAACCTTCCTCCAGCCATCTACAAACCCACATGTAACGGGCCATTCCACTGTCTCCTACTCCTAAATAAAGCAGCTCAAGATGACGGGAGTATTTTGCCTCATGGGTGCGCCGAAACGATTTGCCATCACGTTGCCCATCACGGCCTTCGCCTTGTGCGAAAACTTATCCACTCTGTTGAGGAGAGATCGAAACCACCAAGTCTCTATAGGATCTTCTATCGGCGCGACATGAGACATGGTTATCAGCAGCCACTTCATTTCTCTGGCCCGTTCCCGTCGGCAGTCGCTCGGTTGCACTGGGCCACCATGTTTCTATGTAGCCTTGTCTTCTTAGTATCAAATTACCATGATATTGTGAGGCAATTCATCGAGACTTCTAACATGTCCACAACAGCGATGTTATAACATTGTGGACCAAGCGCGGTCAACGAGGTTTTCAAGGCCCGTCAAGTCAAGCTAGCAATCAATGTCTTTGGGATCCACGATGCTAGGGTAGCGTCAGCTCAGGTCCCCTCGAACTCGATAACAACAATGTCTGAGTTTCCGGCCAATCATAAAAATGCATTGGCCAAATATTCATTACCATGACCAAGTGTCTGCAAATCTCCTTGAAGAAAGGTCAGTGGGCGAATCTTCTCCGTATCATTTGCATCTGGAAGCTACTGGTACTCATTACCCAAAGTAGAACTCTCCTTGCTTACCATCAGCCTCAACCATTGAGGGCTGCAGCAGTCGTCCAGGATGGGCAACACCCCAAGTATTATACTCACGGCACGTTGATCAGACCAAGCTGGTCTTTGTGCGGATTGGCAGTATTGCAAACCAGTCACAATCCTTTGTTTTCTTCTTTGCACTGTAAGTCGGAAAAGGAGACTCCTCCCCCCTATCCCCACACGGCAGCTGGCAAGACTGGGTGATAGCAGCATGGCTGTGGCCGCTGTCTATGACGAGGTGTACTGTGTTTGGAAGTGCAATGGGCCAGCAGATGCGGTTTCGCCGTTGGGGTGTGATGAAAATACCTTCTCTGCTCGCACGCATCTGGTCAAGGGAATCATCGAAATGTTATTACGAGCAGTCGAACAGGGCGGAGAGCGCTCTCTTCGCAGGAGCCATTTGCGGGCCTACGTGATAAAGAATGATCAACATGACCGTGAGCCCATACGGCTGCTGTATACCAAGCTCAAAAGAAGATGTACTAATGCCAACGGCTGAGATGCAGAACCGACAGGGCTGTGGGACGTCAACACGGACGGGACCCTGCGGGAGATTGCACCGAGCGGCCGAAAATCAGCCCGGGTGGGCGATGCTCCAGAAACGTCGTCCGAGTGCAGGTGAGCTTACCAACAATGGTTGATGCTGTACTTTACCGACCCACGTATCAAAACAGAACAAAACAGAACAAAACGAAAAGTTATGCACCGCCAGCCACAAGTTCCCACTGCAACACGATAGCCAAGCAGCGCGCACATCAACATCATACCATCTCGGAGTGTTTTGCTTCTCAGCCTGCTCCTGTGACCTCGAACCTGCGATAGCGACTGATTGTCCTTCCGAGTGTCCCAGGCCGCTATCTGCTGGTGCGAGCTGGCCTGGCCATCCTGGGTCCCCGTCGTCGGCGAACCAAAGCGACATCGATAGTTCTGTCGCAGCCAACAGCGACAGTTTCAAGGGCCGGCCAGGTTGTCGCAGACGTTCGATTCAAGGAGCATTTGTCGTGCAGATAGACGTCCAGACTTAGATACCTAGGCCGCCACGCTCACAGCTCTCTGGAAGTTCCAAGCACAAGTTCACAAGTTCACAACGCACAACGCACAACGCACAGCGAACACGGGCCAGGACCAGGACTTGTCTCCTCTGGGACTGCCACTGCTCACAGTTGGTCTGCTCCAGCCATGCTGTGGCCATGCACCTGCCGCCCCCTTGGCTGGAACGGAGCGGACAGGCCCTGGCCTGCAGCCCGGATCGACCACGCCGCGGATCGCTGCGCTGGGTTGCTGACGCTGAGCTCGTCCAAAATTAAGCGCTAGCTAGCACCTTACCCTTTTGCGCCAATCCTTGGAAAGGTGGAGCACTGCCCTCGTTGGACACAATTGTGGTGTCGCTTGGGCTCATCGTTCCCTAATCCTCGTCCTTTTTTGCGGTCAAGGCTGTTGAAGCCATCGCGATCAATCCACTAGTATTCAGGACCGAGCTTCCGTCGCATGCGGGTGGGTGCCAAAGCTCTGTGACATTTACACTCGCGTTTTGTGTGTGAGGAGAGTCTGCTAACTCATTCACGCTGCTAGGCTCGACTCAAACCTTTAATTTCTGATAGGAGCACGCCTTGTCAACATAAACCTCCTCCCCCCCAAGCAGCGGCAAAGCCTCTCAGCCTGCCCGTGTGCTCTCCCGCCTTACACCCGCCCCATAACCGTCAATTGCTCTGCTTTGCCATGACCCTCGTTTCGCTCTTATAATAGCCGTCAGCCTTAAAGCTCCCCTCGCTCCGCCGCCTCTGGTCACCCTATCAAATATCCATACCCTGTCCAGCGCCCAGAGCGTCCTCATCAACATCATCAACATCATCATCAACATCATCATCATCATCATCATCATTACTCGATATACTCACTCGACTACCTCGAGTTTTAATACCTAATTCCTCCATTCCATCCATTCAGCAACCATGGTGTTCTGCACGTAAGTAACTCCAGCTTCTGCTCTTCAAGCAATCCATGCTCATACCTCCGACAGATATTGTGGACAATCGTTCACTCGCGATGAGCATCTTGGTGAGTGGTGGTGGTGCTGCTGCTGCTTGCTGACTTGAGGGGTCAAGAATGCTAACAGCCAGCAGAGCGACACATTTTGACACACACCAATGTTAAACCGTTCAAATGCTTCACCTGTCATATGTCCTTCGCTCGCCGGTAAGGTGTTAATGCCGAAATTCGTACAGTGGCAGCTGCTGACACCCCGCGTTAGCGATCTGCTTCAAAGGCATTACACAGTCCATGGCAGGGATGCAAATAACCAAGAAGGCTTACCTCCACATCCTATGATCCCGAAGTCAGCAGGTCGAACACCGATTGCATGCAGTAACTGCGCAAAAACGAAGACCAAGTGCGACAAAAAGTTCCCTTGCTCTCGCTGCGCAAGTCGAAACCTCAAATGCACTCTGAGACCAACCCGGCGGCAGTCCAGAGCTACACATCGTGTTCCGACACCAGCCAACGGCGAGACTCCGTCGACCGAAGCTCCAGCTGACCAGGCCGCTGAGTCCACACCCGTTGCTTCTGCACGGAACTCTCCTCAACCACAAGTCTATCCAAGCAGCCAACAGACGCCGCAAGTCTCTCACAGTCCGAAAGGATTGACGAGTCACGACTCAAGTCCAGACAGGAAGCCTGCTACAGATCCCACCCAGAGCTTCTTCGAAACTAGCCCGGGAGCCAATGCAACACACCTTGTCCCGACCATTCTATCACCACTCCCGACGCCAGGCACAATGAGCAACAATGGTTTCATGAGCACCACGCCAATGTCTGGGTTCGATGAGTTTCCGGGGGCTGGGAAGGATGGTTCGGATAGCGGCGCCAGCCCCCAGTACATGATGGATTGGGCACAGCAAATGCACTTCTCGCAAGGAGTTCAGTACGAGGCAATTGGAAGATCGAGCCTGATGATGGGGCCTAATGGAATGGGATTGACCATGGACGGACTCACCGACGCCCACGCAGAACCGACAATGCTCTCCATGATCCCTGAATTTTCGCAAGCTTTGCCACACGCTCACACTCCGAGCGCTACACCACCCAGACTGGAAGGCACAATGTCAGATTTGGAACTCGGCAGTTCGGCATCAATGTTCTACCCGGGAACTCGCCATGCTTCGGTGAGTGATAATGGTGTTGGAGATTTGCCAGCGGTGATCGCCGCACAAGAGGGGTGGAATTGCTTCCGCTCAGCACCGACCCTGGCCCCTGGCATGTGTCCCCGAACAGCGCGACTGAATTTGGAAAAGCTGGAGAAGACCCTGAAGAACCACGATTTATGGAGCTCCTGGAGACCAGCTTGGGAGGACACCAACTCCGCAAATGATAACCTTAAAGTCGCTCCGCTTCATGAATCATCGAGGGATAAGCTGCTTGCGATCACCCAGACTTTTCTTCACAAGGCACTAGAGATCCACCGGGATGGCAGTCTCGGCACTCCAGCGGGCGGCGCTTCTCCTTGCTCGACAGATTCCAATTTCGTGATTTTACCGCCAAGTCGTATTTTGCAGTATTTCCTCCGCTCTTACTCCAATTCTTTTGAGCAATTTTTCCCAATGACTTCCCGTGGAATTCTGGATGCTAATGAGCCCCTGCGAAATTCAGCAACGAATGACAAAGCTGCCAGTCTTTTGACGTTGATGATGATTGCAGTCGGAGCTACATCCATCCCATCGCTCGAGTCTCGCTGGTTGAGTGGTGGTTTGACTGAAGCGTGCCGAATCTCACTTTTCGATCTCATCGAGAAAAACATCACCATGGCATCGGATCAGACAGTCCTCCACTCCGCCCTTCTCTTCACCACTTCTGCAGCATGGAGCGGGGACAAATGGCAGATGGACATCGCCATGGGCCAGCGTGGCATGTACTTTGCCATGCTCAGACATTCTGGAATTCTTGAACCGAGCCATGCCATGACACCACCCAACCATTACGGCTCTCCGGATGGAATCTGGCATGACTGGCTCCATCGAGAAAGCAAGAGCAGGTAAGATACAATCATCTACATCACACGAAAATCCGACCGCTAATCTCTTCAGGCTTGTGTACTCTTGGGTGATGGTTGACCAGGATCTTTCCCTCTTCCGAGACACTGCACCACTTTTCAACGTGACTGAGCTAGGCGCTCCTATGCCCGATGCCAACCGTCTCTGGCAGGCCAAGAGCGGCTCAGAATGGTCTTCTGTATTTGAGCAAGTGCACCAGATGTCTGGTGGTTATTCGTCGGTAGGCACTGGCGTGCGCCCCTTGTCATTGCGAGAACTATTCCGACATTTTCTTGATGATGAGATTTTGAGCAACGGGATCGAGCTGACGCCGCTTCATCTGCGTCTTCTGCTCCACCCGTTGCAAACACTTGTGTGCCAATATTCCCAACTGCTTTCCTGCTTTTCCGACACATTGGGAGTACGTCAGAGGACGAAAGCCTTGACTGCCGCGTCGACACGTTGCCGCCTCGAGGAGGTTCAGTCGCTACTTCAGCGTTGGTATGATCTTGCGGATCGGTACATGAAAACGAATCCTATGTGTCCAATGATGCAATCAGCCTTGACGGTCTTCCACCTCATTAGTCTCAACGCGGTGACAAACTTTCCAGAAATGGAACGTCTTGCCAGAAAGGAGGCGTTTGATGGAAGCTACCAGCAACTAATGTGGTATCACAAACGATGCATAAATGATGTGGAAGAGGCGATCTTCCATGCTGGTCAGGTCCTTCGGTTGATCCGGTCAATGCCTCCAAACGTTCGTCCTCCCTGGTGGGCAGGTGCCATTTACCGAGTCGCACTCATCCTATGGACCGACAGCCTCACGCACACCGAGTCCATTTCCCCAGCTACCGGACTCTTCCCTGTACCTGGTCCATCTTTTGCAGTCGACGCGCTGCCACCGAATCACCATCTCGTCGTGCGCTACCTCCAGAAGCGCGAGGGTGTTCCGACCTTGGCCAAACGCGATGGGTCTCAAATTCCTTTGGATCATGCCTTCTCCATCCTTCAGCACTGCGTCGAAATCATCGATGAGGGTGTAGCCAACCGTTTCTCCGATGGAATTCGAAACAAAGTTGAACGACTCGCCCGTGGTGGCTAGATTCAGTTGGTCCAGCAAAGGTCCAGTCCTGTTGGCCGTGTGCTTGATACCCCATTGACCTTGTACCTCTCTCTTTCTCCTTCTCTGAGCCTCTTGCTCAATCCATAATTGTAATCCGTTTCTGTCGCGGCGATCAGCCTTGTCGTCCTACGGGGCACATCGAGTTGTTCAGCGCTCCTTGTAAACACATCATCGACGGCGATGATGTTATTTTGTTTTTGTTGATGGATGATAATGGATGGTGGACCCATTCCTAAATACGTCGAAGACTACGCGGCCTTGTGGTCAGCAAGTGGTGATGTGTATTGGTGGAATCCAAGAGGGGTAATCGAGAGGGTTCCCGACGTCTGATTGGTCAACGAATTTCCTTTGGTTTGATTTCCAGTACGAGTTGCGATGGAGCAGACTTTCACGACTTCATGAACAGCAGGTCGAGACAGATGTCACGTCTGGACCAGCGAGGGAATCCGGAGCAAATGGGACGGAAACACTTCAAAATAGATCTATATGATGAGCAGGGCGTTTCCCTTTTTACTTGTATTCAGTCACGTCAATCATGATATAGCAGCCACTGTCGGCGTTCCACAGTCACCGGTTTTCCGTTCCACGCGGTTCATGGCACCCTGTCATGGCTTCTTTCGGTTCCTGTGCCTATGAACATGCCACCCGGATCCCTTAGCTTTGCCGACGAACAGTCTTCCCGCGCTCTAACAACGGACATGTTCACTGCACGCCGATCTTGGCAGCCTCCCATCTGCGACGTCTACCACAGCCGTCTGCTTCTCCGCATAAGTGTACCACGCCTAGCCTGTCAAGCTCTGGCTTTTGCGGGGGATGACTGGTCGGAGGTTGGCTCCTCCATGCGATCGGACGGCGAGGATAAATGGTGACCGGTATCCTGCTGCATCCAAGACTGTACTTGACCTTTTCGTTTACCAAACTGTGCATGGCCAGCGCGTGGCCGTGATGCTTCTCCTACCGCCTATGGACTATCCTTGACCTGACTTCACTAAATCCATCACGTTTTCGTCTTGCGACATAGACTTGCGGGTGAGGCTGGCAGCCGCTTGAGCCTCCCAACGTCGCAAAGGGAACGGGCGACGTTCTGACGGTCATCGTGATTGGAGGACCTAGTCTGTGATGGCAGTATGAGGGGCACTTCGGACTTTTGACACGGGAGGGCGATTTCAAGATAGGTCGATACTGACCATCAGGAAGTCTGTCGCAAGAGACGGCCGGGGGAACGAGGCATCTTTCCAATGGTTTGAGAAGCCGTCTCAGCTCCACACAGGAAGGAAACAACTCAACTTTCATAGCTCCCAGGATGCGTGGTCTCGCGTTTCCAGATGGTCTCTTGACGCCGAAGACGTCTCAGACATGACAAACTGGCGGGCACCTCGCACTCCGATGAAGCCGACGCGAGCGACCCCATATCATCTAGGCCACGGCCAAGAGAAACCTCGCGTTTGTGACAGTCCCCAGGGAGCGAAACTTCCGCCGAGGCCATAAGGCGGTCGCAAGTCGTGCAGATTCATCGTCGGGAAACACGATTTCGGAAGGAGGGGGAGAGCCGAAGTCATCGGGAAGACGCAGTTGGGAGCTGTCTTGCCGACTGCTTGCGGTATCTCAGACATGTTGTTACGGGAAACAAGTCAAACACGTCGTGGCGTGTTGGCATGCTGGCATCTTCCATTCCGATTCTGGAATGCTTCCTAGGAGAGAATGGATGTCGTTGTGGTTGGAGACTGGGCCGTGTCGGGTTGTCGCTCTCGGCTCACAGCTAGAGTGCATCTGGAATCTCATAGCTCAGGGATCCCCCCGCCAAAATGATTGGCGGCTGCCCGCACTAACCATGATCGGGGCCGCATCACCCTCCCCTGCATCACAGGGCCTCCCACTACCTTCCCCGCTACTCAGATTTCTCACTGCCGCTGCGCTCAACAAGATGCCCATTACTGCGGCTTAGAAGTGTACTGCCTCACTTTCTCACGCTCGTCCGCTCTCTACACGCCCTGCCCGGTGGAGAGAGATGTAGTCCAAACGCTCCTCAGAAATGGTCCAATCCAACACCAGCCTCCGCTCCGCCCTGGACGCCGAAATGTTTGGCTACAGTGACGAGGAACGAAAATAGAAGACTACTGGCACGGCTGGTGGGGCCGACCGAGCCTCCAGTCCAAGACATGTCTGTGTAGGTTAGTGGATGCGTAATTGCTGCCATGGAGGCACAACGTGTATCATTTTCCGGCCCAGGTTGTGCTCCTGAGATCGTGTTGTGTACTTAAGTCGACCACCGCTCGATTCAACCACTTTTTATCATCCCCTCCTCTTGTCGGTCTACACTTCTCCATCAGCCTCACTTCCTCACTTCCTCACTCACTAAACAAATCACACCAATCTCATTCTCTTTCGCAATGGCATCTGAAATTCCATCATGGTCTTTGGAGGGCAAGGTCGCCCTCGTCACTGGTTCCGGTATGTCCCACTCACTGGCAACTGCTTCTAGTGATTCTGACATGATCACCAGGCCGTGGTATTGGAAAGGCGATGGCCCTCGACCTCGCTAGACGTGGTGCCGATGTCGTTGTGAACTACGCCAACAGCGCTGAGGCTGCTCAGCAGGTTGTTGACGAGATCGTCAAGATGGGCCGCAAGTCCATTGCCATCAAGGCAAACGTGTCCCAAGTGGACGAGATCGTCTCCATGTTCGAGCAGGCCAAGGCTCACTTCGGCAAGCTCCACATCGTCAGCTCCAACTCTGGTGTCGTTACCTTTGGACATTTCGCCGACGTCACGCCAGAGGAGTTTGACCGCGTTTTCAACATCAACACGAGGGGCCAATTCTTCGTTGCACGGGAAGCATACAAGCACCTCGAGGTTGGCGGTCGCATCATTCTCATGGGATCCATCACGGGTCAGGCCAAGGGTGTTCCAAAGCACACTGTCTACTCTGCTTCCAAGGGTGCCATTGAGACCTTCGTCCGATGCATGGCTATCGATGCTGGTGACAAGAAGATCACTGTCAACTGCGTTGCACCAGGTGGCATCAAGACCGACATGTACCACGCTGTCTGCAAGGAGTACATTCCAGGAGGAGAGAAGATGAGCAACGATGAGGTCGATGTCTACGCTGCAACATGGTCGCCACACAACCGTGTCGGTCAGCCCATCGACATTGCCCGCGTTGTTGGTTTCCTCGCTTCTCAGGACGGCGAGTGGGTCAACGGAAAGGTCATTGGCATTGATGGGTATGTTCTTCTTTGCTTCTCCTCATCCTCGAAAATAGTACTAAGAAATCTCACAGCGCTGCATGCATGTAAAACTGCTTTGCCCCTTGCTTTTTGACTCCCTCGATACTCCCTACACGATACCCGCCTCACACTCTGGGTCAACCGAGAAGTGGATCCCCTCATGACTACACATTGTTTGCATATGACTTTAGCATCTGCGCTTCAAGTATCGGGAAAAACAGGTGGTAGCTGGATAGACGGACGTGAGTAGGGTGCACTTGAGCGTTGACGTTTGCCTAGTCTATCCTCATGGCACATTTTGTCTATGTCAATAGAAGTTCCTGTATTAATCCAATAATTATCCGCAAAAACCCCTCTGCTTTGGCCAGTCGTCCCTGTCGAAAACTGCCAAAATCACCAGCAGCTCTCTAGAACTGAATTACACAAGAACCCCAGCCCTGTCCTGCTGATCCTTTCTCAGCCGGTTCGATATCTGCAATGAAGATCATAATTCACATAATCATTGACGTCTACGATCTCCTTTCATCAGCTGAAACGACCCCGAAATCTGTGCCTGCAAATGTCACTTTGCTGCAAGTCCCAGCGACGATTGCATGATCAAACCGTCCCAGCTTTGAATGCATCGATTTACGTCAATAGTGCCGCTGTATTGATTCCCCAGCTCGATCTTGCGTTCTAGACTCTCAAGCTGTCTGTCCATTAGAGTCCACTCGCTAACAACAATTGATACAAAAATTTGTTGATTAACCGCTGAGTCATACATGTATTTTTTCTTCTCCTGAAATTTCTTCCGAAAGCGGGGACCCGCACGTGAGCGTCCTGACTCGTCCATCCCCCGCCGACGATCATCTCGCGACACAGCACACGATACTCCGCACCGCAACCCGCCTGTCTCCTACGGTCCGATAGACCATGAACGCACATCCATCCCTTGCCTATGCATTCAGCACCGGGCCTAGATATGCGGGATCCCTGACGATACTCCCCCAGCAGTTTCCCATAAGAAGAAACCAGGGCGTTGAGACGCGGCCCGCCGGGTTTTCAGGAGGAGGGCAAACAAAAGCAAGTCTCAGTGGTATCGCGGTGTGGAGTATCTCAACACATCTCACGACTCATTCCCAAATCTGGAGTGCGGGAGCTGTGACCCTGCTCTAGTGGACGTTGTCGTCGCGCGACCTCTTGGAACCAGCGATCAGTTCGGGGACTAGTCGCTGAGGCGCCGGCTATCCCCTAGGGGCCTTGATACAGCCAATGCCGGAAGCGGCCTTGGCAGCATACCGCTGGTTCCATGATTCCTTTTATCGACGTGTCCCTGAACCGGCTCGTCCTGGATTTGGCAGTTGAGGCCACGTCTGGGAAAAATAATTGGGAGCCGATGGTTCATTGGTGGTCTTGCGACCTCCTTGTTGGTACCTCCTACGTAAGACGGAAAGCTTCACCGACCTCTCGCGATTCGGCTTTCGGCTGCGGTCTGCGATGAGGACGCGACTAGGCGGATCGTGCATATGGCCAAAGGGACGGGAAATCAGGAGACTTCGATAGAGTCTTGAAAGAGTTGGGATAGCCTGACGGTGGAACTCGGAACGGCTGCGAGGGTGTGAACACGGTGTAGAACGCTATGAAATCCTCGTTCTTTGGATCCCTGAAGTCACGATGTGCGAGATTCGAGGCTTGCTGACCGATTCCGTATGCCATCTCAGAAGGTTTCTCGGTGACTGGATTGGATCAATCGGTGGAGTTCGACTCTGGCAAGGCTGAGGAGGATACATATCACTTGGTGCGACCTTACACTACGCAAGAGTTCGAATACGACCGTCTAAGGATGAGACTGTCTGCGATCATCGGTGGCGAGGTATGGCACTTTGATGCCCATGGATTGTCACCTCGGATTTGTGGCCGAACTTGTGAGCCGTGCCTAGGATGGGTAGCAACATCTCAGTTGGCGAGTGAGGACGTCTTCTTCAGACTGTTTATCAAATAGAGCATCTCTAACTCAATGTCTTCTTTCAGGATGATTCGAGCAACGTTGGTAACCTTTTATACACTCCAAAAACTTGACTATACTGCTTGCTGACTTCCATACAGACGTGCAACTGCGGCATCAAGCACAATTGTCGAAAGCTGCAGCGACAACAGCGATACCGGCTGCATATAAAAGAGGGACCATCACATTGTTCCACTACCAGTTAAAGTCTGAGGAAGGCAATGATAAGAAGGGTCTGGAGCTTTTCTTCATTATCGAATTTCAGACCTCTTGCACACCTTGAAGTATGCTCGTGGACGAACAACGTCGCAAGAGATGCAAGGCATGAAGCTGGTCTCTGTCCAGTTGTCCTGCTGCTGACTTTAGCGAATTGGCGGGGAAGTCAAGGTTGCATACTCTCGAAGTCGGGTATCGCACCTTTGAAAACAGCAAATGTTCAAGAACCAAGCTTGCAGTGCGGCCATGCTGGTTGTAGTGCTTTGAGGCTTCTCTATAGTTTAATGGCGACACCACGTTCCACGCCTTCTGTTCAAGGCTCACGTCTGATAGTTGTCCAGAATAGTCAGAAGTGACAGGAGCCACCTAATCTCCCCAGGTCTCTTCTATCTCAAAATGCATTACTGCGTAGATTAGATATAGAATTTGCGGGAGATGGGTTACGTTACGTGATACTGACCGTTATGACCGACACATCACCTTCACCCAGCCAGACAATCACCATCACCGATATCCTCGGTACGTGAACACAGACCTTCCGAGCAAAAGACAGTCCGCGTTCAACCCTTTGTTCCCACGTAACTTAGACAAACAGACTCTTTGCTTCTGCACGAAGCCGTAATGGAAATCCAATTCCGCTACGATCTTAAAAGTGAAGCAACAAGACCGCGATTTGCATCCCAAGTAGAACTTCGAGACCGCCGCTTCTGTGGGTGGCGGAAGTGACGGAATCAGCTGTCGGGACGGAAGCCGTCTCGTCTTGTAATGTGTATGAGGCCTTGGACCTTGGATCCATCAATGGGGCGGAAGGGACCACTCTCCGCCAACTTCTCAACAATACAAAAGAAGCGTGTGTATGTATTCGTGCCACAATGGTATTGAGTGGGAAGTCACTGATATCGCTAGTAGATGTGAGCTCTTGATCTAGGAGGTCTGATACCCACTATCATCACCACGCCTGCTCAGCTTGATTTTTATTCGTGATGATCTCCTACCATTCGATACCATCATCACTGACTTTCCTCGCACCACCACCATCAATACCTCGCACTTCGTAGACATCGTACCATCATCTCCGAGCAAATAAGAGCCCCCACCTTTGACGACTTTGCCTCTGGGAAGATGACAGTGTGCGACGAGCAAGGCCTGCGGCTCGCCAGTTCTGTACCTGTCTGTCGCCATGATCTTGAAGCGACGACCAAACATACACGCAGAGGTAGTGGTGGGAAAACCAAGTCGTGTCATCGCCGGCCGTCACGTCCTCGACTCCCCGTTTACATCCCAACACCGTGTCAATACTTCACAGAAACGATTGTGCCGCCCAGTCTGGACCGGACCAAGCTCTTCCCCCATCCAGCCGTCCTCAAGCGCGGAGTGTCATGCAATGAGTATGCGAAGGGTTCGTTCTTCGATTCTCACAGAAGCACATGCCGGGCCAAAATCACTCTATTATGGGAGAAGATGTGCGTCGCTCTCCACGAATTACTGCGAAACCTCGTATCCAGGCACGAATGGTTCGTTGAATACCTAGCGATACTGTTATTGTCATCAGTCATAATCCCAGGCGTAGAAGCGTATAATTGAGAGGTTGAGGAAATACTGACCACCATCGCTTCACCACAACTCAGAACATCTCCCGGCAATTTGGAAACCTTACAGAGGGCATGATACCCATACACCCTACGCCGACAGACGTAAGTAGTCGATTTGCCCACCAACCTTCAGACGATTTATGCTAGTGACGGTGATGACCATCCTTACTCACGAAACCTGTATCCACAATCCCGACTCCACAAAGACAACGGTAATAGCAAAATATCATCACCACTCCTCCAAGCTCTTCTCGAAATCCCACCGGATCAGTCGTCGGTATGGGTATGAAGAGCGAGACGATCAGTGAACAACATAATGCCCCTTCACGCCCCCACAATCCAGGCCAGACAAACGATTCGGATTAGACGCAGTGCAAGACAGGGTCATAGTCCCACGCCGTCCTAGCGGCGCCCACTTCGAGTAAAACCCCAACGAAGAACCCACCATATCGCTTGTATGTTCTTCTTCTTCTTCTTCTTCTTCTTCTTCTTCTTCTTCTTCTTCTTCTTCTTCTTCTTCTTCTTCTTCTTCTTCTTCTTCTTCTTCTTCTTGGAAGCCAGCTATTCACGTCAGCCACATTCCAACCCCAAATGGATATTTCCACCCTCGACGGGAAACAACACCAAGCGCGAATGAAACCACCATGGCAGCATCGCCAACTCGTAGTCATGCTCACCAACACACAAATGACTTCATCATGATATCCCGACCATCCCCACTTACCCTTCACTCAAACCCTGCTATCCCTCGAAGGAGACTGGGCCGATTGTGCATCTCTGCTTCCGATGCCTTCATGGATCTGCACGACCATGCAGCCCCATCGCGACACACATCCACCAGTAGAAATAACCACTTTGGTAAACCTGAAACTGACCTCATGAATATCAGTAAACGTAACGGCCTTTGCCTCATCTCACTTTGTGATCCAAGCTCTTTTTAGATTTCCTAATCTTCCGTTCACATGTGCTTAACTTCGCCAACTTTTCCATCATGCAGGAAGTCGGATTTGAGTTGGATGATGCATATTCATTACCACATGCTTCAAAATAGAAGCAGTATGCACCTAAAGCTCAGTGTCATGATGACCTCTAAGTTATATGCTACATGCTCTGTTCGCCGAGGATCCCTATGACTTCGGTATTTGGTGGTCGCACCACCACCATCCCCTACGATCGGTTGTCTATGCCGCCCACACATCTTTACCAACACCCTCGATCCAGTTGCCAAGCTGGTTGACACTGCTGTCCCACTCCTTTAGTCGTGACCTCATGCTCTCAATTTGACCTCTGTCCAAAACCTTCGGCTGCACCCAGTTGATTCTCGCGACTTCTGCGACTTGATCGATGGTTCCTCTCAACAAACCCAAGCTCAGGGCCTTCATGATAAGATGCTCAATGTCGTCCGGCTTAACCTTGGTCTCGGCGGAGATGGTCTGGAAGGACATGGCTCGGTCGTGGGGTGGGCGCTTGAAGACTGTCTCCGTCAATGCCGCGAGCGAGATCTTCTGATACAGAAATCCCTTGTGTTGATCCAGGAGTGGATTCTTGCTGATGTTTCCGCTCAATCTATCGTATGCTAGAAGGTCGCCACGGTTGAAGGCAAAGAGGAGATCGCGAAGCCATGCATTTGGGGTTCCGGATAACGATTCAAGGATGGGATGTAAGAGTAGCTCTCCGAAATTGTAGATGCTGTCGGAAACGAGGGCGGAAACTGAGAGATCAAAGGCTCTACTTCTGCGGTCGTTTAGGGTCAGACCGTCCAAGTCGACACAGGCGAGGTATAGAAGGGCGTTTTTGTAATATCCGGCGAAGTCTTGAGACGACTATATCTGTGTTAGATTCCCGAATGCTTCATGATGGCAGCAAGGGTTGTATACCTTGTAGTAGGCAGCATTCTCGCGGTAGAATTTGGCATGGACTACGGTCTCGACGTAATCGAAAGTGTCCAGCAGCCGCTCGCATCCATCTAGTATTTTCCGTGCTGCTGGTAGGTCTCCCTTGTTTGCTAGGTATGTGCTTGCCAATTCTACCTGGGCAGAGACATAGGCATCCTGGGAGCCTGGCTGGTTGACCTTCTCTGACAATGCCTTCTGCATTGACAACTTTTGGTCGGCATCTGAGGACCACGTCAGCTTTCCAATTATAACTATTCCCGTCCATTATGCTGACCTTTGCACTCAGCGGCCGCCAATGTGCCTAAATGTACCAGCTTCAACTTGCTGATCTTGTCGGCGAACGTCTTGATGAATGTGTTGTACAGGGAGATTCGTTGGGGGCCGCTCTTTGGATCGTTGAAGTATGCGGTTAACTGATCGGTAAGCTCGTGCCATAGCTTTCGTTCCCAGAGCTCTTCGAAGGACAGAAAGTAGTGCTGTAGGTCTTCTGGAGCCTCATCGCGCTGTTGCTCGAGGTAGTTTGGTATCGTGTCCACATCCATGGCTGCGATTTGATGAGCTCGTGTGAGAGGAGATGTGCGAGGGCGAAGTGGAGTAGTCGGGAGAGTTGTTTGGTGCGCGTTATTGTTGTGATATTAGGATGTTTACTCGACATGCCCGCCGCATTCATTGAAGGCTGGCCTGACATATGTTTGAATGACTAAGCAAGCTAGATCGAGCCGCAACGAGATACGAACAAAACCTCATATCACCATAGCTTCTACAACACCAAGATGCAGCCATTGAGTGGCCAGACTATGGCCGCAATGCGATACTGCTCTCGACCAGCCTCTGTCCTCTCAAGACATGCCCGTCGGGGGCTGCCTATGAACCAGCGGAGGACTGTTACGTCCCAGGACATTCATATCACCAGGACTGGCAAGCCCATAATCTCGATACAAGGTGGAAGGTAGGTTGTAATTCCTCGTACTTATCTTAAAAAATCACTAACGACTCTCTAGGTCTTCACTGGGAGGTATTTCATAGATCCGCAGTCAAACCACCCACCTACTAACATGAACGAGGTCATACCGCAACCGTGTTCGGCGCAACTGGATTCCTCGGCAGATACATTGTGAACAGACTTGGTGGGAGGACACAAACTAGGCAAGGGATTAATGCTGACTGTTGGCATAGCTCGTTCAGGATGCAATGTCGTGATTCCATACCGCGAGGAAATGGCCAAGAGGCATTTGAAAGTTACGGGAGACTTGGGAAGAGTTACTTTCATGGTACGGAATCTGGGAAAACTTGGAGACGTGTGTGCTCATGCAAGCAGGAATTTGACCTCCGAAACAAGGACTCTATCGAGGAGAGCGTCCGACACTCTGACATTGTCTACAATTTGATTGGCCGTAATTATCCCACGAAGTGAGGTTCTTGCGGTCATTCTTGTCTGGATAGTACTGATTTACACCAGAAACTTCGACCTTGATGATGTCCACGTTTGGGGAGCAGAGCGTATTGCGGAAGCCGTTGCCAAATACGATGTGGACCGATACGTCCATGTTTCTTCATACAATGCTGACAAGAATTCCCCTTCGGAGTTCTACCGAACAAAGGCCCTGGGTGAGGAGGTAGCTCGCAGCATCTTCCCAGAGACAACCATCGTCCGACCAGCACCTCTTTTCGGGTTTGAAGATCAATTGTTGAACACGCTCGCTGGCGTCACCAACCTTTTTACCAGCAACTGGATGCAACAGCGCTTTTCGCCAGTCCATGCTATCGATGTCGGTATGGCGCTCGAGGCAATGATGCACGACGACAACACTGCTTCGCAGACCTTTGAGCTTTACGGGCCATCAAATTACAGCATGGCTGAGATCGCCGAAATCGTGGACAAGGAAATCGTCAAGCACCGGAGACATATCAACATTCCCAAGAGAATCCGTCAACCGATCTTGAAAGTCGCGAACAAGTTATTATGGTGGCCAGTCGGTTCTGCCGATGAGGTCGAGCGCGAGTTCATCGACCAATACATTGATCCTAATGCAAAAACTTTTGCTGATTTGAATATCGATCCGGTCGAGCTGAGTGCAGTGACATATGAATATCTTGTAAGTCTGACATGCGGAATGCGCACTTGTTGCCAGCTAAAATTATGTCCCAGCTACCATATCGAAGTTCGTCATACTATGATCTTCCGCCTCAAACGGAGCGTGAGAAGCGCGAGGAGAAGAAGTATGTGCATGTTATCGACAACCAATAATTTTCTTTTGTCGCATGTATAGCTGGAATTTCTCGGGCGGGGCGAAGGCTGTATGAGCAATGCAGTATGTATATAGTCGCCAATCGAGAAGATTTGGACCTGCTTTGTCGGATTGTCTTACTACTTGAATCACACCAGACTATGGCTTTGGGATATGTAACTGAAAAGAACAGTTGAGACCATGCCACCAGGCTTGTTGCAGGAGACCGGCTCACAGCATACTTTCAATGTGAGTTTCGACTTTTCATCACGGAATAGCCACTTCCAAACATCAATGTATCGGCCGCCCACCAATTCAGCTCGGCATAATCGCAGAACCTCTTCTCTCAAGATCATGTTATATCGCCTTGCATTTGAAGAATGTGCTATCCTAGTCGATCAAAGGCACTTTGCCATTCTTATCCCCGGCCCAGCCGCACGTACTCGCTCAAAGGCCTTGATATCTACAAAACGGAACTGTTATGCAGATGAGGTTCTTGCAAGGTGTACGACCTTTCGACATATTATGCATGTTGGGAATACTCAGTCCCAACCTAATTGAAGCTAAGTCACCCTCTTTTACTCTCCCTCCGTCCTATCGAGACGAATATCGTCCCTATGGATTTGATAAGCAGGAGTTGCAATTGCCCCACATGCGACAGGGGCGCATGCGAACGACAATTCCAAACAACGACCAAACGAACGAAGCTTCACCGACGATTTAATGCAGATAGTCCATTGTTGCAACGGGGCACGGAAAAGCACCCGCAGCTAGGCCAGGCAGAGGTCTTCTCATCTGACGGTCAAGATCGGTACCCACCTCTAGCCGAAGAGCTCGTCAAAACCTTCACCAAGGAGAAAATTCGCTTAGATCCTTCCCAGAAGCAGGCCGTCAAGGAATGGAACCACTTCATCAAATCATGTGCTGCACGCGATTCCGTGTGGCTGGAAGGCTAAAGCTGGGTCGAGATGCTGGTGGCAAATCTCAATGAAGCATGGAGACGTTGGTTGGGTTCCTTCTGGGTGTGACCTCAGGAGCCTTTTTGGGGGACAGGAAGAGAAGTATAGAGGTGTCATTGTGGATGCTGCGAATGTTGCGAGGCAGGGCCTGGCAGGAGTGAATGAGATGGATGTGGATTGAGTCTACGCATTCGGGTGAAAGATATTGGGAGTTAGATATGGGTAAAAACTGACCATGAACGAGGCTGACAGCCTTCCAGTCGTGAATTTACTACACTCCTCAAAGAACAAGAAGGTAAGTACATATTTCCATTCAATCTGAGAGGTGACGAAGGGCTGCAATCCAAGAAGAATCCCGGAGGAGGGCTAAATTCTCTCTTGAAGAAAACCTAGCTTCTGGCTCACCAAGACAATTGAGCTTGAAAAGTGCGGTACGATACGAAAGGAACTTGAGACGTGATTGAGTACACTCAACTCCACTGATGTCTTGCTTCCAGAACACTCCAGTAGCAGATTTCTCCATTACCGCTACCTGGTAGCCTTCAGTCACACGCGCTCATGCATGGACCATAAACAACCACCTTGCCTCGGGCGTTTCCGCTCTCTACCATCTCCCAGGCCCTTTTGTCGTCTTCATACCTCCAAGCACCATCCATGCTGGCCTTACCTTCCCCCTGCTCGATCATGCCTGCGATCACTTGTAGCTGTTCTCCGTTCGGCTTAATAATAAAGAACTTGCCTGTCACGTCGTCGCTCATACCAGTTTCCGGTCTAGTGCCATCGACTGGCCAAGTAGTGCCTAGTAATGTGCCGCTCCTTTTTACGGCAATCCAGGCCTCTTTCAATGCGTCTCCAGCCACTCCGTCAATCACAAGTTCAAACTTGCTGTCTGCACCTGTTTACCCTTTTCTTCCCCGTCTTTCTTCCTCTCTCGGCCTTTGTCTTTGACCCAAGCTGCAAGCCCGATCTTTCGATGACCATGATAACCTCATCCGCAGTGAAGCCCTTGACGAAGTCGACATTTTCAGCTCCGTACACGCCTACCACGTGGCCAACACCAGCCAATTTCGCAAGCTGTACGACCCAGAGCCCTACGGCGCCAGCACTCTTTTCTTCACATTGTCATGAGCTCCTGTCTTTCTCGCGACACCAGCCTCTTCCGCCTTCAACCCACCGTGTTCAAAGCAATGCCTGCCACGCCGTCAAAGCACTCATAGGCACTGCGGCCGCCACCCGCCAGAAGATACACCTGGGCATGAGCGCCATTCCATCTTCTTTCACAATCGCCGCGCCCCGTTCATTGCCAGCGCGCTCGATCGTCGTTAATGCGCAGACCCATGTACCAGGCTGAAGTTTCGGCGTCGCTACTCCATCCGGCGTCTCAAAAATGGTACCGGCGATATCGAAACCTGGGATTGCGCCAAGACAGAGTGCGCAGGGCTCGGGCCATTGAAGCTCTCCTTTTGTGATTCCAATGGCAATTAAGCGGACTAAGCAAACTTCGGCCCGTCTGGTGGGAGATGTCGCTTCTAAGAGTGACAATTCATGGGTGCCTGGGTCGTGGCGGATGACATTCCAAGGAATTTGGAGGGCTTTGACGTCGGCAAGGCTGAGATATATGTGATTCTTGCCGCAAAATAGATGGGGTTGGAATGTCGAGTAACGCTAAATGTTGTAGTTATATCCTTGTTCTCGAGCGAGATTTGTGTTGGTCTGCGAGATCACAGGCTATAGGTGAGAATTTAGCAACATCGCGTAGGAAATGATTTCTTCCCACGTTTTGCGAGAAGTTGACACCCTCTCTGGATTTCCGGCGGCTTACAGCGATCCTATCCAGTAACCTCGTTGCTTTTTGATCGATCGCCTCGCTGTTCAACACCATCTGTCCATAACGTATCCTGCATCTCTAACACCCGACAAGCACGTCATCCGCTGAATTGACGGTTCACCAGTAACTCAACATAACTGCGCCAGCAAATCACCTTGGGACGTGCTTCAATCCTCCATGACTAATATTTCCACAGAACGGCGACGCCACGGCGTTTTGCAAATTTTCCCATAAGAAAGTCATCGAAGCCATCGCCGGGCAGACGGAATGCATTATCTTCTAGATGTTGCATTCGTCACCGAGATGCATCCACGCGATAGAAGAAAATCGAGATCAGAGTTGGTGGAAGACGAAGATCTTCCTTTTTTTGATACCCGGATCCTCTTTAGTGATGCCTTGGTCATGTAACCATGGAGATGGTTGGAGTTGAAGTCCGCCGCCGAGGCGTACTGTGAATTTTTGCTTTGCGTGGATCATGGTTGGAACCGGATGGTTGGTTCTCACAAATCCGACGTCCAACCTGCACCCAATCCGTCGGGATCTATGCCATGTAGGGCGGGCTGATATGAAAAACCTGCTGCACTCACTTTCGGATGGTGGTCAAATAGCTTCAAGCGGTTGGTTCACATATCGATCAGCATCAATCAAAGCACAAGCCATTTCTCGGTAATCTTCCTCGCGCCTCTAAAATCACCTCCGGTCGAAAGAATGAGCTGGAGAGCGAAAGCAGCATCGGCGGCAAAATCCTCGACATATGCCGCATCTTCTCCTTGACCTTCATGACCGTAATCGCGAGTTTGCTGTTGCTCCTGCCTCACTCGCTCGCTAAGCTCCAAGCACCTCTGATACTTTGGCACTGCAAGATGCAGCAAACCGAGTGAATGCCACATCACTGCCATATTGAACTCTGCTTCCTGCATGTGTATGGCAACGTCATTCCTGGTTCTCAGATCATAGTACCTATGCAGAAAAGATAAACCTTGCTGAATCTGATATTGCCGGTTTTCTGTCTGGCGTTTGAATCCCATCTGCACGTAGGAAATGGCGATGCAAAGATTCAGGATCGGGTCCTCAGGTCGAAGGACATAGGCTCGAAAGTAATAGGTCAGGGCTGAGGTGTACGTGGCTGCGACAAACATCATATGGCCATAGAGAACGAGCAGCGCGGGGTCGTGTTCAATTAGATCGTGGGGATTGCCGTTGTTTCGACCACTACTAGGTTCGTTCCATTTGACACGATCGCCGTCTGTGAAAAGAAAGTTCATGCGATGCTCTGGAGGCAAGAGGCCGAAGTCCATCGTCTTTACCGCTCGCAGTGTGAACTTCTGCTCTGGGCCTGAATTGAAGAACGAAACGTCGCCTCTGCAGAAGCGATTGACCGCGCAGAAGAGTCTGTATGTCTCTGTGACATATGGATACCATTTCATGAACCATCGAGCCTCCTCAACGAGTCGCTGGTTATCTTGGAGAAGAAGAGCACATGCTGCACGTTTGTTAGTGGATAGGACAAAGTGGGAGTAGATTTATGAGACATACTCATCGATACGTTTCGTATCAGCAAGATTCGAGGTTGCACATGTGCAAAGATGTTGGCATTTGCTGCTACATTCAGCACATCCCAACAGCTTTCCCGGTTGTTGTTCTTTGCGTATCGCATAGCAAGGAGCAAAATCCATTCCAACCAGTCGTCGAAATGAATCCTGCGGTAATGCACCGGAATGTCCTTGTCTTCGATTGGCTCATCTTCCTCGCCTGTAGGAATGAACTGTTCGTCATCGGGTAGATTGAGGACCTTCCTCCACCTGCCGTATCCAATGAACTTTAAGTGCCGATCGCGAGGAAAGAAGGATTGCTGGCCTTGGAAATCCTCAAAGACTTCGTTGGCAATGCCAAACCATTCAGAAAGTGCGTCAGCATCACCTGCGTCCACAGCTGAGTCTAGTGCTTTCATGTCTTGCCACAACGAATTGATAATCATGTCTTGCTGTTGATCCCGCTCGATTCTCTCCTGGCGCAATCGTCTTCCTTCACCATACCGTCTTTTCGCAGATGAAAATTCATGGCCATCATCCCGCTGCGGCGGAGTATACACGCCTGGAGACGTGGCAGCCTCGCCCTTCTTTTGTGCAGTAGAGTCTGGATTAAGTCCTTCTGGCTGCACAAGAGGCAAACCTGCATCCCGCACCAGCTTGGTCTTGCCCAATCTTCTGAGCTGCTTGATGAGGTGCCACATATCAGCATCTCTGCCTTGCGATTGATAGAGCTTCGCCAATCCAATGTGGTATTGGGGATCCCGAGCGTTCCGCTTGAAAAGCTGGAGACTGCTTTTGTAATCTTCATCACGTCCAAGTGCCTGATAGCAAATCGCCAGATCGAAACAAAATCTCGCGTCGACAGCATGAAGCTTATTTTTGAGAGGTTCATAGAATCGCAAGGCTTCGTGGTGGAGTTTGGCCTCCCGTAGAGCATCGCCCACCTCGCGAAACAAATCAGGATATTCGTTGACGTACGCGTCCTCAGCCTCGTCTTCCGGCTCCAAGAAATTAAAGTGATGCTGCTCCCCATTAGTGAGGTTAGACCTGAGTGAAAATAACATACTAGCGCCTCTTTGAAATGATCGGGTCCTTTGCCTAGACGTGCAAACCCAAGCTTGGCGCGGAGTTCGACGAGTAGTCCTTGACCGTAGGTGCCAAGATCGTAGTTACCTGGGCCAAATTCAGGGATCTCTGCCCTTCGTGGCTCGTTTTCGGCGTCCCATTCACGGTCGTCCTTCTCCCAGTCCCAAAACGTCTCCTCGGCACGTCCAAGCACCCATCTGGATGCCAATGTGATGGTCTTGATCGCATCATCCCACCTCTGCATCTGTATGAGCATATCCGCATAAGAGTCGAGAAAGGTCCAATCGAGCCCAGACTGTTCTGGTAAATCGTTTTGCATACAATGACTAACGAGATCTTCATATGCTGGTAAAGCAGCTTCTGGTTGGCCCAATGAAAAACAACATTCAGAGAGATAATTGAGTACCTCGTGGTCGTGGGGATTTGCCTCGAGCAATTTGAAGCACTCATTTCTTGCTCGTATGTGCTGGCCAGCTTTGTGATAATTCTTCATCCTGCCGAGTCGGGAAGCATAATCATCTGGATCCATGCCTAGCAGGGTACTATAGCAGTCTTGAAGTCGTTGCCGTGTTTCTTTGGTGTCGTCTCCGAGTTCTATCAGCTTCTCAACAACATATCGCCACGCTTCGGCCTCTCTAGTAGCATGAACGCCGACATATAGCGCACCAAGAGCATCTTCTATCCGACCTTTGCGGATCAGAATCTCGGCAATGGTACCATGCACCGAAAACACTTCAGGGTTTTCTTTGATAGCCTCGAAGCCATACTCCAGGCCTTCATCCCACTTCTTGTCAAGGAACGCTTCGGTGAGCTTGCCATTAAGCTCTTTAAATCTGGGTGTAGTCTCGGCGTGAGCTCGAGGTCCATACGGTCCTTTTCTCCTTCCTATCTCCCCACGGCGACGTCTAGGGGGCTTTGCAGGTTCGTCTCGAGATTGACCAGCTCTACCTCCACGACCACGACCACGACCACGACCGCGGCCCCTACCACCACGACCACGCGCGGAAGTCAGCTTCATTGAGCCCCGCCGTCCTACCGTCTTGTCTTCATCTTCTGAGGCTATCTCGTCCGCTGATGAATCATCCGGGCTTTCTTCATCTTCCAGGTCGGACGCATCAAAATCAGGATCTTGTTCAGGATTTTCCGGAGGAATTTGATCAAGTAATGCAGTCAGCCCCTCGTCTTCAGAGTCCTCAACTTCATTTCCAATATGGCCAGCAAGACTAGCAAGAGTGCCTGTGTTCACTATCTCGTCGGGTGGTGCGTCTGACCGTAATTGATGCATCGTGGGATCAGGGTAACTTCCACCCCTTGGGTCGCCATAACTGTAGGCAGCTTGCAGTGCTGGGTCTGAAGTTTGGAAGAAAGGATATGACGGGCCAGGTCTATTGAGACTCCAGTCCTCATCTTCGGTTTGCTCATCGTCATAAACGGCGCTGTCATTCTGAGGGTTTCCAGGTCCATATTGATAGAAGTGATTTGACATGTTTGTCTGATCGAGCAGACGATGGGTTTTGCTTGAGAGCCGTAAGGGGTTAAGTCGCTCGGATATGCCGAACGTCTGGACAGTCGGAGCATTTACGAGGCTGAAGTGTTTCCATTCGCGTTGATGAGCTGTTATGCAATGAGTCGATGGCAAAGTTTTGAAAGTGGTAGTAGATTTATGTGCTATCACGTGACGTTGATGGAAACATCAAGTTCCAATGTTTGACGTCTCTCTTGGAGTCGAATTACAAACGTGAGCAATGACACAGGAGATTCCAGGTTCTAGGATGTATAACAATGTGAAAGGGCTGATAATTCTTTCGTCTTATTGGCTATTTAGTGCGATTTCAGCCTCGTTTATTGCGGGTCGAGCAACAGCAAAAAGCTGTTCAAGCCCACAATGCCAAAAGCTATTGAGTAAAATGCACAAGAAACAATCTTGTGATAGCTGGGTTATCTAGGCTGGATATAAAGCCGAGTGTAGGAGAAGCATGATGGCATGTAAAATCTGACGCTGGTCCATTTGTCGTGCCATCGTGGCATGTCTTGGTATCTATCCATATAACGCCATGCTATGCTATGAAGTCAGATCTCAGTATCACTCTGTTCCTACACGTTATTGTCCTGCGACTCCATGCCCACCATCTCATAATTTCCTGCGCCGTCTCGTCCTCGGCCACGCCCTCTGCCACGTGCATATTCTACACCCTCTTCATCCTCTGTCGCGCTTTCCGGAGCCTGTGAGCTTGATGGGCTTGCAGCAGAACGCTTATGCCCGCCAAAATTGATGGGTTTGAGTTCTCTCCATTGACACGCCCATATACCCACACTGGTCATCAGTGCAGCACTCGCGCCTTGTGTGGCCCACCAAAATAGGTTCCGTGGAATTTCTTTGGAGTATAAGGAGGTGACGATCAGATGTATGAAGTGTATGGTAAGAGCAAAGTCAAGGACCAGTTTCGAGCGTGCAACGAGGAGAAGTATGGCAATGGCGCTGTTCGCAGGATTAGCTCAAGCTCCAAACGCATAGAGATGTTCTTCAATCTGCAACCCACCATACGAGACTGTTCAAGGTCCAAACCAGACCCAGCATCCAGCCTACGGTCGTGTCACCGCGAAGAGTTTGCCAGCTCAATAACAGGTCAAGCGTCAGCTCTTTCCCTGCTACCAATGCCGTAAAAACAATGAGTACTGTGGCTCCAACATAGTATGCGACTTGGAGGAGAATGATCTGGGTGAATATGCGTAAGGGGTTGAGATCTGCGAGAGCGCCGGGTCTGCTTGGACGATGGGGCCTAGGCATCAAGGCGCGACTGATTCGAGATCATGAGGTAGCAGCGGTGGTGGAGGGGATCGATTGTGTGGATTTTGTGTGTAGTTGCAGGCGTGTTGTTGTAAAAAGGACAGCTTTGAGTCTCGCAGGCATGTCTGGCTGGCATGGATTCAGTCGATTTCGTGATACGGGCAAATGGCCAAGCTTCGGGCACGTCTCTTCGAACAACATTAAGTCTTGACATCAGACTCTTTCCTTCCCTTCCAACGCAACAACAACATTTTCTTGTTTCCTCCTGTGCGTCCAATATCATATCTTTCTTCACCAGTGTCTACTGTCTGGTATTTGTCAGTGTTCTATCAAGCATAGCCATCGGTGGCTTCAATATCACGCTGTAATGGGTTGGTTGCCAGCCTGGGGTTCAACATCGAAGCCTGAAGGGGCCACCTCGACATCAGAAACCGCAAAGTCAGACGAGTACAGACCGCCCGGACGACAGACACGAGCGAAATGCTGGGATTCACGAGATGTCTTCAACGAATGTCTCAATCGGAACAACATCCTAGACGCCATCAAAGACAAGGACGCAGCGGACAAAGCATGTGCGAAGGAATCTGATCTTTTTGAAAAGAATTGTGCCAGCAGTTGGGTAAGCTTCTTCGTTTTTTCCTGTGTCTCAATTTTTGAAGGGATAATCTTCCGCCATGTCCATGAGGACATCTGAGCGGCGAAGTGTCTCTCGATTAAAAAAGATCCTTGCAGACAGGAATTGGTTTCATCAAACCATCGATTTCATCAAATCACCGCAGCTGCCACGGTTTGGGGGAGTCGACGAGGTCTGTCCTCGATTGACGTCCTGCCAATATGGCATAGCAATCAAGAGGCTCCTGTTACCTGCGACAGTACTGGGATTACGAATACACATCAAACCAATTCCCACGTCGGCAAAATGGGAGATTGAGAGCCGACTTGTCCAGGATCTATGTGGGATGCTCATACTTCAACCTGCTGCCGCGCTTTGGAAATCACTCCGACCAGATCTGGCTGGTCCTTGTCGAGCGGTTAGGGATCTGATCTATCTTGAATGAGATGCCTATCGGCAAGGATTGCATGCTTCAGATGTAGCCTTAACCAGCGAATCCAAGAGCGATCTGAGATGTGATCAAATTCGGGTCTGTACCTGCATGTCGCGCAAGTCGTTGGGTGAAAATGACGACAGCCGCCGGCCCCGCTTATGGACGGGGAAGACACCAGCCTCGCTTTTCGAATCACAGGAGGACTGCATGCTAATTGTACTCTTCTACAGGTTACATATTTCAAACAGCGCCGCGTGGCAGAGTACGAAAAGGAGCAAATGCTGAAGAAACAGGAAGCACAGACTCTTGCCTCGCGATAGGTCCAGGTTGCCCCAATTGATACGATGGCGCTGCGGTCCTGCAGACTCCTACTAGTAACGACTACGATCCGGCCACGCCAGCATGTAGTGGCGTTGTTCGCGGTATGAGCGGCACAAGAAAGGCCACGATTAATAGGGAATGTGGGTGCAAGCGTAAAAGAGAAAGACTGCTCTCATAGCGAATGAAGAACAAGCTCTCTATTCAACGAGAATAATTCAAAACAATCTCCCTTTCATCGTGTCAAGCTACGTCCTTTGTATCTCGTTCATTCGGAGTCCAGTTTACACAGTTCATTTTCCGCCACTAAGGCCATCCGAACCTGTGGCGGGCATCTTGCGCATCGATGAGCCTGTGAATTTCAATTCCGCCACTACCACCACTACCACCACCACCACCATCAAAGCCCATTTGGGAAATACTAGCACACATATGCAGCCCAGCTTGAGATCGACAGCCCTACGCCATGTCTTGCCATGACTTCAAGATCTCCCGCACAGTTGTCATATTGTCATATCTTTTTGAATCTTCCTCCCTGAAGCATGTAAAACCTTGCCCTTGAAAATGTCTCTCACTCAGCCCGATTAGCCAAAAGGGCAATGATTGATCTGATAGGGTAGGTCCTAGGAGAACTCTGGGGGAGCATGGATCTTCCCAGTTTCGAACTTCTGGGGTAAGGCCTGTCAATGTTTATGTTTTGCATCCTTGATCGTTTTCTGTCGGTGAATTTTGGGGCGAATTGGGACCATTGACCTTTATTTACTATGGCACGTTCTAGTAGTCGATTATGTGAAGGAGTGTGTGGATTGAAAACCCTTTGTACAATGTGTACACAGGATAAGGTTGTAAACCTATGTTGTTTCTTCTTGGCCTCACCTTCCGTGCCTCAGCTTTTGATGCACGGTGAGTACATACGACTGGACATACCTCGCGTCCCCCAATCCTTCATGTCACTTCACCAATACATGTCCACATGGAAACCTGAAGGAACAATGTCTCGAACAGACCAGGGTCTAGATGCAAATAATCTTCGTGCACGCGCCAAGTAACGCCGAAGAAGATCGCCCGCCCTACCCGCACCCCAATCGATCCTCTCTCCATGACTGACATGAATCAAGGGGTAATAATGCCCGAAAGCACCTGATCAGACATCCACTCCTCCAACCCAAGGTACCATGTACCCCAGCTATCCTCCAGTGACGCTGATATCTGTGGTCATGTAGTCTTTGATGTAGAACTGTTGTTTATCGAATCACCTTCCAGTGGAATCATCGAGACGCAGCGATACTATAGGCCCTTGTCAGATGTCGGCGTCGGCTGGACCTACTCGACTCGATAAGTAGCTGCTGCGACTAGCTGATCCGGGTAACGGCATTGGCGGCATGGATCAGAGTGCATGGATCAGAGTGCGGTGCGGCAGATCGTGCTATAGATCGGAAGATCCCTTGCTTGATTGGTTCGCTCGCTCGGTGAGTTCGTCGTTCGTTCGTCGAAGAGATTGGGCGGCTTCCTAGTTGCTACTTGGTTGATTGCAGTATTGCGCGATCCAAGGCTGGCTGTTCTGTGGAGGAGCATGGGAGGAGGGTTGACGCGCAGAGCTAGTGCTGAGGACTTGGAGGGTTCAAGGGACCAAGGAAAATTCATGGTAGGTAAAGTACATGTCTCACATGCAATATGTCCAATGAGATTACCGGCGCAGAGGAAAGCAAGCAGGCAATGATACCGGTGTATTTTGTTACTGTTGATGCTGCTCTCCTGGTTCCTCCAACTTTCTAGCGACGGATTTCTGTCCGTCCGTACATGATACAGGCCGAACGTGCGGCGCATCCGATTCCAAGGGAGCCTTCCCCTCATGCGCTTGTGCGCTTTCCGCAATTCTCAAACGCCCAAGAAGAAGAAAAAGAGATGCAACAAGATTTGATAATGCCAGTTCCACTCCCGTCCGAAACGTAAGGCGTCTAATTTCATCAGCAGATGCCCCAAGACAGCCGCGAATCGCCGAACCCGCAAAGCCAAAACAAACCCCAGAGACTCCGGTCCGATGATGCACCAATCAATCAATCGCATGATTTCCCTCCCAGAGTAATCTGCTTGGTGCCCAAAGCCCTACTCACCATCAAACCTCAAAATAATCTCACCGATAAGAAGTCGGAAAGAGTTGATTAGGATCAAAGACATGTCTGAAAATCTCCGCATCCGCCTCCGTAGTCTTCGAACTGCTCGCCGGCGAGGTATCGATCCCAAAGATAACGTTTTCGAAGGCGCCCTTGAACTCTTCTTCGTAGAAAAGCAGGCGCCTCCACATCTCGGCGGTGACTTTGGCTGGATTCCGGAAAATGGGGCCCACGCCGAACGCGCTGATGCAGATGTCTTTGATTTGGTAGTAGGCTGCGATCCGCAGGATTGCCGTCATTTTCGCCTCCATGAGTTGACGTTCTTCTGGAAACGAGTAGTCGGTGGCTGAGGCGTCGAGTCGTGGGCCCCGTATGGGGGCTACCGATATGACCTGGATTGTTCGGTATCTTTCTTCTGGCCATGTCTCGTAGTTGTCTCCGCCGCCCCGGAATACGACTGGGGGGTCCTGTTAGCGGGCGGCTCATGATTTAAAGAAACGTATCCCGTCATACCAACTGAGTTTGAGTAGACCCCACCCGTCTGGGGTATCGGGTAATTTTTGCTTGCTGCCCCATATTGGCGATCATATGGTGTCGTCAAAGCATGGACCAGTGAGCTTCTTCGTGCGAAACATTCTTCGGGAGCAGTCAGGCCTGATTCCCAATCACCACCGGGGCGCTTCTCGTTTGCTGTGTTGACGACGGCGATCTTCCTCGCGGCGTCTTGACGGTGTTTTGTATACCAGTCTTTGAGATGAATGGCGCAATCGACAGGATCATAAGGCTCCACCGTGACTCGAGGCCGTCCATTTGGCATTTTGAAACTTGGATTGACTTTCATCAACGAGGTATCCGTGATCATGATTGAACCTTGGAGGAATGAACTGAAGTTTTTCTCGAGGTGTGGAATATATCTCTTTTTGGCTGCCGAAGCAATATCCGAAGGTCTCGTCCTCGAATGGACCATGGTGAACAAATGTGATTATTAGGGTGTAGTGAGAGGGAGGGGATGGAACGAGTGAGTACGGTGATAGAGCGAAGGCCGAAGGGGAAAGGCTAGACTTACATATAGTCGAAGTCAGGAAAGACAAAGCCCGTATCTAGGCTCGTGTGATCCCCTTGGGCAACTGCAAGATGTCGAGCCGTGCATCCACCTTCGTGCTGGGTGACGCCGACCTAGGATGCGGTCTCGCATCCGGCTTTTGTGAGACAACAGCAAATGGGCGATAGCGGTGCCATCTAGTACCGAATCAACCGACACCGATTCTGCTCTTCAAGCCTTGCGATCCTGCAGTCAGAAGATCCAGAGCCCAGAAGCTTGAAGAACACCTGCAGTTGGCAGCACGGAAGAACATTGGCTGGATGAACAAGCCCCCTCACTGGTCAGTCTTTAGTGGACATCAAACTAGCGTTCAAGGCTGCATGATCTTGATTTGGCGCGTTGCGATCGAGCCCGCATGGTGGCAGATCTGGCGTGCAGGGATTGGATGATCTGTCAGATGGGTGGAGACAAGATCTGAGATCGTGGTGTTTGTGGGAATTGAGACACGGAGAATCCGGTCACATCAGATCAGGGTTCACGGCATACGCTCCCCGGGGGATATGGGAGGACACTGAACATGTGTATTTATTCCAGGTGATACTGTGGTATACACTGAAGAAGAGCCGCCCGTCTTGCAAGCAAAGCAAAGCTAAGCACAGCAACGAAGGTGAAATCCGGGCAACGATGTTAGAACTTGGCCAGGAGTGCTCGGCTGGTGTTGACAGGCGTCTCTGGAGGCACAAGATGCTCTAGCATCCGGAGACCGGGCTACAGGTTCAGCAGGATAGCCTCGTGTCCCTAACGCCCTAGATGCCGCTCGCGTCGGGTCATGGAGATTTGCTCCTGATGGCATGGGAAGTCAGAGGGGAAGTCTTATGCGGCGCCGACGACGGCAAGCCAAATTGCTGCTGGTCCGATATGCTCCTTGAAATGCCTCTGACTAGCCAGGCGAGGATTGCTGTTCCCTTGCCTGCGAGGGACATTATTATTGCTTCGAGCTGCACTGCACTCGGCCCCAGAAGAAACATTGTCTTGGACGGGCATGTTGCAGTAGTGCCACGCACACGCACGCGTACGATATGGCGCCGCATGGTGTGGATTGGCAGAGTCGTGGGAGCCTGGCAGCCTGGGAGCCTGGGGGCCTGGGATGTGATGTGAGGCTGTTTCAATTGCAAATGAAATATGCAACGCTTGGTCATCCAGTCAGACAGGCCCTCGTCTGTTACACGTAGATCCGTCGTTGATACAGTATCACGCGTAGACGAAATCACGACTATCGTACGACGGAGGTTGATCGCGGTCGTCTCCACCGGCAATACTCTTCTGAGTGGTCCGAACATCCCATCAAATTCACATCCACTCGTCTCCAGATGCTCCGGCAATTACACTCGCCGAGCCGCTGCAGAAGACATGCAATTGCGCGTCCGGAGACGAGAGCGGCATCGCTGGTCGGAGTGCTGCCGCGTTGGTCGTCTACTTATACTGTTGCACAGCTCCTCCAGCACGACGAGTCAACCAAAGGTACCGCGTCCGAGCCAAACGACAGCTCGCGCACTGTCCATGGCTTTGTGCGATCAATAAGGAAACAAAAAAGGGTCGCCTTTGCAACCATTGGCGATGGCTCGACAATATCGGCGCTGCAGGCCGTCCTAACACCAGAACAGGCCAGAGAGTAAGGAACCATGCACCATCTAGGAGCACCAATTCAGGCCATGTCCACTGGCTAATGTTTCATCTGTCTCTGTGCAGCCTCTCCATTGGAAGTGCGGTGAGCATCACGGGCGACTGGAAGCCTTCCCCAGCTGGAAAAGAACAAAGCCATGAGCTTCAAGTCCGCACGGTGAGAGCCATGGGCGACAACGACTCTGCTGTATGGCACCCATCTCGACTGGAAATGATCAGAGCTCACGCATTCAGCAGAAATATCCCATTCAAAAGAAGTATCACACTCCAGAATACCTACGAACACTCCCACATCTGCGCTCCCGATTGCCCATCAACTCGCTCGTAATGCGCCTGCGCTCTCAATTGATCCGCAACTCGACGGCTTTCTTCGACGATCGCCACTTCGTACAGACGCACCCACCCATAATCACATCCTCAGATTGCGAAGGCGCTGGTGAAGTGTTTACAGTGACCGTGGATCCGGAATCCGAGACAAAGGGAACAAAGAAGTCTGAATCCACCAGCAATCAATTCTTTCGCTCTCCCAAGTACCTTACAGTTTCTGCCCAATTGCATCTCGAAGCACTGGCGCAATCAGTTGGCAAGGTATGGACGCTCTCCCCTACTTTTCGTGCTGAGAAAAGTGACACCCCACGTCATCTAAGCGAATTCTATATGCTCGAGGCTGAGCTTTGCTTTGTGGAAGATGTCAACGACGTGATAGATGTTGTCGAGTCTTTGCTCCGAGAAATCTCCTCACAGTTGCAAAAGTCGACTCTCAGTGAAGAAGTAATGTCGGCCTGGTCTAGTCGCTCGCAGGATCAGGACTCTGGTGTGACCCAACACAACCTAACAAAAAGATGGCGAGGTTTGACCGGTGACCCATGGCCTCGCATCTCGTACAAGGAAGCCATCACCATACTCCTAGAAGCTGTGTCGCGACAGCAAATCCATTTCGACTTTCCTCCGACCCTTGGATCTGGCCTCCAAGCCGAGCACGAGAAGTATCTTGCAGAACTTGTCGGCAAAGGCAGTCCCATATTTGTTACAGATTATCCACGTGACATCAAAGCCTTCTACATGGCTCCTTCGAGCCCATCCGGTGGATCTCTGCCAACAGTTGCGTGCTTCGATCTCTTGGTTCCCGAGCTTTGTGAATTGGCCGGGGGATCGATGCGTGAATACAGACTCGATCCGCTTCTCAATGCGATGAACGCTCACGGGTTGCTAAATCAAGCCAACCTGGGACCAGATCTGAGCTCCGGACCCGCCGGGTCTCAGGTCGTTTCACAAGATTTGGCCCAGGGAGTGCATCCAGGACTGGAGTGGTACGTCGATCTGCGGAGGTATGGCAGTGTGCCACATGGTGGCTTTGGGCTAGGCTTTGATCGCCTGCTCAGCTACTTGTCAGGCATTTCGAATATAAGAGACGTCGTTGGTTTTCCAAGGTGGTACGGTCGGTGTGATTGTTAAAATCTTGGAATATGGACGACCACATGGCGCCTGAACTGCCTGTGTCCAACCTCTCACGAGCAAAGTTCAACAAGACAGTGGAATACAGCACCCGGACCCAGTACTCTTTTTGGCCATCGTGTGTCTTCCAGCATGATGCGTGGTCTTAGGACAAACGATTGGGTACATGTGCGGCACATTCTTTCGTACGTTCGATCATCACCAGCCCTCTGTAGCCAGCCGCAAACCAGGTAGCGGGTGCACGCTTTACCAACATAAAAGCGGTCAGAATGCAAGCACAACACTTTCGCCTCGTGAAACCAGGATCTCGCGAATGTGCGACAAGGAATGATCGTACAAACTTTCCTGCCGACAGAGGCCCCTTGCCTTTGTTCTAGCATCACTGTGTATGACACGAGATCAGCCCTGCTTTCGACCTCAGTCATCAATTCTGTTCCCCCTCAACATCAAGAAAGACGCTATTTTCTGAAGCTGATTATTCAACTTCTTGCCAACTCTTCTATAAGTTCCAAGCAGGGATATCATTACTCCCAGCATGAGACGCCGCGTTCAGCTGCGCAACGACTAGATAAAGCCCAGCAATACTTTAATCACGCTCTAGCAGTAAGGGCCTACTGGCTCCTATTGATCATCGGCCGCGTGTTCAGGCTCACAGGTGATAACTTTTGAAATTAGGTCCAACATGTTTCACATCTCCAATGCCCCATTCTCCCAGCGCGATATCTCGGGGTCTCGAAAGTACACTGCTCCGGACTCAAGGCACTGTTTCTGACTTGCGAGGCACGAATCTAGCTTGCTTGATGCAAATCTCCTCATCGATGCTGACATAATTAAACTTCAGGGAAAAAAGCTTGCAAACTCGCTGGGAACTTGGCGATGACACGGTTGAATTGGGGAGGACGGGCGTTGCGGTGCGTTCAAACATGGAAACGGAGCCCAGCGTCTTTGACGATCTCGGATGAGGCTGGATCTGAGCAGGACGGAGGTGATGATGCTTGGGAACTCTTTGGGAAGAACTGTTTGAATTGGTCTGGATAGTTCGCAAATCGAGGCGTCTATCCGACATTTATTTTTCACGTAATTTGAGGCCCACAGCATCCTCGCGGGCTTTTGGGAAACTGCCAGTTTGTTTGTGTTGTATTGACGGAACGCACGCATCATCGAGTCAAAAGTTGCCGATTACCTAGGACAAGAATGCCAACGATGCTTTTGCGGACAATGATCTTTCTCCTAATGTGATATCCACGGTCTAGCCTTCGTCTTTTTGCATCTCCGAGGGCGATCTCGCTCAAAAACACCCAGGAAGAGACGGAGGCCCATGCTCAAATACTCTTGAATCTTTAATACTGCAGCTATTCGACGCACCCCACAGCTAATTGTTCCCTCACTGCCTCGCCGGATCGCTCACGCTCAAATACAATCCTAATCTGACCTGTACCGGCCATCCATCACGTAGCGACCTGCGAATAACCTTTTACACTGGCTGAACAGCTTACATCACGGCCGGGAGGTCTTATGGACTCTCCAGCTGGCATTCCGCAGCCCGCAGAGGAAGAATACGAGTGGGACCATCAGATTAGGGAGAGGGACGAGAACGTTCGCTAACACTTCTATAGCTATGAGTCTTTACCGCCAAACTTCTCGCTCGGTTCCAACATGCTTGCCGGAGCATTCGCTGGCATTGCAGTATGCTTGATGCTGGTTCCAGCTTCCCACCTGGATTCTGACGCTATATAGGAGCATTCTGTCATGTATCCCATCGACTTGCTAAAGGTTGGCCTTCTCTCTCCCAAAGTGACGCCCTGTATCTAATCGCCATCCGTAGACACGAATGCAAGTCGTCAATCCCTCGCCCACCGCCGTCTACTCAGGTATATCGAATGCCATGGTTACAATTACGAGAGTCGAGGGGTTCAGGACATTATGGAGAGGAGTATCGAGCGTGGTAGTGGGAGCAGGTCAGTGCAGGACATAGTTGCGGTCACAACGCCAGATGCTGATACTCATCAAGGTCCGGCACATGCCGTTTATTTCGCAACATACGAGTGGGTCAAGCATGCGATGGGAGGGAATGCTGGACTCAAGACAGACCATCACCCTTTGGCTGCTGGTACGAGACGAACTAGAAACCTTGCAACTGTCACAAACTGACTGATCACAGCCGTTTCTGGTGCTTCCGCAACAATTGCCAGCGATGCGCTGATGAATCCATTTGATGGTAGGGACGCTCACAAGTCAGGCGATATCTCTACTGACTGACAACAGTGATCAAACAACGAATGCAACTCCAAAACTCAGCATACCGGACCATGGCGCATTGCGCAAGAACCGTGTTCAAGAACGAGGGCTTACGAGCATTCTACGTCTCTTACCCTACGACGTTATGTATGACGGTTCCATTCACTGCCCTGCAATTCGTAGCATACGAGTCTTCCTCGAAATTTTTGAACCCAACTGGTGGATATAGTCCTGGCACACACATACTCGCGGGCGGTGTCGCGGGAGGCTTCGCAGCAGCTTTGACGACGCCGTTGGATGTGATCAAGACATTACTACAAACAAGAGGAACAGCCAGGGACGCGGAGTTGAGGAATGTGAATGGCCTGGTCGAGGCGGCGAAAATAATAAGGAGCAGAGATGGATATCGAGGATTCTTCCGTGGACTGAAGCCCAGAATCGTCACGACGGTGCCGAGTACGGCGATCTGCTGGTGAGTGAAGGGATCCATTATGTTCGAGGAGGACGCGCTGACGGCTCCGCGTAGGTCTGCGTACGAAATGGCAAAGGCCTTCTTCATTGCCCGAAACAACGAAGTCTGAAGCTGTTCACGCGCTACATGCTGCAGGAGCTGATGGCTCGACCTACGACATGGACGCGCTTATGGAACGAGGCCGCTCATTCCTACCTTCGATACCCCTTCATTTGGTTCGTGCAAGGTTCTCATATACATCATTTCCACGTAGACGGACTCATCCAACGGATACAATGCGTATTTCAGCCGGAGGTTGTGCAGATAGCGAGTCTCTTTCACATTTACATGGCGAGTTCAGCGCGGAAATAACGACATCGAGTTGGTCTACGGCGGGGCAGGCGGCGTGGAAATGTCTGCTGCAAATCAGAGGTTGGCTCGTTGGCTCCACGGTTCTCGGTTCTGAGGAACACACAAAATTCTGGCGTCGGGCAGCGCACAGAGTGCTTGGTCCTTGTTCTGTTTTGATAGATGATGGATAAATGGAGGACGCTCCCCTTGGTGCGGGGAGCCTTGTTCTCGTATTCTTGCTGTTTGCATAGCCTGCGTCTTGAGTAAGAATGGGGGCTCAAGGCTGTGGCCTCGTTGTGACCATATGCGGTAATCCTTCGTTCCCGGTTTGATTGGGACAACGCATCTCTCGTGCACGGGATCCTGTGCGGATTCTCCCCTCTGAGGCTCTGACTCTGCGGACGGTGCCAGTGCCCTTCGAGTTGCTCTATTGTCATGAAAAGTCCCGATTTCTCGGGATGTCTGGCTTCGAGTGAGAGGACATGACGCACGTCTTCAAGCAACTGCAATGCATTTGGCGCTTCTCGACAACACAACTCAGCCTCATAGAGTACGCCCGGGACCAGCACGCTGAGCCTGCAGAGACAAATACAGCAAAGGGCAAAGGCATGAGCCTCCCCATGCAATCGCTCCTCTGCCTGCCATTTCCCCGCCCACAACAGACACTCCACCATGATGAGGGCCAAGCCAGCGAACGCCATGCAGAAGACGTACGATGACTGCTACCTCGTATGCTCGACCGCCGTATACTTCGAGAGCCAGGTCTGTAGTCGCGCGCTGCATTGTGGTTGCAACTGACAGTCATGCCCGAACAGAGAAACGAAGAAGAAGCCCTGCGATCATGGAAGAACGCCCTGGATCAAATCTACTACCATAATGCCTACCGCATGCCCTCAAACTACTCCCCCAAGTCCGAGACGGAGAAGGCACTGTTCGACTCACTAAGATCCATGGAACTACAATGTAAAGAGAGAGTGGATCTGCTCGAGGCATTAAAGAGTAGCAGGGACGAAGCCAACATAGCCGGCAAGAGTTCTTCTAGAGAAAGCCTTGCTCCATCGCCTCATGCCTCGAATGGGTATTCACAAGAGACAGGAGGCGCGTGGCTTGGGGAAGGGACAGTTCCGCCAATGGACTACACATACCTGACACGACCGCCATTACCACTACGGCCCGCAGTGCCAACGAGAATGAAGAGTGGAGGAAGTGATAGAGCTGCTCGCAAGAACTCACTGCCGCAGAGCGAGCCAAGTCTCCCAGCCTTGACTCCAGTGACGAGTATTTCACAGGCGAGGAAGTCTAGGACACCAAGCCCAGAAAAGAGGACTATGCTGAAGTCGCTGCGGCCACCTGGAAAGGAACGGACCTCTTCGTCTACGAAAGTGTCGCAGAGCCCGCGACGGCCAAATGGATTTGTGGCCTCGGCAGCAAGTCAGGCATGGATGTCTACAAATTCAAGATTAGAGGGAAACGGCGCATCTATACCTTCAGCTGCGCCTGCAAGGCTGGCTCCGAATCGACCAGCCGAGAAGACTCGTAAGTCGTCAGACTCTGCCAATGCCCTGAGCTACAGAAGCGAATACCCGGCATCTCAGACAACAAACAAGATAGCGTCAAAGGAAGCTATAGAGACAGCGCGGAGAAAACATGGTCTCGGTCGCACTTCACGATCTCCGTACAGATCCCCACAGCCAGACCAAGACCGCGACGATCCCAGCGATGAGTATGCTTCACCGCAGCCCAACGAGACTCGGCGCATGAAGAGCAACAGAAGCTCAGCTGAGAATAACAACCCACGATCTCCTCCGACACCTCCAGCACCAAGAGTTTCGCGGCGGCCCCTGCCAGGACCATCAAATACACAAGAGCCAGCCTCAGGAAGCGGCAGTAAACCTAGACCGCCACGCCAAAGCCGTGGCCTGACATCGAGTAGTGCAGACGAGAGATCAAGACGACGACAACTAGAGGCGTCTTCTCCGATTGCCGTTCCTGTCGATGCATCATCATCTGCTGTTGCCACCTCCGACGACGACGAGGGCGATACAAGTGATCCTGCTGAAAAGGCCCGACAGTCACGCATAGATGCGCTGATGAAAAAAGTTCCAAAGGGAGTGGACGAAGCTGCTGCTAAACAAATTTTCAACGAAATTGTTGTTCACGGCGACGAAGTGCATTGGGATGATATTGCAGGGCTCGACATTGCCAAAGATGCACTGAAAGAAACGGTTGTGTATCCATTTCTGAGACCAGACCTGTTCATGGGTTTGAGGGAGCCGGCAAGGGGAATGTTGCTGTTTGGACCGCCGGGAACGGGAAAGACGATGCTTGCTCGAGCTGTGGCAACCGAGAGCAAGAGCACCTTCTTCGCCATCAGTGCGAGTTCATTGACCAGCAAGTTCCTGGGCGAGAGTGAGAAGCTTGTTCGGGCACTTTTTGGAATCGCAAAGGCAATGGCACCGAGTATCATCTTCGTTGACGAAATCGACTCGCTTCTTTCTGCGAGAGGGGATTCGGGTGAACACGAGGCGACGAGGAGGATCAAGACTGAATTTTTGATTCAGTGGAGTGATCTTGCTCGTGCTGCTGCGGGCAGGGAACAGAGTGCGCAGGAGAAGGAGAGAGGCGATGCCAGTAGAGTGCTGGTGTTGGCTGCTACGAATCTACCGTGGGCTATTGATGAGGCCGCTCGTAGGAGGTTTGTGAGGAGACAGTATATCCCTCTGCCTGAAGATGAGGTTAGAGGGCGGCAATTGAGGACATTACTTGGGGCGCAGAAACATAGTCTAAGCACGAGGGACATTGAGAAGTTGGTCGCTTTGACTGATGGTAAGTCCAACAAAGAAGTTGCCTCCCCTCCCCTTCCCTTGGTGCTCAGCACTTCAACTCACCTCTTCATAGAGGCATCGACTGTCACTGACGCGTGTGGTACAGGGTTTTCAGGCTCGGACATTACATACCTGGCCAAAGACGCTGCGATGGGACCGCTAAGGAGTCTGGGCGATAAGTTGCTGAACATGACGATGGACGATATTCGACCCATTGAGATGAAGGATTTTGTGGCAAGTTTGAAGACGATCAGACCCAGTGTTTCCAAACAGGGGATGGAGAGGTTTGAGGAGTGGGCTAGGGAGTTTGGGGAGAGAGGCGGTTAGTGTTGTCGACTTTTTCTTCTGTTCTGTTGGTCGCGCGGACTGTGGTTTGCAAGCTTGTGTGGGAGGTGAGAGAAGGTTATACATGGCATCTTCCATGAACATGCATGCAAACAAGGACAGAATTGCATTGGTTGGATCAATCGATCCAATTTAGTTTGGGTATATACATACGTGTGCCGTGCTGTTATTATTATTGTCATCATCAAGATTTTGCAACATGTAGCAGATCCCTCGCGATCAGATCAAAAAGCAATGAAGGATATACTACCACCGGATCAGACCCTTTGCAGACCAGGCCAGGACGCTAGAAATATGGAGTAAACACCAACCTTTTTCCAAAACTTGGGAGGGAAATTGTCCATCGCGCGATATATATTGCGGAATCCCTTACCTATCCATCGCTTTTGATGATATTGGCCAATGTATTTCCTCTTCCTGAATGTGGATCTTTCCATGTTTACCCCCCTCCCTCCGATGCATGCTTCTTCCCCTTTTCTCGGATCTCTTCGTTCCTTGATCGAGTGTTGAGGCTATGCCTGTCGAGAGAGGAGAGAGACTCAAGCATGACTCCCATCTGATCTAATCTGATCCAATCTGTACACAACACATGTAATAAATGATACACCGTCGCTGCCGTCTAGAGTATCTACGCAAACCATGCAATCCGCCACGCTATGCACAAAACCACTGATGATGCCTTTTGTTGTATCTTACAGGAGAGAGAAATCCTCCTTTGCTTGCACTCACTCTTTCTATAGCTAGGCAGGCATGCTCACCGGCTTCCTTTCTATCCCTATCCTATCCCTTTCTACCTGCGATCCCGCCCGCCCACCGTCGAAACGATGGAGGTCTCATAGTTTCCTCTTCTCCTCACTTTCCTCGTAAGCTTGGATCTGATCTCCGACTTCGAATTCGGTCCATCCTTCAAAGGACAGACCGCATTCCGTCCCCTTGCGCATCTCGGTAACGTCCTTCTTCACGTTTTTGAGGGAACTCAGTAGACCTGTCGTGCACGTTAGTGAACCGGTCGTACCGTGTATCAGCTCTGACTCCAACCAAACCGGCCAGCCGCATATGGACAGATGGACAGCATGAACGGACGGGCGAAAAAAGAGGTAAAAAAAACATACCATCAAAAACCACAGTCCCCCTTCTCAAGACCTTGACCTTGCTCGTCCTGGCAAGAACACCGTTACGAACCTTGCAACCCGCAACGGGTAACTGTTTCTTCCCTTTTATCGTGATTCTAAACTCTTGCGCTATTTCCGCTTCCCCAACGACCCTCTGTACAACAAGCGGTGGCAAAGCGTCTGTCAACAACGTCGTCACATCCTCCGTCAACCGATAGATGATACTCTGATCGATAATCTTGACGCCCGCCTTTTCTGCTTGTACGGCAAGGCGTGCGTCAACGGTGGTGTTGAATGCGATGATGTGACCCTGGGCTGTTGAAGCGTGCTCGACGTCGAATTGGGTTACGCTTCCCACGCCAGAACGGAGGACATGAGGCTGGATTTCATTGCTGCCGATGGCGGAGATGGCGTTTATGACTGCCTCGACGGAACCAGAGACATCGCCTTTGACGATGAAGTAAACTTTCTTCGTTCCAGCTGTTGTTCCTTCTTCCAAAGCATTGGTTTCATCATCGGACACTTCAATGCCTTCAGTTCTCATCTTTTCAAGCGCTTCCTCTCGCTCACGTTTTTGTTGTTCGAGTTTGCGTGATTCGTTGATAGCTTCCATGTCTGTGGCGAGACCGATGCGTTCATGTTGTGCTTCGCGATAGTCGATTACTTTCGATGCTTTTTGTTCGTCCGGTGCTTGGAGGACTTCATCACCTGCTGCGGGTTGTCCTCGCCATCCGTCTACCTCGACAGGCGTACCTGGCTCAGCTTCAGAAACAGCGATGCCAGCCTCGTTTCTCAGGCTTCGGACACGAGCAAAGGTCCGTCCGGCCACGATGATATCGCCTGGTCGGAGAGTGCCCCGGCGAACCAATACTGTGGCGACTTTTCCAGCTTTTTTGGTTGCAGATTCGAGGATCCATCCTTCTACATTGCCGTCACGAGGCGCTCTATGGTCGAGGATCTCGCTCAGTGTGACAATGTTTTCTTCGAGCACATCCATTCCCTGACCAGTCTTACCGCTGACGGGGATAGCTTGCACATCTCCACCAAATTCCTCAACTTCGACCCCATGTCTCGCAAGGTCTTCCTTGACCTTTTGAACATTTGCGTCGGGCTTATCGATCTTGTTCAAGGCAACGATCATTGGGACATTCGCACTTCGAGCGTGCTTGATTGCTTCCAGAGTCTGAGGCATGACGCTGTCGTCTGCAGCCACTACAAGAATAACAATGTCCGTCACATTGGCCCCTCGCTCTCTCATCGACAGAAAAGCAGCGTGACCTGGTGTGTCGAGAAATGTGATGACCTTGCCAGAGCCCATCTCGACAGTAAAGGCTCCAATGTGTTGCGTGATACCACCATGCTCAGTCGCCACAATGGACGACTTGCGGAGATAATCGAGAAGTGTGGTTTTGCCATGATCGACGTGACCCATGATCGTGACAATCGGCGGTCGTGTCGGGAATTGCGACATGTCTTCTGGTAGAGGTTCAGGAACGAGATCAACTCCATCAACAATCGTCTCTACTACTGGTTCGAAGCCATATTCCATCGCGATAAGTCCAGCGTTCTCGGCTGACAAAACATGATCGTGACCGATGTCTGAGAATCCCATCTCTTCCATTCTTTCGACGAAATTCTCGTATCGAGCTCCCAATTGATGCGCCAGGTTGCTGACACTGATAAATTCGGGAAGATGTATGGGCTTCATCTTCCCAGCAGAAACTCGCTTCTTATATCGATCTCTGGCCCTCTTGCGATCTCGTGCTTCTTGTATCTTCACCTTGAGGGACTTCTTCCCTGATGGCGCCTCGTCTGCATCATCATCCCATTCATCCCTTCGTCTCTGTTTTCCCTTGGCTCTTCGTGGAGCTCGTTCAGGTTCGTCATCGTCATCCTCTTCTCTGCGTCTAGAGCGTCGACGCCTGGGTCGAAGTTCCTCTTCTTCATCTTCTTCGGCTCGCCCCCGTCGCCCTGCGGTCCTATCATCACTAAACGCACTTCGCCTATAGGGATCCCCGTCTCCTTTCTGAATGGTGGACGCACGGTCCGGTCTTTCGTGCGGCTTTTGTTCTACGGCCTCGTGCCCAGCGCTATCTTTATTTTCCGGAGATGTCCGGCGGACCATCTTTGGGTGCGACTCTGCATCTGTCGACGCTGAGCCATGTTGCGGAGTCTTTGGGATAGGAACTTTCTCTGCTAGTGATGATGAAGTGCTTTGCGCTTGCTCGGAATCTTGGACAGCATTCTGCCGTGGTTCGCTCGCTGGGTTCAACTCATCGTCGGCTAGCTCTTCGATTCGCGGTGGTAGTTTTTCTCCAGGAGCCAAAGCTGCAGAAGTTGCGCGTGCGGCCTTGAGCGCCCTCAGATTCTGTTCTGCAACTGTAAGACTGTCGTCCCGGATAGTGGTGGTTCTCCGATTGAGGCTCGAGTCCCCTCTATCATCGATGGTCCGCTTTTTGCACATCGGCTCCGTATGCCCTTTTTCACCACAGTAACTGCAAACAATGTTTGTGCCTCGGTCTGTCAAAGGCCTGTAGCCTTGAGTGACAGGCCTCTTCACGCTGATGTCGCCAAATGGGTCTTCCCATGTCTGAGAAGGACGATTGGTTACTTTTGATGCTGGAGGGGGCGCAGGCGCAGCATTTTCAACTCGGGCTGGCTGATTTTGAGGTGCGCGTCTGCGAATGCTCCATTGCGAGGTTACGTTGGGATCCAGATCTTCCCCGCCAGAAGTGGCAGCAGGCGAAGCATACGGGATTCGTCTGATCACCGTTTGCCCATTTCCTTGCCTATAATCTGTGTCTTGCGTGTTCCTCGCTGATGCACGCGAAAGCCTGTCGAGGTGGCCATTGAGTGTCCTTTCATCTTTTACGTTGCCCAACGCTTGAGGCTCGGGCCTTTGGCCACGAGATTCTTGGAACCGTATGTTGGGAGAACCAGACCCACGATTTCCCAGTTGCCACCTCGGAGGTCTATGGTGCTGACGTGTGGGGGGCGGTTCGTCGTCGAGGCCAAGCAATGCTCGACTGTCCAATATTGAGGCAGGATTTGCAGGCAAAGGACGTGTCGGGGCGCCCGTAGTGACATTGTCTTTTCCTGGTTGCGGTTGGGCCGGTTTGTCTAAAGGCGCAGGTCTGCCAAAGGCTCCAGGACGACCAAATGTCCCTCGTCTTCCAGGCGGGCCCACATCATAATTGCGGCACTGGCTCGCATGGACAGGCCAATTGATAGGGCAGCGTGCTGGGCTTGGTATAGTCCGTATTGATTTCTGGGACTGTATTAGGGAGATATTCGGGATCCGCAGCTGTTCCGTGGCTCTGAATAGTCGTCCATGGTGGAACGGCACTCGACCTCCTGCTCTTGAGGATGCTAGATGCTGCACATGGGCATTTCTGCGTTCCTTTTCAATAGCTCTTCCTGAATGGCGCCGGTGATAATTCCTTCGTTGCGAGGATGTTCGCCTTGCAGATATGGAAGCGGGAGACGGAGAGGCGCACAACACACAGATACTTTGCGTCGATGTGGCCTAGATTGGGTCAGCCTCGCCGTGATTGATTCCGTCAGCTGTACTGACCCCCAATGTGGTTGCGCGACGCATTCTCAGATGTATATTTCTGTGCTCAAATCATGCTGCCCAAAAAGTTTGGAGACGGGCCAAGACGGCGCGGCAATTAGGCGCCATCTCGGCAGTCCACAAATGGCAATAGATAGTATCATCGCCCACCTCTATCCTGCGTCTCACACTATCTATTCAGTTGCTGTGTCCGGAATCACTCGTCACTCATCCTCTGTCTTCGTGCATGCCAGGCCGGGATCCGGGCATCATTCGCGCTCTCCTTCCCGTCCGTCGTAGTCATCCAAGCTTCTCTGCGTCCTGCAATATCAACTGGAACTCGAACAACAACTTACCATCACCAACATGGACGCCCAGCCCCAGCAGTCGCCAACAGCCTCCCGCTTGCTCTCTCTGCCGGCTGAGCTTCGTCTTCAGATCTGGGAGCTACTGCTCGCTGCATTTCCCAGGACCGACAACATCACAACAGTATCTCGCATGTGCTCTTCCCAGCTCGGAACCATACATGGCACAGCTGTTTCGCACGACTGGGGTGAGAACTGCGTCTGCAACGCTAGGAGCTTCTACCTACTCGGTAACAACAAACCTCTGTCCCCAGCTCTCCTTCAAGTGAATCGTCACGTGTACGAAGAAGCACTGCCATGCCTGTATCGGAACCGAACCTTTTCCATAGACCCTAATCGAACTTATGAAACTTTGCACGACAAGATCTGCGATTCATGGTTCCTGCTGGACCGGTTCCTTGCTGGACTCAGCGATAGATGTCGATCAAACATTCAAAGCGTCAAAATACCCATGCTGCTCAGCAAATTCGAGGTCTACGGCAGTCGTCAGGCTTTCTACTCCATCGCCTCTCGCCTTTCGGCCTTGAAATTCGTCCAGTTGGAAGTATGCCCCAGTTCTGTACGAGAAACCTCGAACGACAACGACGACGCTTTTATCGATCATCTGGCAGAACTTTTCCCAACGTCAAAATACTGGCTGGGGCCTGTCATGGCCTTCGATGCCCCTATCAAAATCGTAGTAATTGGCCAAAAGGATCGCAGGGCCGACCCTAGCATCACTAAAGCTTTTCCCAGTATGTTTGACGATTCGAGGCATCCGCTCGAGGTTTCGGTCTGGCACCAGCTGCTTCCTTTGAGATTCAAAAGAGAAAGCCGGAAAATTGCAAGGATTCGCATGGCCCTCGGAGCGCTTGATTATGCAGATTGTGCAGGCTTAGATGACGCGGAACTGGACAATGATTGAGGTGGAGGATGCCACCCTCTTTGGCCGGTTATCTTTGGAGAAAGGGATAGAATTTACGCCTTCGAACCGAACTCGTCACAGCTTAGTGGGAAATCCTTTTTGCACGATCCCCTGGTTCATGACAGTCTCCTCCGCGAATGGACAGCTTGACTTTGTAAATAGATCGGTCTTAATTCAATGTCAACGCCGCTGTGTTTTGGGCAAGTGCCATGAAATCAGCTATGTCCATCGAGACAATGCCATCTAAAAAAGCAAATACGACGACCGATACCCCATCATATGATCAAGCGTTGGGCTAAGTCGCGTCAAAGCTCGTCTCCCGCATCTCCTCCGCAAAAACGCGTCCCTTCCCTTTGCTTCTTTCCCTCTCACTCATCGTCGTTTCAACAGCAGAAGCAAGGTCGCCCAATGCAATAACCAGTTTTCCTGCTGCTCCTGTGTTTTTTTTTTTGGACACGAAGCCTTTTGCGCCAGCGCAGAATTTGTGACCGTGGTGACTTGATGCTGAGAAGAAGAGGGATTGGCCAAGGCGACGAAGACGAGGGAAAAGGGCATCGTTGTGCTGAGCACTTTTAGATGGAAGCTGAGGAGTCGAACTGCTCGTTTTTCAATGGGGAAAGATGTCATTGAGGGGTTTAGGGAGAAGAAGGGGAAGTGGAGGGTTTATCTTTGGAGAATGGATGTATGGGAGAAGGTTACGGATGGCGTGAGTATTGATAAGATCAAGGAGGAGGAGAGGATATGGGTGTAGCATCTCCTGTGTTTCAAACCATCGTAGGTGGAGAGGTCGCATCTACCAAGGGATCCCCTATGGGAGGTCAATCTTTCTCACCCATCCACACCTCGCACGCCTCGTAAACAACCCTCTGTCCCTCAAACGCCATGGTCCCCTCAAAAACACCCTCGCACTCTGCAAACTCCCCGCGATAAAGAAACCCGTTGAACTGGGTTTCTCTCCCAACACGAATGGTCCTGGCGCTCTCTTCGTCAACAGCAAGTTACTCATCTCCTCCATCCCCTCTCTAACACTCTCCCACACACACCCTCTATTTCCATCGAGCAGGGATTCGAGAGCACACCCCGACGCTTCTTCACGGGACTTTCGAACGTGCCAAGGACTCGATTTTCCCACCGAGCTCTGAAGACACGGGGACAGCCGGCTCTGGATACGTCTCTTCAAGGAATTCTCGTAGTGGGCATGGAACCTGATCCATCGTGTATGTCGAGGTGAGAACAGGATGATTTCGGGGTCTGCTTTGGTTGCCATGGCGTCGTTTGATGCTTGGATGATGCGTTGGGTGAGTGGTGCGAGTTTAGTGCTCGATCAATAGTCAAGACATCCTATTACAGGATAGGTGAAGTGGGAAGCTTGGCCGTGAGCCTGTGGGGAAGCTGTTCCTGAAATACCAGTATCTTGCGCGTGCCGGTAAGGGGAGGCCGCGCCGCAGTGTCTAATTCTGGCTTGGATGATGGTGGTTACAGCGACGAGGGGAGAACTGAGGAGGAGGACGAGGCAGCCTTGTACGACCTCGGTCTGATGTATTATACCGACTCGGAAGTCCGCTGATTTACATCCCTCCCGGACCGCTAACGGGAGGGTAACGCTGCCAAGTATCACCACCATACTGTGTGCAGAATGAGGGCGAGCTGATTGTGGAGAGGTAGCCGCAAGGATTGTCATCATGTCAATAGGGGTGTTCGGTACTTGATGTATCTCCAACCTCGTACGGGTTAATGAGAATTAGCATAGTTCAAGATGGTCGTCGAGTTTGGTATCTGTGCAAGAGTATTCCGTTCTGCTGTAAGAAATTGTGACGATTCAAAATCCTGACTATCTTCGTTGCTTGAGGGTATTTCATCTCTCGAACGGGCGTGACAACCTCAACCAGGCAGTGGTTTCTCGTACAAAGCATCCCATGGCAACATACTTTGTGCTGCTCTCCTTCTTCGCCGAAGATCACGACACTCCATCCCAGCCCTTGTAATTCTCCTTGCCCATCGGGATCTCAGCAGCACCCATAGGAAGATCACTCTCGTCGACCGTCCTCTTCAATGGATCTCTAATCCCCAATTCCGCCCTACTCTCGACAAGCGCCTTGATTAACCCAACCGCCACGCCCTTCCCCTCCTCAACCTGTTCCTCGCCAGTCAAAAGCGGCACGTGCAAAAACATGACTGGCCTCTCCTCGGCCTCTTTCCTCCAAAACCAACTCATGCTCATGTAATAAATGAAGCCGCAAAGGAAGTTCCCTGGATCAGAAGATGGCCTGACGTCAATCGTTGGGCTAGGAAGATGTCCCTTCCATCTCTCGTACACATCTTCGATATCGAATGTTGGTTTGAGGAACTGCGGAAATTTGAGAAGAGGCCATAGCTGATCTGTCTTCTCCTGGCTGAAAATTTGATTGTCGACATCGCGGCCGGTCCAGTAAGGTGATCGAGGGGATTGGCGTTCAAGAGTGTAGAAGGGACGGCCAGCTGCAAGGCCGATGTGTACGATTATGTCTGGCTGTTTTTCGCCTTCAGCCGGGGCCAGGATTTTTGGGACGAGGTCGAGAACGGTTTGGTAGGCTACTCTAATTGGGTGTGGGTGCTTGATGATGCGGATTTGGGGGCTACTGGATGTTGATGGGAGAATGTCTGGAAGGATTGAGGCGATGGACCAGGAGGGGTTGATTGGGACTTGGTTGAGAAAGGGCTGGATGGTTGGTTAGTGAATAACATGCGTGCTTCGCACATGGTAATTGGTTTCATGAACCAGTAAAGATTTGACGACGACGACGACGACAACTGATCTTCTAGAGTGTAAGGATAAGAATCATCGCACATACAGATAATGTACGTCTTCGCTGCTTGACAGTGTCGGAATTGCAGAGGTATACACGTGCATACGTTGGTGCTCCAAGGCTTGCATCTGATGGATGACGGTCGAAGAATTGAGCCAAAGAAATGAAGCAAATTGTGACGTTCGGACTTACCCCATAGCCAGTCACCAGTACTGTCACCTCTCTCTCCTCATCATGAGCATTTCCCACGCCATTCAATGGTATCTGCACGCTCGAGTCGCCCATACTGACCGGGTACAAGAGACTGATATTTTGCTTTGGGCCAGAAGTTCACTCTTTTCAAGGACTCGAAGATTGGGAGGGAAAAGAGTCCGGCTGGGAAGGAGGAAGCAGCCAGAATCAGTTGTACGGTAGCACTAAAGTTCTTAAACCCAAGTGCAGAGTGCTATCGCGACAAGACGCGCGGCAAAGGACTGACGGGTGGCGACAAGGCGAAGTCGATGTTTGTTGCGGAACCGGCAACCAGGTCTCGTACATCGGGATGAAATGAGGGAGCATTTCATCTGGGAACAAGACTCGAGGTGATAGTAGTGAAGTCTTTCCCTGACGGGCACGGAGTGGTGGATATCATGTACCGATTCCGGGTCGGGCGAAACCCCTGTCGAATTTGTTGTCCTGAGGCTACTCAGCTAGTGCCTGATCCCGATGGAACTCATCCGATGGTCACTGACAGAGATCCGACATTACACCTTCCGATGTTTCCTGTGGCACTTCCATTTCTACCAATGAGTGCTGGGAGACCTCGTGGCCCCAATGCTGTCGATGATTTCAGGTCACTTGATGAATATACGTCTGCTAGGCTAGCTCACTTGGTCGACAGATCGCGGCCTTGTCTCTATTCCCCTCTTGTCTTCGGCAACATCATCGCTGTTATCGGCACCCTCAGGAAACAGTCCATGAGTACTTGTATCGTCTCAAGCTAAGATTTTCACTGAATTCCATCTCTTGCTTCCTTCATTTCTTGAACTGAACTTCTTTTCAGACTTGGTTTGAATCAGCTGTACATCTGCTTGAATCTTACCACAGCCACAGCTCGCACAGAATGTCGTCCTCAGAGTTTGCCCAACCTCCAAACAAGCCTTTCCACATAGCAGTAGTGGGGGGAGGCATCGCGGGCCTCACGCTTACCCTCGCTTTGCTCAAGAACCGCGTCCCTGTAACCCTCTACGAAGCGGCTGCCAAATTTGGTGAGATAGGTGCCGGCGTCTCCTTTGGTCCCAATGCCTCCCGTGCCATGAAACTGCTCTCTCTGCATGTCTACAATGGATTTCAACACAGAGCTACATTCAATCAAAGTGAGGACAAAAAGGGCTATTGGTTCAGCATACAGTACGGCGAAGATCTGGGACAAGGGGACCTCATCACGGAACTGCCATGCGAAGGTGGACACGCTGCTGTTCACCGAGCACATTTCTTGGATGAGCTTGTTCATTTGCTGCCTGAGGGAGTTGTTAAATTCGGGAAGAGAGCGATTGTTACTGAGCAAGTCGCGGATGGTGTGACCATCAAGTTCCAAGATGGGACGGAGGCCAAACATGACGCAGTGATTGGGTGTGACGGGATCAAGAGCAAAATGAGGATCTGCCTGCTTGGAGAGAAAGATCCAGCCAGCAAGGCGGAGTATTCGGGAAAGTATGCGTACAGAGGACTCATACCCATGGACAAGGCGAAGGAGTTGCTTGGAGAAGAAAAGGCACAGAACTCGCAGATGTACTATGGAAGACATGGACACATGTTGACGTTCTCGATTGAGAAAGGCAAGACCATGAACGGTAAGTCGGTTTGTGGTTTCGGAATCGCCCATCCATCTGACAAAATGATCCAAGTTGTCGCCTTCTCCTCCTCCGAGTCCTGGGACTCTAAAGACTGGGTCGTCACCGCGGACAAGGAGAAGATGTATTCCGATTTCTCCTCCTGGGGCCATACCGTCCGTAGCATCCTCTCCCTCGTGCAAAAACCAGACATCTGGGCCCTCTTCCAGCACCCAGACGCTCGAACATATCACGACGGCAACGTTGCACTCCTCGGGGACGCAGCGCATGCCACCACCCCGCATCAAGGCGCAGGAGCAGGCATGTGTATTGAAGACAGTTACATCATGAGCAACTTGTTGGGAGAAGTACAGGACAAGAAAGACATTGCGAAAGCATTCGCAGTATACGATCAGGTGAGGCGGCCGAGAAGTCAGAAGTTGGTCAAGACAAGTCGAGAGGCTGGAATGCTGTATGAGATGGAGTTGGTAGGGGAGGACAGAGAGAAGATCAGGGCGAACCTGGAGAGCAGGATGAAGTGGCTGTGGGAATATGACATCGAGGCGGAGCTGAAAGAAGCGAAAGAGTTACTGAAACAAGTGACCGCATGATCTGTCGCGTACGGGACCTGGGCACAGCCGTCGTTGTTGACATCCGACCGCTAGTGAGCTGGCGAGATGGCGAAGCTCTGAAGAATTGAATAGACAAAGCATTCCGTTCGGGTCCGTCATACTCGTCTGTACTGTAACCCCACCTACAATCCACACGCGTGCTTCTTTCACACCCAGCAAATCCCTCTCGCTATCTGGGATCTATCCGTGGACTGCTGCGAGTACAGATTTGAATCCCTCGCGTTCCGCCATGCCATCAGTGTGCACTTTGTAGGCTTTGCTTGAAGTCGCTTCTACGCTGGAGGCTGCGGCTGCGGTTGCGGTTGCGGTTGCGTCGGCCACACATTCTCAAAATGAGAATTTGGGCAGACGCCCCCCCTGTCAAACTACGTACGTCCATGACGGGACGTTGCGGTGGGGGTGTGGAGGTACATACTGGACGTAGGCACGTACGCTTTGGAAGTGGATTTGCAAGGTCCGTGATAGATGGAAGCCCCGGGTTGCCAGAGGCCTATCTATCGACGTCCACCTGCCGATAGAAAGGCATGATGGAGCTGTTGTTTCTGTAGAAGGGCAAGGGCCATTATTCATCAGATGTGGATGGCAGAAAGGGTTGAGGTACCTATCCACCTTGCCCGATGTCAAGTAAAGCACGGGCAGATTCAATTCACGCACGACATCTCGTCCGAAATGGACAGCGTCTCGACGACGAAGATGATTGATCGGGCCCGTCTATCTACCGCTATGCCGTGCGTGGACCATCTCACATCGAAGAGAGATGGCGAGGCGTTTCGGAGCAGTGACAACACTCTCACCGAAAGAAAGGGGCTCAAAAAGAAAGTAAAGAAGGGAAGATATCATGATTACACCACCGACCTCTGTTGACCTCTGTTGAGCCTTCTCAAGCTCTTTCATACCTCACCAGAATACGTCCCTTAGACATTGTGGAGCAGAGCTCTACCAAGTTTACGCCACTACAGAATATCAGTACAAAGCCAGTTCAATGACGGTGACAGTGTCAACACACCTGAGCCCATCCTCCCTCATCTCGCCTCTCCATCTCCTTGGATGGCAGAGGTGAAGATGTCGGAGAGGTGTAATATCCATACTCAGACGTGGTATTGACCAGCGGAGCACTGCCGCTCGGACTAGACGGCGAAGTCAATGTCAAGAACGAAGTTGGTACATCGGTGCTGGCTGGAGTCGGTGTCGTGAACATGTTTGCCGTGCTTGTGGACTCTGGACCTATGGTTGTTTCCGCTGGGACGGTGAGGAATGATTTTGAAGTATTGGTGAGGGTTGATGGCAATGCAGTCTCGCTTGGCAGCGGTGAAGCTGTCAGGGAAGTGGACGACTCTTCGAGCGCAGAGGATGGGATAACGGGAGACACTTCTGTCGAGCTGGGATTCTCAATCGAGATGGTGTCAGTTGGAACCTCCCTTGTTGAATATGTCGAGGACGATCGTTCGTAGGAGTGCATATACGAAGGATAGTAGTAAGTGGAGGGAGCTGACGAAACTGCAGGTGGGAAACCACTTGATCCAACGGCCAGAGGTGCAGATGTTGACGACTCCGAGGAAAGGGTGTTGGTAACAGGGCTGCCTTCAGTTGAGGATGGAGTGTCAGGAGTCAACGGAAGCGAAGTCAGTGAGGTGGTATCCGAGGGCAAGACTGTCGGGAAGGTCTCCGTAGGCGCCTCTGTCGTCGAAGGCAGGACCGTGGGCGATTCCTCAGTCTCGGTGGACTCACTGGTAGTTGAGGGGAAGATGATGAATGAAGACTCTGTCTTTTTGACCGTCGTCGAAGATGAGACCGTGTTTAGTGTCTCCGTCTTAGTAGGGACGTTTGTCGGTAAGATGGTAGGGAAAGTTTCCGTCTTGACAGAGATCGATGGTATGATGTCAGTCCAAGAAGCTGGAATTGATACCGAAGTGGGCTCGGACGAGGTGAAAGTGCCGTTGGTCGCAGTCGCAAGAAATCCAGATGAAAGACCAGTACCTGTGGCAGAGGCACTCCCAGTACATGTAGTATCACTAGAACCCCGGATCAGAACGACACTTTCGTCCGGACATGAACTAACATACCTCTCAGACGTTGCGGTAATCGGATTGCCAGAAGTGCTCAGTGAAATCTCGCTAGTGAATGGTGGTACGTCAAGGCTGGAACTTGAAGATGGGATTACAGGAGATGCTTCGGTAGAGCTTGAAGTCACCGCAACATCAGTCGACAATGAAATAGATCCAGTGGGGAGAGGCGTCTCTTGGGCGTAAGTCGAATTTGGATAATAGCCGTACCCTGATGAGTATGAGGAAGAAATCCTGGTTGTGCTGATGCCGGTCGAGAACGTGACCGGACTGTCCAGTGTGCTTGATGGGGTAGGAACTTCGCCTGTAAAGCTCAGTGTCGACGTCGAAATCGAGTTCCCTGGAGTCTTTGATTCCGAAGGAAGATCGACGGTAAAGCTGATGGTGCTAGTCTCGCTGGACAACGTGGTCGGGCTCTCCAGCGTCTTTGTGTCTGTGAAGTTCTCACTCAGGGACGTAACAGGAACCTCTGAGCTCTCTGTCATTGGGGCTGTGGGAGTGTAGATACTTAGAGTTGAGGAGGGAGAGGTGAGCGTGACCGGAGTCTCGGACAGAGTGACGGTGGGCATAGACTGCTGGCAACCACCTAAAACGGGAGTAGTAGTTGGGAGCCCAGCAGAATCGGTGGTGAGAAGGCCAAAGGTTAGCTGGATGCACGTCCCTGTGGAAGACTCCTCTGGTGAGGAATCGCCGGTCGCTGAAATCGGTAGCTCCGTGATGGAGCTGGAGTTCAGGGTGAGAGTGACAATGTGCGACATGGTTTGGCTGAGTGTGATGGTTGCTGTCTCGGTCGTGTCGATGGCCTCTGAAGAGCTGGACGGGATGACGGGGGACGCTTCGGTGCTGTTCGGTGCGAAGCTTGACGAAGCATCGGGAAACACAGCACTCGTGCTGGGTGTACCAGTAGAGAGCGGTACCGAGCTAATAGCTGAGCCCGAGTATGATTCAGAATAGCCATATCCATAATCCTCAGGACTACTGTAGTGTCGGTCTGTGGTAACAGTTTATTAGCGCGATGGACTGGGCTTAAGGTAGGTACAGTGTTTGAAGTGTCAACGCAAGCGTCATCACTTGGTCCTACATCTGGAAAGGGGTGTGTGCTCCGGGAAGGTTGAACAGTGATTGACGTTTACACAAATCCGCACGCTTACTTGAGCCACAATGAATGACAAGCAAGTAATGCAACACGCTGCGGCACAATGAGTACGCGAAGAAAGGCTGAATTGAATCATTCACCATGCCGTGCCAAACGCCAATCTTGGCTGATGGACTGAGAGAATCCACTTACAAGGAATGGGGTCTGCTCCAATGGCCGCCGTAATTGCTGCAACTACAAAGAGCTTCATGATGGCTGGCAGGAGGTCGAACTGGTGACTAGGAAGAGCTCAGGACCGGCCAAGGAAGTGAAGGGAAATTGTTAACGAAAGTAAATCCAGAAGATGAACATGACAAGCGATATAGAAAAAACCGAGAATGTAGCACTCTTTATAGGGAAAGCCACAATCTCTAGACCAGCATTCTTCTGTCATCAGTCGATCCATCGTTGTGACATGCACAAGGCCGGGCATGATGCAGCATTTTCGGCAGACTGCAAAGCAAGCGAAGTACTGTCATTTCGGCTGGCAGCTGTCAGTTGTTGGTAACGGGAAGAGACTGTCTGACGGTTCCCATGTATCATCCTTTGGGGACACAAGCATGTAGAACAATTACTGTCCTCATCCCGTCCCAGAGAACGGTAATCGGCTACCCGGATGAGGGAACAAATCCCTTGGTGGTTGATATTGACGTTGCGATGGCCTACTGCTTCACAAGTGGTGCGACGCCTGAGCTGGCCAAGCGCAGATGCTTGGCGACAAGCTTCGGGGCAGTACATGCAAATGGGAAGTGGAAGTCCTTTGTCATACTATGCGATTGAATTGGGTGACGGCTGTGAGTAGAAGTGAAAGGATGTCCAATGAAGACATGATGTTGGCCCAGGCAGGACCGTATTCCAAAAGGCAGGAGTGGGGTCTGAGACCGTACAAGGCTGAGGATGGATACATGACGAGAAGCGTTATGTTCCTGGATCAAATCTGCGAAAGATCGGCGGGAGCAGCTCCGTTGTCCCTCGTTGGGATTTTGAAAAGGTGTTCGGGGTGCAAAATGAAATCTGTGGCTAGGCAAGCAGAGGACAGAACCCGGGCCAGAGGTGACACAACACGGGAAGCGATATGTCTGTAACAACGACCTCTGCCCATCTACCTTGCACGTCTCGGCAGTCATGTTAGGTCGAGTGAAGACACGCGATGGCGCGCCGTACAATAATGGCTGAATATGTTCCGATGCTGATGAGTAAGGGAGAATAGATAGTATCCGCGTGCTGATGACAAGTGGGTCTCCGTGAATGCAGTGGACGGTCTGCTCATGAATCTGCCCGCTGCCCGCAGCCCGCAGCCCGCAGTGCAAGACACTGACGGGGCAGCTTGCGTGGACATTTCTATACATAGCAGCTATGTTTGCTGCATCCAGTGTCGTTGCATGCCACAAATCAACTGCAGGGAGGGGCAGCCGGCTACCTCCTAAGCGGGGCCCGTAATCTTTTGACGTTAACTTCAGTACAGACTACAGACGCTGGACAGGAATGTCTTGCTCTGTGTAGATGGTTGCAAGACCCCAGTAGGAGCGCCAGAATTTCATGAGAAAGCCGTCCTTTGCCCACGGAGGTAACAGGAGCATCGTAACGCAGAGAACGGCCCACGGCGTGCCCGACGAGTATGATGGTCCTCAGCTTGGGCGAGTGGAAGCAGCCAGTTGCCAGTCGTTGCACGTCGAATCGTATCCTTTCCGCGGGATGGAGCTGGGTCCAACGGAGCAACAACCAAAGCTAACGCGGATGCAACTACGTCCCGTTGTCCAGCCGCTGCCGGCAACAGACGGATTTGTGCGAGGGATGAGATCCTGTACGAGTGCCCTTTGTGACTGCATCGTCTGGACAGGTTAGCCCGATCCAGACCTCGGCGGTGGCCACTGGCAAATGCTTCCACAAGTCACATTGAGATGAAAGCATGGCATAATCGCACAAAATTTAAAAAAAAAGAAAAAAAAGAAAGAAAGCGACTTGTCCGAGCTGGAGGAGGTCACAAGAACCCTTTGGGTACATAGATGGAGGAGAGATGTGCAGGCAAGCGAACAGCGACACGAGCAAACATAGGTATGAACTTGTACTCCAAGCCTACGAGTGGAGACAACATCACCACGAAATCATTTCTCAAACTGGTTGTTCCTTCGTGGATAACATCATTTCGTCGGAAAGAAAAAGTTTCCAATCGGTAATCAAGTATAGTACACAACAGACGAAGCTCTTCCCTATTTCCCTCAATATTTCTTCTCGACCTCGTCGGACCCTGGCCGAAACACTGAAACGACCGTGCTGCCAAAATGCAGCTCACATCCGTTTATTCTCGTGGAAAGTCGGGAGTGGTCAAAGTCTCCGCAGGGAACGTTGCCGCGAACGCCCTCCATTGTTTGCGCAACGTCATGTTGCTTGCTCAAAAACGCAAAAACGCCCAAAAATTGAATCGTAAGAACAAGACTGACCCTGGGTATCGGTGTGAAGGAAATGCTGAAATCAGAAAACAGGATGATGCAAGTCGATGGCGATTCAATTCATGATTGAAATCGGCCTATTCCGCATCGTCCAAGTATCCGCAACACAACTTCAGTTCAATGAACCAGGATCAGGAAAGACACTACTCGTCTTGATTGTAGTTGACGAATGAGTCGTACTCGTGAGTGGGAGTACCGAGAGCAGTGGTGCCGTCACCTGATTTCGCATCGCTGAAGTAGTTTGGGAACGTGTAGGTAGGATTGTTGTAGGGGGTTGAGATATCGCTGGTAGATGCCGTCTGTGGGCTATACACTTGTTCGAGACCCGAGTCCAAAGTTGTGGGCATTTGAGAGAGGGTCTGATTCATGCCGTTCATAGGCTGAGAAGCTTGACCGCTCTTCGCGGGCGTCAAGTTGGGGTTATAATTATAATTAACTCCTTGCTGAGGCATCATAAGACCTGTGGGTGCGTTCATGAAATAGGGAGTGTACGCGTTGGAGGGATCAAAGAAGTTGCTCCCGAAGAACTGCTGGGCCTCGTTCGGAAGCGCAGCTGTGAGTGGGCTCATGGTGGTATTGTTATTGAACTGCATCATCGGGTCGAACGTGGACATGCCGGGTACTAGTCCGAATCCAAGATTGAACTGTGGGCTGAGCAAAGAACCCGGGGTCATTGCTTGGGAAGTCGCGGCGGCCGTGGATACGTCACTCTGCTGCGGAGTGGCAGGCACAGAATTTTGTCCGTCAGGAGACGACGCTTCTTTTTTCACATCTTGAATAGACGACAAGGAAGACGATCGTTGCTGCTGGGCATTGATCCGAGCTTGCTGACTTGGGTAGGGAGTTGGTCGATAGTTTTGAGCCTTCTGTGCAGTGGTCGGAGATGTCGCCTGAGTGGTACCAGTCTGTGGCGGGGTGTATGGGAAAAAGGGCGTGTTCTGGGGCTGGCTAATGGGACCCATGTTCTGATCAAGAACCATAGATCGGGTGCCCACGGCGCTTAAAAGGTAGGCGTTGAGTCTTCCGTTGAAGATGTCGGCAGTGCTTGCAATGTGCGCCTGCAGTCTACGATACTGGGATGGGAGGTCATCATCCTCCTCTTCGTACATTTCTTCATTGATGACATCTTGTTCGGTGACACGTAAACCTCGGCCAGTGCGTTTTTTATGAATCTCAGAAGCGCGTCTCGCAGACTCGATGCGTGCTTCCAAGCTACGGTCACTGCGACGAGAGGCAGCAATGTAGGCTCTGTGGTTGTATTAGGATTGTTGGATGAGAACAGTGGATACGACCTCACCTTTCTTGGTTCTCCTCGTGAGTTCGTTCTGTCTTAACAGGTCGGCTCGCGCTGACGGGAGTTCTCAATGGAGGCATTGACGAGGTGGTGTTAGTTTCCTGTGGGTTGCCACTGGGTTCGACACTTGGCGGTCAGGTGAAAGGACGGGGTGATGCGGCTTAGTTGTATATTGTGGCGAATCTAGCAACTCGCGCGACAATATTCCGGAAATTTACGGCGAAGGCAGCTTGATGGAGTCAAACAACAACAATGACCCAAACGAGTTGACGTTGGGGGTTGCGAGGGGGGAGCTGTGGACTTTGGGGCGGATTCGGCGGGAAGTTTGTTCTTCGCGCCGGACCTGTGCCTCACGCGTTAGTTGCCGATTCAGGACGAGCATCGGACGAACAAGAGGACTGTTGCATCGAAAGGAAACAAGATGTATTTTGATTCAAACACAGACATCCAAATGGATAGTATGTTTGGCGATGGCAGAGGCGAAGTGGAAGGGTGCTAAAGATGGAGATGGAAAGTCAGCGCCACACATACCTCTTTATCGAAAGTTCGCGGGACTTCGTTTTGGGTAGGACGGTTGTCAGAACTCTGGTCAGGCTAATAGTATTGGCGTTGGAGGGGCAGACGAAAGCAAGGTTGGAATGTGGTTGTTGGAATCGTCAAACTGAGTCTGGCTAGCACCAATGACTGTTGACTGTGAAGCTGTATGAGGGGGGGGTGGGTGTGAGAAACTCTGGCCCAAGATGCGGGCTGGGGACTGGACCTTATCTGAACAAGCCAGCGGAGCGAAACATGCGAATGCCCTGGAGCTCTGGCATGGGGAAAAGCGGGCTGCACTGCTGCAGGCTCGGCGGCAGACGGTTGTCACTGTTCGCCACCGGGCTAGGGGTTCGCTGCTCGACTAGGTAGAGAGGGGGAAAGGGCCGACTGGATGTCTAGCTAGACATGGGATAGCTGGCGGCAGAGGGAGGATCGCTAGCAGCGGTCGACGGTGCATATCATATGAGATTAACGAGGGCGGGCTGCAGGCTGCGGGCTGCGAAAGATGCACGTAGAAGGTGCTGGAGAGGTGGGAAAGGCCCAACAGGGACGGCAAAAGCGAGACGGCAGACATGTGTACGTATGTAGGTACCGTACTCACAGTACCTAACTGTGGTAGCAGCCCAGATCAACGATGGTTGGTGGGCCCCCGGTCATTTCGAAGGCTACCACCCAACGTAGAAGTGTGTTTGCTATGTACAACTCTTGTATCTCGCTACGCAGCCAGCGATGAGGGATGAGGCGAAAAAAAGACCTCGTTCTTGGGAGACCGAGTAAAAATACTACCGTCTCGCGAAGCTTCAACACTGGCCAAGACAGGGGTCAGATTTGCACGGTAACGTCTACTTGGAGTCTTGGCCTGCTACCACGGTGGCCGAAGGCACGCTGCCGATCTCAGGCATGGCCCTGTGGCACGCAGAATCAAGCAGAAACGGCATTAATAATGGCCTGCCGACGCTCGTGGACGGGACATGGTGCGGCGGCACATTATTGTTAGCGACACAACTGTGTATTTCTCGTTCGGCTGGCTGCAAATGCCGACGCGATGGGGACCTCCAGCTGTCATGCTTCGGAGAGGGCTGCCACACCGGAGAGCAGCAGCAGCAGCAGCAGCTGGTCAAGAAAAGCAGCCGCTGCATGGTCCAACTCCAGCATGCACAGCAGGAGCGTCTTCCGAACGAATCGTGTCTGACTCTGGACTACTAGACAGTAGGTATGTACTATGCATGGCACTGTGCTTCCACTGTGTGGTATGGGAGTGCAGGACTCAGGTGGTGTTGTGCGTGTGCGTGTTCGTGTGCGTGCCGGCAGGGGCGCGGCTTCGATTGATGTTGAGGCTGCCTCCGTCCTCCAGATCGCGATCTATCCCAGATGCGCGGGGGCTGAGATCTCGGGCGAAATGGCGATGGCGCTAGTGCCCCGATGCAAACTCCGGAATCGCGGGCCTCGGTGCCTCATGAAGCCTCATCGGCAACCATCGAGGTCCAGCACTGCCCGCCCGAGCCCCCGACCACGACGTCCTTCGGGGCACTCGCGCCTGAGGCATGCTTTGTACTTTGTATTTTGTATAGCACCGCACACACTGCAGCAATCCAGTCTGCTCCCGCGCTACTGGTCGCGGAGATATCCCCTGCAGCTCGCCTACAAGCCATCTGATGTCACCCCAAACAAAGGTCCGAGCCCGCCTGGGAGCTCGGCTGCATGTTCTAGCCTCTTGAGTCTCGAGGCTTGAGTCTTGGACATCAGACATGGGAAAGTAATGGGTTTCCCACCCATCCAGCCGCCTCACCATGACGAATCTAAGCAAGCCGAAGCAAGCCATCCACCAATAGTTGGCCTCCGGTAATGCCTCCGTTGAGCGTTGGCTCTGTCTCCAGGCTGCTTGCATGCTTGCCGTCCTGGGCCATTGATTCTCTGCACTAGTGCTGTGGCTCTCACGGCTCGCAGATTTGACACCTTCCAGCCTGCATCCATCAATTCGGTTGGATTTTGATCTGAACAAGGAAACCGGAATCCTCATGTTGATTGATATCCAGGGAAAGTACACAAGAAGAATCTCGAGGGATATGCAAGCCCCATATCTTGTTGCTCGGGAAGCTGATGCTGAAGCTGGACTTACAAACAAGACACTCAATACATACCCTCGAGTTCCTTTCGCGCCACAAGTAGACTCCATCGCAGCTCTCGCCTCGCCCCCAGATGTTATATCTCTCCGTTTCTCCAATTCCAATACTTCGACCTAGGATGAGAACAGAATCTCGTGGGGGAAGAGGTTGCCGAGAAGACCTGGGCAACGATATGGGCATCGAATCCTTCTTCCAAACTTGTCGGAGTTCAGGAGAGATCTGAGCTGAAACATCGCCCAGCAGATGTGTCACAACTTCCTCGTTGTCATTATGACCATTACTGGTACCCGAGTAGGCCTGTTCAGGAATTGAAAAAAAAATATCACACTGTGGTTCCAAACCCCGAGAAACGCTCCCAAGTTTTCCCAAAAGAGGGAAGGGGGGGAAATCGAGGCTGAAGCCGATACCGTTGACCAATGACAGCGTCCCTCGGTGCAAACTTTCGCGTTCAAGAGCCATGGTTCGCAATTCCGAGCCCAAAAGTTGGTTTCTCCACTCAAAGAAAGGCCAAAGGGTATGTCAGTGGCGTGAGAATAATCCCACTTTACAACCTTCGAGCCGGACTAAGTTTCAGACGCCACTTGCTGGTTCGATTTCTCCATGCTTCCTGTTAGCCATTACCACCACGAGTAGCTACCTAGCTCTCTGACGGTTCGTAGTCGCTTCTCAAATGCCCGTGATACTTGGTACACGGGCACTGGCAGTTCCCGATTGCCTACCCGCGCGCTAAATGTAGCCAGTCATTGGCAAGCATAAGCCATGATCAGTTTTCCATTTCCATAGTCATGCCAAGATGCCTACTTTGAGATCTAGCAGGCCGAGAATAGACGCGCCTTTGCTAGATGAACAGTGTCCGTCGATTGAGCAGCCTCTCGACACAGCTCTTCTGCTCGGATATCTTTTGTTTCCAGGTCGATGGTCAATCTCTTGCCAATCGAATTTCACGGTCGGCAAATTGATCGACATAAATCGTGTTGGCTGTTCCTCTTCCATAAAATCCCGGGAGGACAGTATTCCTGATATCACAGCACAGTACTGAAAAAGTAGAAAACTAAATCCATGAGTCGGGCAGAGGCTTCATCGAAGCAAGGCGCGACAGTGGGACAGGGATTGGAAAGAAACGGGCGTAGATGGGTTAGCCGCGTACGTTCATTTCAGGAACTTGTCGTGCGTAGGTCGAGAATAAGACACCAGGAAAATGGAATAGCAGGAGGAAGAATCGGAGGACAGCTGTGGAGGTGATCGGGAACCGTAAACACGGAGATGGGCGATGGGGTCGTCGAGAACGAGTGGCGGGCAGGTAGATTGTGGGGAGTCGTGAAACCGTCAAGGCGTAGGAGAGACTGGCTCATGGAGGCGACAAGTGGTTCGAGGAACTGGTGACTGCGCGTGGTAAGCGACACTTTTATACGAGGGGTTCATGCAGCGGAACATGAACTGTCGGGCACAGGCATGATGGGGAAGCGATGAACCGTATTCTTCTTTGAAACCTTGAAAATGTGAAGTCAGCCTGCCAAGTGTATGGACAGCAGTATCGATCATGACTCTTGCGGGGTTGGTATCAAGCAAATTCGGATCATGTGTATTCGAATTCATTCTCTCATCTCTGCACCTACCGAGTTCACGTTCCCCATGGCAAGCGCATCTGGCAGGCATCGTCTAAACATGCAAGAGTGCAAGCAAGAAGCCCCGCCTGCTCGGAACCTCGTCCAAACAGAAACGCCAATTTGGGATGCCATGTTGATGCAGTGTCATCTCGATAGCCTTTCCACAAGTTCACATCCCACGTTCTATTGTAACACAAGATCCCATCCTGGCCACCTTTATCCCGAGCAGTCAGCCACCGGTTCTCTGACCGCAAGTCCTGTGCTCCGCTGATGGACATCAATAGCATGTCGGCATCTAATCAAGTGCTCACGAGAAAGCCACAAACGTGTTCGATGACCTGCTTATTTGCCTACTGCGGCGAGCATGACAGTCGTTCGGAAGAAACCACCCTTCGTCCTCTCGATGACTTGTTGGTAGACTGATGACGGTGGGTGGTTCATCACGACCGTGCCTTGTTGGTAGTCGATCTTCGCGTCGACACGGGTGTCGCGGATCAAGTTGACGATCCATTTTTCGCCTTCACTTGGTGTGAGGTTGAGACGGGTGGAGAGGTCCCTTATGGCTAATTAGTGTCTCGTCTTCTCGTCAAACACAGCCATACGTACTTGATATCTATCCTCTGGTGAATCTTGCAGTACGTCTCTGAGATCAAATGACGTGCAGAGTCGACGAAGGAGTCTGCCAAACTGCCGAGGAAGAAATCCTCTCTCAGGATAGCCTCTGCCTCGCCAAGCTTTTGCTGCGCCTCCTCGAAGTCAAAGTCGATGTAAAGGGCCTTGATGAACAAGGTCAAAGGATCCGAGTACTCGTATCCCTCCTGCTTGACAACACGAACCAAATCCTTGACCTGCTTCTGGTATGCGTTGCTGTTCCTGCTCCGCGACCGGCCTGTGATGACTGCTGCGGTCAAGTATCTTAATAACCACGGGCAGAGGGTCTGTATCGTGTTGATGAATGCTGGAGAAAAGAAGAGCTCGGTGAGGGTGTCGCGCGATGGCTCGTGGTTGAAGAATGGGAACAGACACCAATGAAGCAACCAGGTGCGCTGTTGAAGTTGTGCGAGAGCATTGTTGAAGTAACGTGTGTCAATCATCTCCTTGATCTTGGTCACCTCCTCCATAGCCTGGTCCCATTCTGTTGCGAGGATTTCAGAGGCGAACTTGCCCCATGTGGCAGCCGAGACCTTCTCGTTGTCTGTGGACTAAGAGGAACTCATTAGTCGTGTATGCTGAAACAATTTATGCCATCACTTGCCAAAACACGGAATTGGTAGAGCAACTCAGCAGCGTCACCATAGTTACCGCAGCTGTAATGCCATTGACCGTACTCGTAAAGTTTGTCCACCATCTCCGCCGTGACCTGGTGGTCCGTCTCCAAGTACTTCAAATTGGCAACTTTGTCGCTCCTCAAGTTCCCAACAACCGCCTCATCCCCTAGCAAATCTCTCAGCACCTGTGTGTCCTCCTGGAATTTTTCACCCTTTGCCAGTGTCTCTTCCCTCTTTTTCGCATACTCTGGTGATTTTGTGTTTGTATTCCTGATGTCCATGTCCAATTCTGCAAGGAAGTCGAACATGCTGGTCTTTTTGAGAAGCTCAAAACGCAGCTTCTTGTTCTCAAGGGTATCTTCGCGGTCGGCCACGAGAGGATAGACCAAGTGCCTGTCAAGGTAGGGTATCATCTTTGGAAGGAGGTCATATTGCTCGATGATGTCCTGGGGAACTTCGGTGCTCTTCGCTTCGGCCATGATGGGTGGTTGAGTAGAGGTCGATGAATTGCCGGGCAGGTCTCTGCTGAAGGTGCGTCGTCGTCGTGTAAATTTCGCGGGGTGTAGGTATTGTGGTGGGAGAGCGAAATTATAGGATAGAATGCAGCGTGACTCAGCTTGCGCTTCATACGGGTCACCAGCATGGGATCAATTAACGTCTGCGCGACAACATCCAAACCAAAACCACCACTAAAACTACAATGGCCCTCCGAAGCTCACTACACTCCAGCTTTCGGATAACTTCAAGATCTACGCAATTCCAAAGCCTCCGATTCAGCACCGCAGCGCCCCTTAGAGATGTCCTCCGCGGTGAACCTTCGCCAAAATCTCATACTGCGGAACCTTTTAATATATCAACAAAACCTCACTCTGCCTCTCCTCCCTCAACATCTAAACCAGCTCTCTCAAGTACACCAACGTTACCCGTCTCATTATCAACACCAGAAGTACTATCATACCACGTCTCGCGATCGAGGACAAGAAATCTGCCCGTCTACAAGGACTGGAAAGCTGGCGGGAACTTGAAACAGACGCGGATACGGAAGATTATTGGAAACGCGAAGATCTTGAGTGAAGATCTGGCACAGGAGTTGCAGATCGATCAAAAATTGGTCACGGTGGAGAAGGTGACAGGGCATATTGTCATCAAGGGACATTTCAAAGACAAGGTCGAGGCATTTCTGAAAGCGAAAGGGTTTTGAAGGGGCTGATTGATTTGGGACTGTGCAGGAAAGGCGAAATGGATGTGTATAACACAAAGTGCATAAGAGCATGGAGTTCGGGATCTGGCTACAAGTTGCATCGGTGAGAGTCCCCGCACACATCCAAACTGCGAGATCTTACTGCGAGGCTCCTTTGGAAAGGGCACAAAGTCAATCGCATAGTTTGCATTCTAGGAATATGCGACACAAATACAAGAGTCCCAAATATGGAACGTAGGAATTCTCCCCAACGAGGCCAACCATCGATGATTTGCCCGACAAGCGTATTCATTCCGACCTCGACACCAGCAAGGACGACCTGCATCAAGCCTTAAGTTGGAAAGAGGTTAGATATGAAGTTCTTGACATTACATGTTGACGATTATTTTCAACCTCAATTTGACAATTTTATTCACAATCCGGACCACTTCGTGCCCATGATTTATCACAAACAGGGCCAGTGTTTGCAGAATCTGGTCAGCAATAACTCTCAGCCCGATGGTCTGTTTCTTTCCTCATTAGCTGTTGTGAAGTAGACCTCAAGGCGCCGACTATGAAACTCCCTTTCGTCTCGCTTTCGGACAATCACGTCACTATCCCTGTCCGCTTGGCCATTCTAAACGATGATATCATGGTAATTTGATGCTGTGCCAGCATCGGCACCGATTACAATTCTAAGTATGTAGGATGCGGAGCTTCTCTTTCCTCTCCAATGCTCAACATGTGCCATGATGCAGAGCAATGGACTTTGCTTGTTTTGGTGCTGAGAAGTCGAAGCAAGGAGTTGAATCCTAGTCATCTACTTCCGTGAGTGCTTTGGGGAGACTGCGGGTGCATCTAGTCAATCGCACTGGCAGCGTCATCTTTTCCTGGGCCGAGCTTTATAGATCACGACCACGATCTAAACCTGTTCACTTCGCTCCTCGAGATCTTCTTGGTTGATGCTGATGATATCGGCCGAAAGTCCATGGTACACAGCAAACTGGCGGAAGGGCACCATGGAGGCTTCTTACGATGCTTTGTTAACAAGACTCGTGTAGCAGGACCAGCATTTGATCCGACGCAAAACCCCTGGCATAAGATGGCGCTTCGAGCTTTGCCTCCACGTCTGGCAGGCGGTGCTCGAGGAGACGTGAATTTCAACGGCTCGTCCTCGGAGCCGGTAGCAATGGGTAGCAGCCTTAGTAATTCATCAAGCTAGAGAGGCGTATAGACGCATGTTTCCATGTTTGTGTCGCTACAGGTCTTTGAAAGCTGGGATCGAGTTCGGATATCTGTGTTGGGGTGAGTAAGCTGAAGCAGAGCTCAGAATTGGTAACAGTCCCGATCCTCACAGCTTAATGCGATGTAGTTCCTGGAATCAGGCCGAGTTCTTGCCGGCTGATGAATGTGCGGGACGCCAAAGGTTAGCCGAAGTGTCTATATTGTGTTTCAGCCTTTATTCTCGTAGTGTCCCATGAATGACTTACTATTGTTATAGCTATAAAGTGCTTAGTCGGATGCTTATGCTGTTTTGTAAGATACCAACCTAGCACACGAGGAGTAACTGTGATGAGGCTGCTACCCTCGTGGTTCGCCACTGGAAAGCAGATGACAGCTTCAGTACCATTTTCAATATTGTTCTTGGACATGTCAACCTAACTTCTCTCCGCAACTCGCGGTCTAGTTACTACCGTTCTCGCGACGTCCACTTGTCCCTGAGTCATCACATGCGATGTGATACTCTGTAGTCGCAGATACGCAGAAGATTGACCAAGCTCACCTAAAAGAAGGGACGGGTGCAAGACAAAATAAGCTTCTCATTTGGAAAAGTTCACGCCCGACACCTCGCTAAGCGCTGCCCAGAAAGCCATCAGAAGCGACCGTGAGAATGTCCCTTGATCATTTCCCATGAAGATGCATGTATACATAATCCTCGTCACCACTTGGTATCTTCGCAAAACTATGTTGGCACAAACGCAAATCGTCCAAAATCCAAACATGGCTTCTTTTTCGGCGTCAGGTTATCCTCACTGTCCACCTCGCTCTCGGAGACCATCAGGTCCTCACTACCAGCCATGACAATGCCGGTAGCAGGAGACTTATGCTCTACACGTAAAGGTGTTGTCGGTGGCTCGACATCGTCACTAGCTGGGACGACAATGGTTGAGTCGGCTTCATGCCACGCTGAGTCTTCAATCTCCACTTCTGACTGTGGCTCTGATTCGGGCTCGTTATGGTCGGGGTCGAGATTCAAGGCTGGCGAAGGTGACGGTCTCAAAGAAGGCGTTGCTGGTTTGTTTACAAAGTGGAGCTTATCTGCGCGACCTTGCGGAAGACCATGTTTTACGGTAGCTGTCTTTGACGACTGGCCCACCACAGGTGCAGATTGTATGCGACTAAGCATGGCCTTCGCACTCGAGCCAAGAGGTCCTCGTGTGTAAGAAAATCTCTCCTGCAATTTGTGAACTTCTGAGCTCAAGGCAGCATCGAATGGAGACTCTGCTTGTCTATCTTCGCCTTGACTTTGCTCTACTGAGCTTGGTGGAGTCTCTGAGACCCTGCGGTCTTGTGAGAAGACAGCAGTGCCCACACTGGTATTCGTCTGCTGGGTGTCTGATTGCTCTTCTGCCTGCAACCCCGTCTTCTTGTATACAGCCGTCGGTACAACATCATCAAATACTGCAAAGCGCTTCCTCACTGTCAGCGGCTCCAAATCAGGCTCAGGCAGTTTCAACATAGCTTCCTCAATCGAAGCGTCAGACCACAGTTCGAAATCGTCTGACTTTCTCCTGCCACATTTCGTCCGCCTGGATGGGCTCGCAGCAGCAGCCGACCCCCCAAAGAACTTGCTCTGTCCATACTCTGCTCTCCCGGAGTCCTTGGCCAAGCTGGGCGAGGAGCCTTCAGTGCACAGTCTCTGACGTTTGGGAGCCCGATCTGATGCAGCCGAAAATGGTGCGTTATGAGAAATAGTCCGTCGAGACATCACGGGCGCAGATGCAGGCAAGATCGGAGTGGTCAAACTCCTTCTCGCTTGAAAGGGTTGTGGCACAGGGGTCGAAGGCCAATCTGTGCCAGAAGTGCTACGTGCCAGCGCTTGCTGTTCTGGTGATCCTCGGAAGACGTTAATATCGAGTTCCGCCAGCGGCGTCCGTTTCGGTTGGAAGAATGAATTTATGGGTTTTTGCCCTTTGAGATCAGGATTTTTTGCTGCTGGCGGTGCGTGGCGTGAGTTCTGATTGTTGTGGCCATATCTTCGAGCTGAGGGAGCAGCCCGTACTTGTAGTAGCTGCTTTGTGTGAGGATGGAGCGCTCCGCACGCCACGCCTTGTGCAATGCTTGCTTCGACGTGTTTTCCTATAAAAGGAAGGTCGTCCAAGTTCACTCCGTCCTCCAGCGGAGAGAAGTTGACCACAGCCTTCACCTTTGGACAGAAAACCCATTGGTACAGGAAAGTTCTCTCGGCTTGAGTGAAAGTATCTAGGTAGTTTGATGGCACTTTGAACTTGCCATCGAACTGCACAGCTCGAATGATCTTATCAATGGACTTGTGCTTTCGTATCAGGCGATACGCCGTCTTCAGTCCCATCTTCTCAATGCTGGCCAGGTAGTCACATCCGCTCATGATGGCCATCCGTCGAAAATCATGATCAGTCCATCCGACTAAGCTGATTTCTTTGCAGGCAGTAAAATCGTCGCGTCGAATCATGATGCACTCGCCGTACTGATCTAGTTTTGTCAATAGCTTTTTGGCTCCGAACACTAACAGATCCGAGTCTTCGGACAGGATACCATCAATGACGCCGTTCCGTTCCAGATAAACCAACTGAGAGTCGGCTTCGTATGGTGCAACCACATACTGAAATCTGTTGCGCTTCAACTCTTCAATCAATTGACCCGCCATTTCGGGCGTGACATCAACGGCTTTCTGTAATTCCTGATAAGCCTGTGCTGGTTTTCCGAGTTCCAACAAGCGGAGTCCTTGAGCCCTAGATTCCTTTCTTCGGGCTGATCGTTCCTTTTCTGTTTTTGATTTGCTGGGTAAATAGTCGCCATCGAAGACAAGATACGGGGTGATCCCAAAGTGCTTGAGCATTCGAACACGGCTCATGGCGAAGTCAACGAACCTGGAAATGATTAGCTATTTCATCGACATCGACGATGATTTCAATACTTTGTTGTTGGCTTGTCTGTGGCCAATTCCACAGCACAGGTAACAGTTCCTCGATGCAGCCATCCATATGCATCGACGCCGATGGTCTGACCGGACAATTGCTTCAGACTACATGGCTTATGGATGGATTTCAGTAATGGGAGAAGGCCTTTGTCCAGGTTAGCTGTTTGCCCCGTCTAGTCGCGTTTGCCTCCCTTTGTTGCTTGCCTTGAATCCCCATCTTGACGCCTTCCTGTCAATGAAGGGGTCTGCTATTCTTGGGAGAGCATTTCGAGGCCACAGAAGTACAATATGGCCTCCTCAAGACAAGTGTTCAGGCCGGAAGTGGTGTTGAACGAGCGATGACATTTCTTGGTGTGAAGAAGTCGCGTCGCTTCAACTGAAAGCGCGTCCGAGTCAGGTTCTTGGGGCTCAGGCAAACATGACTCGTATACGGCGAAGCCTCGAATTATTCTTCTCCACCAAAATGTTCGGTGTCGAATCGACATCCTACTTTGGCCTTCACAATCGCAAGCAACATTCACGACTCGGCGTTACTGGACAGCAATCGAAGCATCGAGATACCCTCGCGCCCTCAAAACGAAATTTAATCGTACACAGCGGGCTCCTGGCCATTTCGCTCCACCAAAATGCCGATCGCAAAATCCTTCTCAAAGATCTCGAAGCTCGTGAATAAGAAAAAGGGAAAGACGCACGCCCTGCACGAACACTCCCGCGATTCTAGGAGACTGCAAAGAGCTTCGGGAAGAGATGTGAAGCTAGCGAATAAAGTACAAGAGAGGGAACGAGCAAATCAAGTACACAGTATGTATCCACCTTTTACCCATCCGAGAAGAACAGCATAACGCCAAAAAAACTAAAATTACTGAACAATTATCCAAGTACAACGCCTCTCCCTCCTCCAAGCCTCCGCCCTCGACCGCGATCCTCAAACACCCTACACAACTCCTGAACTCCTCGCAGAGATCCAAAAAGTCCTTCACCGCAACGACGAATCCCTCGCCCAGATAAAAGCAGAGAGAAGACCAGGCCGCCCGCCTTCAACCCAGGAGATTCAACTCACAGCGCTAATCGAGAATGACAAGAAAGAGTATGCCAGTGGATTTTGGATGCCTGATATGACGGATGTGAAGAATCTGGAGAAATTGAGAGAGTGGGGGGGCCAATGGATTGGATTGAATGTGTTGAAGTTTGTCCGGGTTTTTGAGGATGGGAGGATTATCGAAAGTAGTTTCCCGCCGAAGGGCCGGTCTTGAAATCGCAGCGTCTGGAAGGACTGAGATCAAAGCTCCGAAGGCATGAGACAGCATAATAAAAGCTGTTCACGGCAGGACGCCTTGTGAAAGCAGGGATCTGCCAGGCGGACCGAGAGAGTGAATGAGGCTATTGCCTTTGTGGAGGATGGTTTCAATCACTACATGGTTCGCGATGCGTGGAGTCTTGGCTGTGCTGAGGTGTCGGTGAGAAGGGCCAGCATCCAGCTGCCAGAACTCAGCAGAATCAGCATAAGTGCTCGACTTTCGTTTGTGAAAGTATAGAGAAGAAGTGGTTAACATCTGCACTCAAACGCAAGAAATCCTATGATGTCAAAAGCGCTCGATACAAAGGATTTCGATAATCATCCTTCTGCACAAAAGCTGAATACGGGAAAGCAGGAGCAAATCTTATGATGAATCTGAACGGGAGGCTTGTTTCCCAGCTTCTTCGCTCTCATTAGTTAAAAAGTGTTGGACTTAGAACAAGTCAGTAGGATTGCTGGAGAATGCCCTCCCCTGTGTTCGCGATAGATACATGCAGGTGCAATCGTGAACTTCAACCCAATTTTTCTCTTCTCCAATTCCAAAATGATCTTAAGCATCATCGCCCTTCCTATTTTCTTGGCTTCTGCATTCCGATACTGATTGGATTCGACTGGGCTTAATCGTCTCACATCTCGTTTGGGCAAAAGAGAACATCCTGGTCGAAGGATTGGATGTGAAAGACTACCAAGACGGGTCGGTTTCGAACGCACATAATATCATTTCATCAAACTCATATCCCTCTCCCATCGCAGTACCCAGATGAATGTATCCCGCTCGGAGCGCAAAGAGGAGATGAAGTTAAGTTTTATACAGAAAGCTGGAACTCCCGACCCCCGCATCAAGCAGAAACATGACTTCTAACATTGTACATTTATTTTTCACCGTGAGCACCCCTACTCCTCGAGGAATCCCTTCAGATTCTTGAGCCAGTTGACGTACTCCTTCTGTTCTTTGTAATCAATGTATTCTGGCACGAACGTTGCCAGTTTCGTGTTGATGCCACGATCTCCGAGATACTTTTCCAACAGAACCTGCAAATCCTCGTCCAAGTTTCCGAATGGTGGCCCGGCGTAAACAGATTTGCGCTTCCATTCCTGCTCAGCCTGACTAGGCTCGGCAAGATCTGCATCAGTGAAGAAGTACACATTGTCGATTAAGAAATCTCCATCCTGAGCAATTGCCTCGATTAACATAGCACCTTTCTGTCCATCTCTTGTGATCTTGACGTTGACTCGCGCACTGTACCCAGCTTCGTCGCTGAATTGGTCGGACTCGTCGTCGAGTTCTGGGCGGTCGGCTGGAGAGACACTGTCTTCTGGTGCTACGCGGAGGTTGCCTTCTGATGTACGGCCCTGGTTCACGGAGCCCTTGGTGTTGGCTCCACCGGATTGTTCTGATTCGATTGGGAAGTCTTCTTCCTCGTCACCATAGAGAGATCGGTCGCCTTCTGGTTCCTGTGGGTCGTTGTTGGCTAGGTCGGCGATGGTGAAGCTTATGCGAATGTTTTCGTCGTTGTATTTGCGTGTTAGGATGACATCTTCGATGCCAGGCGTATCGTGAATCTGTGGGGAAAGTGAGACATGGATGGCAGAGATTAGAGGCACACATCCGTACCTCGAATGGGCTATCCTTGATGAATGCTTTGATAGTTTCGTTCTCAGAGGCCTCATCGAAATCGGATGTCTCGATATCGTATTCCGACTTCAATTTCGCGACGAGTTCGTCATTGTCTTTGCGATTTGTCAGAGCTTTGGAAAAAAAGAATGGTCAAGCGTTCAGAAAGCTCCTACCTCCTCTCCGTGCTGGCGTCGTTGAGAATGGAACAGTCCATCGTTGTATTGATGGCTGTAATTTGGGTGTGAAGATTGGGGTCCTGGCAGCGATTCGGGACTGCGATGACAGTCTTGAGATCGAACGAGGTGCTGCTCGAGCAAAGGATTTCAGTGACAGCATATTGAGTGGGATATCGAATTGTTGTATAGGTTGCGCGTTTGGCTACTGTCGTCGAATAATTTTCGAGCTTGGATCATGATTGTCCCAAACTCAATGACGGAATTAAACCCTCCGCGCCATCTTCCAAATTTCCCGAACAACCCCAGCACGCAAGTCACTTGCAATCAACTGTTGGCTATAGCTGGAGAAACTCTTGAAGCGGAAATACTCAGCATGGCGACCGCTTCGCCTGCCAGGACGGAGAAGAGAAAGGTGCGTTTAATCGATATCCACTTCCGCGCATGCACATCTAACTACCATCATAGCCAAGTGCTTTGCGCTCCATTATCGCTGGTTCGACAGCTGGAGCTGTCGAGATTGGTTGGTTGTGAAAAATGAGCTTCGCATGATGTGCACTAATTGTCTTCGTAGCTGTCACATATCCTGCCGAGTGTACAAGAGACCAACTCCTACAAACCTCGGAATCACAACTAACAAGGAGTCTATGAACAGTCGCGAAGACACGAACACAGCTGAATCGTAGACTGGCAGATGGAAAGAAGCTACCATGGCCTCCATTCGGCAGACAATGGTATGCCGGGTGCACGACGCTCATAATTGGCAACTCTATCAAAGCAGGCATAAGTAGGTTGGTGTAGTCGGCAGTGACAATCACTCGAATGCTGATCGTGTTCTAGGATTCGTTGCCTTTGACCAGTACAAGTCTGTGTTTGCTGCTGCAGATGGCACAGTATCAGGGCCAGCAACTGTCTTAGCTGGTTTTTTTGCAGGAGCAACCGAGTCATTACTTGCTGTGACTCCCTTTGAGAGTATCAAGACGCAGTTGTGCGTGCACACATCGGACACGGTATTGTGCATCATTGGCTGACCCAAGGCCTACAGAATCGACGACGCAAAGAGCAAGAACCCACGAATGCGAGGTTTCCTCCACGGCTCCCGTTTGATCGCGCGCGAACAAGGCATTCGAGGCTTCATGAAAGGATTCGTCCCAACTACCGCACGACAGGCTGCCAACTCGGCCGTACGTTTTAGTAGTTATACAAGCTTGAAGCAGTTGGCACAAAGCTACGTAGCCCCGGGAGAGAAACTGGGGGTGCTCAGCACGTTTGGTCTCGGAGCCATGGCAGGAGTTATAACAGTCTACACCACAATGCCTTTAGATACGGTCAAAACTCGGATGCAGTCGTTAGGCTCGGCCACAGAATACAAGAACAGCTTTGCATGTGCAGCGAGAATCTTCAGGGACGAAGGTTTATTAACCTTCTGGTCGGGAGCTTTACCTCGACTAGGACGGTTGGTGTTCAGTGGTGGTATTGTGTTCACTATGTGAGTCCAACGACTCCTTTCTCACGCAGTCACCGCTGACATTCACCAGGTACGAAAAGTCGATGGAATTGATGGATAGAATAGACCCAAGGCGAGAATACATATAGAGCCGGGAGAAGCTGCAAGTGTCAGAAGATTATCCCTGCTTTCCTCTATATTTTCTTGCCCCAGAATCTCCCTTCATCCGCCAATTTGCGTGTACGACCTCTTGACCGTCGATTCTCACAAACCGCATTCTCACCAAGCCTTGATGCACCCCTTAGGGGAGCCCCGCCACAATTTGGTCGTTACCGACCCCACACCCACAATAGGCAAAAATGAACATTCGAGTTCAACATTACAACAATCCTACACCACAATCCTCGCCCAGCAAAAAAGATATCCTGGATAGATCTGCCCTATCCGTCACAGTCGACAATGACAGGACTCGAACCTGTGCTCCCGAAGGAAATAGATTTCTAGTCTATCGCGATAACCACTCCGCCACATTGCCAGAGTTGGTCTTTCGGGATAGTGAGACGTATATTGATCCCATGAGAATTATTGCAGAATCGGATCTAACGCTGCAACCCCATTCAGATGATGTTATGATGACCGGATGATAATGGTACCACGAACAATGGCCGTTGGGTATAGATCGCGATGCGGACAGCGATTCGAGCCACGCTTTTCGAATGCTTTCCGAAATTGACCTACTGATGGCGAAGGGCAGCAGAATGCATCACGACGTAGGCTCAGCCTCGCAACATGCGCTTGAACATCGGGTGGTAAACCTCTCCTGCAACATTCTTTCTTGTCAAGCACAGCATAACTTCACAATCTACGCCTTCCGTCGGCTATGGACAGCTGTGAACTCCTAGAGTCGAGCCAGCAGTTCTCATACAACCCTGTGCCGTCTGCTTTTTCAGTTCGTCAACCCAAACCCTGATCAGCACTAGTCTAGCTTGTAGATTTAAAGCTGCCTTTTTTTGAGCTATTCACTGGATGGCTCGTACTTATGACAAGCACGAGGGTGTGCATGACCGGTCCAAGGAATCTCACTGAGAGCTGATCATGGAGCACAAAGGTACTTCAGTGTGCGTGGTACTTTCGGTTTTCTCTCTTGGAATGGAACTCTGTACTCTCGGTCATTCTAGAAGTGCATCGAGTGCCTCACATTATCTCTTTTCAAGGTTGTTAGTAGAGATCAAGGGCCACCAAGTTTTGTTCTCATCTCACAAGGATAACTCAAGAATACGCATATTCAATACTAGCTCATTTGAAAACACTGGAACTGTCCCGTCCCTCTGCTTTTCCCTTTTGATAAATATCACTCAGCTCATCATACAAAACCTTTACTCTTGTAATCTCCGCAGTCCACTTTTCTCTCTCGGCTTCATCCTCGACCATCTCCACCAAATCAGCCACGGATTTGGCTTTGAAGAACTTATTCGTCCGATTATACAACGGTTTCTTGCTCAAACTCTCCTCCGTCTCTCCCTCGCCCCGAACTTGATACACACTCGTCAAAATATCAATATCATAGGGAATCGAAAACAAATCCCTACTATCCTCATACGTGAACAGGTAATAAAACTCGTTGAAGCCGGACCATGTTATCCCCGAGAGACAGAGGGAGCAGGGTTCGTGGGTCGCGTAGAATATGCAATCCCGCGTCTCTGGGCGACCGTCTTTTGGCTGGGCGAAAAAGGCTTGGATGCAATTTATCTCGCCGTGGAGGAGGGGGGAGGTTTGTTCGTCGTTTGTTGCCGCTGTTATTGGTATGAGGGTGTCGCGGGAGAGGATTGCTGCGCCGAAGAGTTTGGAGCCGGTGGAGATTTTTGTGCGGGTCAGGGGGATGATTTGTTGTTCTGTTGTGGTGAGGAGAGCGGAGATGAGGGTGGACGGGGTGTGAGTTGTTGCCATGTTGTATTTCTTGTGTGGATTTCTGGATCTTGAGAAGTGACGACGGGAAAAGATGATGTGAGAGGAGACGACGTAGAAGAGGAGATTTCTTCGAGACAAGGCTGGAGAGCTAGCTCGTTAGACTGAGTGAGATGCTCCAGGAAAGACCTGACTGAAACTACCGTACATTAGTGGTTCGTTTTGTAGTTCATGTACGGCGAATTGGAGCTGATAGGAGTTCGCCGAAAGGCACATATTTACGGCTTTCTCGGCCGCGGGGCGTCAAATTGCCTAGTCTACTCGAACTCCACAGCAGATCCCCATCATCCTCTGATTGACTGGAAGGTATCGCTAGGATTCTTGGTGTACAATATTTCGTGGGGAATATGTAAGGGAACTGAGATTTCGGGTTGAAAGTGGAACTCGAGATCTGCCCCACTTTGGACCCTGAAGCCGAATGCAGCAAGGTTGTCCAAAGCTATCCTCGACCTTGTCCTCATCCTCATCTCTCACTCCCCACCTCAAGCTATACACTCCCATGGTTTTAAGACAGTATCGCTAGCGGTTCAATCTCCACTTCCATTTACGTTCTCAACCCTCATCCGAAGCCTCAGCAGAGGCCGGGACAGTATGGCCTGGCGAAGCTCCGGCGCAACGAACAAAGATCTCATAAACAACCTCTTCCAAAATGGCCTGATCAAGAGTTCTCGAGTGAAGGATGCAATGCTAGCCGTGGGTGTCCCCCATTCCAATCATCAAACACGAGCTTATATGGGCAACCCGCAATACCATTCCAACCACACGCTCTCGTGTTTAGCACCTCATACTCACAATCGCACCAGGTCGACCGCGCCCACTACGCCCCTCACTCCCCCTACTCCGACTCCCCGCAAACAATCGGCCACTCAGCAACAATAAGCGCACCACACATGCATGCCCTGGCCCTTGAATCCCTCCTCCCCCACCTCACACCCACAAGCAAAGTCCTAGACATCGGTTCCGGTTCAGGCTACCTGACCCACGTCCTCTCAAATCTGATCTCACCATCCGGAAACGTGATAGGCATCGACCACATCCCCGCTCTGACCAAACTCGCCATCGCAAACATGTCCAAATCGAATGCCGGACGTGACTTGTTGGAGAGTGGACGCGTGCGATTCGTGACGGGGGACGGGCGGAAAGGGTTCGTGGAGGGGGCGCTTTACGACTGTATACATGTCGGTGCTGCGGCGGCGAGACATCATGATGAGTTGGTTGAGCAGTTGAAGAGTCCAGGGCGGTTGTTTGTACCGGTGGAGGATGAGGAGGGGCTGCAGCATATTTGGGTGATTGATAAGAAGGAGGATGGGAGTATAGCTAAGGAGAGGACGATTGGTGTAAGATATGTCCCGCTCTGCGATGCGCCGGTGGATTGAAAGATACGAGGGCGGCAACGATTCTACAGGTTTGGACATGAATATGGGAACCGGAATGAACCTGTGGAATAGACACATGATCAGAGGGTGAGACCTCGGGGGATCCGCGCTTTGGAACTGGTTATGTCAGCTATTCATGTCTTGCACGCTGTGAGGTCTCGAAGTATCAATCAGTAACAGCGCTTTCCAAACAAGAAGGATAAGCTCCGGGTTGAATCGAAGGCGAAAAATAGAGTAACATAGACACCTTTCTCATGGGGTACTGACAAAAAGATTCACCAATATCAAAAAGTAACGGGACAAACAAGCAACGAGACTGGCTCCAGCGGAAACGCTTTACTTGCATTTCTGGAGACTGATGGTATAGTACAAAGTGACCCTTGCCAGTGTCAATGATTATGATTGAACGAAAACCTCCCTTATGCATGTAGGGTATCTCCTCGCTCTTCATGGACCCTACATCAATGTACATGCAAACAACGCTTATACAAAACGCAACGGGACGGAACGCGGCTTGTTCTTACCCAGACTATTGTCCTTAGACTCCCCTGCCTTCTCGCCATGGCCTACACCTTCGGTGCTTTTGAAAAATTAGCTCTAGCTGCAAAAAACTGATCGATCAAGACAACTGCTCAAAATCAGTGTGCTTGGTCTCTTCATAATGTTGCGCCGCACGCGTCTCTCCTGTACCCTCCCACCCACAGGTATTGCATTTGATGCCGAACCTCTTTGTATCAGTGTAGTAATTACCTGACCTGAGTATCGCACCAATCTCCAGGCCCTTCTCTAGGATTTCCTCGTCGAAGGTCGCAAATTGTGCCACGTCGATTTCTCCCGGTCCGTTCTTGCCAACGCAGTTTTCGACAAGACAGTCCCAGTGAACGCCCGAATAAATGAGGTATGACCGCAGTTTGCTGGCCCCTTCGTTGAACTTCTGGATGGACCCGTCGTATATGTTGATTGCGTAGACTTCGATGCCGAATTGTTCGGCTATGATGCCGATTTCTATTCCACCGCCCCAAGCATCAGGTGTCTGTATCCATTCGCAGTAACGATCTGGTTTCTGCTCTAGAATGACCTCGGTGTATATGTCTGGCTGTGCTTGTATGACTTGGGCCACCATTGAACGCAGCTCGGTCATTGTATCGATTGCGTCACCGAGGACGCATTTACCAATGGCTCTAAATAGGCAGGAGTTGTCGTCAGGCATGACTCGGTGGATGAGATAAGAGGATCCATCGCGAATCGGCAATTCTGGTGGTTCCATTGGTGCTCTTTTGGGCTTCGAAAGCGTAAGTGGCTTGTCTGGAGCTTTTGTGGAGGAAGATGAGGTTGGAGGCTGTATGGAGCTTAGTTGCGTCGATGTTTTCTGTGATGATGTGCTCGCGATACCCTCCTTTCCAACGACAGTATTTGTCGCTGTTACTGGCGCGGGAGGCGCGTGTTTGATTCCTCCGGAACTTGCACCCTTTGTATCCACTTGCAATCGTTCCCCGTTCAGTTTGAGGTCGGTGTCGCTGAGCTTCGTGGTCGAATCGTATGGAGAGAGGTCGATGAGGCGTGGTGGAAATCCCCCTTTGAGGTCGAAGCTGTTCAATGACGAGACTTCGGAGATTTTTCTCAGTAGCTCGCCAACCGTGGCCGAGTTGTCCATGGTGATTGTAGACCGCCCGAAGGCGCCTTGCAGTGCTATTCTCATTTTGGTCTGTCGATTGAAAAGTGATACTGAGGAGAGAACAGGCGAGCAGATGAAGAGTATGTTAGTGGTGAGTTATACCAAGGAAGAACAACAGAGCGGGAATGATGGTCGTGGAAGGTACAGTGCACACTAGAAACGCTCAGAAATACAGACCTATATGATGAGAACGAGTCCAAGTCCCCGTCTTATGTGGCGATATTATCATATCGTACAATGTTGTACTTCGATACAGTATGAACTGTGTTTTGAACAGTGACGAGTTTAAGGTTCAGCCGAGGTCGGAGTGGAGAGGACGCATGAGGCTCAGCCTTGTCCCAATTCCAACAAAGGACCATTAACAGCTAAATCACATCCGAATTCTCAAACTCAAAAAGACCAGAAGCAGACCAGCATGTGCCATTGTCGTATCTCAATTCCAATATCGATTATAATAATATAGATTATCACAAGTGCAAAGTGGTGTAGCCTGGGGCCCACCGGGTATAATGTTACAATAGCCTCTTCGGGCAAAGGCGAAAAAAACCCGAGTCTCTCAAATGCTTAACATGCAGATCCGACCCAAAAACCTTCAAGAGAAAGGACATTCGAACAAGCGCCTTGATATCCATGCAAAACCCATCTCCGAAAAATTCCATTAAACATGAAGTGAAAAGCAAATGCGACGAAGGTGGTGCGGGATGTATTGTACAATTACCTTCTGCACCGCGAACATCCCTAAACTTCTTCCTAATCTACTTACCGTTTTCAGCCAAGCGTACTCCTTCTCTTTGTTAGGATTAAAGGCATACTCCTGGTAGCCTCATGGCCACGGTTCTCTCGTCCAGGGCTGGGTCTCATCGCGAATGCATCCAGCTTATCCAAATTCAAACCCAGACTGGTATTTGCGTGGTGCCGCGTCCTGGTCGAATACGTCTCGAAGTCCTCGTGGTCGCTTTCTCTTTCTTCAAAGATACTAGGTGTCGCACTCTTGAATACACTCGAGCTCCAATCCAAGATACTCAATCGCTTGGGACTGTTGCCATGCAACATCATTCTTCTCTTCACTCCTTTTCCTTTCTTCATACTACGTGGCAAGGGTGTTACCTGCGTCGTCAGGATGAGTCAGCATCTTTGTTATTGTGGTCAGAACGTAATGATGGTTCCGGCGGTAGTGATGTTATCGGCAGGTGGGTCAGGAGTATTGCTCGCCTGCATAGCTTCATCTCCTTTTCTAATGAGCTCTTCTCTCTCCTTGTAAAACTTTTCCTTGGCAGCTTGTGCGGAAGTGAGAGAGTCAATGTAGGTTCGGAACTTGACGATCTCACGGAGGAGGTAGGCGGATTTCTTCTCCCAGTTGGCCATGGCCTTTGCAGCGTTGGGGTGACGAGGTGAAAACTGATTTAGTCAATGTTAGTCGCAGGTCAACAAAGTAAACAAGAAGTATCACTTACAGCTAGGCCCATGAAAGGCCTCAATTCGTTGTGCTTCTTCAGCTCCTCTTCCACATTCGCAACATATGCGGTAAGAGCACGAAGCTGATCAACTTCCATCAACTGACTCGCCATCATGCTTTGAACTGGTGGCGTCCAATCAGAGATTATAGCCTTGTCGCCTGGCAGTCGGGTCTTCCAAGTCGTTCCTGATGGACCTTGATCCTCACTTCGGCGCCCAACGCTTCCCACACCGGTACCTTGCCCTTCTGGAATGGCTGCTGACATGACGCTATGACGACCCGAATTTGCCATCGGCGGGATACTGCTAGAAGATATGCCGGATGCGCTTCCGTGTCGAATAGTAGCACGAGATTCTGGTCGAGATTGAGACAAGTTGAGCACGACATCGCCCCAGCCGTATTCAACATTGCTCACACTACCGAACAGTGGCTCCTTGGACAATCGTGCAGACCAGTAGTTAGCTGTGGAGACAAATTCTTTGACAATGTCAGGAGTTCCAACCTGGAACAGATGCACGGCACCAGTAGGCAGACTGAGGGCGAAGACATTCGGCCGCGACTTTGAATATCCAGGAGGGGGCAGGGCGCTCGCAATTGTTTGGCGGAGCAGAAACGAGTTAATTTGCTCCGCATTCTCCATCCAATTACCGCCTCCAACGGGCCCACCTCCGGAGGCGGCTCTGGTTTTGGCACGAGCTCGGATTGATTTTGACGTCGTGCTGAAGGAGAATATCTTCATCCATCCTTTCTCAATGACTGCGAAGCATTCGGACCAATTACGATCCTTGGCTTTCTTCTCCAATGTCTCAAGGTGATGCTTATGCTTCAGCATTCCTTCTTTGGCCCAAGGAGCACCAACGAGCTCGAGCGTCTCATCTTCGAGTAAAGGCACGACACGCCCATTGTATTCGTCGGAGCCGCCTTCCTCGCGGATGATTGCTTGACTAAGAGCGTTGGCAAAGCCGATTGCTTGCTGATAGTCACCATGAGCAAAATGTGAGCCAAGCGAATTTACGGACATTGAAGTATGCGTTTGACCCAGAGTGTATTTACTCCATGTACTTCCTGACGGGCTCCAAACAGAGGTATCATCCAAGCTGGTCCTGCTTGAGCCAACAGTCGAGCTCGGATATATTCTCGGTCTCGAACGGGCTTTGGTCGTAAATCGGCCGGCTGTGAAGCGGCCGGCTTCTGAGGATCGGCCGCGATAGCTAACATTCTCAGACGGCGCCTTACTTAGGACACTGGGTGTGCGACGGAGTGCGTTGGTGACGACAGACAGTCCGGTCTGAGGAGGCTGAGTTTGGATTCGATCCGCCGGTGCACCGTGCAAGGGAAGACGTTGGTGCCGGATGGAATTGTAGAATTCTTTAAGCACGATCTCGACCTGGAAGTCCCAGCCCTTCATGGTTCCTTCAAACGGCGCCTTGACGAGAACATTGCAATTGTCCGACGGGCTGTCTGCGCCATCTGAGTCCAACCTTGATATCGGACCACGCAGGGACAACCTGTTCGATGATCTCTTCACTTCTACGGAAGCTCTTCGCTCAACAGTTTCAGTGGTGGGTGGTTCTGGGAAGACTGGGGAAGATGGTCCGGAGATTGAATGATCCCACGGAATCCTGCCCTTACTGTCTCTAGCCTGGGCACGAGTTGTCTCTGCTGCATCGATTTCATTTGCCATTGCCATGGTTTTTATTGTAGGGAGTGTGTTTTTGACGAACTGGCTCCTGGTCATTCGCTGGTCAATTTCGGCGATGTGAAGATCGGTGTTAAGCATGAGGAGAGAGAAGGTGATGGTGTGAACAACATCTATAGCAGGGTTAGCAGATGTGATGAGCACGATCCCAATGAATACCTACCACGATCCTTGAAGCCGTGGTTGGGGTTGCAATTGCACCACCGCTCGGAGAAAGCATCGATGACACGATCCAGCTGCTGTGACTCCGCCTTCACCAGCAGCTTTCCACAAAGCTCCCTGAAAGCGGCCAGTATATTCACGCCCTGCCAGTCGAAAAGCTCCATGTACGCCCTCCTTGTCCGTGAACTCTTTGGCGTCGTTTGTCCAAGCCATGCAGCGGCACCGGCTTTGGAGACGAACTCCTCATCGCCTTCGAAGATTTGGCGTGCCCTTCGCATGTCACCGTCTGTCGTTTCAATGTCATGGGCGAGGAGAACCTTGGCGGCGTCCATCTCCGCCCAATCCTGGGACATGCGGAGCTCCAAGTCTCCCACTTGAACAGTCGGAAGACTCGTCGCTGAGACGGATGCTCTGTTCCCAGTCCTTGGTGAGAGGGCGTGAGCAGATGGAAAGTTCTGAATCGTCGCCCGTGGTGAGTCGAGCGGGAGCTTTATTCGTGCAGCAAGAGGCAGCTTCTCGTCCGAAGAGGTTGGCTCCAACCAAACGCGGTTGCTGCCAGCACTCTTGGGAGGTGGTTCGTGTCGCATATTTGGTTCGCGAACAATGAAAGTATCCTCATCATCTTCATCGTCAGCATCCAAGAGCTGTGAGGTTGGTTCAGCGCGGGCTGCCAACATGTGAGACCTGTCGGAAATTGGACTGAGTACCTGACCATCGGTCCGTTTGTCTCCAACATTGGCCTGCGGTGGTGGAACTGCATTCTCCTTGTCTGTCTGGGAACGTCCAGATGGATCTGAGCCAGGGATGCTGTAATGCCGCTGCGATTGCGACAGTTTATGTGGTGGCATTTCCGTGGGAGAAGGCTGGGCCATAGCCTCGTTACTGCTGCTATTGATAAGAAAGGAACCGCCATCAATCTCTCCGTTCACAGTAGGTCGAGTACGTGCTCGCATGGTCAATTGTAGCTTTTCGGGATCCTGGTCCAAACTGTTGCTGGGATGTTCGTCTCCGTGACGTTTCGGATGTTCTTGGACTGTTCCTTGCCGGGCCGAGTCTGGGGTCCTGCCGCCAACAACCCTTTCGTCAAAAGAGGCCCGATGCAAAGTAGTCTGCTTAACAATCGGGCTATCTTCACCTTCCGCTGGTTGGTGTTCACGACTGTCGAAAAAGGTGTCGATTGGACTGGGTCCAATGCTATTGAGCGACTTGTCATTATTAAGGTACTGTGCCATAGCCCCCCTTAGACTTTGGTTACTTGGGGACTTCTGCGGTGGGGCAATGTTCAGTTGTGCATGGTGATAGCCAGATTGGGCCGGTAGCTGCAGGGGCGGGACGGGTGGGATGGCGTTGTCTGACATGGATTTCTTCCGTCTTCGGAAGAAAGATGAATGCGCTTTGCGTAATGGAATAGGGGGGATCGGATCATTGACTTGCGCAGGTGGCCTCGACTGTGACGATGAAGAATTCTTGTGCGATGCTGTACCATTTTGTTGTGTTCGCGGTCGGGTACCCGACGATGTGCCTGTGCGCACTGCTGCCGGGGACGGCGGTCTCTGAGCCTCCTCTTGCGGCGCTTGAGTCGCCTTCTCATTGTTCTTCGACGAGCCGAAGACACGTCGGAAGAATCCAGGACGGGCCTCCTTTTGCGCGGGTGGATGGTTCGGTGACGAAGACGGGTACGCTTTGCGCAAGGCTACCACACCTGGGCTTGGTGCCGACCCGGATCCATTTCTCATAGTCGTCGTGGCGTGAACGAACTGCTTGGCTTGGTCTCTTACATCGTGGTCGTGAAGAGGAGCCTGACTCCTTGCTTTTCTCACACTCTTGGCGACTGTCGACTTCGCACTGTTTTTCCGGGATGGTGCCACTTTCTTGGGTGACCGAGGAGCATATCCAACGGGCGATATGGGCTCGTCCTTCTTTCTTGGTCCCCCTGGAATTGTCGGCATGGGCGCGGCATCGAATGCGAGGTAGTCTATCGGGACGGGGACTGTCGGCCGCGAGTTGGACAACTTTTCTGACGAGCTTCTTCGAACTCGCTCTCCATAGCTGTGGTCGAAACTTGCAGAACGATTGGGAGCATGAGACGGGAACCTCGCGAATGGCATAGCATTTGTAATGTCCAAGTCCACGCTTGAAGAATTGCTCCCTGGAGCGCTCAGCCCCGTTCCTCTCGTGTGTCTTGATGACTCTGGGACACTGTCCCTTACTCCCGAGTGACCGCTCCTCACAGATGCATTCCGGACAGTCTTGTGTTTGGTGAATGTGCTGGTTTGGCGGGTTCGCGAGTGGAATGCAGTGTAATTGCTTGCGATGTTGTCGATATGAGGAGCGTCATCGTAATCGGACATGGACGAGGAGTGCGTGTGGCCTCTCCGGCGACCAGGCAGAGAATTGATCGAGGAGGAGGGTACGAGAGGAGTCGGCGCGATATAAATGTCATTTGTCAACGACGACAGCATAGAATCCTAAGGTAGTCATGTTAGTCTACATGTTGTTTGAATGCCGTCGCGGTTGGAAGGTCCACAATTACATACCACGATTGAGAAGCGACTATGGAGAAATAGGTCGTGTGAGTCGCGGTCGCCAGGTTTGCGGTCTAGTACTTCCATGTTGACGAATTCCAAGAAGGGTAAAGGAGTGGTACACTCTGGTGATCCTGGGTTTGCGCCAGGAGTAGACATGTTTTGGGAGTGCTTGGCACGCGCACGCTCCATCCATCCAATTCAACTCCATTCAGCACAACCCGATTTAATTATGTACGCACTGTCCAGAGTGACTTGCTGCTTGGCCTCCTCAGACAGCTTGCGCCACGGAGACCAGACCTCAAGATCATCACCATATCCGCCAATATGGACGAGCAGCGATTTCACGACCTTCTCCCGGGCTCGAAACTGGAGTCATAAGGCAGTGACTGGCAGGGTAAGGAAGACACCAAGAGAACCTCACAGTTCAAGTCAACCACCTTGTTCTGGATCGCAAACCTTGAGAGCTGCGTCTCTCCGCGTCGAGGCTCCGGTACACTCCCCTCTCGCATTAACAGCCAGAATGAAAGAACCAGTGTCCATGCTGACGGAATGTGGTGATGGAATTCTGTATCATGGTATGTACTGTACTTTTATTGTTTGACCAACTCAAACCAAAGAGTGCGTTATTAGTAAACATCTTCATAGCAAATGCCCACACCGTCAGCGACTTTTTCCTGTAGTCCAAATCGTCGGAACCCGACCTACAAGTCCCTTTGCCAAAACAACACCAGGCTTGCTTCCTTACTCTATTAGACGTCGCCTAGGGGTTGAAAATCGCCAATCTTCAAAAACCGATGTCTTCAATACTCGTGCTCTCGATCGTGGCAGCCTATCCCAATCCATATCTCGCAACAATACACGAAACATCTTAGAATTCGATGTTTCCAGATTTTCGGCGTGTGAAGAGGATATCATAAACTTAAGAATCGCTCATACATATCGTGCACTCCAATGGGATCATACAAGCCCCCCCTCCTCCATTTACAAACCACAGCAATCTCTCTGTAGACACTACGCATCGCCTTCTCCAGCATACTTTCCAAGACCCTCTCCACATCCGGATCTGCTTCGCGAATCCGATCAAAATCTACCGCTTCCCCCACAGCCCCTGCATCGTCTCCTTGATTTTTCGTTCCTGCTCTCTAATCTGTTCCTCCGTCTGCCCTCTCCCATGCCCACGAGAATCAATATCCATCTTCTCCGCAGCTTCATGGGGCTTACCGCCTTCACTGCCCAGTTGACCCGTCCCCTCAACACCTTCCATCTCATCAGCCTTTGGCTGCGCCGGCAATGGTGGTCCGGGTGTGCCTCTCGCCGGCTCTCCAGACCTTGCGCCATTCATCTGCGCCACACCTTGCCCGGCTCTTAATTGGTTGATGGCGCGAATCGTGTCGATGGCCGCGTGCAGTTTCACCCTCGCGTTGAAGTTCTTCCTCACAGTCGGTAGTAAATCGACCTTCTCTCCGCCTTCCGTCTGCTCTGCTTTCGGTTCATCGTCTTCCTTGATCCAGGGGTGGTTCAGGGCCTCGTGGGCCGTTATACGAGAGTGTGGATCGGTGGTAAGGCAGCGGCGAATGAAATCGCGGGCGGTGTTGGACACGCCGCGCCAGTATTCTATCGGGGTGAAGGAGTAGTCTGCTACGAGGATTGCTTGCATTTCTTCGAGATTGGAGTCGCGGTCGAACGGGGTGTAGCCGCAAAGGAGGAAGTAGGTTATCACGCCAATTGCCCAGATGTCGCTAGCACACCACGGTTAGCAAGCGGCGAGCAAGTTTTTGAGTGACAAGTCGTACACTGGTTTCCCATGTCCCGTCTTCTTGAAGATTTCCGGTGCCATGTAGCCTGGTGTCCCGCAGGTCGTAGTCAAGACATGGAATTGTTCTTCATCCATTATCCTGGACAACCCGAAATCCGCTATCAGCAGATCCGCATTGTCTTCTGGTGTCCTGAAAAGCAGATTTTCAGGTTTAAGATCGCGGTGGACGATGCCGTGGTCATGAAGATAGGCTACCGCGCTCAGAGTCGCGCGCATGAGGTCTGCAGCGTCGGACTCATAGTACGATCCTTTGCGGCAGATACGATCGAAAAGCTCGCCGCCGAGAGCAAGATCAGTTACGAGGTAGACTATCAAGAATTCAGCCTCGTATCCGTAGTCCCCGAGTGAAGATGGAGGACGTACGGTTGTTCATAGTCTCGAAGTAATCCACCAAAGTCAAAATGTTCTGATGTCCCATGGACACCTTCTTCAGGACCGCGATCTCATTCCGGACCATGTGCTCTCTCCCCGCCATGAGTCGCTTGTTTATGACCTTCGCGGCATAATATCTGCCAGTGTCGATGTGCACACATTCTTTCACCACTGAGTATGACCCTGCTCCTAATGTTTTTCCGGTCTTGTACCTGCAGGGCTGGACCTGTGCTGCAGATGGCTTTGGTGCTGCCATGCTGCGTGGTTGTTGTGCGTGGACCCTGGATCGCAACGAGGGGTGAAGATTGGAGTCGAGATGGAGGGGTGGACGCTGGAAACTCGAGTGGCTGTGCGAGCACTGCAATTGAGGTTGGGGAGAACGTTGGGTGAATAGATGTGAAGACGAAGACACTGCTATGAATTAAGCGTTGGGTATCAAGCTGAAGATGTTGGACTGGGGAGTTGCGGGACAGTTCTAGTGATCGTATGTGATGTCGGCGCCGGACCCCCGACCTCTTCACCCGTCCTCGCCGTCCATTTGGAGTTGGGCTTGACAACAACAAACTTGCTCGGTTCTCGGGCATCAAATCTGTCTGTTATCTTCCATCCATAGAGCCATTCCAGGTCTGCCGCAAAAGCCCAGCTTGGATGAATCTGACTGATGTCAACATTTGCGCCCCGTCTCGGACGCCGCAAAGGAGACGTAACATCCCGCCACTGATAAGCAGCTCCGTTGAAGGGAGACAGACAGCGGAGGAACAGATTTTGAGAGGCCACGCTGATACTACGATTACTATATCTATAAATACCCAGCCCCGTATTCACGCCGTCCACCTAGAGAGAAGCGAACAACTCCAACCGCTCGAAAGTCCCAAGGTATACGATCCGTCATAGAAGAGAAACACTCCCTAGCCCAACATGAGAGTAATATACACACACCTGCACAAACCACAACGCCCCAACGAGAGCGAAGACGGCACAGAAAACGAGAGCACCACTCGCAGTACCCCTCCCAATTAATACTTGGCAACGCAGCCGACTCACTCTTCCTCCTCCTCTCCAACAAAATCCCTCTCCAATCTTGTACTGCCACCATCACGCGTCCCCGGCCGTCCCCCAAAGGAACTCATACTCTCTGCCCTCCCCCTTTCCCTCTCCCTTTCCAATTGCATCCTCAACTCCTCATTCTCCGCTTTCCCCTCTTCCAGTCTCTTCCGCGCCCCGCTCCGATCAAGCAGCCTCGCCTCCCTCTCCGCCTTCAATCGTCTCTCCAACTCCTTGAGTCGATGAATCCATCTCTGCTCACTGGGTTGCAACGGCTGAATCGGCATCTGCATCGCCGTGATGGGGTGGCCGTTTGCGCCAATGAGTCCGTGGGGAGGGGTGGGAGTCAAGCTTGTGACACGGCGTGTGGGTGATTCCTGAAGGTTGGGAAGTGCGTGTTCACGATGGAACTTTTGTTGGTCGCGTTGCGCGTCTGTCGGTGGGTTGTATCCTTCTACTGCCGAGGTGGAATGATGGCGCATCAGTGTTGCGGTCATGGAAGCTCTGTGGCTAGAATCCCTAGGTGGGATTCCTGTCATACCTGGTGGACTTCTCGATGCGGCTCCTGGTATGACGCCAGTCGTGGGGGAACCGGAGTCGATACTACCTCTTTGAGAACGGGGGCGCGTGGGTGACATGTGTCGAGCGAACTGCAACTCTGCTTTCAGAAGCTTATTCTCGTTCTTGAGTTTCGTTATTTCTTCGCTTCGGCTTGTGTGGCCACCACTTCGGGAGGAGCTTCTTGAGGCACCTGGGCTGCGTTTGCCGCGGTCATCAACACTTGTTGGTATTAGAGTCGCGCTGGGAGGCACAGCTGCTGGGGTTCCACTTTCCAACCGCTCTTTGGTCTGTTGCGCAACCATCTTTTCTAGATGATCGATACGTTTCGTCCTCACATCGATGGCATGCTCTAGCGTCTGGAAGTCCTTCCACAAATTCTTCTCCACATCTCGAATGCGTGAGCGGAAGCCGCCAACAAGGACTTCAACAGTCCTAACCGCAAGATTCATGTTCCTGCTGAAACCAACAAGATTGCGTGAGATGACTTCCACGCTGGGCAGTTGATCGTCAACTAAAGAGTTCTTCTGCATGAAATCGGCACCGCAAAGCGTGGAGAGACGGTTCCATAGAGCGAGGAGCAGGTTATTGCGTTCAGTAAGTTGGTCAAGATACTGCTTCTCGATGGCCATGTACTTCCTCCTGTCGTTATTGCGGGCCACCTCCAATTGATTGGCTCGATTGTCGTTCTGCTGAAGGGTGTGCGAGAGTGACTGTTGACTTCGTTGCATCTGGTCGAAGTGATTTCGGTCAGCCCGCCGAGCAGCTCTCTCCTTCTCAAGTAGCTCTGATAATTTTTGTGATTCGAGACCGGTCGATTCAAGAAGTTGATCGCGGCCGCGTAGGAGGCGTTCCTTTTCGTTGAGATCTTGACGGCAGACGTCGAGCGCAGCCAGTGTGTGCTCGAGATCGCGCTGCAGTTTCGTGACTTCCTGTCCAGACATTAGCAGTAGTCCCTCTCCATGCCAGAACCAGAAATACCTTGAGAATACTGCTGCTTGTGCTGTTAGGGCTTCCAAGAGCTTCCCGTAGATTACCCTCCAACGTCTCCAGCCTCTCTTTCCACTGGCTGGACTCGGCATCTTTGGCACTGAGATTCTTCCTCAGTCTGTTGCCCTCGCCGTTGTATTTGTTGACATCATCATTGAGTTCATCAATCATTTTCTGCCAATCTGCCTTCTCTTGCGAATCAAGTACTTCACGTTGTCTCCTCTCTTCGCCGATTCTTTCCCTTTCATCCTGGAGAGATGTCTGCGCGGCATTCAAAGCTGCCTCCAAATCTCCAATCTTGATTTTGTCACCTTCTTGCTCTTCACGAAGAAATTGCACTTCAGTCTGGCTGGACTCAAGCTGAACATCCAGTCTCTCGTTCTTTGCAGAAGTGTCTCGTAGCTTTCGATCAGTCTGTTCGAGCTCTTCCATGATATCTGAAATCTGCTGTTCCAGATCTTGCTCCTTCCTTCGAGCAGCACTGAGATCATCTTCGAGTCTGACAACACTCTCCGATACGTTCTTCATTTCTTGCTGCAACGCTGCGAAATCGTTCTGCAACGTACTGATCTCGTTGTCTTTCTGATCACACAAGAGATCGAGTTTTTCGATCTCGTCGTTAGCCTCGTTTCGCAGGGCTTCCGTTTCTTCCTCTGACTCTTGCAGGGCGAGTAGTGCCTCTTCACGCTCGTTCTGTATAGATTGTAAATCTTCCAACGTAGCGTCTCTCTCCTCCTTGACAACACGGTTTTCCTCCTCCACGTTCTGCAGGATATCCAAATGAGCATTGAGTTCCCGCTCAAGATCTTGATTCGTCATCTTGACCCGAGCCAATTCGTCTCGCAACTGAGCGAACTTTCTATCGTATTCATCCACATCACTCAGCTGAGTGAGACGAGTGTGGCCACTTGCCCTGGATTCAGCACGATTGTGTGCTCGAGAGACCGATCGATCGAAAATACTATCTCCAGCAATGGATCGTGCTCCTGCACCATCGCCATGTCTTCGCTGGTTAATTTTGAGATCCTCAATCTCCTGCTGCAATCGCTCCCTTTCGCGATTCCTCGACGTTAGCATTGACGTCTGCGCGCTGAGATCTCGTCGCAGTTCAGCATTCTCGTGCTTGAGCTGCTCCACAACTGTACTCGCGTTAGAATCAACTGTGCCATTGATATCTTCACCGACTGCTGAACCTGCGTCTGATCGTGTGTTGTTGTAAGACACGTGATGTCGTTTGTTAACGTTGTAGACATTGCGAACGTGATTATTCGTTGTGGATGCTGTGCTCTCAGACTTGAGTCGTCTAAGTTCTTCTCGTAGCTTTTCGGCATCTTCGTCGGCCTGCTCCCGACGAGCAGTTTCGGATTCGAGCAGGTCCTTCCACATCTCGATTGTTTCTTCAACACCTTTGTCGTTCTCGGAGGCCTTTCGTTCGTTCGTAGATTTGATGTAGTCGGCCAATTTGCGTTTGTCGGCTTCCTTGCCAAGGTTCTCTTCGCGTAATCTTTCGATCTCTATTTCCGTCTCTTGTAAGGTTTCGCGGAGATAGATGATCTCTTCTTCCATCTCGGCTTGCTTCTCACTTTGATCACTCTTACTATCATCCATATAGCCCTGTTTCGCAGCTTGACCTTCTTCAAGGCTTTTCACTTTGCGCTCCAGCTCGCGCATCTTTTTACGAAGGGCCTGGTTATCCTTCTTCTCGTTTGCGAGATCGGTTTGGAGCTGGACATTCTTGTTGATCATGTCTTTTACGCCTTCTTCCGATCTATTCTGTAACGCCTGGTCAAGAAAATGAATCTTAAGCTTGAGGTCAAAGTTCTCCTTGCTCAACTTGTCGATCTTGCTGTTTTGCTCTTTAAGCGTTAGATTACTTTTTTGCCTGCTAGATGCCATTGAGAGACCCAAAGCCTGACTACGAGCTGGCGAATGTGGATGCTTCTCTCGGTATTCCCTCGCGACAGTCTCTGGCACCTGAATATTTTGAACGTGCTGCGCGATGATAGTATCCGGAGGTGCGCCTCCATGCTCGCCCGCTCGAGGTGTTTCCGGGGGCGAACCTGCACTCGCCCGCTCTTCCTCTAGTCGTTCCAGTTCGCGGTGCCGAGTAATTGAGCTCCTGGAACGGCTCCATAATGGCGCGTCTCCGAAGCTTGAGCCATTGGACGAAGCAATACTCGACATGCTCGGTAGACGTGACAGGGAAATGCCTGGTCGCATTGATCCGGAGCCTGGCACAGCCCCACCAGACTGAAGGGAGAAGTCTGCTCCCAACGTAGCGTCGCTGCCTTCTGACACGACAGATCGTGACGAAACCGACGAGCGCTGGCTCGAAGTCCGATTCTGGAGAAAGCTCGGTCGTTTGAGTAGTCGAGTAGAAGACATTGATCCTCGAGGGGAGTGTAAAGATGCAAGCACATTGTCCGAGCTTGCTTCTGGGGTGAGTTTAGGCTCTGCTACACGGGATTGCCCTTCCTCCTCTTCTAGCGCCGAAGTATGCTGTTCGGTTCTGACCGTCGAAGCGTTCGACGATTGCTCCTGGTATCCATTTTTAATCGCCGTTTCTGCAGAATCTTCCTCCAAGCTTTGCTCTGGCGTCCTCTCTTGTCCCGTGGGAAACAAGTTGGTGCTAACAGTCCGTAACTGATTCCGCTCCGCAGCTCGAGCCGTAGGCGACGAAGAGAGCTCGTCCAATTCCGCACTGCTATCCTGTGACTCCGCATTGCCATCAATACTCGAATATTCCTTGCCATGATACGGAGTCTTGTATGCGCTAGGTGGTGTCACCGGTGATTTCGAGCCTTCTCTTTGCCCCTCCGCCATCTGCTTCTCCGCCGCCAGGGATTCCCGTATCTGCTCAGCAATTGACTTCTTGTTCTTCACGTGTCCCTTCGGTCTGCCATTTCCAGGCGATCCTCCAAACAAATAAGTATCGTCGGCACCTTTCTTCTCACCCTCGACCGCAGTTTCTGCGTCCAGTTCGGGCATGAAGCTGGACTCTACATTCATCAAGTCCCTCCCCATATCTTTGTCCATGAAGGCGCTGGCATCGCTGTCGAGCTGGCTGCTACTGGGAAGGCGGACGAGAGAGATGTCCTCGTCGTCATGTATGGGTAGAGGGGGTAGATCCGAGTCCTCGGGGAAAACAGAAAGGGCATGCGGGTTGTGGTTCGTGCCGTGAAGAATGGAAGTCTCTTCAGCGCGCTCGTCACCAGTTGGCGATGGTTGGTGCGCCTCGGCCATTCACGCGGTCAACAGCGGTGCGTGCTCTCGTTGGTAGCGCGTGGTGTATAGTGTCCGACTGGATGGTGTCGCATGCTGGGGAAGTGCCTCTCCTCGTCCTCCAAAAGGGAAGTAAGCACGGATTGAGAGTCGCGTAAAGGTGGCTGATAGTTTGTGGGGGGAGATGCTGTGTCGTCTCACCACTTGCAAGGATTGTGAGGGTTGTTTGTTTTTGGTTCACGCAAACACTTGGGTGACGATGATTGGGGTTGCGCGGTGGTTACGACTCCAGTTGCACAGACTGAGCCCACAACAGCACAGTCATTTAGATTGTCTACCACAGTACACATCACCTGTCTCCGACTCTGTCCAACTGAGGGGGATTACAGACGACTTGTCCGGGGTCGCGAACGCACTCGCGTCTCTGAAACTTACGCTACGACTAGCGAGGGTGGCATGTGGAGAACTAGCCTGCTGTAGAAGCAATCGACATGATTCGTCTGGCTATGTATGTATATCCGGTCGAGCTATCAAGTACCTTCTCAGCCTTCTGGTCCAATGCTCGTACATGATGGTTGCTATACACAACCGAGCATGGTGCTTCATATCCTCTCATCCACGCACGATAAGTGCAGCCTCGTGTCTTCTAAGCGAGTGGCCACTTACTGAAACCGCCTTGTCTTCCATACCTGCATCCCAAGTCCACCAGCCCGGTTTCCGACTTCAATCCCATCCATCTCCTCTACCCACGGTTGGGCGACACCAGAAAGTGCCACCGCGTGACCCTGTCCCTGCGCCCATTCCTGGTAGTACGTCTCCTCCAGATAAGCCCAGCCTGGCGACTCGAATCCTCCAAATGCGAGAACCAGTTGACGCGAAGGTATTTTCGCGATCTCCTTTGCAGGCACCGGAGTAAGGATCTGCAGTGTCTGCGCCTTCGAGTCTATTCCGCGAATCAGGCCTAGTCCTATGACACGAGATTTGCTTGGCTCAAAGGGGATGCTGTAGCCTCTTGGGCCCACCGTGAAGTAGGGAATACAATCGCCGTCCCCACGGAGAACTTTCCGTTCGTCACAAGCTGATGCGTCCTCGATTGCGAGTATTGAAACAAGGCTACCGTTCAGAAGTGTTGATAGCATGTTCGGGTACATGACAGGTACTTCTCCGAAGATGAAGACACCCGCAAAATCAGCCCTACTACCTTCATACGAGACGTTGAAGGGCCTTTGATGTGCCAGTGGTAGGGCATTCCATTTTGGGGTCGATTTTTCGGTGCTCTCAGAGTGGAAATAGGATAGCATTTGCATCTCGTTGACTTCTGCTACAGTACGTGGACTCTTGCTCATATTGAAAAAGGGCTGGGTCAGAAGTATTTCTAACGGTGCTGTGCCAGCTGCTTTTTGGACCCATTCCAGGATTTTGGCGGGTCCAGAAGCAAAGCAAAGAACGTGGGAGGGCTTCAACGCCTCTGTCAAGTTGACGGTAAGATCATAGCCTGATGCTTGATACCAGAATGGACAGTTGACAATCAGTGTGGTGCCTTGACCTGTTCCTTTGTTTAGAGAATGGTAGTATTGCAGAAGGTCGCGGACAGCATCTAAATAGTGCTCCATGTCATCCTTGTGGCCATTCAGTCGAATGGCATGTGCTCTGATGACTCTGTTCCCGCCATCGTTGAACGTCGAGCGGGCAAACCTTGGCTTAAGATTTGGCTGCTTGATCATGGCTAGTGAGATCTGGCCAGGCGGACCATATTCCTGCTTGTTTTGATCCAAGTCTAGATAGGCTACGAAGCGAGGATTCTTGGACGCTCGCGGGTTGGTCAGGAGACTGTTGGTCAAGAGAGCAGCAAAGGTGGATTTTCCAACGTTTGCTGGCCCACAGAGCTGGATGATGGGAGAGAGATTGGTTTTATCACTGCAGAATCCATTTATAAGCTCCTGCCATGACTTTGGGATTACCAGAGGCAAGAGGCTTCCGCTCTTTGACGCTGATTGAGCCTCGAGTATCTAGGTTCCTTAGTTGTGATTATGATTTTGCTTCGTGGCAACTACGGACCTTGGAAAAGGACTGCGGAGAGTCAGTGAAGCGGCCCCAAATATCACTCGATCTAGGGCTGTACAAAGGAGATACTTTGTCAAGAACCTCCGGGGTATGCTCATCCGCTGTGATACTTGATATTTCGATCACGGCGCCTTCAGATTTGATGCATTTTATTACAGGTAAGCTTGAAGTTGCCAGCGCACACACTTCTAAAGCTGGCGCTCCCGCTGCCAGAAATGCTCCGGCAATGATGATCAGACCTTCATGAACCTGGAGTCGGTATTGGCCCCACACGCTTAGCGTCTCCCCGTTGTTCATGGAAATCCGTTGGGTCTGAGAATTACCGTGAACGCAGTTTCCTTTGGTCAGAGTCCAGCTGCTCATTTGGACAGTCCGTTCGTCGTTCATGGCGTCAGCTATTGTTACCTCTGTATTTCCCTGTTCTGATGCGTCGTCCGATTCGCGATCCTGGTCTTGATGTGGAGGCTCATTCGGCTCAGGCATCGAGTGTTTCGAAGACGAGGCAAGTTGCGAGAAAACACTTTCCTCGTCGATCGCATCATCTTGGTCCAGTTCCGCGATTCTTTCTTTCCCTCTTGCCGGGTTTCGAGGCTGTGAGAATTTCGCGATCTTGACTTTCTTCGACTTCCTCTTGTGTGAGGGATCAACGGCGATGGTTTCCGAGATCTCATTGTGTGTCGGAGCATCAGAACTGGCAAGTTTGACCTTTGCTCTTGCAGCGGCGAAGGCACTGAGAGGAGCTGTTGGATTGGTGACGCTCGCAGTGATGGCGTGTTCGGTCCTCCTGGACTGCACGGGCAGATTGGTCTCGTTCGCCTTCCGCTTTTTGCTCATCGTAATGCGTGTCTCGGTGTCGCGAAGATGAAGGAGTGCTGATTCAACAAGATTTTTGTCGAAGCATGGTTCAGAAGAATGGAATAGAAACAGATGCCGTGTTTCTGCCACTCCCGAGCGTGATTGCAGTCACAACGACGAGCGTCGAGCCCGAGGTCCTTGCCGGTCTGGACGATGGGACTTTCGTTCTCGTGGATGGGAGCAAATTGCTTTCGAGGTTGGCTGGGTTGGGTACTGGCACGTGACTGATACCTACTTTCTCTCTATCGATCAGCCACGTGGCGCATTACCCGTCCTTGAAAGCTGGCGATCATGACAACTTTCGACCTCCGCATCTTCCACTGTCCGCCCCCGATAACCCTACACTCAACAACCAGATACCACGTAGGAACCAAACGTTGTGAAAACCTTGCACCATGTGGATTATTGACTGGTTCTGGGGTACGAAATCATGTCTCGGGCTTCCACCATTCGAATCAAACTGACGACTCCTATAGATGTCCTGTCCTCTCTGGGTCTGGCCAACAAGCATGCAAAGCTCCTCTTCCTCGGTCTCGATAATGCCGGAAAGACAACCCTACTCCACATGCTCAAGAATGATCGCGTCGCCGTCCTTCAACCCACGCTCCACCCTACATCCGAAGAACTAGCCATCGGCAACGTCAAGTTTACCACATTCGATCTCGGAGGTCACGCACAAGCCCGCCGATTGTGGAGAGATTACTTCCCCGAAGTCAGCGGGATCGTCTTCTTGGTAGATTCCAAAGACCACGAACGGTTCCCAGAGGCTAAGGCTGAGCTGGACGCTTTGTTGGCGATGGAAGAGCTCTCCAAGACCCCTTTCCTCGTCCTCGGAAACAAGATCGATCGTATGTATCTCGACCTTGTATACTACTGGCAGAACTGACAGACTGAAAGACCCCGACGCAATCTCCGAGGACCAGCTCCGACAATACTTGGGCCTGTACCAGACCACCGGCAAGGGAAAGATAGCGCTAGAGGGCATCCGACCAATCGAGGTCTTCATGTGCTCCGTGGTGTTGCGACAAGGCTATGGCGAAGGAATCCGCTGGCTCAGTCAATACGTGTAGATAAAGAGGATAGTTGTATGTTATACTCAGTTGGGAAGAGAACGGCGTATGGGCTTGTAATGGATTGCCTCATCAGACATGTCACCATGACATTGCACAATCTTGTGACTCAACACGATCTGAGGTTTTGTATATCACTTGAAATTGACCCAATAAGTCTTTTGGTTTGGCACTGATCTTGTCGGGCAGAGTCCTCGTAACCTTGACATTAAATGTGTCGGCTCAGGGATGATGACATCTTCTAGTACATATGCCCATCCTCACTCCAGATTGAAGTCATCTATCGATATCTTTCGAGTGCAGGCCAAACCGGATCGATGCATCGAGACAATGAACGACGACTACAAAATCCCAGCCATCACTTTTCTTTTCGATCGGCAGTAATCCATCACAACGATCTCCAGCTGAGACCTCAACGCCAATGGAAAGACTCTATGACTACAAGCGGCCGCTCCAAGGACAATCCGTGGATACCTCACCACGACGTTACCAACAGTTTGCGAGTCGCCTTCGTGATGTCTTGATGTACGTAGGTTACTTCAGTCCGACCTTCAGCGATCAAAGCCGGTTATCGCATACTTCGCGTAATGGTAGCTCAAGGACGGCGGAGAGTGGCAAGAGGCTGAAGTGTTGGATAATAGAGCTTGGTGGCACATTTCGTCGATAGCCCCGAACGCCCAGGTAAGTTCCTTATATCGAGTGTTCATCCCCTGGCTTTGTCGATGAAGATGCAGTTCACTCGACATCCGCTTGCCACGCCGAGACTCGCCTGTCCATCGTAAAATTACATGGACAAGACTGATGGCGTTTGCTGGTGAATGTTGTCTGAAGCGTGAAGGAGAGTTCTTGAGACGGACGATACAAGGAAGAATGAAAGTGCCTCGCTGCATGGAGATTCTTCTTCACCGGTACTGCCTTCCACTGGACGAAAGCGAGAAATGATGGACCATCAACGGGACTGGATTTCACGCGTAACCCAAGGCTCGAACGCCGAGTATAAACAAAAAGCTACTGGACGTCGGGTTGTTGATATACGACACGACGCCCAACCACTTCTATTACGGTACCACCGGGGAACCCCGCCTATTGTCGGATTCTCTCGCCATTGCGACACTTTAGGTATTTATATTGGTTGGCTGAGAAAGCTGCGAGGGAACTGTGTATTTACCCACCTGGCAGGTTTTCAATTCCGGAGACCTGGATGTTCTATGCTTGGCACTAGTATGGGTATCCTTTATGGACTGGAAAGTTTCAAGTCCGACTTACCACAACAGCGAAGATTTTGGGGCAGCAGCAGTCTCTGACTTGCTCTACAAGGACACCCGGGCACATGATCGAGAGCACGTGCGTTTCATAGCATCTGAATGGTTGCACACTTGCTTAGGCCCTTAGGCCGAGTCAATCACAGAAGGTGAAGGTGGCCACCACCACCCAAAGCACAATCGCAGACCTCGACCGTGCCAACACCGGCAACGAGATTGGAGGCAACACCAACAACAACAACAAGCAGACGCTAACAGGCTTGCTCTCCCTGCCACGAGAACTGCGCCAGGAAATCCCTCTCGATGCCATCCTCTTTCCACTCAAACGCATTCCTGGTGCTTTCCTCGTCTCTTCCTGGGCCACGGCCGTGAAATGCCGAGCCGCAAATCTGAAAAAGCCCACATCCTCGTCTGAGTGGGGATGTCGGGTACGCAGGACCAAAAGCGGTGGAGTACGTCAAAGGCATGTTGTAAGGAGTAGGAGGCTCGCTCTCTGAAAGAATCGTTTGGGACAGGAAGCTTGATATCATAGCTCTTTTACAAAATGGATTGGACCCGCGAGATAGTGATGTCAAACACCATTGGCTTACTAATTCGCGTCCAGTCTCTGAATTCGAGCGCCGTCAACTTGTCTATTTCGGTGGATGCTTGTATGGTAGCGACGTTCTGATCTCGAAGGCTCGCAACTGCTCTACTTGGTTCAGTGGGGAGCGACTTTGTGAGTGCAAAGTACAAATGGAAAAGGAGAACTCATAGCCGTCGAATGGTTCCCTCCAGTCAGTAAGCTCCAATGCGTCACGCCTTCCACCGATTCGACCGCACCAGTGTCGCCATATCTACAGATCGAAATGGGATTGCGAGCACTTTCCAGACCACCTGTATACCAGTCAAATCACTCGCCTCCATCGCAACTGCTAGGTGATACTTTGAGGCTGTTGGCAAAGTGTGACTCTTGAATTCGAGAGTCGCCTGATTCTGACGGGACGCTGACAGAAGTAGGGTTTCAGCAATTGGCCCAGCGATAGGTCTCGTCCCGGTGTGCACCCGCTGCGAACCAGACTGTTTCACCAGCTTCCTCAGCCTCACAATGCGAGGTACAGGAGATTGAACACGATGCAGTCAGAGCTTATGGTGCATTTTTGCGAATCCAGGACATTGAGAGGGAGGGAGAACAGCACCCCGTACCTTACTAATCTGTCATCGTAACGCGCAACTTATCTAGCGGGGGAACATTGGCAGGGAGTGGCATGGAAAGGTTCGCTAAGTCGTAGGTGTCGCTTTGTCGAGGACCCATGAAGTTCAAACCACGGAACCGCTCAGACGTGAGGGTGGAATGATATCCGAGTGCCCGCATGCGCTGCCCCAGATTATCCAGATACCTTATATCCGAGGAAACTTGCTACAATTGTCCTACTACCAGCGGCCGATCCGCACCACAGCAAATATCAGAATCTTGGCCCAACATGATTCCTCAACCCTGGAGCGAGCCGAAATCTGCTCGACCATCAGCGAGAGTGCAACTCTTCAGCCTTCAACGTGGACATCCTTGTCGAAGACGAAGTAGAGAAAGAAGAAGCTGATCGGCTGAGACTCTGGTTTCCTGCTTCTACAGATGAGACCAACAACGTCGAGGGGAAGCATATTCTGCCTGCTATCGGGAGACCGCAATTCCCGCATCAAAGAAGACGTCCGTTTGGGTCGACGGACAGCGACAAAAGGGGGAAGCAAGTGCGAGCCGTGGTGGACAGGTACAGCGACAGGGGCGAGATGGGAGAGACGCGCAGAAAAGTAGAGGTACCGCTGGACATGTTACTGAGGTGGTATTCTTGAGAACCCACGTCATGCATGATAGCGTCCTGGCCCGGGAGCGTTGGAGGGGCTTAGATAGATAGAGTCGAGGCGGAGTGACCGGGAAGATGGGGGTGTGGTGTGTCCAGAGTGTGAACGGTTCAGTGCACGGAGGAATCCAATAGTAGACCGGCTCGGACCGCAAATCACAAGAGATCTCGCAATCGCGATGTTTCTTCGACTCTTCCAAAACCCACTTCGTCTTTCGTAAGAACATGGTCTTGTGAGTGGTCTAATCCCAGGCGCACCGTGTGGGAGGTGCTGGCAAAGGGGATCCGTGCTTGCACGCATGGGAGGTTCCCGCTTTCCAGCCTTGGGGTGAATGGGAAGAAGACCCGGGTAGGACGCTATGTCCGTGATTTTCTTGTGGGCTGGCGAAGTGCTAACATAGAGCCAAGACGTCCCTGTTCATTACGAGAGACTACAAATTGTTCGACTCCAACAGTGAGAGTGGCCTTGGTCCTCCCCCCTCCCCCCCTCCCCCCCCCCCCCCCCCCCCATTTTTTCAGCCTGCTCAAACGCGCACACTATATTACAGCCACAGTATACCCTCTTTCAATTCTTTACAAATCTGAACGAGCGGAGCCACCTTGAAGCGTTTCCCGAACATCGGGATCCATCTACTCGTCGTCGTTGATATCGACGACTGTAGTCTTCCACTTGCGAGCCGGAACGTGGCGGGTGAACAGGATATCAATCTCACGGAAGGACCTATGCTTCATCTCCGGGATCCAGATCCAAGACATGACGGTGCAGACGAAGGCAGTGCCGGCCCAGATGTACCCGCTCTTACCACCCAGGTTCCACTTGTCGGCGTTGAGCATGTAACTGGCGAGGAAGATGCAAGGGATGTTGACGATGTAGTAGGCACCACGTCCGACACCGGTTGTCAGCGGTCTGAGACGAACAGACGACGTCTCTCCGATGATGACCCACGAAGAAGGGGCAGGTCCCAAGCAGAAAAGCACCGAGACGATCAATCCCAGCGATGCCTGGGCGTTGCTGGCCGCTTTACTGGTACCGACTGAAGCCGCGATACCGAGCGCAACCAAGAAGCCACAGTTGATGGCCTGACCGTAGACGTAAATGGTACGGCGGCCGAGGTAGGTGGTGAGGATCCAAGAGAGCATGACCATGATCCACTGGAGGGCCGAGGTGATGAGACCAAGTGCGAATGCGGTGTTATCTGCCATTCCGGCCTCTGGGCTGATGTCAGTCGATTGCAAGAGGCCACAGGGGATGGTTGCACTCACGTTTGAAGAAGTAAACCGCTTGGTTGGCGATCAAATTACCCGTCAGATTCTGTGATGCATACACACCGCAAACAATCAACGTTCGGTAGCGATCGGTGCCTTTCCAGAGCTCAATGAGACTGGGCGACTTTTCGGTCTTCTCCAATTCGATGGTTCGCCGCATCATAGCGACTGCGTCCGCGGGGTTGTCATTGGCATTTCCGCCAAGTCGCTTGACAGCCTTTTCGGCCTGAGCCAGACGACCCTTTCGTACGAGCCACCAGGGTGATTCAGGGGCGATGAAGAGGAGAATGGCGAGGGGTGTGGGAAACATCCACTGGAGTGCGATGGGAACTCTGATAACACTGTCAGTCTGGCTCTTTCTGTGCAAGCCATCGGACGCGGACGGACCTGTACGACGAAGCGTTGGGCTGAGATTGGTAATGATAAGTTATCCCTCCCACAATGATGGCGCCAATCGCCCAAAACATCTGCAACATCTGCGTTGCCGGGGCCCTCAGTCTCATGGGTACGATCTCGGCACAATAGGCGGGTGCGTTGGCGATGAAAATGCCCCACGGGATGCCCTCCAAGATCTGGGCAGCGAAAAACATGCCCAAACTGCTGCCGAAATAGAAGATGAAGATGAAGCCGTTCAGGGCCATGAGACCGCCAATGGTCGCCCATCGATATCCGATCCAGCTGGTAATGGGACCTGCGATGAAGACTCCGATCAAGGCACCGACAGGTCCGGAACACTGCAGCGCTGACTGCCATGAAGCTTCGATGAGCCACTTTCCCGTCGTGGAACTCAGCACACCGAAATCTCTGGCGAACTGATCTGTCGCTATGAACTGCCCCATCAAGAAAACACAGTACGACTCCATGATCTATTGCTAGGTTAGAGGGTCGGCCCTTCACGTCACGTGGGAAGAGCTTACAATGGTGCAGGACATGACAAAGGCCCAAAAGCTGGCATGGGGATAGGCCTTGATAGCCTGCATGACGGTCATATCATGTTCGATCTTCTCTGCGTCAACGGCGCCCTGTCTGTCGTAGTCTGTCTTCTCCCCCCTCTCGACGGCATCGTAGACGGGTTCGCCCTTGGGCTGCCCTTCGATCTGCTCCATGGCAGCGACAGGCTTCTCTGTGGTGTAGTTGCTCATTTTGGCGGGTTCTGTGAGAAACGCGACCGACGGAGGATGGGGACAGAACTGGAGCAGACACGGCTTGGCTTTCAATTATTTATCCTTGCTGCTAGTAATCCTGACCTTGGCTCGATGTAGTGAGCATCCTCCGGGCCTCCACCTCCACAATCCAGCATCCTGACTCGTTTCGTATGTGTTCCCCAGCATCACAGCAGCCGCGTCTTACTCACAAGGTGTGTTATTGGCATCAACATCGCCATCACCATCGCTTGTAGCAAGCTTCCTTCGTGGCCATGCGGACGTCCGGTGCAGCCCATACTTAGTCGTGTTCAAACATGCGTGTAATTGGGTTGAATTGTTGTGGCGGACTCGTAAGGAACGCCTTGGTCGCACGCTAGTCGGGAGAATATATAGCGATTCCCTGGCCCAGGTTTCCCCGCAACCCGCATTTGGGCGCATGCTTTGGGTTCTCCACACTCGGCTAGCCACCTCGTGATCATTTCCCAGCCACTGGTCAAGACCCCTCGGGTTGTGCTCGTCCGATGGTTGTATAGCCTGTCGATCCACGATGCTGGGTGAACTTTGAGCCTTGGACTGAAGGCAATCTAGAATTATTCTCGAACATCGAAGTGATATTGGATTTTGATGGAAACGCGCAAGCCCGATGCTGTAGGGTTTGTTAGCTCTTGAACTTTGGCCCTGGGCAAGACAAAACGGGTTGGAGAATCAGGAAAGGCAGAAGTCTTTTGTCGAAACGAAAGAGCCAATAACACTTACGGACAAGAATGGCATGTGCACTAGTTCTCGGCCGGAAAGGTGTGTCTGCAAGCTTGCGTCGGTTGAGACTCTTCAGTTGCTTGCTGCACCGAGCAACGCTTTCTTTTCCACCATTCATAAATGCAACACGAGACTCAACCCCTGAATGACATGTTGTCCATGCGTCTCGATTACCTTTCAACCGGGTGAAGGGAGGATTGTGGTGTGAAATGGCGTGTCGGATATTGTTCGTGATTGGTGCGCATCGAGGCACGACGGCTATTGGGGCGCATAGAGGTGTCAGACCCGGTGCTTCCTATTCTTACCCGGAATCATCATCTCTCGTTCGCATGGAACGATATAGGTTGATTGGTGAACAACTTGAATCAAGGGTCATGAGTGTTCGGCTATCTGCGACCACCAGACTGTTCCGCCCGTCCTTGGATCATTTTTGCGGTGCGGCGCTCAAGAGGTCTTTTGCGGATGGAATTGGCAGGTAGCGTGATCACGAAGAATGTCCACGAGAGCGTGTCCCATGACACGAACTGCGGTGACCTAAAGTTCTGAGACGACCTGAGCAGTAAATCTCTGGAGACAAGACGGCAAAACTGAAAACCAGAGCGTGTTGAGTATTAATGCGGTGAGCATTCGGATTCGATTCTACTCCGCTGCTTACGGTTTCTGCAAAATATCAGGAGGATTGGTGGCCAGCGACATGTAGTAGATGCTCAAAACAGGGGCTCTGAAAACAGCGCTGATTGATGAGGGGCTTTGTAGAAGCAATAATGAGTTTGATGACAAAAAGCAGAAATGGAAAAAGACAGCTCTCGGCGCGGGTTTCGGAAGAGGCCCGAGCTTTGACCCTAGACGCGTTAACACGTGCTGATCAGGTATATTTCCACTTTCGTCTCCTCCACTCATACTGCTTTCTCATCCACGAACAGAGAGGCTCACCACCGATTCATATCGACGCTCTTCAAAACAAACCTTCCAGCAACAGCGAATCCGCATCTTCACCTTGTTCGGTATCGAGTATGGCGATGCTCAATTACGGACGAAACTGCCGATGATTGGTTTCGTGTCTTCCAGTCTCCCTTTCTGCCCGAATGATCTCAGGCTGGCTTCGTTCTCTCACCGAATGAGCCAGCCGCAGTGCGTGCCGTGAATTTGTTTCCAAGTCAACCTTCGTCCTTGCTGATAGCAGAATTTCCAAGCGACATTGAGAAGTCTTACCCCAGTGTTGCATTATTGGCAAGCAAGTCAACTTCAAACCCTACCCTCTGTTGTATGAAGGCGTACTTATATACAGTCGCTGCAAGCTCGAAATCCACCCGAGCATCGTCTCCGGTAAAGTCTTGTGCATCTACTGGTTGCTCCTTATTTTCTAAGATGGCCACCGATGCAATTTTGGCTGGGCAGTCACTATGCGTAAGAGGCCGACTTTTGTGGTGTGTTCTACATACAGAAGAGGCAGAGCCCATGCCCCCCCACGGACCTGGTCCCTGCGCGAGAAGTTGTGGGAGGACAGACGGAGTACCATTTTGAAGTTCGAGATTGTGGAATTCTAATCGATGCACTCGAAGCTTGCGTGTGATTTATCGGCTCTGCAATCCCTCTCATCGGTGATCCCTCTGTCCTGCACTGGTTTTCGAGTCAGAGCGCAAATGCACCTGCTGTTGGGGTTCAGACCATGTACGTGGTTGTGCGATATGTACACGGCGACGTAGGCACCGCCCACGATGAACAAGAATAGCGTCGTCCGCGCTAGTTTGTCCTGACGACGCGGAGGGTCAGAAAATCAAGGCACGATTGAAATTACTGCGACGTTGATTTCACTGTCATTCCAACGAGCTATCATAGCCTACCAGTGTACCTGCCCACCCCGATTGTGGCTGCTCGGAAACGACAACAGCCGTGCGAAAGTCGATAGATTGAGCATCGGGAACCAATGGGACGGCTCTAATGCAGGTTCGCATTCTTCATGCACCATCCGTCTCTCAGAGTTGTTGAACTAGTCCACCTGGCTGTCGGATAGGTGGTGTCTTGGCCGCAACCGCATTTGACTCTGAGAAAGGCTGACGGTTCCCAGCGACCAATGGGATAAGATGTGAATCTCAAGATCCATCGAACGACGTAGGAAGCAGCGTAGAAAGGCAGCCCATCCAATGGTGAACGGGTGGTGATGGGGTGAAGGTAAGTAGTATGTAGCAAGACGCGATTAGGGCCTCAGCACGGCGGTTGCCGCATCACGCATCCAACCTCGCAGGCTGAACGACACGAGGGGAGAGAAAAGCTAGCCAGCCTCACCAACCTACAGTACCAAGCACCGTGAGTACCTACAGTAGATAGCCGCATGCTTTCCCGGCTGCTCCCCCCTCCCCAATCCCTTATCCCTCCTGCAACAACCCCAAAAAAGCACGTCTCCCACGAGCGGTACCCTAGACCCAGAACAATCCAAAGCCCGCGCCACCGACGACGCATCTGTGCCTACAGTACAGTATCTACGTCGAATATATAGAAGGGAAAAGGAAGGTTGCGCAATACTCCGGGGAAGCAGGCTCGACAAGGCTCGACAAGGCTCGACAGGACGATACATATGTAGGACGGGGAGCGGACGAATCGACGATGGCAGCACCCCTGCGATGGGATCCAATCTCGACAGCAGCCTGAGGTGGTGGGTGCGCGATGTGAGACATGCATCGCATCCCTCATGCGGCTTAGCTTAGATGCACCACGGCTGCAGCCCGGCGACGCATCCCGCTTCCGCGCACGCATCTCGAGGTACCGTGCTACATATGTAGGGAGGTTAGGGAGGTTAGGTACATACAGTAGGTCGCCGGGGGGGCGGCGGCGGCGGCGGCGACGGCGGCGGCGGCGGCGAAGCCTCTCCGTGCTGACGGGATGCAGGCGAATGCAAATGCAAATGCAAATGCGACTTCATTGTGTTGATTGACTCGACCGCACCCGCTGCTATCTTGCATTGATCGGGGTTGACTCCTAGTGGGAGGGCGGCGGAGTCATGTGTATCTCAAATCATCAACTCAAGGGTGTGTGGTTGGTGGCATCTGATTGTTCTCATCTGGCTGTGGTTCCTGGGACGGGACTAACGAGCGGATGCGCATTATTCAGACGTGGGGTTTTTGTGCTCTGCGAACTGGGAGAGAGGGGGTGGTCGTAGTGGTTCCTGGTTCCTGGGACAGGACTAAGCGAGAATGCCTTGGAAGGGGGAATGCTATGGTTACATGATGCTATGCTACGCCCTTTTCCCTGTGAACATGTCCGTCTCTCGGCCAATCATACACATGCCGACCGCCAGAATTTCATCGCATTTCGGTGATGGCGCTCCCGTCCGAACCAATCGCGTTGCGTTGATCACAAGACTCACCAGACTGTGATATTCCATCTCAAATCATCATACATGTTCTCGTTTCCATGAAATGCCATGCCGCACGAATCGCCAGCCCAAACAGTGGTGACAAATTCGCTTCCAATCCCACGCGCACACGCCCAGCATCTGCCATCGTAACAATTATTTGGTAACGAACTCTATCAATCCCAGATTCTCCAACATCCTATCCGTCTGCTTAACGGGATCTTCCACCCCCTTGGCTCGAGACATAGTCACTCGCCGTTTTCGACAGCCCTGGTCGCGGGTCAAGACTGCATTCGTCAGTCCCAAGTTCTCCAAGATTCGCGTTACTGACCCAGTAGTGCAAGAGACCAATCTGTCTTCATCTTCCGACTTCAGGCTGTTGTTCCGTGATCCACGTTTCCCCGCCTTTGATCCCTTTGGTGATTTTTTCATGGATTTACTATTCATGACCTTGTCCTTGCCTTTGTTGTTGTTGGTCTTTCGCTTGGCGGCAGATCGCGACGACGGCTTGTCGTTCTCCTTTTCCGCTTCCCAGGGGATGAACCCCATCAGCGATATTCCTCCTTGTGGAACATGTTTTGGGGAGGGCGGAGCTGTGATGGGGGCGGGGCTTGGAACATTAGAGTATGCTGATGTGGGGTGAATAAACTGCTGATGAGGGCTCGGCACAGGGAAAGATCCGTACGCTTGGGTTGGCACTAGGAACGAGTCATTTGTATCTATCATAGCATCCCAGGTCGGTTCGCTGGTTGAGCTCGGCGTCCACGCTGGAGATGAGGAGAGTGGTGAGTTGGATGAAGAAGACCAGGCTGAGAACGAGGTATTGAGTTCAGGAATCGTCGCTCCAACTGGCAAAGAATACTGGCATGGGAGCAAAACTCCCGACGAGCTAAGCGAGGCGTCGCTCACAGCCGGTGAAGGAGTGCGTGATGATATAGCCATTGTTCCGAGTGAGCTGTACAACGATGGAGAGGGTGTACCTGTTTGAAGCGTCCTCCATTGTTGAATGATGTCTGACGAAGGGAGCTGCTCGTGAGGGGCAGCAGGTAAGGGACAGCCACCATGGTCGGCCTTGAGTCGATTCCACATGGCCGGCGTAAGAGAGCCTGGGTTTGTCTCTTTCAGAAACCTGACGTGAACGTCGTTGATGTCTTCAAGGTCTAAGCTTTTACCAATCCGTTGTTGCGACTCTCTGGATATCAATTTCATGTAAGACGGCGTCTGCCAATGGCCTTGGGCTGTTGGAAACAAAAAATTGCTGCCGGCGACTGGGTGCCGCGGCGAGATTTGCGCAAGAAAGGGTCGGACATGGACGAGATAGACCACTAGCATGGTCCCGACATGCTTTGGGAGGACTCGAGCGCGAAGTGTATTGAGATTGTCGATCTGCACGAACCCGCCGGATGAGACGTAGATGGGCCGGATGTTCCCTTGCGAGTTGGCGAACCGTAGCGAGACTAGTTCGGAGGCGAAACCTTCACTAACACGTAGTTCTCCGTCCGGCTGACCTCCAGAAAGAAGGATGAGGAGAATGAGGTACTGTAAAAATTGGTCCACGCTATTTTCGTATTGTTGTACCAGGTGATGCGAGGTTCCATCTGGTGGTGTCCCTAGTGTTGCTTCCTGGAAGACTCGTGCAAGCGTTGCTCGAACTTCTGTCGACTTCAAAAAATTAGCGACATCAGGAGGAATGGGTGGGGAGGAGCGTGGAGAGAGGACGGTCCAGCAGAGACGGGATTGTGAGACAACGCGGTGTGGACTGAGCCGCCTAGATGGGTGCATATGATGCTGGTTTTTGTACCCTTGGTGGACTTACCATCTCATGCTTATTCCAAATGTTAGCCTGGATATTGCATGCCCATTCCGGTCTGCTGAAATCATTCCTGAAATCGGAGAGAAACGAGTAACCTTCTGATGCTTCAAGGTAGTCATCATGGATTCCTGCGAGGTTGTAGGCATGAAGAAAATGTTCGGAAGTGAAGAGAAGATTCTGGCATAGAAGCCGTGCCGCATCCTGCAACAGGGACTCGGAGAGCTTCACGCTGTCTGCATGGGTGTATGCACCACTGTGGATGTATTGAAGGGATTCTGTGGGAAGAGGAGTCGAATTGATCATATTGCTGATTCCGCTTTGCTTGTGGAAAGAATGATTCGGCAAAAAAATGGTTTGATTGGGTCTCAGCAGGGGCATGGTGGTTCCTTTAAGCAATGCTGAGGTTCTCTTGTTGACAACATTTGAAATGATAAAAGCTTCAATTCATCTCCTTTTCCGATAGTCAATGCTGATCTGGGTTCAACGTGCAGCAAAGGCCATCCCCAAGGACCAAAGTTGACCCCAGTCCAACTAGATTGGTGTCTGCGGGAGCTGCAGTCCCTACGATGGGGGTGGGCCAAGACGTAGTAATTGAATGCGGTGCAGGGTGATAGACTTAGCCTCCCCACACGCATCATTTCCCGGAGAACCATGCGTCCGTTGCCAGGAATGAAATGCATCGAAGGGTGCAAGACGAGCTAGATTCCCCTGCTGCTCTAGAGAGCACATACTCAGCTGTGGGGCATGTGCGTCAGTAGTTCTATGACAAAGCTGACGACAAGCCTGATAGCAGTCTGTTGCTGTTCAGGCTAAGGCAATCAGTGATTAGTTTGTTATCGAGAAAGTCTCGCAGACAGCAGAGTCTTACAACGTCTCGGAGCAGAAGCAAACGGATTCCCAAACGCGTTGTCCTCCCAGCTTCCAACGATGATGGAAGGCATTATTGAGACGGTAATTTGTTCAGTCGAGATACAGCTTGGTAACCTTGGAAAGGAACGCTCCGTAGTTCCCTGTGTGTTGCCGTCGACCGTCAGTGCTCGCAGGGTGCGAATACCACATCGACCGCAGCGCCCCAGATCAAGTTTGGGCCGCCATTGGAATTTGCCGGGTGATCCTGGAGACTTCCACAGCTGAGCCAGAGGACATCTCGAGGTGGCAAAGACTGGGGCAGACTTGAGGCGGAGAGACTGCAGGAGAGCGGGACCGATGATGCTAGATCTGGTCCGAGTCGATGAAAATACGGAGGCAGAATAAACACCGATTCGAAGACGCGTGATGTGTGACGACCAAGGAAGGGCAATATGTCTATAGCGCGAAGGACTACACCTGACGTGTAACGGCGTCGGGGCCCGCTGGGACGTCGAGCTTCGGGGGGGGATCGTCCAAGTCGACGCAGCAGCCTTGGAGCCACGGTGCCCTCGACTGCGACTGCCAGAGGGCTGGGTAGGTCGAGGTTGGTGACGATGGGTGGTCGTTGATGATCCCCAGCTGGGGTCCACGCCCAGGGCCTACGGACTAGGGCCTTCGCGGGGGGGCACGCAGCGAGAGGCGCGACGCAGCAGCAACAAAGGCGTGGCGTCTGGTATCCTGTCTCACCACAGTGACCCGTCCACCCATCCACCCATCCACCCATCCACCACCGTGGCCACCCTAACCTCTCGCCTGCAGTGGCGGTGGACCCGCCCAATATCGTGCCTGATCTGAAGCGCGTTAGGAGGCAGGAGATGCCCCGTACTAGCGACTCCGTACTCCGGCCCACGGGCGATCCGTCACCACCACACGCCACGATTGATCTCCCTCCAGCGTCCAGCGTCGGTTCGACTCTCCATCACGCGCATGCCAGTCTGCCAAGTCGCGGCAGCCTCCTGTTGCCATCCGGGGCACGGCGTCTCACCCTCAGCCTCTCACCCCCTCCTGGGCCGAGAGGGTTTGGCCCAAGGTCAAGTGTACCGTCTTCTGGCAGCTTGTCGCAGCAGACGCCCCGGCTCCAGCCTTCAGTGGTAGAGACGGGCGGGATGGGAGTCCCCGACGGCCAAGTCAGAGCCTGAGTCTAGGGACCAGTTCGCCCTCTGCGTCTCGACTCAATGCGCGGCTCGGCCCATGGATCATCGGCCTGGCTTCCGCTGACAAGGCTATCCAACACCTCCACGCGGCATCTCCAAGGCGCCTGAAGCCTCATCGTCAATCATCGAACGGCACCAGGCAGCCTGGCTGAAGCGCGTAACCCAGCTCGTCTGCATCTGGGCTTGTCTTCCTGCCCCAGTGCGCAGCTGCGCAACAGTTCTCGGCGGAGCCTCCTAATTCTTAAAGCTGCACTTGCAGCATTCATCCCCTCGCTTTTGGCGTAGTTAAATCGCAGCTTGCAGAACTCTCCCACAATCACGCCGATGAAGGCCCGCTCGCCATGCCGCCTGCCGCCCTCGAATAGAATTCCTAGGATCTCCTGCTTGTAAGCAATGGCTCGTTCCTTAGAGATGTTTGCGGGCTTGAGCGAGTTGGCTTCCGCATCTTCCGCAGTTTGTCAAGTGTCCTTCCCGCAAGTCTCCATTGGGGTCCGTAGGCCAGCTGGCCTATCAGACACCTCGCCATCATGATTCTATTGCTTTCTCACATTCGAACGAGGTTCGTACATTGACGCCCGTTCCTCTAATCGATTAGATCGCTGATATTTGCAAAGCTTCCAAGCCGCACTCCCCCTCAGTCTCGGATTTACTCCCACCCGTCGTCGGCTAAACGTGCCGGCAACGTTATACTTGGAACTCAACAAGCTGATCGCGAAAGGTTCATCACCTTACCATAGGATATTTGGTGATATTTTGACAAAGGCATCTCGTTCATGAAGATCACAACATTGTCCAAATTACTATCGCCAATTTCCTTGCTAGAGGGGAGTTTGGAGATTCACCCGGGTGATAGCGGCGATACCGAATCTATTCGTGGAAAGATCCTGGATCTTCCTCCCCAGCATTCCCTGAAATCTCCGGGTCCTCCAGCGCTTTGGCGCCCTTCCCTCTCCACATATCTGTCGAGCCAGAAGGCTGGTGTGTTCGGTGCGCCTCATGCGCATTCCAAGCTTTCGACGATGCGTATCGATCTTGTCCAGGTACATAATCCATGATAGCCTCGTGTATGCCGGGTTATTGTGCAATGGCGCACCACCAACACGATCCCGGTGCCTGATCGTTCGATCGTTTGGGACCCCAAACGATCTGTGAACACCTTGAGGAAATGCAGATCCTCGTTTCACTAACCCTTGAAGTCGCCGGTGGCATTCGAATTGCTATCAGAGTCGGACTGCTTTATGGTTGCGTTCACTGAGGGTACCAGATCTCGATTGCCCAATGGGATGGATCCCATCCTGCCACAAAAGGGTCTTGTCTACCTGCCTTACTGCTAGCCCCCATATCCTAAGATCGTATCGCATCTTGCCTCTTTCGTGAACTCATCAGCTCAAGCCGCAGCGTTGAACGGATGCCACAGCAGGTCATACCAGATGCATTTGGAAATTTTTCTGTTATGATCAGCATCTTGGATCAAGGAGCAAGAGAGTCCCCATTTTTTCCTTCTGTGGAAAGTGAGGCACATATAACATCGATGAAGGTGCCAATCGCATAGGGTGACCTGTCATCAAGAGCCAGTCTCTGTTAATCTACATTTTCCCACCATTGTTCTTTACGGGGATCATCTATTCCGACATGGAAGACTTTCGAGGTGTCTTAATCGGCACGACAATCGTGTTGATACTATGCTCGTCCTTGTCGGTATCGTTGAGACTATGCCGGTCCTTCTACATGTTGAGAAAATTCAGCTGGCATGACTTCTTTATCGTGATGGCACTGCTATCTGCCCTCATCATGAGTATCGGCATGGCGCTGTTGACCACCGGTGGACTCGGACTCCATGAATCCGACGGATCTTTATCGCTGAACGCTACATTTCAACAGGTCAGTCTCTTTGATCAAACAAGAAGGCTGTCATTGTGACTGACGACGTCTAGTCTTTAGTCGCGATCAACGTGTTCTACTTGCTGTGCAACATGTTTGTCAAGATCGGCCTCCTCTTGATGTACAGCCAGTTCACGGTGGAGGCCTATTTCCACTGGTTTATATTCATTATGCACATAGCCACAGTCATCTTTGGTGTCAGTAGCATCTTTGCAGTCATATTCCAGTGCGTTCCGCTATCTAGGACTTGGGACTACACCATTCCAGGCACATGTGTCAACGTATCGGCCCTGTACTACTCCAATGCTGGAATCATGATCTGCATGGATATGATTCTTTACATCATGCCGATATTGTTCACATGGGGAATCCAACTTCGGCCCGCTCAAAAGTTGGGCCTTCGATTTTTGTTCGGCTTGGGATTTCTGTAAGTTGCAACAATGTCCAAGCGCTGCGTTTGTCGAAAATTCTGACTCTCCTATAGCGTGGTCATTGCCAGTTGCATACGCCTGTGGATCGTGGACGACGTATTGAAACACGGAGACATGTCATGTTCGTTGCCGCAATAGCTGCAACCTGTAGATCCACAGCTGATTGGGAATAGATAACGCTGCTCGCATGCTCCTCGCCTCTGCGGTTGAGAACCACCTCGCAATTTGCATTGCCTGTGCTCCAGTCAGTATCTGTCGTTCCTTGCGAGAAAACACGATCTAACACACAATTGATAGGCCATCAGAGCCATGCTCTCCAGCTTGCTCATCCCCAAAATGCAAGACTATTACGTTTCCAGCCGCGAGCGATTATCCCGCCTTCCCTCGTTCCCCTCCTCGAGACAACAGTCCCAAACGTCTTCTTCAAGTATCCCTCAAGACAGCCGGTCCCCGCTTCAAAAGCATAATAGAAACAGCACGATCACAAGCCGCTTCTATGCCGGCATACTCGGTCCGTTGAGCTGGTCACTCAGATCTCGAACCCAAACACAGACGCAGACCCGAGACCCCGATCCGGAAAGTCTAGACTTCGACTTCCACGACTCGATCCCGAACCCCCTTCCAACTGTCCACACTTTGGTCGCGCAAGGGCCAGACCCGAAGAGACCATTCACAAGCGAGAAAGAGACCGACAAGATATACGTTAAAAGAGAGATTTCGACGCGCGAATGTTTCCTACCGGAATCATCCCCGATTTTCGGTCGGAATCCAGACTTTAATTGGATCGACTCTGAAACAGATGCACAGAGTACTGTCTCGCCAAGCATCAATGGCGGAACTACGACTGAGGACGTGATTCTGACAGTTCCGTCCCTCGCTTTTTTTGAGACGATGAAGGCAGACAGGAAGTGCGAGTGCAAATGTCATCCTGGAAGAGTCGTATCTCCCGCCCATCTTTGTGGTTGGTGTTCACCGGCTTGTTACTAATAGATTTACGATTGATGTCTGAGTAGATGATGTAAATGATAATACAGATTAATGTTTGGACGACTGGAGTCGATGTATCAGGGACAATGAGAGCCATGGGTGGCCAACGGCCGCAGGAAAGCATGTACGGATGAATGTAAGAGATGACTGAATGTATAATGACAACGGAAGCATAGCACGCTACCGCGTATACAATATTTTGCATCCCGCCAACGAAAGGTTCTGCGAAGAGATTCCGAAGCGTCATAGTAATCGTTGTCATTGCGCCAAGCCAAATAATCGCCGACTCTAACGGCTTCCTTCCCAAATGTGGGGTTGGGTTAACCGAGGTCACGCCCATTCAGCCTATCACAAAAAACAAATATAGGGCTTACCACAAGGGGATTGTAGCTCAATTGCGTTGCTTCACATCTTCCTCGCATTATGATGCACCAATTGAGATACGATTATCAAGTCGTCTTTGTCACAGGCGCCGGCGCCGGCTTGGGACGCGAACATGCCACATTCTTCGCGTCCCGAGGAGCAAAGGTCTTTGTTGACGATTCAGGAGGGACGTTCAATGGGACCGCAGGTGGTGGTTCCAAGGTAAACAGGCTCTGATTCCCTTATTCCCAAATGGAAAGAAGACATCTCAACATGTCCGCGCCAGGCTGCAGATGTTGTGGTGAAGGAAATCATCGACCAGGGAGGAATCGCTGCACCGAATCACGACAGCGTCGAGGTTGGAGAGCGATTCGTCGGTACGGTCGTTGACAGCCTGGGGTGCATCGACGTCGTTGTTGACAATGCCGGGATTCCACGAGATGTGAGCCTGAAGAATATGAAAGACGAGGACTGGGACGTGATCATGAGAGTCCGTCTGACCGGGTCTTAGGTACAAGGTGTCAACCAACCCAATCTCTCAGCGAATATTATCGCATGGCATCTCCTCCGATAGGCTTGAACATTGATTCCCACAGTGCGCCAGAACCGCCTGGCCCATTCGCAGAGGACAGAAATCTGGCCGTGTGATCAACACGACCAGTTCATCGGGGCTCGTCGGCAACCTTTGGACAATCCAACCACGCGGGTGCGTGTGTGACGCCCATCTCTTCCTGAAGAGAATCGTTGTGCTTGGGGCCAAGGATTTATGCAGCTGCTAAGATGGCGGTGGTGGCATGTACAGTACCCACCCATGCGCTAGCGAAGAAGGGGCGGCGCGAAGTACAATCCCGTACCCAATTGGTAGGTTTCAAATGCGCGTCAAAAGGAAAAAATAGAGTTTCTGACAGCGTTCTAGCCTGGCTCCTGGCGCTGCTAGGTAGCCGCTTGACAGCAACGGTGCGGTCGCACTCGCCTGAGATTATTATGGACTCGATGAGCCCGGCGTGGGTCGTTCCGCTGGGTGCGTGCCGCTTCCGAGTAGTCCATGTCTCACCCGACATGGGTTTCCTGTTGGATCGAGGCTAACAACGTCCGAAGTCGCTGTCCTGGTCCACAAATCGAATATTCGGGAGAACGGCGGTATTCTTTTGAAGCGGCCGCCCGTCACCTCCCGAAAACTCGGTGGCAGAGATCGGTGGGACTGCAGCTGCGTCCTGAGTCCCGACTCCTGACGAGACCTTCCATGACCCCGGGGCGGACGCTCCTCCGAATCACGGGGCCGAAATCGCACCACTTTTCCAAGAATGCTGGACCTGCCAACGATGTTGCTAACAGTTTGGACCTGCTGCGTCGCGGCCTTGCACTGCCAGCAAACATGCCAGGAGAACCCATCGCCTTCACCAGCAAAGCCGTCCTAGTCACAGGAGCTGGCGAAGGCCTAGGCAGACCTTATGCTCATCTCTTTGCGAGGCTGGGTGCTAGAGTAGCTGTGAACGATGTTGTGGGAGTCGAGACTGCTGCCAACGACATCAAAGCAAGAGGAGGCGATGCCCTAGCCCTCAGTATCTCGGTTGAGGGGGGCGACAAGGTTGTCAAGGCCGTTATCGACAAGTCAAGGCGGATCGACATCATTGTGAACAACGCAGGAATACTCCGCGGCCAGGCGATCACGAACACGACGGATGACCTGTGGTTCCCCGCCATCAATGTTTACCGTCGCGGGATCTACGAGATCACCAAAGGTATGATTCATACCAAACAGGTACCGATCGAGTGCTAAACGCCCTCCCAGCCGCATGGCCTTATATGGTCAATCAAAAGTAGGGTAGCATCGTGAACATCGCCTCCACCTCAGACATCTACGGCATCTTCGGCCAATCCAATCATGCCGCCGCCAAAAGTGGCATCATCGGCTTCTCCAAAACCATAGCAAGAGAAGGCGCAGAGTACAATATCTTTGTCAACTCGCTCGCACCTTTGGCTCTTGGCAGGCATAAACATGACAAGAACGGCTCGTCCGGAATCAGACGCCCAATCGCTCAAGCCCGAGTACGTCGTCCCCTCTGCTGGCTGTTCTTTGCAGTGACAAGGCACCCAAACGGACTGGGAAACTGTACGAAGCGGTCTCAGGGTGGTTTGCTGCGACGAGATGGCAGCGTACCCGGGGCGTCGACTTCCCGCACGAGGCAGGCGTGCCGAGTCCTGAAGAGGTGCTGAAGCGATTGGGGCAGATTTCCGGTTTCGATCATGGGAAAGCAGATTATCCGGAGAGTCCTGCAGATGGGGGCAAATATACCATGGCTCAAGTTGGCAAAGCAACAGGACCAGGCAAATAAGCGGGGTTGTAGGGCTATGCTTGGATGTTGCGAAAATGTTACCGCCATGGTTTGCCTTCCGATCACGCATCCAAGAACCCAGTAGAGTGCCGCGTAGCTGATCAAATACGCTGGTTGATTGTAGCACAGTGGCTTCTTCAATGGAGTGCACTCTTACCTTTCAGATATCCATGTGTTACTTTATCCTTGAATCGTTCCATCCAACTTCGGTCCTGTAGACTACTGTCGACACTCAGAGATGATTCTGATATACAGATGAAAGTGTTGATCTAGCAGCCCTTCAAGAAGCGCAGAATTGAGGAATCAAGTGCAATCGTGCAGCTGGTAATCTCAGCCTCGCAGAAAGATGTCTGTTAGACCGGCGGAGAGATTCCTCTGTTTTTGATGATTCATCCTGATGGACTGATCTATGCTTGGAACTTTGTATGGCTCTTCTAGTGAATATGGAGCGGAAGAACATGGGCGGCGGAAAACCGACCTCAACATCTGTCAATTTGAACCGAATTGGTACCGGATCGAATATGAATAAAAGCTGGAAGTTTACTCACTGCGTGCTCTTCGATGCATCTCGAGTAGAACTTCACTCTCGTGCCTTTGAGTCGGTTGACTACAGGAGGATCACCGATAGGTTTCATGCAGAGATCACCCATTCTTGTTATTTAGGAAGCAAGTGGGGCCCCATTACGGATTCAACTGAGCTGTTCATTGATGATTCATTGGACCTGATTAAGATGTTGATAGTTGGTTCGAATTTGATGGAGAAGAACTTGAAATAAAGGAGAAACCAAAATCTAATCACGTGCATCAACTTGCATCCCGCGTAAGGGTGATACGAAATCGTCTTCTCGTCTTTCCTAATCAAGTTCTGTATGGGTGTCACCGGGCTCTTGGTTCTCTCGTACAAAAGTACGGAGAGATTGTAAACACACAAAGAGTGACCCGTCCTTCCCCGCGATCGCCATCGCTCAGTTACTTCATCAAGACCAAAACAATCCCGAAAACATCAACCTTACGATTTTATTCCCGGAAAACCAACAGAAGAAACCTCTCACATTCCCATTTCCACCCAACCATGGCAACCATCGAAGGCGCCCCAGGTCACGGCACCGTGGCTCACCTCCTGCCGCAAACATACAAGCGAATGGTGGCCGAGTGGTTAGAAGAGGATACGCCGAGTTTCGATTATGGGGGCTTTGTTGTTGGAGATGATTTGGCAGAGGCGAAGTTACTGGGGAAGAGTGAGGTAGGTATGCTTGCGGTTGCTTCGCTGGTCGATTTGATGCGTCTTCTCGATGTTTTTACACTTTCTCTACCTTGTCCTTTTGGGTGTCCCATTGCAGACATCGATGTTTTGTCCTCAAATCTATTTCCTACTTTGTTCCCAGCTTGTCGAGGAGATGTTTTGAGATTTCGGCCTGCGAGAAATATCCCACGTCATGCAAGAGTGGTTCATCGTGGACGAGCACTTCCTTCAGCCGAATGGTTCCGTCCCTTCGGGATATCCTTTCACTTCGGATCGTTGATGCTATTGTGCCTGGCTATCGTCTTTGTTTGATCTAGTCACATTCTCAACCCACATCTCATTTCATGCCATCACGTCGATGATGACACACTTGGCCACTCCCCACTGACATCACCCAGGGCATAATAGCAGGCGTCCCCTTCTTCAACGAAGTCTTCCAACAACTCGATTGCACGGTGGAATGGTACTATCAGGAAGGCCACCACCTGCCGGCCGACACAAAAACCCACGTCGCCACCGTCCGCGGATCCGTCCGCAAAATCCTCCTCGGCGAACGCGTGGCTCTAAACACCCTCGCGCGCTGCTCGGGCATAGCGACGCAATCCGCAAGGCTCCTCGCCCTGCTGCGAAAAGCAGGCTATAAGAACACGCTCGCCGGAACGAGGAAAACCACGCCGGGATTCAGGTAATGTCATACCCACCCCCGACCGATCGAATGGTCGGAAGATTTCCCCCCCCCCCCCCTCTCCTTCAAAAAAAAAAAAAAAAAAAAAAGGCTCTGTAACCGCTGACACCGGACCCCTAGACTGGTAGAAAAATACGGCATGCTAGTCGGCGGCGTAGACCCCCACCGCCACGACCTCTCAACAATGACGATGCTAAAGGACAACCACATCTGGGCCTGCGGCGGCTCCATAACAAAAGCCGTCCGCGCCGCCAAGGCCGCCGGCGGCTTCAGCGTAAAGGTGGAAGTGGAATGCCAATCGCTCTCCGAGGCCATCGAAGCATCGACAGCAGGGGCAGAAGTGGTCATGCTGGACAACTTCACGCCCGAGGGAGTGAGGCAAGCGGCCAGGGAGGTGAAGCGGCTGTTTCCGAACGTGCTTGTCGAGGTGAGCGGCGGCTTGACGGAGGAGAACGTGAGTCCGTTTGTGGGTGGGGATGTGGATGTCATTAGCACCTCTAGCATTCATCAGGGGGTCAAGCATGTTGATTTTTCGCTGAAGATTGTGCCCAGGGGGGAGGGCGAGAGTGTTGCTGTGTAGACCGTAGATCCCCATCTTGCATAAAATCATTGGACCGAGTCAACAAGTCAAAGCCTCGTCGGCGGAAACGCTCTTGCGCTCAGGGCAAACATGTCTCGCTGTTTCTTCCCCTTCTTCATATCGCTGCGATAGGGGTTGTGCACAAGCATGAACGTGGCTTCTTCAGATCTCGGCACTTTCGAAGCACGTTTTGGAGATGAAATACGGAAGCAAGCTGCAGTCTTCTTCAGCTTTACAAGTCTCTCTGGCCCGACAGAGACAACCCCTCCTGAGCGATGACCACGGTATAAACGCCAATCCTTTACACGCCATCCGTAGCCCAGAACGCCTAGCAAGAAGAACAGATTACACAGTCAACACGGCCAACGCCTACGCCTTGCTCTTCTTTTTCTTCTTCTTTTCAGGCTCCTCGGCAACTGCGTCCATGGACTTCCGCTTCTTGTCCTTCTTGTCCCTTTTCTCCTTCTTTTCTTTCTTGTCCTTCTTCTTTTCGCGCGACACTTGCTCGACTGCTGTGCTGGTGATGCCATCGGCCATCTCGACGTCGCTCGTGGCGCCTGCGGTTGGATCTTCGATGTTGATGTCTGCGAGTAACGAGTCCATGGCGGATTTCTAGTTTGGTCAGCGAAAACTCAAGAGTCGCATGCATTCAAATGGAGTCCCGTAGTTGAAGATAGATGGCGATGGATTTTTGATGAAGTTGCCAGAAATTTAACGAAATCGATCTCCCAGCATGAAGTTCGCCATGTCAGATCAAATTTTACCAATCTTTTAGCGGTCCCCGAGATCAAATGGCCAGGAATTTGCCGACATCAATCTCGAGTTACGCATGCTGAAACCTTTGAAGGGGGCGTCGGGGATCAGTGGGTGCAAAACTCACCATTGCGACCTCGTTCTTCGTCGGTGCCACTCCGTCAGAGTAGAATGATATCCTCTCCTCGACTTGCTTCTTAAGCGCCTCACCAAATCTTGATGATGGAACCTCGGAGAAGTTGTCTATTCTCGACGCGATGGAGCACTTGTTGGCTAAGAATCGCGAGATGCGACCCTTGTTCTTCGTTGCTGTTCTTCCAATGAAAGAAGAGTGATAGATAAGACCGTATTTGGGCGTGTTGCCCTTGGTCTTCAGGGCGCGGAAAAGAGCCTTCTCGGCACCGAGAATCTGGACGGTCGATGCAGCGTACTTGGATAAGTTTGCCAAGCTACCAGCCTTGGAGATAAGACGTGCACCGACTGTCTCGCCAATGAGCGCAGCTAAGTTGGGTGCGACAATGCTCATTTTTGATACGAGGTACTGCTGGAGACCCTTTCTACATTCTGCCAGCTTGACTGTTCGTTGGGCAAATGCTCGCACGTGCTCTAAATCACTCTCTGAGATATCGCGACCCATGCTAACCTTGGCGGCATCAATGATGTTTTGCGCGACAGCTTCATCGTCGTTCACCAGGGCAGCGAGCTCATGGAGCTTGTCGTCTGAAAGGGTGGCCTTGTCTCCAATGAAAAGCGCAAGCTTGGCGTAGGTCGCGTTGTCTGAAACGATCTTGATGAGCTCCGGGAAGTGCCATGAGTACCATTCACGAACGCGCATGGAAAATGTGTTGCATGCCTTGTCTAGATGATCCAATGTCGCAATTGCCTGAATGATGTGGTTGTCGTTCTTTTGGACGCTGAACTTGACCTTTGCCCTCGAGTATGCGTGGCCGAGACCAAGTTGTGCGCGCCCGACATCTCCATCTTGCAATTCCTTAAGAAGCTTCTGCGAGTGCTGTCGGACGCCGCGTAACAAATCCGCAACGACTTCGCTGGTATCTCCAGTTTCGCATTCGATATATGGTAGGCTAGCTTTGACGCTTCCAGCCAAATTCTTGTCCTGGACACCTAAGGTCACCTTTCCTTTCTTGCTGGGCTTCGGGAGGGCGGCTTCGAGGACGGACTTGAGGAAGTTGGATGCTATTCCTTCGGAGATATCGTTGGCGTTTTCTAGCGCTTGACTGGCACCCTGGAAAGGCGCAAAGGAGACGACGGTGACCATTTTCCCTGAACATGGTTAGAGAAGGGTTTGGCTCCAAGTGCTGGACGTATGCGCACCAAAGGTTGCTAGATCTTGCGCCTTTGTCTGGACTTCCTTAAGGCGGTTGCCGATAGTGTCGGCCTGCATGTTGACCTTGAAGATCTATATGGAGTTAATACGGCAGCTTTGGTGATTCTGTGTGCACAGCTACATACGGCATAGCCAACAGAGCTCTCGTGGAGCAAGTAATCAACAGACATAGAGATTTCGGTCCGTGGTAGTTGTACGTGTGCGCGCGGCGATCGATCTCCCCGGGGAGTGGAACAAGAATGGCGGTGGGTTGGTCAACTGCTGGTCGACGAGAGAGAAGTTGAGGTTGGAAATTTTCGCGGAGAGCTTTCGCTCCAATCCGACGCTAGTGAGCTTGGCTTGGCAGACATTCCCAAAAAATACATAGAGACGCGAAGGTGAACACCCGCACTTCGAAGTCGCGGTATACCTTCTATTCCACGAGGACCAAAGGACCAAAGTATCGTTCATCATGTCGGCTGCTCAATTACTAAACCCAAAGGCCGAGTCGCGGGCAAGTACTCTTACCGTTCTTACAAAAACACAGGCTGACAAGCATACAGAGACGCGGGGAAGCTCTGCGAGTGAACATCAGTGCCGGAGAAGGCCTACAGGGTGTACTTGCCTCCAATCTGGGACCGACGGGAACGCTGAAAATGTTGGTGGACGGGTCGGGACAGATCAAGCTTACCAAAGACGGAAGTGTGTTGTTGAAGGAGATGCAGATTCAGAACCCCACGGCAGTTATGATTGCAAGAGCTGCGACAGCACAGGATGAGATTTGCGGTGACGGAACGACGTCTGTGGTACTGATGGTGGGAGAACTATTGAAACAGGCAGACAGATACATCTCGGAAGGTCTACATCCTAGAGTGATCACAGATGGATACGATATCGCGAAGACAGAGGCCCTTAAATTCCTCGACAGCTTCAAGATTGGACGAGAAATCGACCGCGAACTGCTCATCTCAGTCGCCCGAACCTCCCTCTCCACAAAGCTCAACCACACCCTCGCTGAGCAACTCACACCTGATATTGCAGATGCCGTTCTCGCCATCTACAACGAAAAATCGAAGCCCGACCTGCACATGGTGGAGATTATGACCATGCAGCACAGGACCGCAGCAGACACACAACTCATCCGAGGATTGGCCCTCGATCACGGCGCGAGGCATCCAGACATGCCTAAGCGGGTGGAGAACGCCTTCATCCTTACGTTGAACGTTAGTTTGGAATATGAGAAGTCAGAGATCAACTCGGGATTCTACTACTCAAGCGCAGACCAAAGAGACAAGTTGGTGGAGAGCGAGCGCAGATTCGTTGACCAGAAGCTCCGCGCAATTGTGGACTTGAAGAAGGAGGTGTGCGGCACAGACCCAAAGAAGGGATTCGTCGTGGTCAACCAGAAAGGTATCGACCCGTTGAGTTTGGATGTCTTGGCAAAGAACGGCATTTTCGCGCTACGAAGGGCAAAGAGAAGAAACATGGAGCGTCTGCAATTGGTGTGTGGAGGTACTGCGATGAACAGCGTCGACGACATGACACCAGAAATCCTCGGATGGGCAGGTCTTGTCTACGAGCAGCAACTCGGCGAGGAAAAGTACACCTTCATTGTGAGTCGTCGGAACGCATCCTCGAATCTTGGAACGAGCTGATGATCATACAGGAAAAAGTCAAGGAGGCAAAATCAGTAACGTTGTTAATCAAGGGACCTAATGCACATACCATTACACAAATCAAGGACGCAGTCCGGGATGGTCTTCGTAGTGTGTACAACATGATTGTCGACAAGAGTGTCGTTCCTGGGGCTGGAGCTTTCCAAGTTGCGTGTGCGGCTCACTTGCAAAGCGAGGCTTTCAGGAAAACTGTCAAGGGCAAGGCTAAGTGGGGCGTACAAGCTTTTGCTGATGCGCTTCTGATATTACCAAAGACCCTTGCAGCCAATTCGGGACATGACATTCAAGACTCACGTAGGTTGCGTTTCCGACCACAACATGTGACATTTTCTGACCTAGCAACAGTTGCGGCATTGCAAGATGAGTACGCCGAGGGCAACGTGGTGGGACTGAACCTCAAGACCGGAGAGCCAATGGATCCTGTCCAAGAAGGTGTCTACGATTCCTTCCGAGTGTTGAGAAACTCGATTGCGTCGAGTTCGGGCATTGCGTCAAACCTGCTTCTGTGCGACGAGATGTTGAAGGCCCGCCAAATGGTATGTGCGTGGTCCATCTTCTGTCTATCGATACTAATATTCATTTCCAGGGCCGGACACCGGCACCGGGAGGCGATGCGGGAGGAGTCGAATAATATAATGATCAATGAAGTGGACGGCTTCGGTTGGCTAGTTGAACCAAGAGAAGGACAAGCCATGCTTTGTGTGGAGAGTTTGTCCTTGGTTCGTGCAAGAAACAGGGTTCATTCCATGTATCTTGGCCGAATGTATTCTGTGCCTGGTCGATGGGCGAAGTTGATGAAAATGATCCAAGGATCGTGGTGTGAATTTTGAGGCAGATGTTGCACATGATTGTCGGAAGCTTTCAGTCTCTGGACACAGTCGAGATGGCCATTGGATCCCCAGAGTGCAATTTTCAGATTCGGCGGTGGGACAGGGTGAGGTTTCGGGGAGCCCAGAGGCCCCAGGCGCTAGGCAGATCTCAGCCCTCCACGAATCTGCTCCACGTCCACACCTCTTGAAGCCTCTCGCACGGCTCGGCATGTCAAGTCCCTACACTCCTATACCATTTTTTACTCTCATTACACCTCTTTTCTTCGCTTCGTACACACTGACACAGATTGATCACGAGTTGAATGCTTGAAGAGCGCGCTGTCCGTGTTCCATTCTTCCTGCCCGCCCTATACTGCCACTTTTGTCCTACATTGTCCTCTCGCATGCCTTCCGCGCCCTCGCATCTCTACGTTACTCGACCCCTCGCAACCTTTGATTCTTCTTGAGCGACAGTTCTCTTGCATACCCCCGCATCGTAGACACAAGTAACCTCGGCCGTGGCCATGTTGCGTTTCAGGCGATACCGCGTCTTTCTTTTCTTCACCGCGTTCGCTATATTCGCTTTCTACCGCCTTGGACAACTCGATCGCTCATATTGGGAGAACCCGGCATACAGCGTCAGCGCGCTGAAGGAACAATTGAACTATAATGGCAAAAACACACAAGAGAAGCAGCAGCAGGAGGTTTTCAAACCAAACGTGCAGGACGCGAAAAAGGTGGATGAGGTGAAGCCAAAGCCTGTCCCAGAGCTTGGAAAACCAAAGGCTGTTCCTAGCAAAGAATCGCCGCCTCCGGTCGCCTCCATCACGAAACCTGTTCAGCAAGCTCCGGCTCCTGCAGAGACATCTGCAACCTCTACCTCAACCGAAAGGATACGAGTTATGCCACATCCAATACCGCCGGGAGCACCGGACATACTCGAGCAGGGTTCCGGGAGGTGGGAGTCAGATCAGCTTCCTCTTGGTGCTGAGACTGTCGAGTGGGAACCGGTCGAGGAACATTTCCCCGTTCCTTCCGGATCAACCATTGCTTTGCCGACTGGATCGCCAATGCCAATGCCGAAGCTACAGGTCAAATTCGAGAAAGAGACGGAGGTGGTGCGAGCAGATCGGATTAAAAAGCGAGACGCCGTCAAGGAAGCTTTTTTGCACGCCTGGAAAGGGTACAAGGAGAAGGCTTGGGGCAGGGACGAGCTCATGCCATTGTCTGGAAGCAGCAAGGATCCATTCAATGGATGGGGGGCTACACTTATTGACTCTTTGGACACCATGTGGATCATGGGTCTGAAAGATGAATTTGAGGGCGCTCTGGAAATGGTTGCGAAGACGAACTTTAAGACGAGTCGAAGGTCAGACATTCCCATATTTGAGACGACCATTCGGTACCTTGGCGGTCTTCTCGGGGCTTACGATGTGAGCGATGGAAAGTACAAGATTTTGCTGGACAAAGCTGTGGAACTGGGAGACATCATGATGGGTTCCTTTGATACGCCAAATAGGATGCCGGATACCTTCTACCAGTGGAAACCTACGTTTGCTTCAAATCCTCACAGGGCTTCGACGCGCGTGGTTCTGGCGGAGCTGGGCTCTCTTGCTCTCGAATTCACTCGTCTGGCACAATTGACCAAGGAGCCCAGGTATTACGATGCAGTCGCTCGAATCGCAAATGCACTAGAAGAATGGCAAGACCATACCAGGCTTCCAGGAATGTGGCCAACGTATGTCGATGCCTCTGGTTGCGAAAAGATCATCTTCAAGTCACCTAACACGCAAGTTCTTGGCTCTACAACTATTCAGAAACTAGATTGGAAGGGAAACCCTGTCGAAAAATTGCCGACCATGGAACAAGTCAATGCTCAAAAGGTTGCACACTCCAATTCCAAGGGGCCAGCAGCGCCTCTGAATGAGAGACCTATGGGTAAGCAGGGACGAATCGCAGGGTGGGACGAAAACCATCCTGGAACCAGCGAAGACGCTACCAAGGATGATGACATGGAGCCCATCAAACTTCCAGATCCGCTTATAGTTGAAGCGAGGGACCCGGAACCTATGAAAACTAAGACTAAAAGACAATTAGGCAGTTTGTCGGAGGACGATGAGGTAATGTCGCATCCAGATAGTCGCGACAACGATCCCATGGCTACGATGATTGAAGGCGATGAAATGACTGCCACAATCCCCAACGCGAACATTCCCCCTTCCCACGCTGTTGCTTCGGCGTTGCCTACAAAAATGTCACTACCGGAGTGTGTGCCTCATGGGCTGAGTTCGCAATCCTCGTGGGGTACCGACGAGTATACGTTGGGCAGTATGTCTGATTCGACCTATGAATACTTCCCTAAGGTAAGTCTGGCGAGACTGAATTCAAGGACAAGACGCTGATTGTGGCTTTCAGATGCACCTCATGCTCGGTGGTCTTACCAAGCAGTACCAGAAGCTTTACGAAACGGCAATCGATGTGGCCAAAAAGAATCTGTTGTTTCGTGTCATGATTCCTGATGAAAAGCGCGAGATCCTGGTCTCCGGTACTATGCACGTATCCGTGGCCAACGATGACACAGCAGAGCCAGAAATGACTTATCGCCTCTCGCATGGTGGGTCTCATCTTACTTGCTTCGTGGGTGGCATGTTTGCTATGGGCGCCAAACTTTTCGATCGGAAGGAAGATATGGATATTGCCGCTAAGCTTACGGACGGCTGTGTTTGGGCTTACGAAATGACTGCTTCTGGAATCATGCCGGAGACTTTCACTGCCTTGGCTTGCGATGATAGGAAGGCTTGCAAGTGGAACGAGACGAAATGGTGGGATGAGCTCGATCCTAATCCACAGTATCGATGGGACAGTTACGATAGTCAGATCAAGTTCATGGAGAGTCAGATTGAAGAGAGGAAGAGTGTTAGCTTGGCCGCCAAGATGGCGACCAAGACTGCTGCGCCAGTGGCACAGGCTACTACTCCTGTCGACAATCTCGAGAAATTGGAACTTGTGAAGGAAAAGGCTTTGAAATCACCAAGTGATCTCTCAAGACGCCAACTCACAGCTGAGCAAGAACGTGAAATAGGCGAGGAGCTTAAAGCCGACATGGATGCCAAAACAGCAAAGGGGAGGGCTGAAGGCGCTTCTGTTTCTAAAAAAGATGTCAAAAAGATGGTTGCCAAACCGGGTGAAGAAGACCCGACATCACCTACTTCAACGATCGACGACAGATACGCAGAGCCTGTTTGGCAAGCACCAACTGTGATCACAGACGATGCGCCACCACCGATCTATAGCCCGGAAAAACCGATGACACATGAAGAATATGCTAAAAACTATATCAAAGAGGAGAGACTTCCTCCAGGCATCGTCAACATGCCTGATCGGCGGTACATTCTTCGGTAAGTACTCCTTACTTCCCCTTCACTTTTCTTGCTAGCTCCCACCTCCTTGCTGACAAGATACCACAGACCCGAAGCCCTAGAATCCGTCTTCTACATGCACCGTCTCACTGGTGACCCATACTGGCGTCGCGCAGCCTGGAACATGGTCTCTTCCATCCTTGCCGCCACGCCGACAAAATTTGGTCACGCGGCGATTGATGATGTGACGAAACAGCACCCACAGCCTCAAGATTCGATGGAGAGTTTTTGGCTTGCGGAGACGTTGAAGTATGCGTATTTGATGTTTGACGAAGAGGACAAGTGGAGTTTGGATGATTGGATTTTGAACACCGAGGCGCATCTGTTGAGGAGGATGAAATGATTTTGGGGAGTGTGGGATAAGTGATAGACTGCTCTATGTAAAAAGCTATTGTATTGCGGCATTGCTGATAGAACGGGGCGCTGTGTTGTAAACTGCTTATCTCGTTACGATATCTGGAATGGGAACTTGAACATACCCTTTTGCTCTTGTACTCTATGATCAATATGGCAATAGCAAGGCTCGGGTTCTCAACCTGGATAAACCTGCGAGTGTTAGAAGAGGCTGAGCCCTCCCTTGTCGAAGTCTGATCCCCAAGCTTCGATCTAGAGAAGACGGATGTAAATTTGGTACAGCAAATATCGTCAACGATCCGATTTGAGCAGAGCCCGCCGCGGTATTGATCTGGGATCTCCAGCTTCATCTTAGACACAGTTTGGATGAGGAGCCATCGGCATATCTCCACCCTCCACTATATGTCTTCGAATCGATGAAAGCGAGTGTAACCTTCATTTCCGTCGTCTCGCTGGCGAAATCTTCCTTGGTTGCGATTATGAAGATATTTCTAATCGAGATTAGGCGAGGAGGAGCCTTTGACCAAGTTCTGTGGCCGGCAGAGGAGGTCAAATTGTCAGATGGTTCCAGGAGAAAAGAGGCATTGGGACAAGAAAGAGGGGATGAACACGCCGGGTAGCCCCCTAGTTCTGTCTAGGTAGCACGCTAGAACTGTCGCCAAAAAAAGTTTCGAGACTTCGAAGTCCTACCAACAATCACTCCCAATGGCAAAACCAGAAAAGGCTCCGAAGCCTACAAAGCCTTTAGCAAAATCGAAACCTACTGCCGCCACCAAATCCGCCAAAACGAAGCCAAAATCTCTTCCTGCCAAGGTGCAATTAAGCAGTGAATTTGTCCAGGATAGCAGCGACGAAGACGATGACGCTCCAGCACCCCCTGTCAAAGAGAATGATCCGGTGGCGAAGACAAAGGAGCCTGTGGTGAAAAAGAATGTGCCAGCAAAGAAGGTTCAGCAAAAGTCAGCGGTAGTCGAAGTTTCAAGCAAAGCAGAAAGCAGCAGCGAGGAAAGCGATGAGAGCGAATCGGAGACGAGCAAGAGCGGTAAGAAGATCACAAATGCTGTAACGAAGAGTTCCAGCGCGAGCGGTAGCGGAAGTGAGACTGAGAAGGAGAAGGAAGATAGCTCTGACGAGGACAGCGACTCGTCCTCAGGCATTTCCACCGCTGCGCTAACCAACAAGTATGTCTGCAACTATAGAATAAAATTTGCGCTTTATTAATCTAAACATAGAGGAAAAGGTCCAGCCGCCGATTCAGGTCCGCGTCCAGCAGCACCTCCAACTTCTCATGTCTCCGCAACCCGTCCTGCTCCAGCCTTTCAACCTCCTCATGGTTTCAAGTCCGCAAATACCTCGTCCTCTACCTCGAATTCGAAAAACCTCTTTCCGCCACAATTTCCTACTGATAGGCAGATATGGTATATCACAGCGCCAGCAAGCGTGCCCCTCACGTCTCTGAAAGAGCTTGCGTTGGATAAACTTGTGGAGGGAGCACCAGTCATGACATACAAGGATGTAGACTACTCATTCACAATGGAAGACACAGCGCGGCCGACGACATCGATATTGCTACCAAGCGACAGCGGCTTCAAGCTTCAGTCTACAGAGGTTCAAAAAATTGTTCACTTGCGGAAGGTGATCAAGCTTCCTACAGCTCCACAGTCCGAGGCTGGCATACCATCAAGTGCTGCAACGACAATACCGCAACAACCACAATTCACGGTGCAGAAGAGGACTAAAAGGGAACAGCCAAGTGGGTTAAAGATGAGATATCGGCCCTCCGGTGCTGGTACGGGAGATCTAGGACACATCGGATCCTCTGACGACGAGGAACCTGCTGCAAAGAGGCCGAAAGTTTCTTCTACTGGCGTAAAGGTGGGCAAGAAGCGGAAGGAGAGGGACGACGATGTCTTGTCTGGGGAGAAGAAGAAAAAGAAAAAGGGAAAGGACCGATCGGGTATTGATGATGCGATAGAAGATGTCGTCGCTTCGAATGGGGCACCGGAGAAGAATAAAGACTTGGCCCCGAGCTCTTCGGGTATCAATGGATTTGTAAAACCAAATGGTGCTGATACACCGAGGAAGAAGGACAAGGAGAAAAAGAGGAAGAGGGATAAAGAAAGGGCGCAGATATAGCGCTTGAACACGGGGACAAAGTGACCTAACATGCGTTCATCTCTATTAGTCTCAAGAGCTACGTAGAGGTAGAACGTAAGCTAAGTAAGTAACTTAAGCTATAGCTAAGTACTTCTCAGCTCACTCTCTTGAACTGCAGTCCAGCTTATCTCTTGATCAAGCATGACACGACCTGAAACCCGTATTGGAGTTGCCAGTCATTCGGAATAGACTCTCCAAACTGTCTTCCTACCTCCTAGGGGAACAGCCGAGATATCCGCACTATCTCCAGATCGCGGCATTCGAGTCCGCGCCTCCTGATTCCCCTTCGTTAGTATTAGCGATGGAAGATGTCTTCTAAGCTCTCAGGTCCTACCCGTATAAAAAGACTTTCGATTCGGGATTACTTATCTTGAAAGATGTAGATTTCACTTGTATCTAGAGGATAGGAAGTGTTCTTTTTCAAGCTATTTCATAAGACGTGATACCTCCGATCGCTAGGTAGAAAAGAGTAGCAACCTTACGATCTTGGGGTTGATAATATGAATAACGACTATTGTCCGAGAGCGAGGCTCTGAGGTATGCGTGGCTTGCCGATCCGTGGCCTTGCGTTCCTCCATCCGCACTGTGGCCTAGCAGGGCAAAGGAAGAGGGGGGGAGAAGAGGAAAAACGCGATTCCATCCGCAATTCACCCAAAAAATGAGTAAACGTACAGCAGCGAGGATTCGCTGGTGGTCACCCGCCCAACTACTAATTCGCCGATAACAAGCTTAACTATGGATGAGCGAACGGGAATCCGTGGCCTCTTGATTCTGTGGCCGTACGTGGAAAAGCTCTTGCTGAAGTTGGTTCATAAAGAGAGAGGTATTGGAAGCTCGGCTAGAAACAGGAATGGGAAATCGTATGCCATTCGTCTTCTCAACATTGTCAAGACGCTTCGCCATGGGTAAAAATCTATTGTTCAATGAAGATGAGAGCGGAAAAGCTTTGATGAGCCTCTTTGGTGGGACGGAGATGGAAGGGGCGGATATCTCAAATCCGGACTCGGCCCTTGTCTGGTATTTCTGCTATCCTGGCCGGCCCACCCACGAAGAAGTCCATCGTTCCGTTGCTTACTGCGACAGATAAAAGTCGAAATAATCGACGATGCCCTTCAAGCTTTGCTCCTTGACATATCCTACTCAGGTAAGTAAAGCTACCTTACTAGGGAGCCAACCAACTTACGTTCGTACGGGACATTCAAGTCACATCTCAGGGCGAAGCCATGCGCGACCCCCGAGAATATCTGGACTCCGTAGGCCTTCTTGCCCTTGCTGAGAATATCGATGGCTTTGTTCCTGGATTCAGTCGAGAACGTCCAATCTGTTTCCGCACAGGATAGGAAGAGCGGTTCTGGAACCACGTGCGTTAGTTGTTTGTGTCTCAATCCAGGGACCAATTGGAAATATCCGTACTCTTGATATTCTCAAAATGGTGATCTTTCAGAAACGCCGGGTGAGCCCAAGCCCCCACCTCACACAAATCGCCCGCCAAATCATCCATAACGTACGGTGCTCCGAAACAATATCTACCTTCGATGAGCTCAGCAGCACAACAGACTATTGGTAAAAGCAAGAGACTCACCCGACACAACCAAACCTCACCCCTTCCTTCTTATACTCCTTCGTAACAGCCTCGACCCACCCCGGCGTGATCTTCGCCGCGTTCTTACCATGCTTATCCAACCACGCCTCCCAATCGAACCCCTCCACAAACTTCTCATCCTCCGTTCTATACTTGTAAACGGGGTCGCCCTGGAAATAATCGATCCCCAGCGTCAGGTACCCGGCATTGGCGAACCCATCCATGATCAGCAGCGCGTTGTTGAACAGACCGTACACATCCGGGTAGTAAATGATGACATTGCCGTTGGGTCTTTCGGGCGTCGCAATGTACGTTTCCAGACCGGCGATGGTGACGTGCTTCCCCTTTGGGGTGCCTTGGTGGATATTGCCTTCGAGGCAGCAGGCACCGGAGGGTTTGGCAAGGAAGGCGTCAGACTTGGTGGTCATGATCTCGGGTACGGGCTGAGCGCTGTGTGGTTGTGAGCTCGGTGTGAGTGAAAGATGCCGTGGAAGAGTGAGTGGTGGGGGAATCTACTATAATAATACCCCACTTCCCGCTCACTTGATATTCGCTCCGAATGCGGAAATCGCTGGGGAAGCTCGGATCGCTGACAAAAAGACTTCGTGTTAATAATCTGAACACTTGGTCGTCCATACTTTTCGTCCGCACCCTAGTTGATCAGATTTCCAGCAGCTAGAAATCTGTGAAGCATTGGAATCACTTGATACACTTCCGAGCAGCAGGCTTCATGTTCAATTGACAAGATACGGACATGGACTAACAAGATGATTCTATTTCTAATACCTAGGTCTACAGAGGGCGTCCAGGACTTTTTGCGACCAGACCATCTCCAACAGAGCCTGTTCTGAAACGGGGAGTCTATGATTGGCGGTGGTGTGACTCTGCCTGTAGGATTTGCAAGAACGGTTGGTTTTTGTCGGGCCACGACGGCGGCGGAAAACCAAGGGCGCGACGTAGGTCGTGTGGGATGATCATTAAATGGCTGTCATTGGGATCCGTATGCACAGCATTCTCTGGCAAGTAGTTTGGGCCGCTCCCTAGTCAACTGACATGTTATTGTGTGCTCGTATCCTTACCCGTGGTAATTACGGTGTATATCCAGTCAAAAAGCACAAAGAACGCCTGGGTACTCTCCGGTTCTGCTCGAAAGTCGAACGTCCTCTCCCGAAAATTCAAAGCGCAGATTTCTCGGGGTCGACTTTGACACCTTGAACAGAATTGGCCCCACTGGATTCTGCTGACGTCTTGCGCTGCTGTTTCTGCCCAAGGGCGCGTAAGACGGCCAGAATCTGCTCTCGTCCATCAATGAGCGGGTAGAAACCAGCAATAAGCAGCGTGCACCACAGCCAGATGATGGCAATAATGAGCCATGCCGAGTAGAACTGTCCCGTTAGCTCGAGCCCAGGTATAGGAGTGATTACACATACCGCTTTGCTGAAAATGTACTTCGAGGCATACATTGGCAGGGGCCACAAGACCCAATGGCCGAGAAAGGTTGCGATCGCCCAATAGGCACTGATCCTTCCCCATCTTTTCAATTCCTTCTGTTGTTCCACGTTTTCAGGCAGTACTTCGACTTCTTCTAGTACAGCTTGACTCTGATGATCTGATGTTTTGACAAGATCGAAGGCAAGCTTCTCTTTTCGAAAGTCCGCCCAGTCAAAATTCTGCGGCTTGAAGATGGATAAGATGACTGAGTAGATGATTGGTGAGAAGGCAGAAGCCACGGTACCGTAAACACAAGGTAGTGTTGATCCGGTGGTCAGAATTGTGACCTCCCCGTACAGGCCGGACGCAGACCCAAGCCAGACTGCGATACCAGTAGCCATCCCCAAGAGAGGAGAAATGATAGCGGCAGCAGCGTTCTGTCTCCTCCACAGAATAGCAAAAACTGTTGGAAAGATTCCGGGACAAGTAAGAACGCCGAGCATGTAGAGCGTCCATCCGAGATCCACCCCAACGTAGTGTAGCATGGTGCTGAATGCGGCTGCGAAGATTGCGAAGAAGATGACGCCAAAGTGGGACCATCGGATCACATCTTTGTCAGTGGCAGCACGGTTGAAGTACGTTCGGTAGATGTCGAATGATATGATGGAACTGACGGCAATGACTTGGGCACTGAGAGTTGACGTAACTGCCATGAAAGTGATCAAAGTGATAGCTGCAGCACCCCCTTTTCCAGCTATGGTAATTGCAAAGTAGGGAAGGACCAGGCCATTGCTCACCTCCAACGAGGACATGCGTCTGGGATAGGTTGGGAAAATTGGATTGTCTTCCAGACCCAGCACAACGGAAGAGGCCAGGGTTCCAATGGCGAAAGGTATGCCAAAATAGGCAATCCCACCAATCACATAACCAGGAACGACAGCTTTTGGCGATGCTGAGAAGGCCTTGATGAAGAATGAAGTATCCATGATGACCAGCCCAAAATTGGCGCACAAATGCAGGATCCCGAATAAAATGCTGTTCTTCGAAGTCATGGTGAAGTAAGACCCGTGTTGGTTGGTGGCAATTGGATTCCGGATCGAGGATGCTTGGACCAAATCGTACAGGTTACCAATGGACCCAACTTCCGGGACACTCCATGCTTTGACAGAAAAGAAGCACAAGATGATCATGATGATGAACGTGTGAGCGTAGTCGGTGAGAAACGTCGCCTTAATTCCTCCCACGAACGTGTACCTGGAGCGTGATATTAGGTATCTTCGATGACCATTGAAGGTGAGCACAGGTTTGCAAGCGTGTGTGACTTACAAGGCGACTCCCACAGGAAGAAGAAAAGTGGCAGCAATTACATGAACGCCAGTCATCGCCGATATCGCGCTTGACGCTCCCAGCAGCATGTTTGCGCATGCGATGATGTTGTTCACCAAGCACAAGAACATCCAAACAATATGGGCAATGTTTCCTGACGCGGTTCAGCTGAGGCACTCTCGTATTGGTTTACAAAGCTTACCGTATCGAATGCGAATGATCTCCAACAGAGTATGCGCCTCGGGTATTTTCCTCTTACAGCTGATACCTAGAACAGCAAAGAAAACAATCATGGGAGAACAGCCAGCTGCAAACCCTGTGAGGTTAAACAAGACTTAGTGACTGTCTTGCTGTAAAGTGATGGGACGTAACGCCTTACAAAATGGCCCGGCAATCCCACCAGTGTACCCTACCAGAGTACTCCCTAACATGGCGGTGGACCATAGCCCTGTCTCATCAGTTTCAGTCTCCGAAATAACAGAACAGGAACGTACAGCCCTTTGATGTCTCGTCAGCTATAGTCGTAGGAAAAACTGAATAGGAACTTACAGATACTACGGCCGAAGCTGTGAGACCGGTCCTTACAGAGCGGTTTGCTGTCATAAACCTAGCATTCAAATCAGCTCGACCATCTGTTTGTGGGCATCCACGACCTACATTTCTGTTTTCTCATTGTCTTCTCCCACGGTGTTCTTTAGCAGACGGGTCATGAACACCATGCCAAAGGCTATGATAAGCCCAATTCCCACAACGATGACATACCCCACAGCCTGAGACAAAGGTGGTTCAATCGACGTGGATGAGGCAGGTCCATTTCGAGGATACACAGCGAACGACATGGTTTCCGACGGCCTGGTGCTTGGATTTGCGATCGCAAGGGGGTTGCAGGAAGATGTAAAAATGTCCAGAGGTCAGCGAACGTCAGAAGGATTGCGCTGCAAGCCACGTCTACAGCTTGGAGATCTAGTCGGATGGACGATCTTGGACGAAACCAAAGTTAATGTCTCCGACATTAAAAGAAAGCTCGAGATATTCCATTGACATAGACTTTAAAGGCTGCCCAGGACCAATCCTTTTCGTTTATCTGAAAGAAGTCGTGGCCAGGAGCAGTAAGGCTGTATATTCAGATGCAAGCGTGATAACTAGCAGGGATGGCGTAGATCTTGGAAAGATGCAAGAGCGAACTGCTATGTCGTGATACCTTACCCAGTACTGAGTAGGTATCTTCTGCTCCAGCTCGTTATGTTCGAGAGATGCTGCTCGGCATAAGACAAAAACGCCGTGACACAGAAACGCCAGCCGTTGTCGAGCTTCGTAGCGCAACGCCTAGCAAGCACTTCCCTCCACGCGGACCCTCTCGCGATGAAGGCTGCGACAATCTCATGTTGGGGATAGGGGGGTGAGGGAGCGGATGTCGACCACTACGGTACTGGGAGAAAACGCGCTCAAGTCCATAGTAGTGTAAACAGCCTTCGGGCCTACGCTCATTTTCACTGAGACATTTGCCGGGCTGCCGGGCTCTTGATGGAGAGATATGATACGCCTTAATTGTACTACTCGTGTGTAGAAGTCAGCATCTATGCAGCACGTGACACCTCTCCGCTCTCCTCGATGCACGCCCGCCACGCCTTTCTCCCCCTTCGCCTCCCTCACCTCCTTCATCTCTTCCGACACCAACGGATCCTCCACAGGTCGTTCCGCTTCATTGATCCAGACAACCGCCTTTCCTCAAGGGGCATGCGATGCGATTCTGGTGAGCTAGATCAAGCTCCTGCAGCTATTTTATACGCAATTCTTTAGCTAGATGGTGTGATGGTCGATCTCCCACGTCCACCTCCATACAACCACCAAACACACTCTTGCACAGTATGGACGCTCAGAACAATAATTTCAGTAGCATGAGCACGCCATGCAGTGCCCCTCGCCTCTCTTTACAAGTTAGCTCCTCCCGAGCTCTTCACACCCCGCAGTAGTAGATCTAGGGCGGTAGGGATACCACAGCTTGTCGCGTTTTCTGTTTTCAGGTGGATGGTTGTGCCACGGATCGCACAAGTCCGAAGGCCAGTCAAAGCGACGTAACATTGCGCCAGAGCTTGCTACGGCTTCTGTAACTGCTCAACTTTTTGTTTACTTCAATTCCCACCCCTACTTCCTGTCCACCGTCGTCCGCTTCTCCACAATGACCGCCGCTAAGAACGGCAATGGCAGCCGCGCGAAGAAACAGCTTCTGCTCAATGCCTTCGTGGAAAGCTGCTCGGGGCACCAGTCTCCAGGGCTATGGCAACATCCTGACGACCAGTCGGCCGACTTCAATGATATTCACCATTGGGTCAGACTGGCCAAGCTTCTTGAGGACGCCAAATTCCATGGCATATTCATTGCAGATGTCCTAGGAGGATACGACGTCTACCAAGGGCCGCGAAATCTGACCCCAGCGATCAAATCTGGCGCTCAATGGCCCGTGAACGAGCCTCTTAGCATAGTGCCAGCAATGGCGGCAGCAACGAAGAATCTAGGATTCGGAGTCACCGTCGCGACGACGTGAGTTCTTCACTCTCATAACGGGCTCCACTCGACTAACTGATCCTTAGGTACGAGCAGCCTTACCATCTTGCGCGGAGGCTATCGACTGTAGACCATTTGACAGGAGGACGACTAGGCTGGAATATCGTGACTGGCTATTTGGATTCTGCTGCGCGCAACCTTGGCGCAACAGAGCAGCCGGAACACGACGAAAGATACAACATTGCAGAAGAGTACCTGAGAGTCATGTACAAATTATGGCAATCATCGTGGCGTGATGATGCGGTCGTTTTGAACCGCAAGACTGGAGTGTATACTGATCCAGAACTGGTTCGTGAAATCAACCACGAGGGCAAATACTACAAAGTCCCTGGACCGCATATCTGCCAGCCTTCTCCACAGCGCACACCCGTGCTTTTGCAGGCTGGTACATCTAAAGCAGGAAAGGCGTTTGCGTCCCAGCACGCAGAGGGAATTTTCGTAGCCGGACATAGCCCTGCAGTCGTCGCGAAAAATATTGCCGATATTCGACAGCAAGCTTCCGAGAAGTTCGGGCGCGACCCTCAAAGCGTCAAGTTCCTAGCTCTCATATGTCCTATCATCGGAAGAACCCAAGAGGAAGCGAATCAAAAGTTTGAAGATGTGCAGCAGTACGGAGATATTGACGGAGCTTTGGCGCTATTTGGTGGCTGGACTGGGATCGATCTGTCGCAGTACGAGGATGACCAGGAATTGAGGCACGTGGAGTCGAACGCCATCAGATCCGCTGTCGAGGGATGGTCAAAGTCTTCTCCCAGCGTGAAGAAGTGGACGAAACATACAGTCGCAAAACACATCACGGTTGGTGGACTGGGAGCTACGATTGTGGGCACCCCAGAGCAGGTGGCGGACGAGTTCGAGAGATGGGTTGACGAGGCCGACGTTGACGGGTTTAACATTGTGAGCAGTCCTAGCTTTCCATGTGTGGCCTCAAACTAACCGTTGGTCAGGCATATGCGCTTAAGCCTGGAACTTTTGTCGATGTTATCGAGCTGCTGTTGCCAGAACTTCGCAAACGTGGGCTCTTTCATGAAGACTATGCAGTCGATGGCGGGACATATCGTGAGAACATCTACGAGACAGCTGGACAGAAGGTTCCCCGAAAAGATCATGCAGCCTATCGATATCAATGGCAAGCAGGTGTCGCGAAGGAAGATCACGAAATTCCTCAGGAGGACTCCGTTGGCGGTACAAGTACATCGAATGGCAACGGAAACGGCACATTGAAGAAGGCTTCCTTGAAAAGAGGCGCAGAAGCTGAGCCAGAGGGGGCAGAACAACAAGTGCTCCGAAAGAGCGCGCGTACAGCGGCATGATAGAGTCTAGATACGAGCGCAACAAAACATGTGACAGACCCGGCGTCAAGGACCAAACTCCGTGATATGATTATGATACGGAGTACATGATGCCAAAGCTGCGGCCTGGGTTTGTGCATGATTCAGGATGAACAATGCCGAGATGATGTGATCGCTAGTCCAAGCACGTCAGAACACCATTAGCAATCACCAACCCAGCCAACCTGAACATCCCGATAACAACTATCTCCAACCCACCTCCACGATGACGATAGACTACACTTATTCGTCGTCTTCGGTACAGAGAACCTTAGTCCTAAGCGACCCTCCGTTCTCGGCCGGCCTATGCGTCCAGGCGGTGTTACGCGCCCGATAGAGCAATCCCACAGGTTAATTGTCTCTTCAATTTCTTCCATCTCGGCTCGGAGCGTCCTCCATACACCACAGTACACACTCCGCTCTCTATTGAGATTCTCAGCAGTGTACTCCGATTCGGTCCACTGCAAGCTCAATCGTCTTTCCACCACCACCATCCCGTCGGAACGAGTACCCGACGCGGCACAATCGCAACCGATAACAACCCTATACATCCAAAGAGACAGTGTGGACGGCGGTTCCGATCTCAAAGCAACTCCCGATTCCAACCACATTCTGCTCGTGTATGTCCCGCCTCCAATGAGCCGCCCGATCGCATAAGAGAGAGTATACACGTAGAAAGGACGCACGAATAAGAACCCTATCCACACCATCCTGTTGAGCAAACATCCGCATTACTCGCTTTTGATTTTGACAATGTCTCTCGTCTCCGCCTTCCCAGCCTCAGTAGCTGTCCCCTCCAAGCCAAAAAGAACGCATTGGGGAAACTCGATAAATGGACTTCGCTCGCCTTCTCCCGAGCCGCGAGCAGCAAAACGAGCCAAGGTTGCTTCGGCGGGATTGAGGACCCCGGAGAGTGAGGTTAGCGACGAAGTGGAATCCGAGTTCCAAAAGGAAAGCGTAGAGGATCAAGTGACGATACCGGAAACGCAAAAGGTGCTCCTTCTGAGAGCGGTTAAATCGAAATACGAGATCGTGGAGGGATACGCGACACCGCAGGTTGAGCCGAGCAATGGAGACGAATTGGTCGTCAAGGTTTCGTTTGTGGGGTTGAACCCGATAGATTGGAAATCACCGTTCGTATTGCCCTTGCTCTTGTCATGTCTCCCTCGCAGACAAACAAACTAACCGAAAACAGCGACTTTGGATTCGGCATCCCCGTCCTCCCCTTCCTCTCCGGCCGCGACATCGTCGGCACCGTCATCGAAGCCCCAGCCAATCCAGCGAGCAGGGTAAAGAAAGGCGACGTCATCCTAACAGCCTCGACCGATTACCGCGATTTGCGAAAGGCGGCGTTTCAATCCTACGCCATAGCACCGAGCTACAACGTCTGCCGCGTCCCTGTTTCGACACCACGGAATTCCATTGCCGGACTGGGCGTCGCTTTCATTGCCGCGATTTTGGGTCTTGGGGTTTGTCTCGGGGTTGATTTTGGGGTTGTGGGGAAGGGACCTGCTGGGCCGAATCTGAGGAAGATTCTGCGGGGGCTTGAAGAAGATTCGATACCGAAGGATGTGAGGGAGGAGTGCTTGAGATCGATAACTGATGAGGAGAGGCCGAAGAAGGGTGATTGGATCGTGATTTGGGGTGGTATGTTTGCCCCCCTCTTTTGGGCCTTCTCATCCCAGCGCTGGGTCGTTCTAACGAGATACAAAAAGGTTCCTCGGCGACAGCCAAACTCGTCGCCCAACTCTCAAAACTCCTCGACCTCCGCGTGATAAAAGCGGTCGACGTAGGAAAACACGGCGAGCAACTCTCCTCCGGTTCCGCCGATCTATTAGTAGATTCCCACGACCCCGAACGAGCAGTGCAGATCATCAGACGCGTCACCAACAACAAACTCCGTTTCGCCATCGACACCATCGGGAAATCAACAGCCGAGCTTTGCCAACGGTGTTTGAAGCAGGATGCGACAGGCTTGCGATCGCATCTGGTAGCGTTGTCGGGATTGCCCAAGGAGAAAGGCGAGGGAGTGGTTCATCACATGGTTCCCATCAAGGTGCACCATGAAGTCAAGGAGGCGGGAGAGGGGATCATGGTATGGCTTGAGAAGTTGTTGAGGGATGGGTTGATCGCAGCTCCCGAGGCTGAGATTGCGCCTGGCGGGTTGGAGGGGATCAACGATGCTTTGGATAGGATGAGACGGGGTGAAGTGAGTGGGAAGAGGTTGATTGTTGAATTGAGTTAGGGCATGCATGAGGTCAGATCTGAAAGAGTGCGGGTTAGTGACTCGACGCGATAAGATAAGATATAGAGGGTATGCATCAATGGAGTCTCAACAGGAGGGAAGTGAGAGATGATATAACAGCGACTTGGCAAAGCTGATCAGACTCACTTGTCCCACCTAGGCTTCCTATATCGCTGGGTGGCGTGTTGACAACGCACGACGTGAACTGTTTCTGTGGACCACGCACGGCTTTGCTCTTTCAATCGCTCTCGGCGCCGTACACTTTAGTTGAGGCTTTGCGATCTGGTAGCTACGCTCTAACAACGACTGGGGATCCAGAATAAAAACCTCACCAAGTCTTTCTTGCCGCGCCGCCAAAGGTATGAGGTCAACATCGATGGGGTACCCGATCACGTTGGTGAACCAGTATCCCCAGTACTCGATTGAAACCAAAATCGACATGAATCTTCCAGTTTGCTCCGTGAATGAGGCCTCCTTGATCGCAGAACCCAAGAGCAGGATGGCGCACTTGACGGCCCGTCGAACCATCTTGTCGCAAATCTGTACGACGCAATGGAGCGAGATTCCCTTGCTGTTCTGCGGTCGTCCTGCGCTGCTGCTGTGAAGTTTGGCAAGGCACGACTGTGGCTGAAATTGGACACGGTTCTGACGAGTCTGGAAGCAGCCGGGTTCTACATGGGTCCATACTAGCAGCAGCAGCAGCAGCGGTGTTCAGTGTGTTGTTTTGGAAGATTTGGGCCATGGTTGCAACGTGGGACGCTCAATCGTCGATACCTATGCTGTCTGTCCCTGACATCCACCGCATCCAGCTGCAAAATGTAGAGTGGGTCTATTCAGAGCCGTGAGCTTTGATTGTTTTTGAGTCGATGCCAAAGGGATGATACTAGCGAGTAAGCTATGGCGCGTGAATTGATCTCACTCACTAAGCGATACGGGAGGTCGCCAGTCGATTGCTAGTGGATGGGAGATGAGGATGAGCATCTTATGTGCATAGAGCTCAGGACTCCAAACGAGGCATGCCGTCGTTCAGACAGGATCCGACACGGATATGGACAAGAGCATCGGGCATCTCGATGGAATGCTCGTCGAGGCAAGTTGTTGCTTCAAACGAGGTTCATTCAAGTCAAGTGACCCACGTTCTTCTAGGAGACCATGGGTGCTGGCAGAGATCAGGCACCGTCAGGGGGGATAAATGTCCGGCCGGCCGCCAACGGGAGGGACTTTTGATTTCCGGGATTTGGTTCTGGGAGGGCTCGTGCCATGGTTCTAGAAAGATGCGACATGGACATGCCTGGCACTCCTGGGAATACAAAATTCCACAGCCTGAATACCAGCCTTGTGCACTCTGCCCCTTGTATCCTGTGCCCCAGAGAGTCAGCAACAACATCGTCGAGACTATAAATCATGACTATAATATGCCATGTCTGGTTTCTCCTTGCAAGCCCGCCATCCGCCTCGCGCCCCTCCTTTCCAACGCCGCTGGTGTCTTTCAGGGGCCGCGTGAAGAACTTGTCGCTCAAAATAGGCCGCACCAGTTGGTCGCTAGGACTAGGAGGTAGCTGCATGCGAGTCACCATCCATTCTCACTCCCGTGATAGCCGTGGTTCTGTTACTCCTTCATCCGTACATCTGCCTCCTGGCCGCTGCTTGCCGTCTGCCCGCCATTCTTGACCCAGACTTCTGCAGCCTAGCGTTTCTCCCGTCCCCTTCCAGACTAACCGTGCTTCGCTACACGCGTGAAAGATCCTTTGTCTACAGGCGGAATCCCTCCGGAAACCCATTCTTCCATGATCATGCCCTGTCTGCCTTGCTTCTCGTGACCTTGCATCGCGTTGGATGCCATTCCAAACTGACCTTACCTTCGTTGCCGCCTCCGAGAGCTACACGCTGGCTCAAGAGAAGCCAGAACCCAGGACGAAAAAGGATCCGAGATGGCCACTCTGCAAGAGAGAGCCTGCGCGAGATACGACTACAGTGGCAGGCCAAGCACTGGAGTGGACGAGGACTCCTCGGACGAAGATGAACCGGAGACGCCGTCCCATCCAATCCCGTCCTTGCAAGGACCCTTCACAGAATCAATAGAAGACGCCGCCCTTCCGGAAACCACGAGTCGCCCAGACAGACTCCGGCTGAGGAATCTGGGAGCCAAAGCAAGACGAGCACGTCTGCTTGATACGAGCCAGCCAATCGACACTTACAGCGCGGCATGGCGATCCGCTCCCGAAGCAAAGTACCACCCGCTCACAAAGATACTGGCACAGATTGCCTTTGGTGTGCACCTGCTACAGCAACAATTGGCAAAGAGCGATGAAGAGGTGGTCAAGATTCTGCAGAGACATGTCGACGAGGTCGACCATTTTGTCACGACCACGGAGGAGGACCTGGATTTGGCCCTGGCAGATATCAGGGAGCGAATCAATTACCTGAAGCTCCCTCTGGAACATGTCAACATCTTTGACGCCATGTTAAACGACAAACCATTTCGGACATCGATCATCGAAGGCAATGATCGCATCGAGCAGGTGGTTCATCGCACTGGCACGCTCATGGACGACTTACACGTCGATATCAAAAAGGCCATGGAATCTACCGCAGATATGGCGCGCTACCTGGAGAGGATTGCTGGCGTTTGGCCCGATGACGACTCTGGCTCAATTGAGATATACCATACAATGCAGGCTAACGCCGAAGGCTGGCTGCAGTGTCTCGGGACGCTGCAGATGAAAGGCAACAGCTTGGGTGTGGCTATCGCGAAACTAGGCAAAATCCTCACCGAGATGTCGAAGCGTGCTGGATTGGCTAGCAGAAGAGCTCTGGTATGCTTGCTTGCTGAGAAATCAAATTTGACATGCTAACAGTGTCTAACAGGCGCCAGAAGAATCACAACCGCGGCGATCATCTCGTGCCCCATCTCATGCTAATTCCCCACGAGGATCAGCAACATCGCAAAGGACGCAGCGCGACGACCGAATTCGGAGTCCGGCCCCAGTTTCGCGTTACTCAAGGCGCGAGCTTAAAGCTCTCCCAGAAGATCCCGGTGTGGTCACACGCGCCGTCGAGGCTACACTACCATCGCAGCCGAAGAAAAAATCTCGCTCGCACAAACAGGAGGAGAAGGCACGTTCGCGCAGACAGGAAGAGAAAATACCATCGCTCAAGCATGAGGAGAAGACGCCCTCCCATCGATACGAGGAGAAATCACCCGCGCATCGATTTGAGGAGCCACATCACACGCCCAAAGCGCCGACTATACACAAGCCCGTTTCGGCTTCAAGCTCGCCAAAATCGAAGCCGAAGACGCGAACCAAAAAAGCACCTCCTACGCCGATCAAAACGAGCGAGAAGTTCGGCAACTTCATGCGCAGTGCAGGTGTATCCGCATTATCCCCTAGATTACTTTCCCCTAGGTTTCCCAAGGACCCAGACTCGAGATCGTTAGGCGCCCCTGATACCAAATCTTTAGATGGGAAGGCAGAATCGAATCCTCGGTCGACACTCAAAATGGCACGGACTAAGCTGCTAAAGAAAAAGTCCGCTGGCTCATTGGCAGATACGCCCAAGACACGACAATACGAACATCAAAATCAGGCCCTTGTTGCGGAACTATCAGGAATATCTTGCGGTGGCGTCGATTCAGCATACTCTTCTGGCACGGACGCTGAAAGGAGACCGAACACCTCTCCCGACCTTGTCGCTCCACTTCGTCCTCCGGCCAACTTTGCCTTGTTTCCAAGTACCCCTCCATCTCTGGCTCCATCGATCAGTTCTCCGAGGTCGATCAGTTCGCACCACGATACCGATAAGGAGTCTGTGATTATGGCATTACCTCCCATACCACACAAACCAGTCTTGTCACCTTCACCGCTAAGACGCGGATCTGTACCTGGTCCTGCTTTGAAGAAGAAAGGGAGTTTGGCGACCTTGCTGGGTTTCTTCAAGAGACAGAAGGGTGAGAAGCCCGCTGCGCCGCCAGCGACACTGGGTGCTACTACGCCCATTTTTGAACTTGCGTAGTGCGTAGGGAGTTTCTTATGTTTTCTTCGGGGCTGCCGAAAGCTATCTACTAGCATATTAATGCCTTCTTCTTTTTCGATTATACCCATCCATATGGCCTATTCCGTTACTATTTGTACGTTTACGAGCGGGAGTTTTGACGTCGGATCGTTTCCCGGCGGAGGCTGCATGGGAAGCAAGACTATTACTTTTCATTCGTCACTCCCAGTAGCAGGGCGTTCTGTTCTTGGTTGGCATTGCCCCGCGGTAGCATTTTGGCATTTGTTCTCTGGCCGGAAGTACTCGTGGAATTCGGTGCAACCTCTGTGGAAGTGTTCGGAGGAAGATCTGCAGAATTGTTCGCATGTGCGCTTATCAAGTGTGCTTATCAGATTTGGTTTTACTCCCTGCGAGGTGCAGAAGCCATTTTTACTTTCCTCTGGTTGACGTTCTCCCGTTTCGTCCGTTGATTTTCTCACTCGGCGCTGTTGATTTTCCACGCGTCGGCAATGTCCCTTCCCTTATCTTCCCATCCCAACCTTTCGATCCGATGAGCTAGCTCCCTTCCCATCTTTCTCAATAGAATAGCAGGGATTGTGACCGGACTACTGTGCCACCCATCTACTCGACGACAACGCGTAGGGAGCAGCGGGATACGCGGTTCCTTTTCCCCCTCATCTGCCATTGCGCATCGTGATCTCGCTCATCGTGTTTTTCGGGCGTGCTGTAGAGGCTCGTTTTGCATTCCTTTTTTTTCTTTCTCCCGGGGATGGGCCGGATTCGATGTTACGACTTGTCGGGGAGGTGGAAGAGTGGCATGACTGTGGCTGGGGGGTCTAGCATTGCTATTCCTACCGCTTGTCGAGGGGATAAGGAGGGGAGTGGTGATGGGGAAGCGATGGCTATGGAGAGGTTAGTTGGGGTGGGCAGTCGTGAAGAGATGTGGAGGTGATGGGTATGGGTATGGGTAGTGAGTGAGTGCTTGAGAGATGGAATTCGAGGTTGTTGTGAGTTCTCCGGATTTGTATAGTCCCATCGCTCCATTTCCTCGGGTCTGGTTCCTCGTCTTGTATTCTTCGCCCTGGCTCTTCTGAGGCGCAGTGCCTGCGATTGGGGCAATGCTGAAGTGGAGTGGAGGGTTTGCAGTGGAGCCGCTTACATTTTGTGGTCGGTCACGCGCAGCGACTCTCGAACAGCACCATCTAGCTACCTATACCTGCAGAATCGACGTCAATTCCTCCCTGGCACCCACCACTACCACCCACCGCACCTGACCCAAACATCCCTGACGACATCCGCATCCCCACTCTCCGAGTCAACGACGAAATACCACCCGAACCCGCTCCCAGCGACACAAGCGTGGTTCGGCCAAACCATCACTTTCTGCCCTATCTTCAAGTCCCTCTGAACAGGCGTCGGCCCTTCCCAACTGAGGATCCCGTGCTCCTGACTCACCCTCCCAACGATCCAGCCCGTCTTCTTCTCCTCGTCGTAATGAGCCGATGGTGTGGGCTCAGACATGGTACTGGAGGGAGTCCATGGCGTGACGACGCCCCAGCCCGGGTACGATTTGCACGGTTCCCTTCCCAGAGCGAGGGAGCCGGCGGAAATGAGGGCTTCGGGTCTTGCGCGGTCAGGGTAGAGCGAGGATACCTCCGCCAGTATTCTGAGACCTATGTCTTCGGGGGAGAGGTTGGAAGTGCGGGAGTGGGTTGCCAACTGTTGCATGTCTAGGACTGGATAGACGCCTGCGTGTAGTTCTAGGATCAGTCCTTGCTTTTTTAAATCAGCCAGTCGCTGGTGAAGGGAGTCTGCTGCGGTTTTTGCAGCGGGATCGGGGAGGGATGACGGTGCGAGGATGTTTTGAGCTGCTGTTGCTGTTGGTGTGGCGCCTACTGAGAGGACCAGAGGGCTGTGGGTTTCTCGGATCGTGGTTGTTGCTTGTGCGAGGGAGGTGAATTCGGTGAGGAGGCCTTGGATTGCTTCGGTCGGGGTGTTGAAGCCGTAGGAATGGCCTAGATGGGAATACAACCCCACCAGAGATATTTGCTTCTTGATCTCTGGCTTGGAGAGGGCGGTGGATATCTCATTCAGTTGGAATGAGTCAAATGTTATCCCGGAGCGATGGTATCCCGTGTCTATCTTTACGAAAACGCGGACAGGACCCGGCCAGACAGGGGAGCTTCGGGAGATGAATTCGAGGGTTTCGACATGGTCGACCATTAAGCAGATGTGCTCTGAACCTCCCAAGACGTGTGCCAGTTTTGCTAGGCGGGGTAGACTTGATGGCGAGGCCGGGACGCCGTAGAGCACCTACGACATGTCAGAACGAGTGAGGTTTCCGATTCTTGAAGATACTCGTACATCAACTTCTCTTCCTTGTTTGATAGCTTCCAAAAGCCACGGGATCATGTGCTCAAGCTCGGGAATGGTCGATACGATCAACCTTACAGGGCCTGTGTCTCCCGCCTGTAGTTGGGCCAGCTCAGAAGTCTGGATACGTGTGAGAATGGCTCTTCCGCTCCCCATCCTTTGCTGTGAAGCTTCGAACATCAAGACCGACCTTGTGAGTTTTGACATGAGCCCGGAACTGGACCTTCAGAGAATCTGCCGCGTCGAGCATCAATCTACAATTCTTCTTCACGACCGCCAGGTCGATGATTGCTGCTGGCGCTTGGATGTTTTCGAGCCTTTGGCCAACATAATGGGACTTGAGAGCGGCATCGGATGGTGTCTGATAGAGGAACAATGAAGGAATGGTCGACATCGGGTTGAAGCAGAAGAGATTTCGGGGTGCAGATCTTGATCGAACAGAAGGCAGATGGTTTTATGTCCAGATCTCGTGATGAGTCTTTACGCTGAGTCAATGCTTTGATGGAGTCGTAAGGCGTCTGTGGATCTCCAGCCGCTTCAATTGACACCTCAACTTGAAGTTGGTATAGTAACAGGTAAGCCAACCTCACCTCACCTCCGTCGCCCACCAAGGACCAACACAATGATACATTGCCTTTTTGGCGCGGGTTTTTGACCGTCTCCAACAGTTCAGACGAGTCCGCGAGGTCGACGCCGCAGACACGTGATCTTGTTCCGCTCACCCATGCTTTTTCCTCATGCGAACCCTTATCTCCACCAAATGAGATTTGTGGTCGCGACGGGTCTGCATCTTCTGGGGTTCTGAATGTTCAACCCTTTTCCATGCTCGTTACCAAATTCAGCCCTTCAATGTCTTTTCAGTAACGTCCAGAGAAGCAATGTCAACCGGCAATATCACCTGGGGCAATTTGCGCCGCCCTAATTGGACGAGGCCCAAGGCCCACAGGACGATCTCCGAGACATTAAGACGAGGTACTTGAGAGTCCATTTCCCTGCCATGTGTGTAAAGCAGACACTAATAATGTCCAGCACGAGAGCGCGAGGAAGCGGCAAGGCCACCACTCAGAGATCTTGACCAAGCAAATTCTTACCCACGGAAATAGGAAACGCTGCTTGGCGACATCGAAGAGGGCGTTGAAGTAGATCACGAGGGATGTCTCAGTCTACGGCCCCAGAGTGAACCATATCCTCATGCGAATCTTCCGGTCTATAAGACCGTCCATAGGTAAGATTCAAGTTTTTCCAGGAGCCACGTGTCTATCGTTGTTTTGTTCGCAGGATGGGAAAAGGCTGACTAGGCTTTCAGAATACGAAGACTAGTGCTCGCTAGTATTGGTGTGTAAAAGATTAGTTCCCCTCTTTGACCTTCGACTGATTTTCGCTGCAGATGATCCATATACGCTGGAGCAATTGCAAGGCCCTCGCATAAATGTTGCTCTAGTAAGGCCCCTTGTTGAGCGTTTATATGGTGACGGTAAAGACATATCAATTAGTGAGTGCTCCCCTTCAAGATCAGACGATCCGGGCGACTGTACGTGATGTTGTTGACATGTCTCACATATCACAGTCTACTGTCTCCTGGTGAATCGGTCGCAGTTCATTCGTGATCAGTCTTATCAAGCGCATCACCAGACGGTAAACCTCACGAGGGCTACGCTTTGCGAGCTCCTAGCGACCAGGATATTTCGGCGCTTTCACGAGGAAAATCAAAGCCAACAAGGCTTGCTGCTCTTAGCAAACATACTCGTGGCCGGATTTGAGCCATTTCAAGGGGCGCCGGAGGAGGTCCTTAGCGAAAGCCCAAGTGCTTCGCAGTGGGGCTACGCGAAAAGCCATGGCTATGGCAAAATGACTGCTCTGGAGGTCGCCATCATCTCAGAGAGCAAGACGTTTCTTAGCAGCACGGCATCCCAGAAAGTGGTTGAGGCTGTGTATATTGGACGGGTCGTATACACGCCAAGTTCCTTTATCGATCTCATTCCGGATCGGTACAAACAAAAGGGCATCAGTTTGTACGATCCACGAAAGGCATCCATTCTGAACCAGTATCGTATGGTTGTTCCCCGTACGAGGAACATTTTGGAGGTCCTGCATTTCCTCGTGCTCATGTTCCTGTACACGGCAACAATGGTACGACGAGACTACAGCTACTTCAGTGGATGGGAGATTGCCTTCATCATCTACGCCGCCGGCTGGGTTCTGGACGAGTTTGCTTCCGTTCTAGAGCATGGATGGAAGGTTCACACCCAAAATCTCTGGTCTTTCTTGGATATCACCTTCATCGTTATCTATATCACTTACATCTGCATCCGCATACATGGTTGGTCCATCGGTAGCATAGAAGAAGCGAGGCAGGCTTTGGATGTCCTTGCTTGCGCTGCCCCTATCATCTTTCCGCGCATCGCATTCAACGTCATGCCAGAAAATTTACTCTTCATATCGCTTCGTGCTATGATGAGCGATTTTTTGGTACTCACAGCTATTGCTGTCTGGTGCTTTGGCGGGTTTCTCCTCGCGTTGCGATGGCTCAGCAGATGGAGCAGCCCAAACGAGACAGGTGATGCTACCGATGCAACGACGATTGGAAAGTGGATGCTGTGGATATGGTTCGGGCTCGACGGTACGGGTATACAGCGCTCGACCGACTTCCACCTCATACTGGGACCAATCCTCATGGTCGCGTTCGCATTTCTGGGCAACACGCTCTTCCTCACGATTCTGGTCTCGATGCTCAGCAACACCTTCGCGAAATTAGTCGCAGACGCGACAGCAGAAATACAGTTCCGCCGTGCAGTTCTGACATTCGAGGGAGTCAAATCGGATGCAATCTTTGCATATCGCCCACCGTTCAACATACTTGCCTTGATTATCTTGGTGCCCCTACGCTTCTGCGTCACTCCCCGCTGGTTCCACAAGATCCACATCACAGCAGCAAGGATCCTCAATCTGCCCTTCCTCCTCTTCATCAACATCTACGAACGCAAATACCTCTGGAAACAAAGAAGATACCAACCCGGTGCCCCGGTCAAACGCAACAAATCCGGCTTCTTCAATTCGCTCTCGGTTCACGGCACCATGCAAGCGGTGTTTGACGCGGAACCGCCCGACTCGGTCCTCAAGGAACTGGAGGAGGAGGATGAGATTGATGAGGATATCTTGGAGATGGGTGTGTCGAGGAACAGGTCTATCAGTCCTGGGAGGGCGATGTCGTTTTCGACTGCAAATGGGTCGATGACGAGAAGGAGGCGGTGGAGTAGTATTGCTTCGGATGCTGGGGAGGATGGAGATTGAGATACTGGCTTGCACAAGAGGCAACTTGATCACTGCGGTCTTTACTCTGTGGAGAGGAGTAGCGTGTTGCTTGTGCCTCATATGTTCTGTAAGCACAGAATAAGCGTCCTCACGTTCAGGTGATGTATCATACAGAGAATAGAGCACTCTTGCGAGGCCTCCCAAACCAAGCGCATTGAAACGCCGCCGGACGCAGATGTACTGCGATTCTTCTCCAGCTCGTAGAATACTTTTACTTCGCCATCGACTGTCACCTGTTCTGCCTTGTCCATTGTTCAAGTGGTTGGAGCCGCTCACACGTCCCCAGCCTAGATTACTCATCCCCGACATCAATACCTGGACCACGCGATGCACACCAACCACTGCAGTCGTTTGCTAGCGGGAACACGCAAGGTTGACGTTGAACAACGTGCATGCACAGTCATCCGAACAATAGTGGAGGCGATTGAAGAATAAGAGGCCTGTGTGCTGGGAGCGAGGAATCCAACGCTGGAACCGGACCCTGAGTCGTCCGAATAATGATGGAGAGTTAGGGGGGGGGGGGGAACTCAGCCAGGGTACTGCTTCAAGTGGGATATGCGCGACGTGAAGGATTTACGCGCATGTGATGTCGATATTCCCGGTCTCGCCAAAGTCATGTTCGAGTGATCACCGATCTGGGCAAAGGGATGCGATTATGCCGTCTCAGTCTCGTCAGGGGAGAGAACAGAGAGGTGGAGACCGAGAGAGAGAGAGGGAGAGAGAAGGGGGGGCGGGGAGAGGAAATCCAAGAACGAGTCATCACATCGGAAACCGAGTATCCTTGGCTGACATCGCTGACCAAGACGGGGTATCGATCGACACCGGCCTTTTTCCACAGTGCAGCGTGGGTAGATCTGTGTCCTGGTTCCATGAAGGGAACCATGCGAACCGGCATGCATTTAATTATATTGCGCTGTGGTATCGCGGTGCGGTCAATCTGCGTAGAGGGACTTGGCGGTTCTCTTTCTTAGCGACTTACGTCCTACGGACGCTGTTGACCCCATCTACCTATATCGTGTTTGAGATCACGTCGTCGATATTCGCGCTGGCCTAATTGCTGCCAAGGATGCTCGTGAGGATTGGTTTCATCTTCAACGATTTTGCGAATGTCGAGGTGAGCTTCGCGAGTAGGCGCATGCTCGTACCCTCGAAGCCGCCGCAACAGCTATCATAAGCGATTGGGGGGGGCTCAAAGCTAACCGGGTTACACAGTAGATCGCGAGTCGATATCGTTTGTGGAACGAGGTTCGAGTTGGGAAGCCCGAAGTGCCATCTTCTGGTACAGTACTCTCATCACTGTCAAAAAGCCACTGAACCAATGCTAGCTACAAGGGAAATTTCGACAACCATTTTGCACCTGAAAATTGTGGCAGCTTGTCCAATCGCTGAGTCAACAGTCACAGTCCACCTTCAGATCACGTCTTTGATACTGAAAATGGCTGTAGGTGGGCAGAGGCTTGAGATACGCGCACAGTCGACTCCCCCATTCTGTCCTCCAGATCGTCCAAAACAAGCTTTTTGTTTTCTGCATCTTATATGCGGGCGACTTATTAGCGTGGCTGACTGTGCTGGGTCACAACCCTGCTCGATCTTTGTCAGAGGAGCAAAATTTACCACAAACGGGCATCCTTTGTACATTCTTTGAGCAGCAGATAGCGATGGGATTTGGCAGTGGGGCGTGGAGTAGTCGATTGAGCATTTGAGGTCATGCCAAGTCATGCCATGTTGCAAAGGGGAGAAACTGAATCCAGAGACTGCGGAGAAACTCTTGGCCGTTGCATCCATGCTGTACCAAGAACCCGTGTCTCGGTAGCTCGGCGCCGAGAGTGTGAATAGCTCGCTGTCGAGGAGTGTCTGCTCGAGGCGGCCAAGAGGATTTTGAGATGCGCCCAAGAGAGGCAGTGTAGTCTACAGTACATGTTACCAGGACCTCGGTCGAATGACTTTGCTCGAGATCCAGTCACCCAAGATGCCGACTCGTGACCATCCAGTCAGCTGAACTGACCGGTGTATGGACCCTACTAATGGGTACGAGATGCGAATAATCTTTGTTGAACAATGAAATCCCGCTGGGCCGCAATCCGAGGGGATGGCTCGATGCTTTTCATTTTTAGACAGCCTCCGCACCCCAGAAAGATCTCTCCTCCCTTTGCGAGTACGATGCGGAAGCATTTCTTCTCCCGCGTGATTTGCATAGCATGCCAAGAACGATTCAGAGAGCGCAGCCACATAGTATTTGCCAGGCGTTACAGATGCAATTTCGCTTTGGATCGACACGAGCTCCTGAACTGCTGGCTGCCCAGCCAGCGAATTGGGATGGCGGACGATTTCGCACCAGCTCTGTCGTGTCCTCTTGTCCAGATCGAGCTGGCTTAGCAAGCATGACTATTCCCAAGGCATCTATCTCCCTCACTCTGCTGGCGAACAGAAACTTCGGCCCTAGGAGTCATCGGTGGCTGGCTCATGATGCTGACAACCTGTCCTCGTCCCTGAAGAATGGACGTGTCCATCCCTGATGTGGTGATGAGATTCGGATATAATAAGGTCAGCAGAAAAGACCTTTTGGTCTTCTCAGAACCCGAACCACCTCCACAGTTGTGGGGTCTTGGGTGGAGGGACACCAAGAATGGAGTTCAAATTCGTCCGCCCTGCCCACGAGCGGAGATCGACTTCTCCTCCGCGCGTCTTGGAGGTGCGTGTGAGGTGGCTTAGGAAATCTAATCGCATGGCATACGAGCATGCTTCACTGGCAAGACAAGCATGCTGTTGATTAGCCGGTGGCATTGCTCTGGGCCACCAGCGTGCTCTAGGTACCAGCCAACGAGCATTAGTGATCAGGAAATCAGGGAATCAGAAATTCAGGTGCTAGCAGACTTCGGACGGGACTCGGACACGCTCAAGCAGCACGAAGTTGGCAGCAAAACTCTGTACAGGGATTTCCGAAGGCGTTCCAGGAGGTCTCCGGTCTCCTTATCACCGCCGTTAAGAGCGAAACGGCGCTTCGGCTAGTGTGTCCATCCGGCACCCGACGATGTTCCGATGCAACGGCGATGATCTCCCTCACTCGCTTCTCACGGCCACAGCCGTCGTCAACACTGATAATCTGATATGCTGCTTACCGTTCAACAGTGGAGCCCCTGACAGACAGGATCATGGTCTCGTTGCTCGTAAGGTCCGGGCGTGGCATGGCGTACCCTTGCAGACACTCGGTGGATTTGCAACATGAGTCCCCCCGAAAGGGACGGCCATTAGGCTGGCTTTGCATGCGGTCGCTAATCATTAGATGGTGTTGATGATGCGGGCAGGTACCAATAGGACGCGGCTTGGGTCACTGAGACGTAACCTTGCCTGCTCGTGTCAGACAAGTATAATAGCTCACCACCACGCCTTGCCAACGGCCACACCTGTCCGACACTCATCCTATCCGCGTTTGAAGCTCATACCCTCCTCTTACCAAGATCGTATACCGCACCCGTAACCAAAACCACATCGCAGTGCTCCTGGCTATACACAAACCTGTATAGGAACTCTCCCAGGATCAATTGGCCGATTGTTTTTATACCATGTCGTCTCCTCATCGCGCTTCTTCCCAAACTTCAGATCACGCCGACAGCGCACGAAAGAGAGTTTGCAAAGCATGTGATCGGTGTAGGCTGAAGAAGTCAAAGGTATGGGAGGTTTTCGGTCGCCAAATCATTCATACTGACGTGAAGCAGTGCGACGGCGCCAGCCCTTGCTTGAGATGCAAGGCTGACAATGCGATTTGTGTATTTGGAGAAAGGAAAAAGTCGCACGACAAAGTTTATCCTAAAGGGTAGGTGCTAAATCAAGTTGGATTGGCTCCTGGTCTAATGCTGCTAATAGATACGTCGAAATGCTCGAACAACAACAATCACAGCTCGTCGCGGGTTTACGCGAATTATACAGAAGGCTACAAGAGGGAGAAGACTGGCCTGGCAAACCACTTAAAAAAAACGCGATCGGAGGCCACCCACTTACCCATGACATTCTGGAGAGGTTGGACCTTTTACACCCAACACCTGACGCGCCCATCAATCACGAGGGCTTTGAAGAAGACTTATCTGTTCTCCAGCAGCGCTGTTTTGAGACGAATGGAGCACCTCTGATGCAGCGTAAAAAGTCGATGAGTGAAGAGTCGGAACCAGGTTTGGCCTCGGACCAGTCCTCACACGGAATACCGTCCCCGGTGAGAACAATATCTTTCACGGATTCTTTCAACAGAAGAGAACTCCCAACCACACCTCCAATGCAAAACAGCCCCTATCTGTGTACCTCACAGATTTCGCCCCGGACGAAATACGAGCCAGTCCCGTACTCAGCGAACATAGTTCCTACCATCGCACAAAAACGGGGATTCGATCCGATGCAGCTTGTCCCGAACGACAACTGGCAAATGCCTTCATACGACCAACCTATGGATATTGACAGCTTCGCAACGCAATATTCTCAAGCCAATTTCGACAATCTCTTGTACAATCAGTATTCTGGTCAGGGTCAAGACTTGATGTGGGGTCAGATGAACGATTACATCAACGAAAGCGTACTTGGACAGGCATGATATACCACTTTTATTTGATTTTACATTTCGGCTAGGAGACGCTCCATTCTTCGCGTTCTAGCGTTGTTTTGTACGCGCTAGGTTATCAGACCTGCGCGGTGTGGAGTCCATTTGGCGTCTCGGAATTTCGGCATTGGTTGTCACTTTGCATAGTTTTTTCATGGGGACCATTACCATATCAGCTACCGTGTTGGCAAGGCTGGCATAGCCTGGTTAGCGTGATCGAGTTAACGTATAATAACATTGAGTACAAGGCTCACAACTCTTTGCATATGTCATCAGTCTCTTAGCCCATGTCCACAGGAGTGCCAAACCCGGACACCACGAGCGAAAAAGGAGAGAAAAGAAGGTTGATGCTTATGCAGTCAGCAAAGTCACGTGTTGCTACGCGCTAGCATTGCGTTGCGCATCAAGGTCCTTCCCAACAACAGCGCCATCTCAACCATTGTTGCACGCCAACCATCTAGAATACCATTCAAACTTGATATTTCTGAGAGGATACCAAAGACTTCCATACTTCTGCTTCCGAGTCTGTTCCTGCTATAGTACGTCGTCCAGCTCACTGCCACCGATTTCCTTCCCCGCACCGGTCTTTACTCCACCTATGCGTTTCATAATTTCGGCTCTTCAACCAAGTTCTGCTGTGCTCTGTGATCCACGGTCACACTGGACTTCAGCACGAGGCTATTTACGCATGGCCCACCCAATCCCCGATTGCATGGTCGAAGACCCACGGGGCGGGACATTGTGACGTTGAGTTCTTATTGAGAAGTGGAAAGACGGCAATATTTCTGGCTTCCTCATGATCCAATTGCCAGGATCTTCTTTCTCAATCTTTTAGCTTAGTTGATTCAGCAATGGCTGATTTGTTGTAGTGCATGGTTGAGAACGAATAGCTTTCGAATCACGCACAACAATTCCGACCCCTGTTTGTTCACAACAAACACAACAACAATGTCACAGAGCTTCACCTTTCTTCCCCTTGGAGCCATCATACAATCTTTCCGCGTTGGAAACTTGGACATTGTTCAAGGCTTTCCTACAGCTGAGCTTTATCAAAAACACAATGATCCTTACTTTGGCGAAACTATAGGACGAGTTGCAAATCGCATCTCAGGGGCGAAAATCAACAATTTGAACAACAGATCTTACGCTCTTGCTGCCAACAATGGACCCAATTCCCTGCATGGAGGGGTGCAAGGCTGGGGGAAGAAGGTTTTTGAGGGACCGAAGGATGTGAAAAGGAATGGTCGAGATTGCATAGAGTTCAGGTACCTGAGTTTGGATGGAGAGGAGGGTTATCCTGGTACTGTTGAGTTGTTCGTGTGGTACTGTCCGTCAACGGAGCAAACCGAAGGCTCTTCCGTGGTAGTGCTCGATGTAGAGTATGAGGTTTCAATGGTGAATGACGACGAAGAGACCAAAGAAACAGCAGTGGCTGTTACAAATCATAGGTTCGTCAATTTTCTATGGGCACGACGCGCCCGCTAAGACGGGGACATAGCTACTTCAACCTTTCCAACTCCTCATCGATTGCGGGTACAGAAGTTACACTATCGACGAACTTGCATCAGGTCGTGGACGACACAAGTATACCAACGGGAGAGATCGCTCCGTTTCCTGATATCGAAGCTGGTGCGAAATTTGTCTTGGGCTCGAAAGACCCAGACATCGACCACTGCTTCATCTTGAACAAAGATCCGAAGTCTGTTCCTCTGGACACTCGTCCACTGGATCTGCAAAAGCTGGCCGGATTCTACCATCCAGAGTCCAAGGTCCACCTCGAAGTACACAGTACAGAGCCCGGTTTTCAATTCTATACAGGAAGGTATATTGACGTGCCTGCAATTGGTGACGTGCCAGCTCGCCGTGCACGCTCTGGTATGGCCATCGAGCCTTCCCGGTACATCGATGCCGTCAACAACGAGCAGTGGAAATCAATGGTTGTTCTGAAGAGGGGCCAGAAGTATGGCAGCAGGATCGTGTATCGAGCCTGGCAGGATTAACGTGGTCATGGCATGCTTGGCATTATACCATGACGTCGAAGCAAAACTGATCCGCGTCGAAAAAAAATGTCTAAAAGGAGTCGGGACATACACGGGCTTCTGAACGCCGAACCCTACAGGCTAGTGATTGTCCGCAGGAAGCGTTCGACCTGCTGTTTTCGCACTTCGCGACGCGAAACATCCGATCGCCGGAATAGGATTGAGGGGACGTCAACGGCTTCAGACCATCGAGATTTTGTACCATTTCCCTTTCCAGCAGTCAAAATACACATTGCAGGTTTTTGACCATGGCCACCATGCAATGCAAGTCATACATCACTTTTCATGACTAAGATGACCAATCTCGATGGTGGTGGATTTTCAGGTGTGGCCATAGCGCTAGACTACATCATGTACCGTTTATCGTACAGAAAAAAGTTCCAATTCTGGATTCCTCCAACACGGTTTCCCTTTGCCCCTTGTGGCTAATGGCTTAGAGGTCAGGACCAACTAATTGGCCCCACCCATTTCAAGCCTCGAGTAATAGTACCGAAGTTGACAAACCTCGAGAGAACTGACTGTCAGCAAACACCATTCCGTCATAGATCCATTGCGCTGGACACCGAAGATCTTCGAGCAGCGGAAGCTAAACCTTAATGCGACTCCCGTCCACGCTCGAGCCACAAGACCTCGTCACGGCTGTTCCCTGCACGATGGACACCGCCGTAGAAGGACCGCGAACCAAGAAAGGGCTTGTTCTCGGGTTTCGAGCCCACCCAACCACATTTTCTCAAACAGTATTGTTTGCGGAGTTGACTCCTTCGTATTCGCTTACTTTCTTTGCATCCAGCTTCCAGGTTGAAGCGTGTACACAGTACCAAAATATGCTTTCTCTTCGCTTCAGGGCTTGGCCTGTCGTCAGGTGGGCGAGAATCACGACTGGTTATCGGCCTATAACATCGATTCCTCTCAGATAAATGTGGCAGTTTGCAGGTGTGTTGAACAGAAGTCGCGCGCTCCATGCCAATTCAAGCTGGTTTCCCAAGGCTTTCTCCCGATAGCCACATCGGGATCGATCTTCAGCCTAGTTCTTTTCAGCCTCTACTATGGTACCATCTCGGTTATACTTGATCGACGATCCGATATCGGCTTTCCCTCCGACAGACTTCAAGTTCTCTTCTAACAGTCGCTGAAGATTCTAACAGAGTCATACTGAGATATTCTGTCATACCACCGCGGTGCAGCGGTCAGAGTTCTCAACTCATTGTGCGGCCATGTGTTCTGATCCGGCAATCATTCTTCAGGTTAGGTCGAGGTCATGCATGGAACGCGCCTTTCAGAAGTGATCTGATCGGTTTTCTCCAAATTATCGAGTTCTTCGTTCTTCGACGTCATTTCCACTAAGAAACACGAGCTTCCCTCGGCCAATCTCCCGAGACCAACAGCGTGGGACATCGAGCTCTCCTGTGTCCTCTCCCCACCACGATACTTTTGGATTCACCCATGCGACGTCCATGACTTGGAGGAGCTTAGTTTGTCTGGACTCGTGCGCACTAACCTTCACTCCACCTGTGGGCTCCACCACGCCTTATCGCGCTGGCAAATCAAGCCTTTTTATGTGCCGAGCTGTAAACAAAGTACCACAGTAGTACGAAACATGTATGTGCTGTTTATATCACTCTTCGCTAAGACAAGGGAGGCCTGGTTTCGGACGGTGTTCCAAGTTGATACCACAGTACGGAGTACGTCAGCATCGATAGAGATCCTAGAGTCGCATCTTGTTTACATTAATACGAATGTGGGACGAAAATCATGAAGACAATCTATTTTTGCCCAAGATCAACAACAACCCGGCTTCCACCAGCATTGGATTTAGGTGCATCATTCTCCGCTCCACCCCGCCCCCACCCCTCCCTGCTCGGACACGGGTGATTCCAGTATCCGACGCCTCGGAAAGCTTGGCTTTGTGTCGCGCTCGCGCCGCAACTAAGGCTGAGCCTTGAAAAACACAGAGGGGTGTGGGACACTGGCGCTGAGCTCGAGAACCCCATCCATCATCGTAGCTTTGGACACAAGCATACTCGCAGACTGAGTCGACTCTCAAGATACGGAGGTCTATGAATCAAGCGCCAAAACGAGGAGGGCAGTGCACACGCCGATTTCGTACTTGGCATCGCCACTCAAGCTCGACCGCGCGTACTTGGACGGTGAGAGTCAGTATCGCGCGATTCTTTACGCATTGCGGCCCTTCTTTGATCGAAAGCGGTTGATGTTGCTCTTGATAGATGTGCACGTTGGATGCGTGAAGAGGCACTACAATGTTTAGGCAAAGTAGGCGCGCATCTTCGGCTTCATTATCTACATCTAGACGAATCTATCCAGACACCGATATGGCCGCCATCTGGCCGCGTCTACCGCAATGGTCTCCTGCAGTCAGAATCTAGACTGCCGTGGGGGAAGGTAAGATGGCGTACTCACTCGGAGCAGCAAGACAGCACTCTCATTCCATCCAGCGCCCTGTGGAGGGCGATCCCCTGCGCGGAACAGAAGAAAGGCTCGACAGAGTTTCGAGAAGACCAAAATTCGGTTCTGCAGAGACCATGCTCCCTTCACAAATTGCGTCAACCTTCATTTCTACTTCCCTACACATCGCCAAGCGAGCACAATTGCTCAGGATGGAGTCCGCTACCGGAATCGCCCTCCACGCTCTGGGAGATGTCCCTATCGACAGGCTCACGACGACATCAACCATGGCCAAAAAGCGATCCGACGCTTCCCCTCTAAAGACTGGTCCAAGCACTGTTCTCAAGTTCGACGTCCAGTCCACCTAACATCTCCGTCTCGTCAACCGCCGCTTGATGGTCATTTTCGACTCCATTCTCAACCCAAACATAACGCGCTTTATCCTCGCCGTCGACTGCGAAGAATACACCATCACGCCGCGAACCCTATACACAGCCCTCGCGATCACGAAGTCTAGGTCCTGCTGACAAGCGAGGGAATACATGCACCTCCTCCTCTCCTGCCACCGTGTCTGCTTCCCCTGCTTCGCGCAAAGAGAAGAATGCATCCCGCTGAATCACTCCAACGCGCAACGCAAATTAAAGCTCTACACCGGTCGATGATGAGACGGCAAGACAAGCGGGGGTAAGAGCGCATAGGCGCGCAGAAGCGCTGGCGGAAAAGGTCAAAAGTAATCTAGAACCTAGGACGGAGCTTTGACAACAACTTCAAACCGCGAGGCCCAGGACGGAGAAAATCGCTCGATACTCGGCTGGGCGATCCCGCGAGGGCTATGGCGATTTTCCACCAGGCGCACCCTGAAGGATGGTGTATCGCGTGGGATTGTAGAGGACAGAGAGGTTCTCGATGGGCCTTGAGAATTGCGTATCTCTGAATTCAGATGAGACGTCATCCGTTTGGACTGGAGTTCCATGATTGTGCCTCCTTTGACGACCCACGTAGACACTCGAGGTAGGTAGTGCCAGTAATATGATCAAGGCAAAGTAATGTGTATTACGCGACCAAATGCGTGTACATTAAGAACATAGTCAACCCTTTGCCTGCATCCTGGTTTTGAAATCGCTCGCCTCGACGTGATGTTTCCTTCATCTAGTATCCCTGATCTAGTATCCCTGATAGGTAGGTACATACCTACTTATTCACCACGCTTGGACACTCGAAACTCCCTGGCATCGTGAGAGTGAAAATCACACCGGCTAAAAAAAAGCTTCCTCCCTTTCTCAAGTGCCAATCAGCAGATATATCACGAAGACAGAAGTAAGTAAGTAAATAAATAAGTAAGCAAATGCAAGAACAATCACCCCCTTCTTCTACCACGACCCTCCTCCCCACCCCTCTCCTTCAGAAAAGAAAGAAAGAAAGAAAGATAGCGACAGCCCGGCCTGAAATCGAACCCGCCGCTTCATATCCTCGCTACGATCCCGCTGTCCATGCGTCTCGACATAAAAGAAAAAGGGCAGGACACCCCTCGTCCGCCGACGAGCGGACTACCGACTCCCACGCCAAACCGCTTGGTTCCTGTCTCGTCTGCTGTGTTTACTGTCTACCACTGCGGCTTGGGTGACGACAAGGGGTGTGAGGCGGGTGTACATGTGCCGGGTGCGGAGATCGAGGTAGGTACAGGGGATATGGTGTCGTTATGTAGTTGTTTCTACGTATGTTTATGTTTTTTTTGCATTTACTAGGTGCTAGATCAACAGGAGAGGGAGGCGGTGGTGCCCGTGCCTGTCTCCCCACACTGTTTTACTGGCTAGAAAAGTGGGGGAATCGTCGTGGGTTTTTTGGGGGATGATGAAAAGGGAGATATTTTCCTTCCTAGTTCTGTTGTTGTCGGGTTACTGTTGCTGGACTTTGGAGCTTTGACTTGCACCCGTGCACCAGAGCATCATGGAAACTACACCCACCCACCAGACTAGCTGAACCTGCCCAGACAAACACACTCGTCCAAGCCGAGATTTCCACCACCACGCCTTCAATGTTATAGCGCGATTGAAAACCCCAAACCGAGCCGAGCAGCGGTGCAGAAGACCGATACGTCTCTGATACGTACCGCGACGTAACACATTATGATGAACTTGACTGCGTTGAGGATGGTACACGACGACGGAGAGCTAGAAAGAAAGTTCCACCTTGCAATGGTCTCCCCTCGAGCACACCCGATTTTCTTGCGAGCAGACCTGTAGGGACTGCTCATCCTGACTGCTGCAGATAGCGATTGGCTTCGCGCTTTGGACTTGTACGAGGACATCCTCGCGTAGGCGGCAATGCAGGCTTCCACGTCTAGTCTTTGGAGAGCGCCTACTCTAGCGGGTTCTCTTGTGCGTTGGACGAAGAGGGCTGACAGGGCGCAGATGAGGACGCCGCATTTCCAGCCACTGTTGGTATCGTTCTTGCGGCCTTGTGTTGGATCGTCGAGGAGGGAATGGCATTCCGTGGAGTTCTGTGGGGTTGTGTAGGTGGCTTTTGGGACATGCTTTTCATTGTTGGGATGCTGGATGTTTTTTTCTTTCAGTTTCGTTCATCTCGATCCACGCTCTTTCTTTTCTCATGATGCCTGCTTCTTGCGCTTTGTGCCGGTGTCGTCGATTCGGCTCGGACGGAGATTGAACGTACCATTACACCAAGTGAGCCATGGCTTGTTGTGGGAGAGGTTGTAGGTCCTAGATTTGCGATGACGAGGCCACATCTGGCTGATCAGTAATATGGAATAACAGCCTGACGAGGTGGCCGTACCTCAGCGTCGGTAGTTTCGCAGAATGATCCACCGAAAAGGGGATGTCAGCTCATACAGAAAACCCACAAAACAGACAGAGCATACATGAGAGTCTCAATGACAGAAGGAACGCGATCAAGTAAAGTCGTTCATTACAAGAAGAGAGCTGTCTATGCTTGCGAAAACGTCTTCAGCGCGGCCTGCGAGTGAGGAATGTTTTTCATAGGCGCAAGGATATACGCCAAAGTGCCTGCCTGAACCTTGAAATACTCATGCAAGAACAGATTTTGAGTGGTCAGACCTCCGCCTCTACCTGCACCGTAGTCGAAATAGAACGCCCCAAGAACGACACCAGTCTCGGTATCGACGGTCCATCTTCTTCCTCTGGTCGTGAAGCCAAACACGCCTGTTCCTTTGCCGCAATTCTGCGTCGTAGTGACTCCGTTCTCATTACGTGGGCATGAAGTTCCAGAGAAGACGCACGAGTCAAATGGTGCGCCCTTAAGGCCATCACAATACGAAGAAGTGGCGTATATGAGCTCTTTTCTCGTCCAAGCGCGTGGGGCCCCGGACAGAGCTTTGCATGTCGCTCTGTTGACTGACTCCTTGTGGTCGAACATGCCCATCTCTGGTGTGAACTGTGGCGGGATGGTCGGTGGAGGTGCAGGGGTCTGCTTTTGATTGAACATTGGTGGTGTCGTTGATGGAAAGCCGGTTGGGCGGAAGAACTGATCTCCTTGCACGGCCTGCAGGAATTCGATCTCGGAAATGGCGCCAGCGGCATCGACCTTGAGACGCGTGCTTAGCAATTGTTGGCTTGATACCTTGAAGGTGGCAATTTCGCAAATCTCCGTGTCCACGGCCTGAGCTTGTAGTTGCGTCCATGAGCTGGTGGCAATCTTGGTGTACGGTGTCGAGTCTAGAGGTGTCGGTTTGTTATTCAACGCCACTTTAACGTTTGCTGCCAAGTTCGTCGGAGCTGCTGGAGCTCCCTTGAAGAAAGCATCCCGGGCGGCTATGAGGGAGTCTCTCGTACACTCAGCGGAGATAAGCAGAGGCGACACTGAAAGAACCAAAGTCAATGCCTTGAGGACCGTCATGATGGCAGAAGTGCAAAATGAGTGTGATGAGATCGAGGCAAGTCAGCAAAGAGCAAACAGCCAAAATGTGCCATATCTATTTAAGCCTTTTTCAAATCATAAAATTAAGCTTACTTTATAACCTAGACGAGTGAACTAGGCTACGCGAAAACGAAAAGAAGAGCTGCATTTCTAAGTTTGAAGCGATGGACTAAGGCGGAGAGTCGGGGTCAGTCATTTTACACGGCATGAGATTTGTCGAATGTGTCGACGAGATTAATGTTAATGAAGCAAACCCTGGAATGTGTGTTTCCTTGCAGATTAATGGCTCCTGTCGTGGTGTCACAGGCAGAATTGCTATGTGGTAAAAAGAGACATGCACGGGTAGATTAACGCTCCGTGGGATCAAGCATGGAGTTGAGTTGAGAGATGGGGAGGAAGAGAGAAGGGTGAGACTGGAAGATTGTAGTATAGACGTCACGTGGGGCTGAACTCTGAACGCGATCGGAATAGTAAACAACCAAGTCAAAGGCAGAGTCAACAATCAACGTGCAAATCCGCAACCATGGCGTCCAATACACCAGAGGCCATCATATCTGCTCGACAGCGCTCGCGATCAGCTTCACGCACCCGAATGCCCTCCAGACCAACCACTCCTTTGCGCCCCTCATCTCGAAGTTCACTTCGCAATTCACAACAAGCTTCCACAGCAGCAGCACACAACCCACTTGACGCCCTAGAAGCTCAATTTGCCGAATTCAGCGACGGCATGGCAGATTTAGAGGCCAACTTCATGCACCTCCAACTCATGCACGAGTCTCTAAGTCGGTTTTCAGAAAGCTTTGCAGGCTTCCTGTATGGGTTGAACATGAACGCGTTTTGCGTGGATTTCCTGGAAGCGCCAGCTCAGGAGAGTTTCAAGAGATCGTACATGCTGCGACCGCAAATGGACACGCGCGATGGCATGATGGGGGGCGGAGCGAAGTCAGACGGTGACGGGGATGCAACGTTCATGTAGGTCTAGGCATAGGGAGAAGTGGTATACCTGCTAACCTGCTTCAAAAGGACGAACGACACCTCTTTTGTAGAGCACCCTCCTCAATCTTCCAAGACATCCTCGAAATACTCCACGCCGGCGCCTTCACGGACACGCGGGACGACAGGCGCTGGGAGAGCACGAGGCATACCCAGAGGCAGCGGACTGCCTCGAGGAACTGCTGGTAGAGGTAGAGGAAGAGGTGGTGGTGTGCTGAGGTGAAAACTGTTGGACATAATGAGGGTTTTAGCATTGCATTGGCGCATAATTATTGAAGAGATATACCCCAGCGTTGCATTTGACGGACTTACGACGAACGTTGTATGGTATGGATCCAGTTTATTTATGCCGAGCAATCCGCGAAATACTTGTATGAAGGTCAGGAAGTGTGAGCACTTCGAAAGCACAGCAGTCATAATGGAAATTCCGAACAGGCCTAAGTTCCCACCCCATTAGGCATGGAGTATACTTGTTGATGGAAGATCTCAATATTGTCAAGGAACGCGACTTAAAGTCCCCTCGGAACTCCTAGAAACTTCAAGGGCATGGATCTGACGGCACCTGGATTCTTCTCCATGCTCTGTTTGGATAAGGGAGAACCCCCATGTGCGCATGTGGGCGTCTTCTCCCTTAGCTCAAGTAGCTTCACAAAACTCGTTGTGACCTGGCGTTTCTTTTCTCTGGCCGGTGGTTGATTGATTTTTTGATATGATGGCTAATGAACTGGCCCCCATCTTAATTTCCAAGTAGGCAGCACCTGTTGCAAGAGGCATTTTTTAATGAATAGTTCTACCTTGCTCTCTTGAGAAAGGAGTCCTTCCACAAACAACTGTTATTTATGGACTTCTGAACTTGACGGAGGATCCCGGAAGATTAGTCGTTCTGTTATAAACCCAGATATACTACCATGGTTAATACATCGTCTCAAGAAAATCCCTGCATGACCTGCCAACGTATTCCCGAAGAGGCAGCTCTGCCTGCCAGCGTGCGGGTTTATCCCGCAAGCATACAATAGCAGCGGTTGCTTTTGCCTTCCCGATCTCTAGGAACCTATTTGCAGAGGAACTGCTCCGTACTGAGGCACCAATCGTGAGGCTCGGCAGCCAACGTGTTACTGCCGAGATCGCTTCGAAGCGGCTCAACTCCACCACGCCTTCAATACACCATGTAGGACGTGCGCGCCGGCGGGGAGATCAGATCCATTCCATCGCAGTAGCATGTCTGACCCCCATGGACTTGGACATGAACATGAATCGCCGAGGCAAATACAGCTATGATACACTGCCGCGCGAGGAGGACGGCGAGGACGCTCGTCGTCCACTCCTCCCAAGACGCAGACTGAAGCAGGCTACCGCTTTCGCTGCCATGTTTGCTTTTGCTGTATTCTTCTCTCTTCTGGCTATTAGCAGGTACGCGACTACGACTTCTGCCAACGAAGTCGGCCGACTCACGTTGACATAGAGCCTTTGTTTTCACCAATTCGTCCGCATGCGATGGCCTCGATGGCTTCTTCTGCACGCCAAACATTTCCCACTGGTTGGGGCAGTATTCGCCCTACTACAGCGTGCCCTCTGAGATAGCGACAACTGTGCCTGAGAAATGCAAAATCACCTTCGCTCAAACACTGTCCCGACATGGCGCTCGCGATCCTACCGCTTCCAAGACCAAGGCCTACAGTGCTCTGATTGCAAGTTTGAAGAACAAGGTCGGGACTTTCACAGGCAAATACGCCTTCCTCAACAACTATGAGTACACACTGGGAGCAGACCAGTTGACTTCACTGGGCCAGCAAGAATTGGTCAATTCGGGCATCAAATTCTACCAGCGCTACAAGGAGTTGACGAGGCATACGACCCCATTCGTTCGTTCGGCAGGGCAAGAAAGAGTTGTTAATTCTGCATACAACTGGACTTTGGGCTACCAACAAGCACTCCAAGAGGACAAGGAACTTGGAAAGGATGTTTCCCTTCTCAACATCGAGGTCATTCCCGAAGGCGCCGATTACAACAATACCCTTAGCATTGACAACTGTCCAGCCTTCAGTTCCAATCGAGGCGACGACGCACAATACAAATGGACTAACATTTTCGCTCCCCCCATCACGGCTCGGCTCAACAAAGATCTGCCCGCAGCAGAGCTCGAAGATTTCGACACAATCTATCTCATGGACCTCTGCGCATTCAACACCGTCGCCTCCCCCACAGGTAACATCTCAGACTTCTGCTACCTCTTCTCAAACACGGAGTGGCAACAATACGATTATTACCAGTCCCTGGGGAAATACTATGGCTACGGTCCGGGAAGCCGCCTCGGACCAACAAAAGGGGTTGGATACGTCAACGAGTTGATAGCGCGAATGACCAATTCTCCGGTCAAGGACGAAACAACGACAAACCACACCCTCGACAGCAACCCCGCTACCTTTCCCATTGGGGAGAATTACACCCTTTTCGCCGATTTCAGTCACGACAACGACATGATGAATATTTTCTCCGCGATTGGTCTCTTCAACGCTACAACCCCGCTCTCAAACACGACATTCACGCCGCCGCAAGAGGCGGGAGGGTTCTCGGCTAGCTGGGCCGTGCCGTTTGCTTCGAGAGCATACTTTGAGAAATTGAAGTGCCAGGGCGTGGAAGAGGAGCTGGTCAGGGTTTTGTTAAATGATCGTGTTTTGCCGCTGGAGACGTGTGGAGGTGATGGCCAAGGTCTTTGCAAGCTGAGCAGATTCGTCGAGAGTCTTAGTTTTGCCAGAGCGGGGGGTTTCTGGGGTCAATGTTTTGTTTAAGGGGGTTGATTGAAAACTTAGATGATAATTTGGACTGTGGTGTGTTTTTTTGACTGCGAGGCTTCCAGATGGATGGGTGGAATCGACTTACCACTTGTGATGATTTCGTTGACGGCGTCGGTACAGGAAGTCCAGATTGCCCAGTAAGTGGTAGAATCTCTCTATATATAGATAAGACTTTACTCTTCTAAAGATTTTATATTTCCACTCTTTAGTTACTACTTTTACTTTAATTACTTAGTATAATCTATAACTCTTATCTTTTATAAACTTTACTTTACTTATTTAATATAATATTATTACCTAGACTACTTAGAACTCTACTATATAGAGTAGCTAGTTATATCTACTATATTACTTAAGATATAGGCTCTAGGTAATTATCTTCTTAGATATAGTAATAAAATATCTTTACTAAATATAGTACTAATATTAGTTTTTCTTTCCTGAAGATTAAAAAATAGAAATAGGCTAGACGTTGCGACTCCTGAACGCGTTTGGCGCCTAAAACCTCATCTCAAACAACTTTTCCTCGAGCTCGCTGGACTCTCAACGTAGCGATAACGAAACAACGCCCCAACGTAGGTTACTTTCCAAGAGTAAAGTAAAATTCACCTCTTATAGTAATTGACTAACTCTTTATAGCTATCAGCCTGTAGCAAACCGATGCCAGCCTCCGTAGTCAATGTAGAGCGTCTCCAACAACCAACTGTCCTCTGACTCCTGATTGAGAAACCTCAAACACGAATTGATCATTCGCCAATACAGTGATGTCTCTCACACTATCGTCGAACCTACCGCCGTCCTTTCCATAGCGTCTACTGGATCTACACTGCGCTTAAACTAGCTACACAGAAATCGGGTGCTGGAGTGGACAATACTGCACGGCTTCAGAGCTACACCGTTAAAATGGAATTAAGTAATGACCCGAAGCGAGTCGTTCTTCGTTTTCACGTTCAACACGAGCTTGAGGAAGCGGCTATAAATAAACGATTCTTTACGCTGTACGGCCCTGAACCCCCTAATAACGATTTCTACTCTCACTTAATTGCCCCCAACGAATCTTCCCAGATGCACATCGTTCTGGATTTCAACTGCAGATTACACCCAACCATCGACAACAGCAAGATAGCATACAAAGTCTTCAAGGTAAAAAGAGAGACGAATTGTATGTAGCCCTATCTCTCGCAGAAGTTCGAACTAAGTGGGTTAGTGAATTTAAAGAGCTTGACAATGCTGCATGCCAATATGCTCGCATGCGCTGCGAGAGGATTAAATGGGGTACCAACCGATCTTAATCTGATGAATTGGATGGCGTCCGTGCATAGCAAACAGGACATTCTCCATGTACGTTCGTATCTTAAACGTCAAGGGACAAAGGCAAGTCCCTTAGCTGTCCACTTGCAGGTATACACAGTTGTTGGTTCGGGCGGGCTCGCGCCGGTGGACATCGCAGATAATCACCCCTCATTTGGTGTTTAGGGGTGCGGCGACAACTGGCATATGTTGTAACCTGGATATTGCACATGTCGATTTGCGTAGATTCGAATATATTGAAATCAAGAAACGATTTGTCGAGCGATGCCGTGGGGGATATAAAGTAAGATTCGCTGCCGGCTACAGGAGCTAACGTGTTATCTGGGACCGTAAGGAGGGAGAGATGGTGTTGTTGTTAAGGGGCTATTCACGTGAATGACGTTGTCTCCCAAGCCAGCCCAACCTCGAGCCTTGTGCCTTACATTACTTACCAATAACAATAACTATACAAGCCCTTGAATAATCACGACACCAACACTGTGCCATAACACCACGTCCCCTCCTCCTCAGCACCCGCCCACAAACAAAAGAGCAACCAGAGCCCAATTCGGGCCCTACACTACGCGGCCACACCTACACGCAGACTCTACCTACCCACACGCATTCAACATGTCGCCCAGCAAAGGCCCCCCAATGATCATCAACCTCCCCCCTCCACAGGAAGGAGATGATGTCGCGACTCCCAGTGATGCACCGTGAGTCCGAATCCAACCAGATAGAGGAGATGACCTGACAAACCACAGAGGCACCCCGAACTCAGGTATAACGACCATGAGCGAGCTGTCCACAGTCGCAATCAAAGACGGTCACCGTGGACATGTACAACATCACCAACAGCCCATGGACGCTGAGCGCGCAGATCGCATCTCTCGCCTTGCCGGGCTCGATCGCATGGCCAACTCCCCCCGCAACCTCACACCAGGCTCTATTGGTCAACCACCCCACCCAACACACGGTTATTTCGATGGCAGTGGAACGCCTCAAATCACGCGCGAACGCAGTACAGTCGGCAGTGCATCAGCAACGGGCAGTGTTGGTGGACGTACCACGTGGGCGAGTGGCAGTGAGATGTACGACGCCGACAAGATGAGCGAGGATCAAGACGTGGACAATTCCTCGATGGGAGGCTTCAGCGACGAACAGAGCTTGGTGGGCTTCGGTGAGGGGGCTCGCACACCAGCTAGACAACAAAGCATAATGGGCAGTCCAGTCGCAAGCAAAGTCAGTGCAGTTCCTCCACATTTGAGAGAGCAGGTTGCCCCCAGCCCCATGTCTGGTGTCAGCACACTTAGCAATCAGAGCATAGATGCCCATAGGCAAGACGCGACTATGCTCGACGATGTTACCTACGACCCTGAGGTGCTCGATACGACTGGACGAACACCGCCTCGAGCCGATCCAAATGAGGAGCGGGGTCAAGAGACGACAGAGCGCATCATGCGCGAGCGAAAGGTTCGGGACCGTGATGAAGAGAATTGATCTCTCGCTCCATCTTTTCTGACTAGTGAATGACTGAAGACTGCCGTGGCATACTGGGATGATGAAATGGCGTTATTTGGCTTATGACACGTCGGGGAGGCCGTCTCTCACACGGCAGAGTGGATTGATGAGAGGCTGGCATTGATATCCTATGTATGTACGTTTTATGAATAGAACCGACCTTTCAAAATGCAGGTTGAGATGGATGCATGAGAACGCTATCAAACAAGGCACCCCAAGTGTTCTTATTGATAGAGATTACAACGGAGGTGACGCGGGACAGAGATTGTCTCCAACATGAATGAGAGAAGAGGAATATCAGTCCACACTACCTTGCTCCTGTCCCACACCCACAGCCCGATTCAAGACGAGTGCGCTCTCAGCGCCTGCGAGTCAAGAGACCTGTTCCCGTGACAAAGTCCCTTCTCCACCAACGAAGCCTGTTTATTCTGCAAAGCAGCCTACTCACTATTGTGCACCGCAGCAAGGGGCGCGAGAGCAAGAGCGGAGCTCACACCGCGCAGGTCTCAGGCTCGCCAAAGGCGAGTTGGCGGAGGTCTAATAATTGGGGATGATGGGGATTTCTCCTTTTGATGACTAGACTTGTGTCGTATTGTTGCTGGAAATCATCATCATAATCATTACCATCATCCAAGCACAACCTTCACCTTGAGATATCTTCTCCAAGCCCCCTTGTCTCTGCCCATCTTCTAAGGGGTCGGGGGATACCTACGAAACGGGGGGTTTAACACTCCTTTAGAACCATATCCGGATGCCGACGTGGTGGTGCTTGTGATTCTTAGCTTGCTTGTGAACTTCCACCTTGGTCATGTTGTGGATTTACGAGATGAGGGGTTTGGAGCCTCCGATTGGTGTTTGCGATTACCCAAAAATTGTAATCCATATCTGGCATTACGTAGACCAGCCGAGCCTCGCATAATTCGTGATGTTCAAGGGGAGCTAGCAGCGCAGAATCTCGCATATCCTCGTAACGGGTAGATGGTCGAGAAAGGTGAGTCGTGTATGCTTTGAGGATGTCATTAGTCTCAACATTAACGTGATTAACATACGCCGTGCCCACAACGATCACATCCCACATTCCAAATCACACCTTCACGCCTTCCCTTTCTCCAACCTCCTTCCCACTGTCCACTATCTCTTGATCCAGAATGGCCCTCTCGATCCGCACTCTCCTAGCCATCTCATCCTCCCCTCTATAATCCCCGAAAACATGATCCATCTGCTCCAAGCTCCTTCCATTCGTTTCCGGAACAAAAAAATACGTCCACGCAAAGCTGACCCCACAGAATACCGCGAAAAACACGTAGGCCCCGAATCCGGTATTCTGGACGAGCGGCGGTGTGATGAGACCGATGATGAAGTTGTTGAGCCAGTTGGAGGCGGTGGAGAGACCGACACCCTTGGCACGAAGGGAAGAAGGAAAGATTTCGGCGGGCATGGCCCAAGGAACTGGGCCCCAGGAGGCGCCGAAGGCTATGGCGACTGTGTCAGTAGGGAGGAGGATGTGGGAAGAAGGAAAGCAGGGGATGCTACAAACCAAGCATGTACACAAACATGAATGCTACACTCGTCCATCCTGGACCTCGATGCGCAGGCCAGTCACTCGAAAACTTCCCCACCAGTGCTGCGATAATGATATGACTGGAACACATCACTACACTGCCCCAGAGGAGCAACGGTCTCCGTCCAAACCGATCCATCGTCCACAGACTGGTTGCTACACCAACGAGTTGCGCAATATTCAGCACACCGGATAGGATAAGTTGCATACTGTGCCCCTGCCCCATCGTCTGAAACAGCGTGGGACTATAGTAAATCAAGGCATTAATCCCCACGAATTGTTGCAAGAACATGAGACCCATGCCAACGTGTGTGCGTCTCCAACAGCCCTTTTTGAAACAATCGGTCCAGGACACAATCTCCAATTTGGCGCGCGATTTCTTCGAGCCGTCTTGGAGATGAGGGTGGCGTTCTCGACTGACTTCTTGTTGAAACGTCACTTCGGCGCGGATATCGAACCATTCTTGTCGTACTCTCCTGTCGTCCATTGGCAAGCCTCGGAGACGAGCGAGCGCCTCAAGAGCTTCTTGGTCTCGTCCTTTGGAAGAAAGCCAACGCGGTGAGAATGGGAGGAAGATGATGCCAATTCCGAGAATGAAACCCGGAATAATCTGGAGGAGGAAAGGAAGACGCCAGGACCATTCTGAGGGGATGTATTGGGTCCCGTACGTAATCCAGAAGGCGATCACAATACCAGTGACAATACTGAACTCTTCGAGAACTAAGAGAGCGCCGCGCATTTCCGGGGGTGAGATTTCGGAGATGTAGAGGGGAACTACCATGGAGAGCCTGAAAGGGTCAGCTTGTATATCTTTTTACATGCTTTGGGCACTTGCATGCCTATACCCACGCCACCGATCAAACGAGCAATGACAAGCATGGCGTAGTCGACTGCCGCGGTCTGCAAAGCAGATCCAACGATGAAAATGCCAACGGCTACTACGATGGAGTATTTACGTGATATTTTGTCGGCGACCCATCCTTGATTCAGTGCACCTGAACGATCTCTTAGCAATGAAATGAAAACGGATTTGGTACATAATACCTATCAATGCACCCAACTCAATCATAGCAGTGAGAAGGCCTTTCCAAAAGCCTGCGCCTGACGCCGTCTCGGCAACTCGAGGATACCTGTTGAGAAATTGATCCATAACAAGAATCACTGATACAACTCCTTGGCTGTTGCAATGTTATCAGGCGTACACATCTGGTATTTCCCTGGAGAGACAAACTCATAGCCAAACAAAAATCCACCCAACGCCGAGAAAGTGGCACATAGTGCTACATAATGATTCGTAAAGATCCCTCGAAACCCTAGAATTGTTAGAGAAGCCAGCGCAGAGTTGATAAGGTATTGCAGTACCTGGAGGACCGTAAGTGTCTCGCCTTTCCCAGCTGATTTCCAGATCCATGTCAGTACAGTCTTTGCTACTCAGAATTCCAACCATACGCCTTGATCATTCCCTTGCTCTTCGAACAGTTGTCCCAAATGTTTACAACGAACAGTGTTTTTCAAGGAGGCGAGGCAACAGAATATTCGGTGGGTCCACAGCACTTACACAGCGCGGTCATGATGGGTCATCGATACATTTTCCTTTCCTGGCATTATGAAAGGTTCATTTTTTCCAGTCATTCCAATGATGTCAACTGCAAAGTGGAAATGGTTATTTTCTCACGAACATCAAGTTCGCGACATGAAGACTTGCATCGCCCAAGATTCGAAAGGTGCCAGAATGAAAATTATGCTAAGTGCGGAACCATGGGACCCACCATCACGCGCCTGGCGTTGACCGCAAGCGGGAGCCAAGACTAGAAGAGTGGTCCCATTGTTCGGCAGCACGCAGGCTCTCCGACGGTTATTGTGCCGAGAGGGAGGTAGTCGCCTTCATCAAACGGCTATGTTGGAAGGATATCATGAGATCGTCAATAAAACGATTGCGGAGACGATCCCAGTTCCGAAGACCGATCAACGGCATTGGTGCTGTTATTTGGTACCAGCGGGAATTAATCATAGTTGGCTGTTAGGTTCATGGTTATAATGCGAACAAACACATCTTGGCAAACGAATCCTTGGTCGAGTATTCATCTTTTAATCATCACATTTCACCATATAAAGGATGATCACTTTGAGCCACTGTCAACAACTGGTACAAAAGAGCTGCTGAGCACATACCGCTACCCTTTAAGTACTATTCGTGTCCCGACCTCAACGTTGGAGGCGGGTTTAGTGTATATGCCTGTGGAATGTCGAGCACTGAACTTCCGCTTGGATAGACGGATGCAAGTTAGCTGCCCGTCCTTCTTAGAACGGAAGGTCCTTGGCCTGAATAGCAACCCGAGGTGTAACTATCTGGACTCTACTCTTTGATCGTAGCGACGCCATAGGACTCGCGTTTGACGTATTTGTATAAGTCGAGGTGCAAGGGCCCACCTCTCCCGCTGGGCTCGCTTTTATGCTTAACGCTTTGTCTTCATAGAGCTTAAGGATTAAGAAATGCTAGCCTGGGCTTCAATCCGCTCTTACAATGGTGTTCGATGCTTTGCTGCTATGAAGGCCATAGGTGTGTTCGCTAGCTTCGAGACTCCTCAGCTTGAGACCCCAGTCCACGCGTGCCTCATAACTGTTTCTTCTAGCCGTTATATGCTCGTTTGCTGTGCGCAATCAGCCGAATCGTATTGTCGCCATGTTGTATCTAACCCGCGAGCGGTGGCATTCTAAGATGATTCTGCGCAAGGAAGAGGTTCATGTTAGCTCCGCATTGTGATCCACGTCGAGGTCTGTGAACGGTTGGGCTCGGTATCCTTAACGTTCCTCTACCCCATTCATGCTGAACTTGATGCCAAATTTACATTTCAGAGCACGGCTCTTATTGATGCTCCTTGCTGCCAAGTCTGGGACATATCGTGGCGATCTTCTTGACCTCCTTCTCTTCACATTGCGTTGTTTGGTTTGAGGGCGTAAGTTAGCGCGACGTCGACCATGAGGGTTAGGTGTATCCGCGAGAATGGAGAGCCTTGTAATGTTCGTTTGGAAGCGAAGCGAGAGTGCTTGTTAGTCGGCTTACGTAAGAACGCATATAAGTGGTTCCTATCACCAGAGTTTCAGGATACAACAACATCAATCCTCAAAGTGAGAATGTCTCACGATAGACTCGTATACGAATCTTCGAGAATACTTCTCTTGCCGCCGCCATGGCTGTGCCAAACCTAGCCCACGAGATATCTTCTCACCTTCTCTCCAAAGGTCTAATTCCAACCCAAGCCTGGCTCCAGAGCTTTCTCACATCCCAGAAACCATCGATTCCCCTTCACGCGATCAAACAAACAGCGTTTTTCCGTCTGACTGCGAGTGACATCACCCATACCCTCCAAAGGTCACCTGACGCAGTCTTCCCAAATGACATTCACAACGGCCAGCTACGCGAACGACGCATCGCCGGTCCCATCGTCGTTCAAGTCCTCGGCGTAGAAGACATTGGAAGGTCAGCGTGGTCGCAAGTCGAGGCCCTCGAAGCCGAGGAACGCGGGGAGACGACCAAGGGGAGGGAAATCATTCGTGTCTTACCGGGTGAAGAGGGTCCAGAAAGGACGGTTCAGCAATCTAGCGGACCGCATAAGTTGATGATGCAGGATGCCCAGGGAACCTGTGTGTATGGGGTGGAGCTGGAGAATGTGAACGGGATCGGTTCGGGCATGAATATTGGGACGAAGCTTGTGCTGAAGGATTTTATTGTTGCGAGGGGCCTTTTGCTGCTGGAGCCGAGATGTGTCACTGTGGTAGGAGGCAAGATCGAGGAATTGCATCAAACGTGGAAGAAAGGCAGGAAAGAGGCGTTGAGGGCCAAGGCCAGTGCCGGGAACGGATGAGGATTCGCCTGCGAGCCTGGTCTGTCTAATTTTAGAACATGGAGTTGTGCCTGCGATGCGCAAATGCCTCGAGCAAACAGCTGGCTGTTGTGCGTCTTTACCTATCGATTCGATGATACAGCACGGAGCAACAGCAGTGTGTGAGATTGGATTTCGTGGGCAGAGAGATATTCGTCAAATTGACGACTGCTGTTCCTGGAGCACTCTCGCTATTGAAGGTATCGGGAAGTGACGGGCAGTATATAAAGTCTGTTTACCAACAGCGAATCATGAGGATCATGAAGTAATGCAGCCCGATTCGGGCTTCAGAATGGCCAATAGCACAAAAAGATTGCGACATTGAAGAAGTAGGAGGGAAAGTCGGGTATGATCAATTCAAGCATGGTAATGGGTCATATACACGTTGCCTATGGCTTCCCCAAACCGAAATCCCCTCACGACATATGAGCCTGTCCGAGATTGTCGCCTCCAGGAACACGAATCAGAGTCTTCCTCTACAAGCTGGCACCGTGGACTCCAGCTCATCATCGCTCTCCAGTCTTGACTCTCAGCAGACCACTCTTTCTGCTCGTCATGCTGTACACATCATGCTCATCTCCATCATGGTATTGAAACAAGGTACCTTAACCTCTCTTTCTATCATCTCGACCGCGGACATCCAAGAAACCACAGCAGAACGGGACACACAATGCGCGGTTCAAGACCTGGTGGTTGGCTCTGTTGCCAATGCTAGCCGCATGAAAGGTTTGTGAAAAAGCCTATGGCGTGGACCGTAGATGATCTCTTCGGACTGGAAGAGTGGATCTGTCGTAACTGTGGACATGACCGGCAAAGTTGCTGATGTGGTTGTTGGACTATCACTGGTTTCGAAGAACGAAGGCATCAAATGATTTGGCAATATAGAGCGATACTTTTTGACTGTTTTTGGCGTGATCAGGGTGCGAAATCTGAGAGCACATACCCGGGGCATAAATACAGCACAGGAAGAGCAAGGACAGCTTGCGAAAAGGGAGCGGTTTCACAAAAGATGAAGTCCTGAGAACGTAGCATTAGCATGGCTGTGCTTCACGTTGGCTCCATCAACATTGAATCTCTAAAATCTCTGAGTCTCACAACTTAGCTCGCCATTTAGGGGAATTTGTGGCTGCCTTTTCCACCTTTGCGGCAAGCAGTTCAATATGCTGAGCAATGGAGCCCCTATCGAGGAAGCGAAAACCAGAGAAGACTTTGACCCATTATAGATGAAGTGGTCATCTTGCCAGACGCAAAAGATATTGATGGTATGATGATGGGTGCAACAGTGTATTTGATCTGCGTCTGTATTTATGAAGGTATCGCATGGTTTATCAATCACGAGGATTAATGCAGACTTCATCTTCACCCGATTTCGATACCGTGGGCAGTTACTGATCCAACAGACGTATCTTTTTGTTGTCATTGGCCTACATTGCGACGTATCTCCCGTTGATATGATTCGAGTTTCGAAGCAAGCATTACTTATTTCTTTCCAGAAGTTTTACCGACAAGCAAAGTTGAACACCAAAATCAGACGGCATTATTGGGAAGACCTCTTCAAGAGGCTTGACGACAGTTGCGATAAACTGTAAAGCATGATATACAACCGAAGTTTGATCGAAGGAGACAAACATACCAGATCTTCCATAGCCTATGGGATTTCGTTTCTCGTATCTGGAGTCGAAGGCATAGGAGGACCAAAATACTGCGCAGTCTGTTCAGAAAGCTCGCTCTCGCACTTCGTATCGTGTTGACTGCCGCCTGGTTGATCCTCGACCATGTCTTACCCAGATACAGCATCGTGATCGACCGAGCGTTGCTGATTGTCGATGGAGTGTCCTTTGAACCATTGGTTATCGCTGGGGAACAATGCGACTATGATGAGGCCATATCGTGCCCGGTCCCAAAGCGATAGGGATAGACACAAGCTCGACGAAAGCACAGGTGTGGGATGTTTCTGGAAGCCTTCGAGAAGCTATGGTAGTTTTCTCTCTTGGAGTGGAAGCATTGAAAAGTGATTGAAACGAAACAGAGTCGGGTGGAAAGATATTGAAGCAAAGAAGACTGTGGTCCCAGCGTCGGAAGCCAGAGGGAAACAGAGGAAGCTTGCTATGGAGCTCCTCACTGCGCAGTATGAAGCCACCTTGCTGTCCACCTCGAGTCTCTACTCGAGAATTGTTTGAAACCGTCCACTTCACACCCACTTCATCATTCTGTTTCAACTCTTGACCCATCAGCATCGAACACAACCATCAACTCGCATTGCGACGCTTTGTAGAACGCGAACACGGCATCCTGCTGGCCTCGGAAATGGTACGCGTGGCGTTGCTCCAGACGGGAACGACACCTTGCAAGCAGATACACCGTGTCGCGATTGTGATTTATCGTGAGCCCTAAACGCTTAGTGATCGTGAGGAAATGGTCAGTCCTGGACTGGATATCTAGCGCCCCCACTTACCCGCAGAATCTAGAGCTATCACTAGCTTCTCGCCCAGACGACAACTATTACCGCTACGCCGATGGTATATTGGCCAACAATCATGTCCTTTAAGCCAAAGAAATACAACGACCAGAGCTGCCCTCAGCGGTCGAAACTTGGCCGCTACCGTGCCTAAGAATCACGAGCAGACACCAATATCGAGCGAACAGAGATTTCCGCTGCTTGGACAGCAGTATCAACGACTGGTACAACCAGATTCCGGTATACAAACCAAGTGCACGCAAAGTTGTCCACCACGGCCACGCATGCTCATGAAGCCTGCACCCCGGTCCAACGCGAAAAAGGAGGCAAGCATCGAGAGAAGGCCAAGTCTAGAATGCTAGAAATATGCGGTCATGGTGTTTCGCAACTCTGTGCAGAACAAGAGAACTGTCTACGGGAGGCTCTAGGTCACCCTTTACTTGCAGCTACCCTACTTACAATGACTTCAGCTGAGACGTGTGACTGAATTAGCTAGGGTTCTGCGCAAGGTCAGGCCCGAGCACGGTCGTGGTTCGAGGCAGCTGCTGAGATCTCCAATGTCCATCAATACAGAGAGAGCTATAGTTCTCAGTCTGGCTGTCCATTGTGTTGATCCATATCCAGTCCGCTTCGTGGTGTTGAAAAGCTCGCACTTTCGTCACGCTTCTTGCTTGAGCAATCGATCCGCAACAGCTTCATCAGCAACAGCATTCTAAAGAGACATCTGCATTTCTGCTGCGAAAATTGATTGCGTCAATCCCATGTTTCCTACTCCAGCCCTTACGCACGTCCCACATTCATGCCCCATGGTGTTCGAATAACCAGGCTGAGACTGTTTTTGTCTCGGCTAGCCTCCCGCCCCGAGGTGAGCGCATTGCCAACACTGATATCTCACCTTCTTGATATACTATTGACATGTTTCTAGTTGTTTGGATGATTTGATCCACGAGCTTGCCGTGTTTGCGAGCCAACCCCGGATCCACGCTCGCTTGATTGGTTCCTTACTATCACCTCTTGTGCTGTCAATGCATACATCTAACTACTGGCACATGTCCACCTTGGTTCTTGGAACCTCTGGACGGCCTCTCGTCCGATCGACGAACAACTGAATCGGCGAACGACTGCAGAGAAGAGAGGCTGAACGCGCGAAACATACATCCTTTACACTTTTGGGGCACGCCATCGATTTGGGGATAGCTGTGACACAACGAAACGGTTGGGATGGGATCGATATGGGACTTCGACAAAGATCAGCTGGCTTGCTACTGTTCTCATTGCTGTCAGGCTCCGTGGCAGTGAGCCTTGGAGGTTTGGGGATCTCTGATCCGCCTTCTTCGGAGCCAGCTGCTTGCCGAGAGGCCTTTTCATCCAATGTACCGAGTTGCTCGCTGGGCGATTTTGACAGTGGTTGCTCAAAGCCATGCACAGCTGGTGTGACAAAGACGCTCGATGGCTTGACATTGGAATGCTCGCCTCTCTACGTCTCGACCGTTCTGGGCTCGAATCTCTCTTCTACCGAGGCGAAACTTTTGTGCGCGAAATCGAGATCGTTACCGGAAAAGGAGCCGGCGGCGTTGCAAAGCACCAGTAGCTCGACTCAGACGACTTCAACAGGATCTGCGAAGGAAACCTCCAATCCAACAACAGAAAGCACGTCAGCAGATCCACCAGAAGAAACACTCAGCTCAATCACGACATCGTATACGACTCGAAAATCGGGGAACACAGGAATTCCAGTCATATCGAAGGGACCACCGCCAGAAGTGGTAACGTTGCAGCCTGCAGCTCTTATATCTTCCGAACCATCACCGCCATCCCCATCGCCATCACTAACTTCTACCTTCTCCAGTTCCGATGTTACCAGTGCCACCAGTGCCACCAGTGCCACCAGCGCCACCAGCATCACCAGTATCACCAGTATCACCAGTGTCACTAGTGTCACTAGTACTTCCAGCGCCGTCACCTCGACTTTCGCTACTCAAAATTCAAATTCGAAACCCGCTCGTGGATCAATCACAACCACTAGCTTGTCGAGGTCCACAGCTACTCGCGCACTCGTGAGCTCAACAACCCAGTCTGCTAACAGCACGACTGCTCTGCCAGCTGGAGCAATTGACAATGCGGAACCGAAAAAGCACAAAAAGTCTTCGACGGGTCCGATAGTTGGAGGTATACTTGGTGGAGTAGCGCTTATCGTTTTGCTCATCATCTTCGCTTTCTACTTCATCGTCCGTCCCCAACGTCGACGACAAGAAGAGGAGGACGAAGGTTACAATCAGAAAGCCGCAGCAACGACAAAGACCGCGACTTTGACCAGAGATACAATGCCCCCTAAAGATCCAATATATTCAGCTGCAAACCCATACCCTTCGCAGCCTCCAACGCTGCCGCCTCTGGTCACCAAGATGCCGTATCGCTCGAACAGCAATCGCTCGGCCGTTTCTGACCTCGTCCGAAACGATTCGCGCCTGAGCATGAGATCGATAAATCGAAGCAATTCCTTTTCTGACCGATACGACGTCTCGCCCATCGACCGGTACGGCAATCCGATGTGGGATCCATACGGCCCGCCAGACAGATATGGGCCATATGGAGCGCCGCCCATGGACGACAGATACGGTCCATACAGCGCCGCGCCCACGAAAATCCACCGCTACGATCCCACAGGCGTGGCCCCGATTTCGTTCATGGAGGCAGAGTGGAATCAATTCAGAGGTCAGCAGCCGATGCGCCAGAATAGCCACTCCAAAACGCGCCCGAATTTCATCCATTATCCCTCGGTGATTGTGGAAGAGAGGGAGAGCATGAGTGTGGCTAGTGGGCAGGGCTCGATATACGAGCTTGCGAACGACGGGAGCGGGTCGAGGATCAATGTGAGGAGATCTGAAGACAATAGAGGTGTTAGCGCGAGGAGATCGGAGGATAGATTGGGAACGGGGACGCCGGACATTCCTCGAAGGAGTCCGCTTAGGGTTGTCAACGGCGGCCCTGAGAACTGACATTCGCTTCCTTCGTGCCTAGCGTTCTTTTTAGATTTTCCGTCGTTCACTTCCTGGGAGCATGGCGCCTGGAGAGTTTATTGCATCGCGTGGTGGCTAGGTGATGCCTTTGATTTAGAGTTGTACTTTGTACTGTATCAAAACACAATTGACCTTTTCTCCGTGTAGTCTTTGTGCCGAACCCCTGACACCTCTAGTTCATTATCGAGACCCGAATTCCTGCTTTGATACACTCACAATACAACTTTTTTCACACACGATCTTCAAAACATCTGGTTTGGCAGCTTGCAAGTGCCCTTCCATCATGGCGATGGCGACGACGATGATGATACAGAATGGTTATCCTGCGAGATTGACGCCGCCGATGAGTGTATAACATTTACTCCAGTGGATGGGATGAAGTGGATGAAATTGTAGACGTTCCAACACCACCGCAGCCGCCTCAACCCGTTCTAGACAGCTCGTCTCCGTCGTGGTCTCGCTTTTAGCAGGTTCCATGTCTGAAGAGAAATACATAAGAGACCGCTAAACTTGACGGGATCTCAATGGTACAGAGAAGTCACAGGATCATAGTGCTCACGGAGTCATTCCTGTATTTGAACGTGAATGATCAGATCTTGGTGAGGCGCAGTTCATCCGAGTCTTCAGGCGAGATTTTCACGGATCAATTTGTCATGTTTGGCGGCTATGGAGATGGTAGAAATGGATGGTGGTGGCTAGCTGCACCATTGGATATTTCATCGTCATATCTCATTCGATGCTCTGCTATTCCAATACTCGTGGTGTTCGCAATGTTACTTTCTTTCCATTGACAGATAATACTGGGACGTTTAGTAAAGCTTTTGGTCTCCGATGACACGAACCGTGGAAAGTCCAATAAACGATTAATACAGTGAAGGCACTGTCAAACTGGTTGTGGAGTTTGACTTCGACTGAGTAATCACATCAGTGATGATGGTCAACATCTTCTGGTTGTTCAAATGAATTTCAGCAAAACTTGATCTCAACCACAGACACAGAACCTATTATAAGTCTAGCCAATTCGGAACCCGAAAAGAACACCGCTCTTCTGGTCGCAGTAAACCTCCACAAGCTTGATTTTCGATGTAAATGTATGTTACTCTTAGAAAATTTCGTGTCCGTGAAGGGGGAAGTATTTACACACCCTTGCGCTGAGCTTGACATCCGAGCACGGGGTCATGATCTGATTGAAGTGGAGGAGTCTGGCTGTCCCATTTAACTCGTCGATCTTTTAACGCCGAATACTAAGTTCCAGCTTGAGGTTGCCAAAGTGCATGTAAGTCTGCCGCCCTCGTGCTTCAAGTCATCGTCTCGTGCACTCTTTCTTAGCATTTTTCGGACTCTTCCACAGCAGTACGTACTCGGCGAGCTTGCTATAGCTCACGCGAGCCAAGGAGGTTCCTTGGACAGCTGGGAGCGGAGGAAGTGGTGTTTGGACGGCTGGTCTCGTGGCTACTACTGGTTCGAATGCGGCCTCAAGTGTCTGCTGATATGAGCTCAACTGCAAGAGGGATTCCTGCTGTGTTGGTCGCGGGTCTGGCGGCAGTGCTGTGGATATGATGGTTGTTCGTGAAGAGGTTGCAGTGTCGCGAGTTGGGATAGTATGAGCATATAGACCCCCCTGATGGCTAGGGTGTTTATAGTGTAGGTTTAGGGGATCTTCTCAGCGGGTATTAGGGGCATTTTGAATAAGAGCGCGGCATTGTTCTCCCTCCCTCATTCCAACAACAACAACGACAACATCAATCAAGACGGTCGTGTATGATACTTCTCATGATCCCATCTTGCCCGATCAAGCTATTCGACCATAAGAAGCCTACCTCGGGGTCTTCCTCCAACTCGTCCCTGATCGCATTCAATCTTCGCAGTCATCTTATATTTAAATGTGGCAGGACTATAGGCCAGACACAATGTCTTCCTCGGTTTGATTTGATGACTTGAGAATCAATGCATTCGCGCAATGCAATCTCACATGACCTTTATAGGGGAGGGATTGTTTACTAAGCGTGCTGATTAAGTGGCCGATCTGGACTTTCATCTCAACAAGCTCGTTCACGACAACAGTTACCAGTACCAGCAGACGCCATTTGGCGTGACGTCCTTCCATACTCTCGCACGGAATACACAGCCCATCACCAGCAACATGGCTCCAGCAGTTGAGCTCGCGACTTTACCATTGCTCCCGGATGTTGATATTGCTACTCCGGGCAGTGAGGCTCACGCCGTCATAGCTCACATGATCAAGACTTTGAGCGAGCAAAAGGGATACCTAGGTATTCACTACGGGCTACAACATGAAAACCCTGATAGTCTCGTTCTTGCGATAGGTCTGTACCCCATCATTGTGCAACAAGTGCGAGTCAAAAACTCGACAAATCACTGACTGGATCACAGATTGGGACTCAATCAAGAGTCACAAGGACTTCGAGCAAACAGAAGCTTATCTTCCCTTTGTCCACAAGATTGCACCAATCATGTCAGGACCAGTACAAATGCGGCATGTCGAGTTTCGTGCACCTATGGCGAGTGCTGCAGTAGCACCCATCGTGGAAATGCTAACTCTGTATTTCCCGAACGACGTTGATCGAATCAAAGTTGAGACTACGCTCAGTAGTTTCATCCAGACCCTTGTAAACAACGCCAAGGGTTTTGTCGGATACACCACCGGCTGGGTTGATGAAGAACTGGACCACGAGAAGGTTGAGGGGAAGGCAACAGCATATACCGTTGCCATTGGATGGGAGAGTCTTGAAGCGCACATGGCGTACAGAGACACACAGACCTTCAAGAACGACATCGTGAAGGTGCGAGCGATCGCCAAGGGGTTGGCTGTAGTAAGTGAAGAATTCGCTGCGGAGGTAGCACAAAGGGCGCTGATGAGTACCAGTACCACGTCAAATTCACCAAAGCTTGACTCTCAACAGGGGGAAATTCTGCCAAGACCATTTTGTGGAGTAAAGGATACTTCAAGTGTTCCATCAGTTCCACACATTCAGATTCTTCCGCGCGTCACAAGGGTACTGGCGACAGGACCGTAGTATACACTGGGATCGATTGTGCCATACGCTATCACAAAACAAGGACGATTCATCTAATCCTAGGCACATCCTGTTTGCTTTTGATCAATTGATGCTTATCATCGATGTAGGAGTAGCGCAACGTGTGACTAACGAAACAAGGTCGCACATGACCACCCGGCAGAGATGGGTGACTGAATCAATCCGATTATCGGATCTCGCAGTATAGATAGACCAAACCTTTATCTGATTCTAAACCAAGTGGTGGGCAATAGCTCGATCTATGATCAAACTCGCTCTCCACCTTGTTCTTTACAGCTTTGTCAAGATCTGAATGGTCATGGATCTCAACGAAGCGCAATATCAGACGGTCGCCCAGCGAGAAGAACCCGAGGGCAGTGCGGGTTCTTCTGACGATAATGGATTCCATGCCGCCACACAGGAGGACGACCTGGCGAGCTCACCGCCTTTATACGAGGAAAGAGACAATACGGCGCTCGCTTTGACGCAACTTGGTCTGGACAATGGCATTGACATGATGATCAACGAGCTGAGAAAGGTGGCCAATATCGGCCACAACACACTCAAATGTGGCGGTCCGCAGATTCTGGCATCAGAACCAATACTTCACGATCAATTTCTCAATACACCACCGGATGGCGTGAGGAGCAAGTCTTGCAACCATTCGTGCATCATTTGCCAGGGTATTGAAGGGCAGGCCCTTGACTTTGAGCAGTGCCAAGCAACAACGGGAGCTTATGAAAGTCGCTCATCAGCAGTCATCTCCGGCAAGATTCTCACAGAGCGAAATCAAGTACGCTATTCGTCCTCGCCCATCGACCAACAAAAATCGGACCATGCGCTACCACAGCAGAAGGACTCGGCTCGAACCTACGAAAAGACAAGTGCATGCGGTTTGAGCCGTTCAGGTGACTGTCTAGAGATTGTCTCCGAAACTCCCAGACTTGATTATAATTACAGCACGGCAGAAGGCGGTCTATTGGCACAGGTTCAAGCTCAAGAGGAAGCATCTGCGGATTCCCGTGGGCTCACGCATGAGCCACTCCATCAACAAACCCGATGTCGAGTACCATGCTCGGATCATATTCTCACATGGTTAGCAGGAAAATTGGCTCTACTTAACGAGGTTTACGGGAATTTGAACGTGTCTACATGGACGACGATACCCCGCAAGTGGTAGTTCCTGGGAAGACTCTCAGAGACTGAGTACTCTTGGTTCACGAAGAGGTTATTGCTTCTGTGCTGTCGTCGCGATGATATCATTGCTGTAGGATAGAAGGAGACCAAAGAAGACCCTTGTTTCAACGAAGAAGCGAAGTTTGCGCAGGAGCGAATTAAAACTAATCTGAGTGGCAATCTCATCTGTCTCTCCAATCTCATCCGCGACCTGCTGGCCGTATGGCACAAAGACCAGTCGATTCCAATGTTTCGAATGGCAATTTCGTGTACTATGGCCATCAGTTGCGGCTTTGTTTCTGGTATCGACATCACATTGGGCGAGGTGCTTGAGCAGGCTTTCAACGATGGTGTATTGTTGGAGCTGCAAGCGTTAGATGCAGTCGCGTGGACGAAATCTTTACTTGTAACAATCAAGGTCATTGGATCGGTCAGCTTTCGAAGCATGTCTCCCGAGCATACACAGGAAGTTGTCGAAAATTACACGAGCTTCTTATTGAGAACAATTGCTTCATTGTCCATTGACAAATCTGGAGATCGCTATCCTTTTGGAGCGGAGATTCGATCTCGTCTCGCAAGGGATGTCGAACGATCGGGAGCGGACTACGTGGCCCAGAGTTTCGATGTCAGTGACTTAGATATCAAATCGTTACAGCGCCTAGGCAAAATCTCTGCTCGTTGGGGCTTTCGACTTCGATAATCACCTGGAACTGCGTCCAGGTAGCGAGGACGAGCTTCATATCTGCTGGTTTGCCTTTTCATCAAGCTGATATTTTATGGACTTGGGCGACCTTGAAGAAACAAAGACCTTACCTGTACGTGCCTGTTTCTTGATGATCTGGGATCAATCCCGTGGCACGTGCGGATATATCAACTCAGCACCAGAAAGCACAAGCAGCTAAACTACAGCATTTTCGAAATCTACGAAGACAGATTTCAGCATCTAAGGAGGTACATGGATGAATGCAAGCCCAAGGACTTTTGGGGTCTTATCCATGATCAAAGGAACAAAATGCAGTACATCACGGTTCGGAGCGTCACTGTCGTCGGGATACTGGGTACCATTCAGGGTCTCCTGTCTTTGGCTGTTGGGATTGCGCAGGCGGTATTCGCGTATAGAGCGTTGAATCAGGTGACTCCCATGGCTGCCACGAGCTCGACTGCATGAGAGCTTGGTTGGAAGCAGGCGGCGAATCGGGCAAGTCTTTTTGAAGTTTGAAATTGCTAGGCCGTCAGAGGACAAGCTTCGTAATGTTGGGAATGATGAAAGAACGACGGGACCAATTCGAGCAGTGGTGCTCAGTGCACTTACATTAGCATTCATTGGCCTATACTCCCTGGGACGACGAGGCTAAAAGGACAAACCGATGACAAATGTCGCTTTCGCTAGTGTCAAAGGCCTCTTATGTTCATGCACTTTGATGGTGAAGGATATATATGCACATGCTAGAGCGAAAGACTCTCGATAGCAAGACTGTCTCTTGACAGAGGACGTACATGAAAGCGGTAGTGACGAGACATGGCTTGCCAGGAAGTATAATTATGCAGGATAAGTACCGTTGGCTCAGGAAAAGACAAGGTAGGGTGGCCATAGACTTGGGGCTTCAAGGCTATGTACTTCGCCCTCCGAATCTGAATGTCCCATCTCGCTTCTCTCCTGTTGTCTGATTCCTTGACAGATCTTGGGTATGTTTATGTTCCTCCAAGACGAGGTCGAAAAGTTACAGCTGCTTGGTAGCTTCATCGTTCATGAGCGGAGAGTCTAGGCTATCCTGTCCACAGCTGCCTGGGTTTCACTTTCAAAAGATCCCGATACGGTCAAGACCTGATGATACAAACCTTAGGTTGCTGGAAAGTTATTAACAAACATTTCGAACTAAAAGCCCATGTTTCAGCAATAATGCCATCAAGGTTATCACACTCATAAGGCGCCGGAAGAAAGACTGGCTGCGCGCGCAGCGTCCTGCGTGCTTGTCTCTCTTTTGGCGCAGAAATGAAGCATCATCTGAGCGACTGCTTCCACACTATCTCATCCCCCCTGCCCGCGAGGATAAAGGCGCAGGCCGCTATCAATCGTAACGTGGAGTTACTACGGCGAAGTGTTTGTGGGGGCTTTGTAGATCTTACCCGAGAAGGTAGTTGGCACTCCCCGTCGAATGAGTTGAGACACTTCAGATCGGAATGGACTAATCTAGAGATCCATTGAAATGCGGCATATCGTGACGACTCGCTCCTCGACATGGTGTTTGTGGTAATGTGATTTACATCTTCGGGCTCGTCCGCTGGATGGTGTGTCTGAGACAGTGCGGCAGGTGAGCGGAACGTGGGTTGTCAAGTGTACAATAATTTGGGAGCGGTTGGATCGCACTACTCCAGAGTGTAAAATCAAGTCGACGATATCAAAAACCAAGTCTCGAAATCATGTTCAGAGCACCGTGACCTGCGGCTATTCATATACGCTATTGGCTGGAATCGCCGCGGCGGCTAAGCCCCAGCCCACAACCCACGAACATCGACAGCGAAATTGTTCAGATACAGCATCTAGTCCAACAAACAACAGCCGTCGCCATGGCCAGTACGTCAAATCCCTCATCGCGAACACAGTGCAGGACTAACATACTGCGCGCAGAATCAAAGAACTCGTCTCAGCACAACCAGTCGAAGAAAGCCCACAGGAACGGGTAAGCCTACTCTCTCAGCAGCACGAGAAGGACAAGGCACTGACAGTGGAAAAACAGCATCAAAAAGCCTAAGACTCACCGTTACCCTTCGCTCAACGGAACCGATCCCAAGTTCAGAAGAAACCACAGACACGCGCTCCACGGAACAATGAAGGCATTGGTGCGTTGAGGCCATCCTTTGCCATCGATTTGACAATAGATATTGGGCAGCACTAACAAGCTCTGCAGAAGGAGGTCAAAGAAGGCAAGCGGGACGCTGCTTAAATGCACAATCATACAATAAACGGTCTCGGAGTTGGTTCTGGCATTTGCGGATATGAAGGACAACGAATGTCATTTTACTTGGCTATCGACATGAAGACGAAGCCTTGGTGATGAAGGGAAGGAAAGATTCACGATATCCAAATCCACAAACGAACCCAAATCGGATCGAAGTTTCCCACCTGCAACAACCACACTTGACTAGCGCTTGATCGAGTCTTCAAATGGATCCTTGGCGTACTTGTTTGTGATTCTGTTTGGCATATGTGTGTACAGCGCTACGACGATTGCCCATGTCTACGTGTTGAAGGATTTATCTACGTGCCTATATCAACTGCCCTCTCATTACCAAACACCTTCCCTGTCTACTTTGTGAGGGCTATGGGTGCATGGAGAAAGGGCCACATGCCTGTATCGAAAGGCGGTGTTTCTTATTTCTCTTACTACACGTGACTGTATGTTCGGCTCCATTCCATCCATTCGGTTCCTAGAAGACTGACACCGATTTGCAATCACTGTTGGCATAGTTTTCGAATCCAGTTCTCGAGTCAATAACGCTGTGGTCTCTTAAGTTCTGCCGGGGCCGTTATGATCTTGAGTCTCTGTGCTCTGCATAATACATGCCATATTCGTGACTTGCGATTTGAGCTTCTGGAAACCTGAAGTTGATCCATTGGTATCGGCTGCAACAGAAAACAGCTACGAGGTACAATGAATGCAACAAGTTCGTCCATAGACAGAGGGATTGATCCGAAGCGGATGTTTCTTAATATATACGCGAAGTAAGCATACCTCCATGGCAATTCAAAACGCGTCCCAAATTTGCAAGAGAAGGAATCTATTGTTGACAAGTGACGTCTTCTGTTATTGTCGCTTCCTCACTCCAGAAGCATACTTTCCCCACTTGTTTCGCCACAAACCGACTCCAACATTCGCCGAACAACAATCTCAGTCTTGTCGGAGACATGAGCTATGCCCGGGCAGCGTGTTTGCTCTCTGCATGCGGCCATCAACATGAACAACACTCATCAATGGAGACTGGGTGGCAATCGCCCTCGCACTCCTCAGATCATCGTTGAGGGCAACGACGACCGCAAAGAGGATCGGAAGGACGAACGCAACGACGACCGACGAGACGAGCGTTCTGAGAAGAGTGACCGCATCTCGATGCTCACCACCGTATCGTCCACCTCATCCATGTCTGAATTGCTTCAAGCGCCGGAGAAACGTCACTCACGCCCCAAGCTATTTAGTCGAGCAAGCCAGTACTTCGGCAAGTCTCCCAGTCTGCGTTTCAGTAACAATTTCGAGTTTCCAGACGTCGAAGCGCAAGGCAATCTTCAGCAGGATGCCAAGCTCGACGCTATTATTTCATCAATTACTACCTCTATCAACAACGCCGTCAACAAGCCTCTCTCCGTTCAAACACATGGACCCTTGCTTCGGGCTTTCGAAGCTTACCGAGTGTTGGTTGGCGAGAAGGAAGATCTCAAGACGAGGCTAGCAGAGGCGGTATCCCATAACAACACAACGCTTGACACGCTCGAAGGTGAACGAAGACGATGGAAGGAAGACGAAATCAACTACAAATCTGAAATCAAGAAACTCGAAGTCGTCATTGCCAACGGGAAGACTGGCCTAGCAGAGGTCATCCTTGCGAGGCAGACAAGCTTGATTCGACGTGGACATGGGACAGCAGCGAGAAATCGGCACCAGGGTGAAAGTACGGAATCGGACGCGACCGTCGTTAGCCGAGGTGAGTGTTAAGGCTAGGTGATTTGTTCTGCCATTGTAGAACTGGTGGCACAAGTCGCGATGCTGTTCTCAGTTCAGATGTTGGGGCTGACTCACACTTACAAATCGTAGCCGTCCGTTCGTTGTCTCCGTCCTATTCGATGAGCGTGCTCTCGCGATCCTTGTCTCGCTCACAACAAAGAGGAGTGCCATTTGTTCAGGCCGACCTACCACCAGGAACACCTCCGTCCAGAAAAGAAGTGTCTGGGCAAGGACTTTCCAATGTCTCCATGCCGCGACACTGGGCCAAAAATAGCGATACGACAAGCTGGTCCAAGTCCACTCCTTCGGCAATATCAGAGTACGGGTGCTCGGAAAATCTGGACGACGATTTGTTCTCCGACTTCAGCTCTAATGGCGGAGATCTGCTGGAAGATGAGATGGGTCAACAAAATCTCACGGCACAGGCCATTGAACACGTCGCAAAAATCATCGCCGATGCAAAAAACAGCTCAGTGGAGAAGGCAGTGGCTTGGCTTCAGCGATGCATGACAACAGATACCGAAAGCATTGGTGAAGGTCCTCCATCATCGACATCAGGCTCAAGCTACCGAGATTCCTCCTTTGATCGGTATCACCCAACTCAGCACACCCAGATACGAGAGCGACTGTCCATGCGGCGTCGTAGGGGAAAGATGAAAATAGAAACGGAGAACATGGAGCCTCTACGGCCATTCTCGTTCTTCGCTGGCGATGACACCAACGACATGGTCATGAGGAGTGCGCCGCCGGACAACACCTCAGTCTACGATAGGCATTTCAGTCCAGTCATGCTGACAAGTCGCTCACAGTCTATGATACCCAGTCCTGTGTCCGAACACCTACTTGCGCACCCGCGCCGCGAAGACTCAACATCAAGTCTCGTGACGAGTGTCCATCGATCGCCTTGCAATGAGAGTGTGGTACCTCGAACACCTTCGGGAGGCAGCTCACGTTTAAGTGTCGGTACTGCGGTGAGACAGCGCGCAGGTGGCTTTGGTATTGTGGACGGATTGAGTAACACGAGAAACAGTAGCGGCAGTGGCAGTGGCAGCAGGGAGTGCAGATCGCCAACAGTGTCTAACAGATCCAGCGCTTATATGCAACCGGATGATGACGAATCTTCGAGGACTTGAAGGACCTTTTTAAGCGGACTTCTGTCGTGCTTTTCATTTGTATCCAAGAGACTCATTTTCCAGCATTTTTTACCTTGCCATGGATCAAAGGCGCAACGGTGGGTTGATGAACGGTCCGGAAGCGCTGCATAGTTCACGAGGGAAGCTGTTCAATTTAGCGAACACAGTAATGGCAGTGCTGACATGGAATGGCCTCTATGTTCTTGCCATTTCGTGTCGTATGGCGTGGATGTCGGGCTTGCTATTGGCGTTGCTTTGGTATTAGAAAGACCAGTCCTGGCGATGGTATTGATGTAATGTTGATATGAACTCCCTTTTTTCTTCTTCTTTCTTTTCTATATAAGAGAGCTGTTTTCGGACTCGTGAGGCTGTGAGGGTCGAGCTTACGCGGGTCATTGGCAGGTTGGAACTCATCCATGCTCGACGGACGTTGGAGGACGAAAGACGGAAACGGTCTACCGGGGTCCCCCGTTTTGGTCGCTTCTTTGAGTTCGACGGGGGAGGTCGACGCTCTCTCTCTCTCTCTCTCTCTCTCTACTTATTCAGCCTCGTCGCGCGATTCGACGAGTACTATGCCATCAGTTCCAAGGGGGAAGGACAAAACCCAACCTCTGTGAACGGGCGCGAATGTCGTGTCTGTTCGTCCCCCCCGTTTTCTGTCTTTCTTCCGTCGCTCAGGCTTGTTATTGCTGGGATGGTCATGGCGAGATTGTGTGTGGTTCGTGTGAGTCGCAGGTTGAATGTGTGGCTTTCATTTTGTTTGGGGATGTGATGGTGATGGGGCTGGGGCTGGGGCTGGGGCTGGGGCTGGCTCTGTCTGCATCCATAGGGGACTCCTCGTCTGGTTTTGGGGGTTCGAGCGTCTCTTCTCGAGGCTCGAGGCTCGAGGCTCGAGGCTCGAGCGTTGAGCATGTTCGCTAGGTATGGTCATGTGCTCTTCTTACGTGTGGCCAGTGCCGACCAATCGCGATCACGAACAATATTGCCCAACTGGGAAGGAATGACGTTCAGTTTCATTTTTGGCTTTTTTTCATCTATACATTCGATCCGTCATCCTTTTCCGGACGGCTTCCCAAGACCACTTAATCATCTTCTTTAATCATTCCGAGCATCGTCTGAAGAATCTTTTTCCATTTCTGTCTTCGCATTCCGCACTGGCCATTGTGGCATCGCGAGGATCGATTGCAACGCACATCCACTGGGGGGGGGGGAGAAAAAACAAACCGAGTTCCCTGCGATCATCATCGTCACTCCAAGACCCAGATACAACGCCCAAGAAGATCTTCTTTGGGATTTAAAGGTTCGATCGCGGAATCGGATAGGTCTAGTGCCGAAGAGGGGTCGTTGACAATCATGCCTGCGCCAGTCAGAGATGCTGCGGTCTCCTCTCCGAATCGTATGACGTGCCAATCAAAAATGCATTATCCATGTCCCTCATCTTCGCAATTACTGTGGTACAGTACCTGCCAGAACTTATCATCCGGGTCTGAGGATGTGGGGTCCGTTGATTGTGCGGTGCTTATCGCAGCTCTCCGCCGCCAGATGCCGCACAATGGTTTGCATGGCAAGTCGCGTCGGGCATCCTCGGTCGGTGTTACCGTTTTACGCCATAATGTGATTCCTGACGGCTTACGACAACGCGGAATGTCCCGCGGCGGAGTGATCGACTGGATAGTTTGTGATGATGGTTGAAAACGTCTAGACTGTGCGAGCGCTCGTTTATGCATGGGGGATTTTGATCGATTGAACTCAGAGGGCAGAAGGCGGTTCTCCGAATTTTCCTTACCCGTCGATCTGCGGCGCGAGGGTCGCGTTTGGATGGCACAGCCACAGCCACAGCCACAGCCACAGCTGGAGAGCGGGATCTGCACAATTGGGACGCTGGTGACGGGAGCTGTGGCGCATGAGCGAAAGATCTGCGGGCCTGTGAGGGCCTAAGGCAGGGAGGGCTTGCCTCGCTGTGCAAGGGAGCGGCGACAGTTCTAGTCATGTATCCTGGCGGGAGGTGTGCTTTCGACTCATCGGAGCATACTCCGTCGGAACGCAGCCAAGAGGATTGAATACGTTGGACGGTGGCAAAAGGATGGCAGCACAGTCGACGCAATTCGATAACTCTCTACACTGCTGGCAGGGTGCCCGAGCTGTTGTGAAGGAAGTTAACCGCTGATCATTTGGATCAGAAGTACGGACGACTGAAGGTTGTGTTTCACCGCTAGCCCCCCGACTGCATCATACCGCAAGCCCGATGGCCTCTCCTTCGTGCCGGTGCTCCTTTCATTTGGACAGTGACGGGCGGTAGTCTGTATTCTCGAAGACGTTGCGCATGGATATGTTTCGGAGGAGATTTCTATTTCTTCTATGGGCTGGCTCATCTAGCTAGGTATGTACTTGGGTGACCGTCCTCCCGTGGCTGGTGCGAGGCTCGGATGCCATTTGCTGCTGACTCTGCGGTGCAATCTCTGAGCAGACGTCTCCACTGGGGGGACCCATGATATGGACGATAGATGAAGCTGCCCGGCCGTGAAGGCAGCGCGAGGCCTGAGAGACCTCCTAAGGCCAGGCAAATGCCGCCGAAGCAACACGAGCCACTGCCGCGGCTGAGGGCTTGTCGGTGCTGTCGCAGACTCGCAGTCTCTCCTGGCCCGGGTAGGGTCTGGCAGTCTGGCAGTCTGGCCGTCTGGGACTCTGAGATGCACTCTGAGATGCACTCTGTCGCCATGGCGTCAGGGTGCAGGCCCACGGCTGCAGCTGTACTGTATGTACATGCTGTGGTTTGTGTGCGGGCAAGTAGAAGACGATCAGCGATATCCAGGGCTCGCCCATTGTGCTGGGATCGGTATCATGGCCGCGTATGCCTGTCTGGCCGCTCTGGCGCTGGCGGATGGCCCCCGGATGCCTGCCACATATTACACTGGTTTAACGGGGCGGGCTATTGTGCCTCTGGCCTGGGATCCCCACTGGCCAATCTGCCGACAGCTCCGTTTCCGTCTCCTGTGGCTGAGCGTGTGGAAGGCTGTCAGTGTCTCTTCTCTTCGCTGTCCAGTGCCCACTGTCCAGTAGTAGCGCCCACTGCCCACTGCCCACTGCCCACTACTGCCCACTGCCCACTGCCCACTACTGCCCACTGCCCGCTACCCCCATCCTGTCCCATACTGCATGCATGCTTTTTGCCCCGAGTGGCCGCAATCCGCATAGCTCTGGAGCTCGGACAGGCCTGACAAGAGCGCAGCCTGAGAGGACATAACTGTGGCTTGACCCCTCGACTGCGGCGCCTCGTCTCGCCCTTTACCAACCCATCCGCTGCTGGATGTCTCACGCCAAACTCGAGCTCTCTTCCAACCTCCCCCTTCAATGGTCATAGCTGCACAGGCTCTGCAACTGCGTGCTCGTCACTGAAGGCATGTTTCGAAATCGGTATGTTGGCCCTCTCCAGCCTGTGGCGGATGCGCTCGCCAGGCGTCCTCACAGCTCCAGAGCTCTCTCTTCGGCGCTGCTGAAGGCTGACCCCCATGACCCAGGCAAAACTCGCAAAAGCCGCCAGACGAGCTGTACCAGAGCTTCAAGGCAGTGTTTCCTGCTGTCGCTAATCCCGCCTCGACGGCCAGCTCTTTGGAGAGGAGTACAACTTCGCTCACCGACGCCCTGGATGTGGCCGTTTCTTCTCGGTATGTCTATCCGGCCCTATTATCCCACTCGCCGGTCTTTGCCTTTTTCGATCCGCGAACCAACAAACAACGCGCGCACCGACAATCAAGGTTCCTGCCAAAGCTCCATCTCCGTGAACATCGTATGCCATCATCTTGCGGAGATTAGTATTGAACTGGAAGACTAACGTGTGGTGCGATTGGCAGACATTTTGACGACCACCATGAGATCAAAGATCTCGATCCCACTCCCCGGGGATCCAATGAGCCGTGGAGATTTACACCGTCTCTGCTCGACCCGAATAGCTTCGCATTCTCACACTTTGCGAATCAACCGCCTGGATACTACACGCCGACCCCTGGCGGTACCAACACTCTCTACCACCCTACAGCCGGTGACCTCCATACACCCGGCTTCTCCTTGGGTCTAGGGACACCGCTTTCCATGCCGACGTCAGAAACGGGTTTACATGCTGGCCAATCTTCGCATCTTTCTGCTCACGGCTTCCACTCGCAGTCACAATCGCAGTCGCTGGCACCGCATGTTTTCCAGAATCCCAATCCCTTTGGCTTTCCACCACCACATCATACTCAAACATTTCCCCCGCACCAGTTCAGCCATCATCCTTCTGCGTTCGAAACGTTTGGACACCACCATGAGCAGCCGAAGATCGAGGATCCGATGCATACCGATGTGGAAATGCAGGAGCACTCTCCCCCGGATGGCATGAATGCACTTGGCTATGACACCAACGTGCCGCAAGTGATCATACAGCAACCTGCTGAAAAGTAAGTCACGGACCAACAAGCATTAATCAACCCTCAGCCGGGAGAGCGAGAAAGCTGACATTGAAAGTAGCTTCCGATATCATGTCACATTGAACGCGCCGACAGCCATGATTAAGCACTCGAACGAGATTCCAATTACGTATCTGAACAAAGGGCAAGCCTACACGATCACGGTTGTCGATACGCAACCACCCCAGCTAGCTGGCCACCCGATCACCTATCGTACCTTCGTGCGCATCTCATTCGAGGACGAGCAGCAGCGATTGCGGCCCGCAGCCTGCTGGCAGCTCTGGAAAGAGGGACGCGGTACCAATGAGGCCCATCACAGAGGTGGCCGGCTGCAAGCTGTCGAGTATGTTGATCCAGCTCAAGTGGGCGGCCTCGAAAGCTCCAGCCGACCCAAGATCGACATCGAATCTGCCTCCTTCGATGGCTTTTCTGTGACGTGGACGGTGGCACCAAATAGCCCACCTGAATGCGCTCTTGCAGTTCGCTTCAATTTCCTCTCCACTGACTTCAGCCATTCAAAAGGGGTCAAGGGAATACCTGTCAGATTATGCGCGAAAACTGAGCTCAGGAATACTGCCTCGCCATTGTCTCCAGACACCAGGGATCCAGAGCTTTGCTTCTGTAAAGTAAAGTTGTTCCGAGACCATGGCGCCGAGCGCAAATTATCAAATGACATTGCGCACGTCAAGAAAACGATCGACAAGCTGAAGCAGCAGATTGCACAAGTAGAATCTGGTGTCAAAGATCTAGGCAAAAGAAAGAGAAGCAACTCAATAGGAAAGCTGAGTACAAGCTCCAACTCACGACCTGGAAAGGTTCCGAAACACAAAAGGACGTGGTCCATGTCTTCTGCAAGCTCCACTGGCAACAGAGGCACTTCACAAGAGGAGGATTTGCAACTCAAACTCGCGAATCTTCATGACATGTTCACCTCTACACGGCCTACTAGTGTCTTGTACCTGAAAGGCGAGGAAGCCGACGACCCTGATCTCCACCCAGTGCGCCTGTCCGGAGAGCCTACGGATCTGGTCCGCGTCAATACTGGAGAATCCGCAGGCACCAGCTGGGAACGACAAAGCGGGAACATCAGCTCCTCAATGGCATCTCCATCCTCCAGTAACAAATCACTACACTCGAGCGAACGACGCGAGTCAGAGTTTCATCACTCCGCTTCATTCTCGGCCGCACAACAAGACTGGCAGAATATGTCGCAGAATGCTCTCGGCGATGTTGCCCCCCAGAATCGTACGTCACCTCCCGGTGTGTCGGTAAAGGTTCCCAAACCCACCGCCACAGATGGCGGCACACTTGCTGGTTGGATAGAAGCACTAGGCGTAGATCCTCATTACCAGCCACCCCCAGAACGCGTAATAAAGCCCGGTAAGTCAAGCATTCCATGAATCGCCCAAAGTGGCCAACGCTGATTTGTATCAGTGGCTTGCTTCTATGTACAACCCCGCTTCGTTGGCAAAGCACCAGATGACCAATATTACCGAGCGGTGTATCTCATGCAGCGAACGCTGAAGGACCTTGTCAATAGCATCGCGATGAAATCCAACATCGAAGCTACCAAGATCCTTCGAACCATCCGGATCAACAAGCAAGGCATCAATATCCTGTTCGACGACGAGGCTGTTCTGCAACTGCCCGAGGGACAAGACTTGATCGCGGAATTCAACGAGATGCACCCGCGATCGCCGATGCGAAGGGAATGGGATGCTGCGCCGAACGAAGTTCAGGTCGATGGCGATATCGACATTGCAAATACCATGCAATCCGAAGGCTACGAATTACGCCTCCTCTATTGACTCACTGGACAATAATGGATCGGCATTGTCGCCTATCACCTCTCTCACCCTGACGACGATTACGACTTGTACTACCTCTTCTCCATCCCAGCCGAGAGACTCTGGCCAGGCATCAACGTGAATGGCAGCGAGCAGAGCACCATCGCGTACCCAGTTTGGCGTTTTACTGTACTTGCTTTTTGAGATACCACATCCTCGAAACAGGACAAATTTTTCGATTCTACGATACCCATTTGACTTTTTTTTTTTTGATGGATAACCACTTTACATCAGCAGCGGCTTTTTGCAACCATATGCTCGGCTACATCGGCTTTGCAGCGTATACCCTTGGATCAGACTGAAAATCCTAGCCATCTGCGTTGAGTGATTTCGTTTTTGCATCAGCTTCTGGATCTCAGATGCACTAATACATGAGGGCTGTCTGGAGGAGTTGCGATAACATGGCGATAGAGTCATGTCCACTCTCTATCTGAACACTCGGCCATCGCGGAGGAAGCATAAAAGGGGCGCCAATATTGGTAGGGTTGGGACACCCTTCACATTCATTTTACAACACGATTTTACGATCGCGCTACAGCAACGATTTTCACGCCCCACGTACTCATTGTAAATTATTTGCAGGACATCGAAGACACATTTTTCTCCTCGGTCATGCTACTCGTTTGCCCATTTCTAGTGACGCCTCACCTGCACTACTTTGAACATTCCCCCTCCGTGTTGATCCGCCGTGATGGCCTGTGGCGAAAAGGATGAGCTGGCAGCCCTAGCCATGGCGCTTTTCCCTTGCCTAGGACTAGAGATGCCGACTCTTGCTCGCTTCGAATCAGTCGTCGTCAAGGAAGAACGGTATCGGTTGTTCTCATGCAGGCTGGCTCACTCTGCACTCGTAATCCGGCGGGAGTCTCTGTGTGTGGCTAGTAATTGGACCAGCCACCTCCACGAATTCGCCCGTCCGGGGCTCCCAAACAGCACCATCCCTCCCCCCCCCCCCCTCCTCGCGGCTGGTTTGGAACTTTGGAGGTAAGATCTACACTGACTGGTTGCGTACTACGCATCGCCCTCGACCCGTGATTTCGGTTAGGGCTGCTGCTGCTGCTGCTGCTCCCCCCTTCCCTTGCATTTTAAAATATCACTGTTCAGCAGAACTGGACGTTGAGGCTAGCGGGCCCAGTAGTAGGGCAGCTGGCCTCGGGTTGCAGTCTGGATGGATGGCCGGCCGGTGGCTGGTTAGCGTCGTGTCCGATCTGAGGCACCTGCAGGTGGAAGCCACGACTCCGACCGTGCGTGGCGTGCGTGTGCTCTCTCTCTTTAGGTACCTAGGTAGACTCGCAAATTATTATTGCAACCCACCGCGCACTGGGCTGCTACTACTACTACCGGAGGATAGGTCATCAGCTGCGAGTCACGCTGGCTGGTCGGTGCAAACGGCGCCCGCCGTTGGACGTCAAACTTTCCCTTCTTTTTTTTTTCCTTTCGCGCCCGGCCGGCGCGAGCGAGCCGTCTTGTTCTTGCCATGTCCTCGTGTTTGTGAGGGACGCCCGTCCGTCGTCGCGAGGGGACGCTTCGTCCACTGTTCCTTTGAGTCGTGCCGTTGAGCGAGTCCCGATGCTGTGCAGTGTGGAGCGGAGGAAAGGGTGTTGCTGCGCCTCACCGGACCCCTCCCCCCTTCTCTCTCTCCCTCCCTCGCGAAGCGGCGAAGCGGCGAAGATCATCAACCTTCTGCATCATTTGTTTCCCCATGAGGACGGGACGCGGGTTTCCACACCGCCACATGTGTTTGGCCTTTGCGATAATCATGAGGACGGACGCGGGGGAGGGGGTAACCCTGCATCTGGGCCCTACGAAAGCCAGACCAGGACAGGACAGGACAGGACAGGACAGGACCGGCTGGTGTGAAGAATGGGCCGGTCGTCGCTGGTGGTGATTCGTTGTCCCCGCGCGGTGGGATTTCCAGAGTTGCCTGCCGTCTCATTGGCGCCGAGGGGGAAAGCCACCCTATGCACCCGCCACAGTCTCATGTACTGTGTATTGATTTCGTAGGTAGGGACGAGGGTGACGCGCCACATGGGTTCCCATGTGTCTTGTCTTGACTTGACTCTCGACGGACTTTGTGGAGTGCGTGCGCTACGTGGCGATCCCCGGCTGAGCTCTAGGCAGACGTCTGTCTTTCTTCTTTTCCGCATGTTTGGGCGGCTGTTGGGTTCATTTCCATTCTTTTTGCGGTGGTTGTGGGGATGCTTGAGGGGAGGAGAGATTGCTCCTGACTGGATCCGACCGTTGCCTCGTAAGAGTCTGAACCCCCAAGTCGATTGGAGTACATAGTCCTACTACGACGTTTCGCCTTGTTCCCTACACGGCTGCACACGACCGCAGCCGTGCGCTTCTGACTCGTGGGATCGGGCGAAGTCGTTGTTGGGTATTTTTTGGCGAGGGAAGCCGAACTCGACACTGAAAGAGGGATACCGTCTTTCCTCCTCGCGCGGCCGCGCCGCTTTGCTCTGCCCCTCCAACCACTGGCGACAACACATGGGTGGGGAATGGTTTGTTCCCGAGTCGCCGAGTGTCCGGTCTTGCTCGATGGGTATGAAGGGATTTGTACCGTGGACAGACGCATGACGTTCGTGCAGCTTGCAGATGCTTTTGATGATAGCTCAAAGGCTTGGGATAGGTTTCTTTGTGATTTTCCAAGCAGAACCGACACCAGTACACCACCACCTCGCACGGGAGCGAGTGAGCCCCGCGATCGTGTCGTGGCGCTGCTTACAAACAAAGGCGAAGGCATTGCCCGGTAACTACTCATCTCGCATTCGTCGCGTTACAAAATTCTGCGTGCACCAAAATAGAGCAGGTCGAAACCTACCAAAGAACGAGCACAACCACCAGCACCGCTCTAGGAACAGCGTGGCAGCCACGAGATATCGGTGCACGCCAAAGGCACAGATCATGACGGACGCCACAACGTGGCCAATGCCGGTGCCAATCTGAACACAGCCTGCTGGCGCCACGAGACTCCGTTCATCTGTCTGCGAAGTGCCAGGCAGCCAGTCCAAGTTGCCGCTCACGATGAAACATCAAGGCTTCTCCTAGTACATAAGCCGAAGGAAGTGTCAATGATACCATGAGCCGTGAGCCGTTCGCCTTTCGAAGCAATAGCACCAGCTATGGGAAGCACCGATAATGAAAGCACTGGTCTTGTCATCTCCAGTAGACGCCAGCTGTTCTGGGACCGCTACTCCGTGCATCCCGCAGAGGTCCTTGAAGGAAAATTCTCATCGAGACCCGTTCCTGGCGGAGGCTGACCTGACTTGCTCGATTGGTGCGGTTCCGGCACTTGGCGATGGATGGATTGACCATCACAAATACGAGTAAATGTGCTTCGAGAGACCTCGCTCGCTGTTTGGGGCTGGATAGGTAAATGGGGTGCATCGCATCGTACATGCGCGGATGCGGACAACGCTCCGTCCGTCCCTGCAGACTGTGTACATCTCCCATCGTTCATCTGTGATGGGCGAAAAGTGGAGGAGGGAGGGGTTGGTTTCTCCTCTCTATCGACGTGATTCGAACTGCGTACCCGTGCACGATAGGTATGTTTAGCATCTGCTTGCTGTGGCTAACAGAAAAGCTCTGAACCCTCTTTTCCATCACGTCCCTTGCCCGCTGCGGGTCTCCAATCTACACCTACGCCCTTCATTTGCCGCGATGCAAATTCCCTCTCCCGCTGGAAGGAGAATATTCATGAGGGAGCGCGTGCCACTGCATCGCGAGTCAGTCTTGCTTGCGAAATCGGGCTGCTTAAGGTTCCATGCTACCGTAGCTTTTCACCACGCCCCAAACCACCGACTCCAAACCCCGTACTTCGTATACCGATCGTCCACGCATACGGATAATCCCGAAAAAGTGTGTATGAAGGTTTGATCGATCGCATGATATTGGACTGCTGCGTCATTAGTGGAGTGACCATAAACAGACGCAGCTGCACGCTTTCCTGCATAAACTCTAATTCTATCTCTGCATGGATGCGGAAACCCCCCGGCGGATGTTGAACTCAGATACAGTGGCATTGCAGGAGAATCGCCACTCTGCTGGCCTTGGGCTCCCTGGACCCACGGTCCACAGATTGAAAGTCACAGTGGTGACGATATTTTGCGCGAGTTTGTGTGATTTGTGAGCGCGAGCACGGTGGTCAGGTGGAGGCGGTAAGATGACTATCAGACGTAGAGTTCCACTCGCAACGGGAAGAGAAATTTTCTGTGGATATGGCGGGTATCGGCAACAACTTGGGATCGGGAGAGGTTGGAGATCTGGGGGATGTTTTCTTTTTTCCCTGAGAGCGTCGCGATAGTCGCCCCGTCACGCTCCTTGGAGGTTATACGTGAGGCTGTATTATCGCGATGTCCTTGTCAAGGATCCGTGGGTTTGTTTCTGTGTTCGTGGAGGCATCACTACTCTCATCTTACCAACCAACCAGCCACCAGCCACTTTTCACCATTTGCACAACCCAGAACGTGGGATCTACGATTCGAATCGGTGCATGTGTCCACTGCAGCGCGAATGATAGTTGTGGGCGTAAGACACGAGATCCCTGGTGTGAGGTAGATGGCTGGTTGAGGGAGACTTTTAGCGGTGAGCTCAAAGGTCTGGACCTCCAACGGGTTTTCCTTCGTATACAGTAGACATGATCACTGCTGTTGCACTTGCCAGCGTTTACTTTTCTTTTGTTCTCTCGTATTGCCAGCCTCAACGTCCACTAGAGATTACACTCTCCGGCATCGCGGCATCACTGCCTCCAATCATTGCTACGCCAATGGCAGCAATACCAGGGCCAATAGGGAAAATCAGCCTCCCAGACAGCATGCAGAACTCTTAAGGGGCAATTAGCAACCCGTGACTTAGATTTGCGCTCATGACCATCTCTTTGGGAAACTGCATTTCGTTCTTGTCGTTTCATGATTTGGGAACCATGAAAGTCTGCACGACCGTTGATCATCCGGTTGTGGATGAACGCAAACCAAAAGTGGTGGTATGCGTGAAGAACAACAGTCTCTTGGTCCAAAACCTCGAATATCCGGGGCAAAGAAGAGTGAGGTCGATATAGACGAAGGTCGATTCCACTCTGCGTTGAAGGAGATTCTGATAGTGATCAGATATATCGCCTCCTGTCGTCTAGTATTATTGTATGAAGGGAATATCCGCATTCTCTACTAATTTACGAGTACATACACGTCCATCTTGTTCGCCTCCATGCCGTTTTGCAAACCAGTTTATACCCACATCTTGTGACGACAAACGGCGTAGAGCAGTTTATTCACACCCTCCCTACCGCCAGGGCATCTGATATTTGCCCTGAGTTGCGGTGCTTTTTGGCAGGGAGCAGTCAGCCTGCGAATTCGACGTACATCTCCATCATGGGCCCGATAAACAAAAGATTGATCTTCTTATAGTGTGAACTGGATGAAAGCGCTGGTTGAGAGTTAGGAGCTGTGAAACTCGAGAAATCAGAATCTTTGGGAGCTGAAGTTGTACAAGTAAAGTTTGATAGACACTTCTGCAATATTGCTTCTTGGTAGATATGAATTGTGCTCCCCTGTTTTCCCGAAGCATTTGTTGTTGGACGCGGACCCCAGGCGGCTCAGTGCCGCCATGAGTCCATGGCGCTCGACTCAATACATACGAGCATCAACCACTTGACTGACTTCACTACAATTGTTCTCGCACTGTAAACTCATGTGAATGCATCTGTTCTGGCACCAGATATGCCTCTACCACAAATCAATACACAAGGATTAAGAGCGGCCCCATATGGCCGAGGAAAGCAGACCAGAAGAGACAGCCTACGACACCAAAATACAGCAAGCTAGCACTCAACGAGATGAGACTGCAGCCTTCGACGAAGACGAGACGGATACTACCGAGGACTGCGAGGATAAAGACCGGACTCCCACAGCCTCGCACGAAGGCACGCCACCTCCTCTACCACCGAGACCTTCCTTGGGCGTATCCTCCAACTATCGCCCACCAAGCTCAGCTGGCTCCTTGAGAATACCTGGAGGTACTCTGCGGGCTAGCAGCTCCACCAGGGCGCCATTGCCTGCAAGAGCAACTACAGCACTCTCACTCGCCGATGTCCACGTTCAATCGCATACCGCGCATGACGAGAGTCGCCCCTCTCCTACATCCCGCCAATTCAGTTTTGCCGGCTTCAGAAATGTCGCAAGTCGCCGAGGGAGTCTGGAAGATGATGAGACCAGCGTGATGAGCTATGCGCCCACCCTACGAGCAGACGGAGAGATGGAAAGCATACTGGGAGATGTGGAGCATGCGCGCGCCACACCAGGAATGAAGCCCTTGACAACGCCTACGTCGAGAGGCAATGGTATCACGGAAGAGGAGATCTTCCCAGCCGATCCAGTTTTTGACGAGGCTTATGAGCACGAATTCGACGAACTGGATGATATCACAAGTGACGGGCTGAATGAAGGTTAGACTGCACAATCATATTGGTGTACCGTGGCTAACTATGGGCATATATAGAGGCTGTTGTACTGCAGTGGAAAGCAAAACTCAAGCACTTCTTGATCCTGTCGAACGCAGGCAAGCCTATTTGGACAAGACATGGCAACGATCAAATGATCACAAGCTACATTGGGGTTGTACAGACTCTGATATCTTTCTACGAAGGCGCATCTGAAAGCTTGCGAGGTTTCACGGCAGCCCGCGTTCGCTTTGTGGTCATGACCAAAGGCTCACTCAATCTCGTGGCCATCAGCAAACTGGGAGAGAGTGACCAACAGCTGCGATCACAGCTGGAGGCCTTGTACATGCAGATCCTCTCCACCTTAACCCTCCCAGTTCTGGAGCGCATGTTCAAGAACAGAGCATCTACGGACCTGCGGCGACCTTTACAAGGCACAGAATCCCTCCTTTCAGCCCTCGCCGATGGCTTTACTCGCGGGTCTCCTTCGACATTATTATCTGCCTTGGAATGCTTGAAGCTTCGAAAAGCACATCGAACTGTCATCAACAATACGTTACTGAAAACACGGTCAGAGAATCTTCTCTACGGGTTGGTCGTTGCCGGTGGTAGACTTGTAAGCGTAGTACGACCGAGAAAACATTCGCTTCACCCCGGCGACTTGCACCTGATCTTCAACATGCTGTTCGAAGCCGGCAGTGTCAAAGCCGGAGGCGGAGAAAACTGGATCCCGCTGTGTCTTCCTGGATTCAATAACACCGGCTACCTCTATATGTATGTGAGCTTCCTCAATCTGGACAACCCATCCGAGGAAATGAAGGAACGGCCGCCGTCGTCTTCTGGGAGCGAGGAGGAGGAGGTAGCTATCTTGCTCATCAGTGCCAACAAAGAGGGTTTCTTCGAGCTGAGAGCCATGCGCGATGACCTCGTCAAGGTGGGTGCATCATCAAGCGCCAGCCTCCGGTCTCTTCTATCGCTGACAACCGTTGAACAGCAACTTGGTAAAAATGGTTCCCTCGAACTGATTCGACAAGCCGTCCACCGCGGACGTCCTCAATGCACCGACATAATCCCCGGCACGGTCCTCCGCCACTTCCTCTACAAGTCCCGCGGAAATGTCCAGTTCATCATGCCTTCATTCTCACCTTCTTTCAACACCGCCATCGCACGAAGACGGTAAGTTGGTCCCCACCCTACCTTGATTCCTCTCCACGGAACATAGTATGGTACCAAACGCATACCAGCGTCACTGACTTTATCGTTCCAGCTTGATGACACTCTACACGCATCTCCACACCTCCCTCCATTCCCGGCCTGCCCACCCGAAGATACTCCACAGTACATCGACCAATCACACGACGCTAGCCTGGACGACGCCCGTCTTTGAGCTGTACGCTATCGCGCCTGCGAACACACCCAGGGCCGCGTTGGCACAAGCTGCAAACCGGCTTGTACAGTTCGTCAGGAGGGAGGAGGAGAGGGTGTTTATCATTGGTGGTGCTGTCTTCTAATTGTCAAAAACAAATTCATCATTAATCTCAATCAACCATGCCATCCTACTATCCATCAGGCTGTGAGCACAATCAAGTATCTTGTCTTCGCTACACGATGCAGTAGATACGCACGACAAAACAGCAAGCTCGAGCGGTTTCTATACGCCCAAGAACAACCCACCGATGTTGGCCTATACCGTGACAGACCAAACGATGATTGACCCAAAGGACCAAGACGAGCCACCAAAAAATCCCCACAGAAAACCTGGCTTTAAGGACAGGGTATTGGCCACGCCAATCGTAAATTAATACAACGCAAACGCCATTGGAACAGATAGAAGCCACGCGCCAACAAACTTCTCAGAAAAACCATTAGTGTCGGTCAGAATATTACTCCCTCCCCTCCCTACTCCAAAACCCACTCAACCTCTTCTTCACCGTCGAAGTTGGAGCCGACAACGTCGGCAGACTCCCACCCCGGTCCCCAATCACATCACCAACCCCCATCCTCTCCGCCCGCTCCTCCCTCCGCCCTCCATGCTCAAAATTCTTCTCCTCCCTAGTAACCTCTTTCCCCGTCTCCTCCAACCGCGCCATCTGTCTTTCCCTCTCCCTCTCCCTCTTCCTCCTCTCTTCTTCTTCCTCTTCTTCTCCTTCTCCTTCTTCTCCTTCTTCTCGTTCCCTCTGTCGTCGAGCCTGCTCCTCTAATTTCTCCCGTCGTCGCGCCTCCCGTTCGTCTATATGTGAATACTGGAGTCCCAACTGACCCAAGGATCGAGAGGCGCGATCCTGTTCGTAGACCCTTGTCCGAAGGTTCGCGAGTTGTTTCTGGTAATCTGCCGCGATGGCGGTGCGGGAGGTGGAGGTGGAGAGGACCTACACACAGCCCAAGAAAAGTGCTGGGTCAGTGATGGTGCACATGAATGGGGAAACGGACGTGGAGACGTGAGGGCGAAACAACCGCCGTGAAAAGGGCGAGGTGGCGGGTGTTGTGATCGAATGACGGTTCTCACAGACTTACCGGCGCCCTCTTCCTCCCATCATTGCGCCCCAGTGTCCGCCCCGCTTGCTCTCTGGTCACACACCCGTATAGACCCCTCCTCCCCTCGGGCACAAAGGTCTCCTCCTCGTGAATAGTCCCGTGAGGCCGGTTCGGACCCGTCCAATCCGCAGGCGGTCTCTCACCTCCCATACCGCGCACTCTCCCCCGTCTGTGTTTCTGCATCTCCTCGACAGCATGGACACCGCCCTGCCACCGTGGGATGGCCAAGTCCCTCGGATTCTCGTAATGGTATCCAATCGGCTCGCCGTTGACGTCCCAGCTGACGGCCATTTGGACGTTAGCGGCACATCGCAACACTGGTATTTCCTTTGGATGTCTCCTTTGGCCCCTTGGCGGGGCAGAAGGTGTCATCACGTCCGTCATGAGTGGGCCGGAGGGAGGAACATACGGCGCGGGGTTGGGTCCGTGAGTGTGTCCCACCGAAGACAACGACATGCTCGCGAGCGAGGCGGGACGGCCAAGGTTAGGAGGCGTTGAAGGAGGAGGGTAGTCACGACCGAGTCGATGAGAGGGCCCGGCGAGCTTCGCATACGCGTCGTGGTGGAGGAGATCGGCCCCGGATTTGTAGCCTGGTACGGGATGCATCACCGAATGAGGCCGTGGAGGTTTCACATATTCCCCCGAAAAGCCGGTGAAAGGTCGCGAGTACGGGTCTGACCCAGAGCTGTGGCTGTTCGTGACAGTGTGGTTCCGGGCATCCACAGGCGTGGGACCACCAGGGTATCTGAGATGTCGTGGTGACGGGTTTGGCGAAGGGCGCTGTTGCAGACCGTGAAGCGAAGAGGCTGTGGCCGGGGCCCTAGAATGACGGCTTCGAATGGAAGTTTGGTCACTCGCGTCGACAAAGCTCCTGCCACTGATCGATGGCGTGTCGGAGGGAGCTCCGCTTAGACTTTGTTTTGGAGGTCGGTAATGCAGCTGATCCGTCATTGATGGGCTGAATGTTGGATCATAACCAACCGGTGTCGAACCCCTGTCAGAAAAGGTTTGCACTGACTGGGCGTATTGGACTCCTGCACGGTCTAGGCTATCTGGGCTTCCTTTGAACCCCATGCTCATACCTGGCAATGTCGTAGAGCTCGTTGAATTACGAAGAGCGGCAGGACACCATACGGCTTGTCGGCGATCGCTAGGATTGCGGAGAGATGTTACGCTCCCAGAGGGTAATTGGTAGAAAACCGAACCCGTCGTCGTGTCCAGCAAGGCACGTTGATCCTCCTCCGTCATGAAATGCCGGATCTCGTTGCGCCTCTTTTCGAACACCTGTGATTCGCGAAAAGACAATTGCTCAGACCTGCTGTTTTTGCCTCGATACCTGCGAAGTGCCGCCGAAGAAGAAGTCTTCACAGCGGCTGCAGATCTTTTAGAGCTCATTCGACTGACATTGGTAATCTGGCTGGGAGTCCTAGAGATGACAGAATACCCTTCGGCGACTGAACTCTCCACATGACCAGCATTTTCGGCGCCCTCGAGCTCGGTCAGGTTCCTGATAGTCAAAGGAGGACCGAGTTCCGGCGACGGGGACGTATGGATTCGTGTAGCACTTTCGGAATCGTCGAGCCTGGCGGACGAACCGTTTTTGCTGGGGGATTGTCCAATCAACGAGCGCGAGACACCCTCTGAGGTCTTAGCTTCATCCTTGCATACCTGGGTGCCGAGCTGGTCGTCTGCGGCATGTATCGACCCTTCGACAATGGAGTTGCCAGAGGATCCGTCTATCAATATCTCACGCTGGTGCTTCTGCACCTCCACTCTCATCTTGGTCTCAGACTGCTGAGAGGAACAACAAGACGCCGAATGGCCACTATCGTAGCAGTCTATTCGCTTCGTCTGATCGTGAACTTGAAATATCGCAGGACTTTGTGAAGTAGGTATAGTACACGGGTCGAAACTCTCTAGATCTAGGTGGGTAGATCTGGCATATGGAGCGTGTTGCAAATTGGGCACCATAGACATTGAAGGTTGTAACGGAGGAATACGAAAATCAGATCCCATGCTCATGATACTCGGCTGATGGGAGATTGTCGACGTGTCATCGAATGGCGTCGAGATAGGTTGGTGGTGAATGTGGCTTTGGCCCTGGAGGCAATTGCCTGTATGATAAGAGTGTATCCTCCCACTCTCGTGCCATCCGTTTCGCCCTTGCAAATTTTCCTGGCTGTTGTCTTTGGTTCTACGACTTGCCCACCACTCCTTGAGGTTGCCACGGAGACTCCATCTTTTAGGCATTTAGGTTTGTCGGTTGAGAGAAAGGACGAGGCCAGCTCGACGAAAGAGACTTGGGGAGCTTTGAACGTTATCGAGTTGGATGTTGGAACTTGTCGCCTTGGGAATGAAGTCGACAATGTTGTACCGATGCCAACTTGGAAGTTAGAGACCTGACTGCGCGAATTGGCGCTGAAGAAAATTGGAAAATGATGCTAAAACCTCCGTTGAGCGTCAAGGCAAGAGAGAAAACAATGCGCAGTGCGCAGGTGGAGCGAGTGGTCGCGCAGACAAGAGCACAAGAAGTGGAGACAATTGGTCTATTCCGCATCTGTTTTGCTACATAGCTCTATGATACATTATTGTGTGATTGGGAAGTAACTGACATCATAACTTTCTCTGAGACTGAGATGTTTGGGCACCATGCTAACGGTGTATATCGTTGAAGCCAAACTTTTGCTGGTTTAGACGCAACAGGACCGTGGACGGGTGCCTGACCCACATCCAACGGCCATGTAACTATTGCAAGATGTCCGAAAATACGTATGCCCTGTATCGCGTCGAAGATGTTTTCTGTTTGATGTTAAGATATATTCAGCGAGGATGCTACCAGCCTATCAAGCGTGCGCTCTCGTCAGTCATTGGACCAATGTGCACTTTCGCCAGAGGAATCCCAATCATGTTGTGTCCCAGCGGGCTTCTTCTTCCTGCTCAAGGTTCTGAGCAACTCCCCTCCTCTGTACCAAAGGGATTTCATCCGCTCTACCAATCTCTTCGCTCTGAATTCCGTCTTTGGCATGCCAACACCATCGCCGTAAGCCACAGCGGTAATGCTGTCCACTGATCGCGACGAGCCCTTGCGGGACACGAACAATGAATTGGAACGGTGAATAGCTGACCCGTGAATCGGGGTGCTGCGACTTTCCATAGCTGAGTGTGCTCGTGAGATTGGTGGTAGCTTCGTCTTGAAATTGGTGAAGCGCTTCCGAAAGCTCACTCCTCGCGCGGTTGCGTCGCGGTGAGAACTGTCGTCAGAGAAGAAGCTGCGTACTTCGTCAATATTGAGTGCTGATGGTGGGGAGAGACCTGTTGTAGGATACCGATCACCCGGGTCAACAGCACGTTCCTCGCCACGCAAGATATCCGGTCCGATGGCGAAGCCACTGTGGTCGATCGAAGTTTTGAGACCAATCTTACGTGAAATAGATCCCATGATGCTTCGCTTGCTGGGCTTTCGCCGAGTAGTGCTAAGACCACCAAACGTCTCGCCTGAAGGTCCTGCGCTTTCGGTGAGATTATCGTGCAATTGGCACGCTACCGCATTGTTTTGGTCTGTAAATAGGCCAACGGGCCCGCAAACATCGTCGCGCATCCTGAGCCTGGATGGCCTCGGCCGAATAACATCACGACGAAGCACGGGAGACGGGAGACTGATGTCGATATGGTGAGCGCCCAAAGCCCAAGGATAGCTGGTGTCGAGATTCCAAGGCCTGGATTCAGCTGGAGAGCTTCGCAATGAGCGCATCGAATTGCGCACTGCGACCCCCATGTCATCAAAGGCAGCAACAGTAGCCTTACCGTCTGATAAGGAACGTGAGCGAAGTACTGCTGGTAATGGTGCCTCGAGCTCAGCGATTGAAGGCACAATCTTGTTGTCTGGAGAAGAGGCGGATCTGGGTCTAATACCTCGCAGGTTGACATTTGAGATTGTGGTATGTTCCTCGGCGACGATGGACAGCCCAGCTGCACTAGTCGTCTGATCGGGTGATGAAGTCTCACCGTCGAAAGAATCGTCGAATAAGGAAGACGGAACCTGGCTTCCCAATCGTCGTATGTCATTCAATGCTGATTTAATCGTTTCGTCATCGTCAAGAGGTTCACCCTCTTTGCCATAGTAGCGCTTGAGCGACGGGAGGAGTTCGGAAAGTCTCTGGGTGAGTCCATTGATAGAAGGAATGGAGATACGGTCGAGTTCAGCGATCAGGTCGTCAGACGAAAAAGGTGGGGAAATTTGGGAAACACAGCTTTTAACTCTGGACCGAGTATCCTCGTCGAGGTCCCCACTGTGCCTATGAATCTCGATCTGAGCCATGGTCTGATTGGTCATTTCCTCAAGACTTTGGAAGAAGCTGCGATACTTTTCTCGCATCCTGCCAGAAGAACGAGGGCGCTTTTCTTCCTGACCGATGCGACTGGAAAAGTCCTCAGCTGCTTTGAGTCCAAGCTCCTCATTTAGCTTCGCGAACAGATCAACGCTGCTGAAGTTCAAAGACGGGATCGCTCTCATGTCCACCAGGCTCATAGCCCCTGCAGGAGGATGAGATATTATGGGTGAACAACGTTCAGACATAGCTCGAGACTTGTGTCGCAAAGCCGACTCCTTACTTGAGGCTCCAGAGTTGTGTCTTCTCGAATCACGAGAAAATCTGAAATCCTCGAAGTGTGCCAATGAGGATTTGCGCTGTGGAAGTGGAAACTTAAAGCTTGCGGCTCTCAGATCAATCGCACTGTTTTCAGGGGTCGGCTCTTCCTTCACGTCGTCTAAAGGTCGGACCAGTGGGCGTAGAGTCGAGAACCGCAGGTCGGTCACACTATCGTGCTCTGGCCTCTGCTCCCTGGCAGGCTCGGCGTCCATGGAATTTGCTCGTGCACTTGAGCCGGCAGGACTTTCAGGCCTCACTGGTGTGGGATTTCGGTGTGACCAGATGCCAGTCAAGTGGGTTGTTGTGTTGCTATCGCGTTTGACAGCATCATGGCCAGCCACACCTAGAGGGCTAACGGGGCTAAGACCTTGAAGCGGAACTGAGAGGCTGTCATTTTCGACCAATGGTGAGACTGGAGACCTCATATCAAGATTCTGCATTGGTTGCTCAATCTCAACATGAGGCATCGGCGGAGCTGGGTGGCTTGGCTCTTGGGGTTTGACGTCCGACGGGGCATTGGAAGGGGTCGGGGGCTTGGGGGTCTCAGTCTTGCTCGATGCAGGGAGATTTACAGATTCATAGGGCATCCAGTCATTACGCGTGGCTGGAGTGGAGTATCTGACACTCGTCTCTGTTGGTGCGCCTGAGAAGATCGAGCTTGGGACGAAGGCGGACTGCGCCCGGCTACTGTCAATTGGAGTCTGGAAACGAGGAGCCCAATGGGTCTGAGTCGGTGTGGGAGCAGCTACCTCGACTTCAGCAGTGACAATCGTCACTGGCTCGTTCGGTCCCTCGGAAGCTGGATCGGATTCTTCATCTGTTTGGTCATCTGGCATGAAGATATCCATGTTTGAACGGAGGGATTTGGTGGTGGACAAGGGCATTGAATAGTGCAAGGCGTAATCGAGGGCAACAGTTGCTGTGGTGGTGCTCGATCTGAATGAGATGACCTCTGAGCCGGAACTTCCCTGTTTTTCATGACCATGAGGCAGGCTCTCTGACTGAGCACTCGGAGGTGGAATGACAGTGGACTGGGGAGCTTCAGGCAGATCGGAGCTGCGGTGGTCGACATCACGGGCAAGACACTGACTATGGGGTTCCTGGTATCGGACATGAGAACCAGGATCCTCAAGATGGGCGAGGATCAAATCCCTTGTAACTCTCTGCAAGACCGGAGTTGCCGGCAGCTCATGCATCTCGCTGTTTGGCAGCTGGAGGAAATTGGCAGTCGGCGTGTAATGAGCATGAGCAGGAGTAGCTGGCATGCCTCGGTCTTCAAGTATGGTCTTGATGCGTTGAACAAACCCCATCGGTATCGGAGCAGACGTCGTCTCTTCGTAAGTCTGGATGATCTTTTTCTCCATCTGTTCCGATTCCTCAAAATGTTCGCTGTAGTCGTAGTAAATTGGAGCGTTTGCTGAAACTGAGGAGTGTTCTCGCAGCATCGTCCTATTCGGCATGATGGATGGTTCGCTCTCAGCCAGCGTCTGCACATCCTTTGGTGTTTGTGGACTAGACGATGATGGCTCGGATGAAGAGGCGCCATTCTGGGTAGATAGTGGATGCGATGGTGTCAAAGCTGGAAGAGAATGGTCAGGGATTGAAGGTGTGCCTTGGCGCGAACCCGGCAATGACGGTGGAAAAGTTCCCGGCATTTGATCCAAAGTGCCAACAGACGCCACGGAGTGAATGGAACGTTTCCTCAGACCTGAGTACGATGGTCCGGGTCTTTGCATATGAGTCTGGGGATAGTGATTGTGTCCTCCATAAGTATGTGGGCCATGGTGGGAGTGCATTCCTGGATGAGCCATGCGAAGGCCTGATCCTAGCCTATTGTGCTGTGCCTTTGAGGACCCGATACCACTCATATCACTCAATGCCGGCGACGATGGACGATATCCAGGCCGCTTGAGTCGTGTAGGATACTTGTATGGAGATCGAGGTCTCTGATATGGCTGCTCATTTCCGCGTAAGCTCGTCATAGACCTATAATTGGTAAGGCCTGTTGGTGGATGAGTCGAGTTCGTCAAAGAAAGAGAACGGCCACCATCCCTGAAGTGTGGGGCAGGAGGAGGATGCATTGTATGATCCGAAAAGTTGGCAAGACTTGGTGGCATCGTGTCCAGATAATGCGGTACATTCAGATTACTGAAATTGCTGGTGATGGAACGTCGACGACCAGCCGAGGAGACTGACGGCCATTGCATATGAGATGAGTTCCGTTTGGATGATTGCGAGCGACCCGATCCTGTCGACATGCGAGAAGTAGCACCACCGCTGTGTCGATTTTGCATCTGTGAGCGGTTGTTGTGTCCTGCAAAGCGTGGTCCTGGCATCATGAGTGATTCGGTACCTAGCTCGGTGGAGCTTCGGAGCATGCTCATGACGCCTGGTGCACTGGCAAGCTGGTCTGCTTTTGTCAAGGCGGGGGAGGGTCTTGTCGGTGCTCGGGATCCGCTGGACATGTTGGACGCTCTGCTGCTGCGTCCGCCCATGTTGGGATCTCGATCGGAACGAGGCATTGTGCCGCCTCGCAGCTTGAAGATTGTACGAGATGATGCTGAGGGTCCAAATGAGTCGACGCCAAAAGGAGACGTCCAAAAAAGGGGCAAAAAAGGGTGGTCGGAGCTGTCGGTGGACGATACGATGTTTGTGGTTGAGGCGATGGAGATCGATGGCCAAGAGGTGACGGGCATTGGAGGGTAACCAACAAACGAGCCGGACACGCAGTAGCGATGAGACCTGGATGGACGGATGGTGAAGCTGCGATTGGCAAAGGCGCGAGAAGGCGAGGAAGTGACAGGAGAGGTCGTGATTGTTACATCAAGCAGGAGTGGGCATATCGTCATCGAAGTGTCCCTTCCCACCACCACGCCTTCGATAAAGACACATCTCGACGACAATCGCAGGCTGTTCGTCGGTTCGTCTCTACATCCTCGTGCATCCAACAGATCCTCATCTGTTTTCCGCCTGCGTGCATGAGCGCGCCTCTTAGGCAGTAAAGGCGGCGGCCCCAGCATTCAGCCTTTACGACGAGCCCCCATGTGGGTTAAATCTCCATGACAGTCACTGTTTTCTCTCTGACAACGCTCCCCCCCAAATCTTCCCATCACCTTTACAGTTCCTCCCTCAATTGTGCCGTGTTTGCTTCATAAAAACATCAGTCATGCTGCACTGATTCATGAGAAAGAAGTCCAGTACGCGTGGCGTGACATGCTCATTCGTGCCTGAGACGGTGCTGTCCGCCCAGCGTGATTATATAGACTTCAGCTCGGTTTGAGGTTGGTACCAGGAGCATTCGCTCTTCCAGCAGCACCACTGGCATTCTTAGAGAGCATGCTGTTGTAAGGGATGAAGGGAGAAAGCCGGCCAGGCTGAGCTGGTCTCATGTGAAAAGGAGGTCCAGGTGGTGGCGCTTGTTGCATACTTGCCGGAGTTTCTACCACCCATCAGTACAGAGCCAATTCTTCGGCTACCAACACTGCACTACTCACCCCACTTCATCGAGTGTCCAATAGAATGGAGGCCCTTCATTTCATTAGATAGTCCGATTAGCATATTGCGCTGCCATGCCATTTCTTGCACCATCCAGGCCTCGTGTCGTTCCCTTCCTTTACGCGTCTCATCGTGGAATGTGGCAGAAGAAGACCGCCAACGTTCTTCGCGAACATCGTGCGCTTCGTCCGCGATCCGTCTGCATTCCTCGACCCATTTGATTTGAGCCGACACGCTGTGAAGCTTGGTCATGATGGAGGCATCAGAGTCTGAATTGTCCTCAGCAGGCGCCACAGCTGTCACGTCTGTCTCTTCCTGTACTTGATCCTCGGGTTCGCCCTCGTTCTCGTCCAAGGAGTCAACTCTCCTGCGCTTCTGCGACGCGTCTGTCTCTTCTGAAAGGCTCAGTGCTTCTTGCGCCCGCTTGCGATTCGACGCGCTTTTGGGCCGATCTACCGGAGGATTGCTAGGTACTCTGGCATGGCCAATCTGGACCTTGAGATTCGAAGGCTCGATTCCGTCCTCATTGTACAAAGATATGGTGTATTCTTCGCGTCCTTCAATCCGCAGCGTGACATCTCCCTGTATGAAGATCTTGCTCTTAGCTTGCGGTTCAAGCACATTCATTAAATCAACCAGCATGTTCTTGACCGACTTCCCCGCAGAGACTACCATTTGCGGATCAGCCTCACTCTGCTTTCCTGCAGCAGGTGACGGTTCTGATGAGGCCGCCGAGTGGGATTTGGCTCCTGGAGTCCCATAGGTCGATCCATCGGCGATGGGTGAGGAAAGATTCGACGCAGGGGTCGCCTCGGACGTCTGCATCATTGCCAGCGCAATAAGGTAGATGGTCGTGAGTGTCTCGTAATACGCGCGCGCAGTGGGATATAATACAGTAGGGCGGTAGGTAGACAGTTGGAGTGGGTTCTAGTGGCCCCTGAGCGGGATTGGACAGCTTGCAGAACCTACTGTGTAGCGCCGCATGGCGCCATACCCTTTTCGTGTCACAAAGTATTTTTCGTGAGTTCTGGACATTTTTGGCTCAACCGATACACTCGTACTAATACAAGTTTCAAGCTCCTAACCGTCAGTATCGCATACATCCCTCGAAGACCGTGGAACCAAGACTCGTAGTATGAGGCGAATGACCGCGGATGTTCCAATCCATCCAAAGCAGGTCAAAATCTTGCACTCTTTTTGGGCCATAGTTCTTGCGATATCAGTGATGCCATGATCAGCAACGGGACGAAAAGCATTGTCGGCCCAAAAATATTTCATTATGGACACCAGCAGAGTATAACAAAGCAAATAGGGTATCTCAGATCCAACAAAACAAAACCTAAGCAGTCATACCGGACATGCTTGGCGGTCGAAGGGTATAATTATTCATCCCGGGCACCCATCGGTTCCAACCAACTCCTCCTCTTCGCCTTAAGCTCGAGGTAGTTTCCTACCATACTGCTGACTTGCTCCTCCAATCCTGCATGCTCGAATCCAAAAATCGCTTCCGTCAAGCTCGAATCAACGAGGATGTTATGCGTCTCCGAACATCCCGTATTGGCGAGGACTCGCGATTACACCGCCTCTGGAAACTCATCGTCGACGATCTGGCGAACAGTAGACCACCCCGTCTCTTGGCTCAGAATCTAGGACTGGTTTCCTGGAACGCGTGGGCAGAGAGCTTGAAGGTGCACACGTGCTACGTCTTCGAGGTGGACTGAGGCGTTGGCGATGGAACTCATGGATTTTCCAAGCACCATACCGAGAACGATGGAGCTTGTGTCTTTCGTCGCTTCTCTCGTGTTTCCGGCTATCTCGTTCTTTCCTAGCACGAAGGACGGGTGCAGATGTATCAGATCGAAGTCCGGAGATTGCCGTCTCACCCAATTCCCTGCTGCACTGAGAGCTGCCACTATTGAAGCGGCGTTTGCTGCGGACTCGGATTCGTAGAGGCCTTCCATGAGTTCTACACGATCCGTTGGTCGAATTGGTCGAGAGGACGATTCGAGGCTTGTGAGTTGGGCGAGTGGACTATGGCGACGAAACTCGTTGTGGCGATTCTTCTCACTGTTCCTGCTTTCTTTGCTGCGCTTCGAATTCCAATGGTACCTCTAACGGCTGGACGGATATAGAAGGTATGCGAATCCAGCCCTTAAGGTAAGGGGCCGGGCATGAGTGGAGCGTACTTGACATTTTTGACAGCCTCGTCGTAAGCGTGAAGACAGGTTAGGTCGGGGACGATGGTGAAGGTGAGGCGGTTCGAGCAGCTAAGAGCGAGAATCTTGAACGGACTACTGCGCGGACGTGATAACCTGCTTCCAATGCGAGCAGCAGGGTTCGGAAACCCACGTGGCCAGTAACGCCTGTGATGAGGACGAGGATGTTTGGTGTGGATGGCATTGTGATAGTAACTAGATGGGATGGGATAGTTGCGACAATCGCTGAAAGGTACTTCTGATGGTAAGAGTAATATGTCGTGCACTCCTCTTACATTATATCCACACATGGTTAATCTTCACATTCAGCACAGTCTATAATATCTTTGGTTGCGGCGGAATTGCGTGTCGACTCGGACTTTGAAATCAAGCGTTGATTGAGCTTGCGGAGTTGAGATGAGCAAATCACTCAAACAAGTCCAAGTTTGATCAAGCTCTGGGCTGTAGCAATAACAGCTTCATCACTGGGCCTCGGTGTCCATCCCAACATCATCTTTGCCTTCTCGTTACTCATATGTACCTGCTTCCCAACCTGGGGAGCTATCATCGCAGCATCAGCGCTCACCAACGCTGCCAACTTGAGCACGAAGTTTGGGAGAGCGCGTTTGGGAACTTTGCTAGCATCTGATCCCAGCCTTTCTTTTAAGACCTTCGAGATGTCCAGGATCGTCAATGATGGCACTGAGTTCGCGAGAAAACGTTCTCCTCTGGCCTTCGGATCCGTCATGACAAGAAGATGAAGATCAGCGACGTCTCGTACATCGACGACACCGAGCATGATTTGCGGAGCAACTGGTACACCACCAGTAAGCAGCTTTGAGATTAACTGGACGGATGTCGAGAGATCCTCGCCGAGGACTGGGCCGAAGATTGCAGGTGGGTTTACTGTAGCGAGCTCCATGCTTCCGCCCTCTTTGGCGATATAGTCCCACGCTGCTCGTTCGGCCCGTGTCTTGCTCTTAATGTAGGCCGTTATTGATGTATCTGTTAGGTTTGTCCAATTGTCCTCCGTGAAAGGCTCTTCGCACGCTGGCTGACCGTAGCCGATTGCGGCGAACGAGCTGGTAAGAACCACGCGCTTAACGCCAGCATCCCGAGACGCCCGCAATACCCTTAGCGTCCCTTCTCTAGCTGGGACGATGAGTTCGTCCTCGTGCTTAGGAGCGCCCAGAGGAAATGGCGAGGCAATATGGAGAACGTAAGTCACATCGTTGACCGCAGCTGGCCAATCGTCGTCCTTCATAAGATCGGCAGTAGCGAAAGTGAGATTTGAAGTCGTAGGATCAGGAAACTCGGCGATTTTCAGCATTCCACGAACCTTTTCTTCGCCATTCGGTGCTCGAACTGTCGTTCGGACACGGTAGCCCGCTTCGAGGAGCTTAAAGATACACCAGGCGCCTACAAAACCTGTTCCTCCTGTGACCAGCACGAGTTCCCTCTTGGGGGAAGACATGATGGAGTATCGTCTTGGTCTGATGGGACGTTGAATTGCGCGAAAGTGTGGCAATTGCTGTCTAAGAACTGCCTCTGACGAAATTATGTGATGGAGAGGTGGCAGACGGCGTTCAAGTCGAGCTGAGGATCTGTTTGGCACTATATGAAGTCAATCAATGGGTTCCCGAAAATTCGTGATGACCTGTTCCGCCTGGGAAACACTTGTTGGTGGTAGGAAATGATGGCGCTCAGGAGACTCTGAAAGCCACAATGCGTCGCATGGAAATCGTGTACCCAGGCATGCGATTCTGCCTTGTCGCCAACTGTCATGCATCTCTGCTCCCACTGGTTGGCAGTGACCTCAACTTCATTATCAGAAGATGCCGGACATACCTGTTGATAGCTGCTTATCATTCCAAGTCTCCGTGATACAAGGTCTTTTTTGAAGCCTTAGCAAGACACGAGGAAAGGCGAGCATATGAATCTCTATTGGAAAGAGATGTAAACTGAATCAGAAATTGTTGCTTCTTGCAGGACACCTCTGGTGTAGCGAAGTGCACGATTTCTTCGGGAATAACGATTTCGAGCTCGCAAATCGATGCGATTGATGAAAGTGAAGAGTCTAAGGCAAATAGTGGCATGTTTGTGAAGAGCTGAGACGTCACGGTAGAAGTCGAGACTACAGCCAGAGACTTCGAGCGATGCTCTCCTCTCCACACGTGATATACCCACAAGGCAATGTTCAATTGGATGCAGAAACCTCTCGGCAGGTTTCACTTGAGGCCGAGACACTCGCCTGCTTTCAAACGCGGATAGGTTGAATTGTATGGCCGGACTGACTTCATCAATTCACTGTCTGTCCCCGAGGGAACACCTGAACCGATGCTGCCATCTACGCCTCAAGATCGACCTCAATGTGATGGATTCCTGGCAAAACAATTCCGTTGCTCGGTCTACTGTCTTTTCGAACTCGTGAGGGCCCCAAAGGTAGTCGGTATCGTACCCCAGAAGAAGTTTTTGCAAGATACTCAGGCTTGTGCCAGTTTTGTGGTTGAGGGGCAGCCGAGTAGATGTGACGGGGAGAAGCAAGTTCAGCACGTTCAGCCATAGCCACGCTGATTGGGATAGGGAGAGCGCTGGCAACTGTTTGATATTGCTCAGTGCCGACCATCCGAGCATCTGTATGAAAGAGAGCGATATGGACGTGGGTGCGACCTGAGCGCCATACTGTACATAACCTTACCGATATTCTTGTGGCAGTGCTGAAGCGCGTCATCTCCGACCTTGGGACCTTGGATCTCTGTGATCCACACAGCACTGGCTGCTCTCCGTCTCTACCAGAACATCCAATACATACCTCTATTTTCTCCTGCATTCCCCTGCACACCACACACTACGCAGTCATGGCCCTCCAACAGCGCGAACCGAAGCTTGACCCGACCTACGACCATTACGATTTCCCACTCATCGCCGCAACCCCGAAGAACGGTCACTCGGGCTACACAACTGAGCAGCAAGATGCTCAAGTCAGCCAGCTGCGAATGATGCTGGAGTCGGAAGGCTTCAAGGAGAATCTCGACACCCTCACATTGGTACATCGCATCGCTGGCAAGAGACGAGACGAATACTGACCAGTACACCAGTTACGATTTCTCCGCGCCCGAAATTTTAACGTCGAACTCGCGAAAAAGATGTAGTTGAATTTGCTCGTCTACTCCAAATAACTATGCTAAACATGCCAGGTTCGTGGACTGCGAGAACTGGCGAAAAACATTTGGAGGAAAGGGCGTCAACGATTTGGTCCAGAACTTCGATTACCCCGAGAAGGCCCAAGTCTTCGAATACTACCCACAATATTACCACAAGACGGACAAGGATGGCCGACCTGTCTACATTGAGCACCTGGGCAAGATCGACCTCAACAAGCTCGCGAAAATCACCACCGACGACCGCATGTTGCAGAACTTGGTTGTGGAGTATGAGAAGTGCTCAGACCCCCGCCTTCCGGCATGCAGTAGGAAATCTGGAGTCCTGCTGGAAACGTGTTGCACTATCAGTAAGACATGTGATCCAGAACCAGCAAATCCAGCAACTTACAATTGTTTTTAGTGGACGCAAAGGGAGTTGGTCTCTCTTCGGTGTCTTCCGTTTACGGGTACCTTCAACGAGCCTCGGCCATATCACAAAACTATTACCCAGAAAGACTTGGAAAAATGTACATCATCAATGCACCATGGGGTTTCTCGGGCATCTTCAGTGTCATCAAAAAGTTTTTGGACCCAGTAACCCAGGCCAAGATCCATGTTCTAGGATCCGGGTACGAGAAAGAGTTGAAAGCGCAGATTCCAGTGGAGAATCTTCCCAAGCGATTTGGTGGAACATGTGTCTGTGATGGGGGCTGCGAACTCAGTGATCAAGGCCCGTGGCATGACCCTCAATTCGCGAAGCCAGCCAAGGCACCTCCGGCAGAGACCACGGCATGAAAACGAGTCGGATTGTTGGTTTTGACACACTCATAAAACTTGCACGGCACGGCATGGGAGAGGAGTAGATGAGGGGTTTGAACTCAATCTCAGTGGAGGCAACGGTGTGAGTAAACAGGCCGCCTAGGAGAAGGCTGTCGATCCTGCATCGATGATGATCAAGTTGTCCACAACGATGTGTTTGCAGCATAGGAGCATTGTCTAGGAGTGTTGTGGCGGTGTTTCTCGAACTAGGTGCCTGTGTGGATTCAGCGGCAGTAGCAGATTGTCTCATTGGATGGCACATCGATACAACCTTTTCCATTCCAAATACCACTTGTGACCGAAAACGGTGTTTGACTGCAAGAAAGCGCAGTATACTCACCTCTCGTACCTTATTTGCACCCAAATCGATGGACCGCCCACCACTTCCTATTCCCTGTCAACTTAAAAATAGAAATTGTATCGGTTTCCTCGCGGTGACCGTTCGCAGAGACATCTCGGACGCAACTAGATCGCTGATGGAGAGATATTTGCTTCATTCGGAGATGGGAATGTAGAGGAGGGCTACCTATCACAACGACTCATCATGCATCTGAAAGCTGCCACGAACCAACCTGGACTTAGGTGTGGTCAATCCAGTGCTGTTCATCCACGTCGCATGTGGCCCTATCCAAGCCGCCGTGTAATTCTATGAGAGGGGGGGGGGGGGCACCTTCACTTTTTGATCAACGTCCTTGGTGGATTTTTTTTGTGTGGGGGGGTATCAATGACGCTTCACTTGCAGAGTTTGTAGTACAGTGGCCTTTTTGTCTCCCTCAAGTCTGCATGGGACGGGCTTACTTTCTAAGGGATTCACGACTTAGAGGCGTTGCAACGTGGTCGACGGTCGACACTGAGTAGCTGACGGACAGCTGCGGACGAGGCCCAGTCGACCGTCAGAACCACTGGTGACTCGGAACGTGACTCAGAACGCCAGACAGCGCCGATGTTCTTATACTGCTGATTCAGAATGTGCTGGGTTGCGCCGGTGTTGGGTAAAACGCAGTGCCTCAGTGATTCGCGGGGATGAGTAACTTCTAGGCCCTACCTAGGCAGGCCGAGGAGAGATATCCACAGCAGTATCCTCCTCGACCTTTTTCGCTCTTCTCCTCCTCCTCCTCCTCTCAAACAAACCACTCCTTCTTAATCACCGTCCTCGGCGCCAACCCACTCGTACTCAAACTCGGCGGCAAATCCTCCTCCCTCGTGCCCCAGGAACTCTCATTAGCCCCCAGCGTCAACTCGAGCACACCCCCCTTCAAAAAGAAATCATGGCTCAACCAATTCCTCGTCCAAACCTGCCCATCCAACCTCGCACTCTGCACATAGATATTCTTGCCCTCTACGTCGAAATTCAGGTTCCTGATGGTGGCTTTCCGCCCCGTGACTCTGCTGGTGATGCTCACTTGTTTGAAAAAGGGCGGCGTGATGAAGTAGACGTTCTGTCCCGGGTTGGGGAAGATGCCCATCATGGTTAGTGCGGCGAACGAGCCCATGGCGCCGGAATCGTCGTTTCCTGGGATGCCGGCCGGCGCGGCGTAGAATTTGGCGGGGATGTATTGGTGAGCGCGGTAGGAACTGAGGCCCGGACGGCCGGCGTAGTGGTACTGGAAGACGGGGAGGAAGGCCTGTTCGTCACCTATGTAGGCTATGTTGGAGGTGTGGTAGTAGTCTAAACGGGCGGTGAAGCTTTTGGGACCGCCGAGGGTGGCGATGAGGCTTGCCATGTCGCCTGTGTGTCTTGTTAGCCAGCAGTCGAATTGGTGATAAGGAGGAAGGGATGGACGGACCGGGAACGTAAAAGGTGTACAGCCAGGGCGAGCCCTCGTAGGTCTCTGAGCCCGTGGGATTCAAGTAGCACCCCTCGTTTCTGTTTGCTGGAGAGCAAAAGGAGGGGTCTTGATAGCCCCAGCTGCCGTTGGAGTATTTGGGCTGCAAAAACCCAATGAAACCAGTCGACTCGTTCGCCAGGAAAGAAGTCTGATCCTCTTTGTAAAGTTTCTTCCAATTACTCGATCTGCCAATGTACTTTTCATAGTCGGCAGTTCGGCCCGTGAACTTAGCCATGGTGGCGATGTTGAAGTCGTTGTAGGCGTATTCCACCGTCCTCGATATACTTCTTGTAAAGGGCCCAGAACCGAGAGGATCAAAATCCTCCTCTGGTATGAAACCGAGTGCTTTCCAGCTGGTGAGACCGCCTCGGCCTTCCACTCCCCAGTTGAGAGGCTGGTCCTCGGCGTCCGATACTATGGCTTTGTACCCCGTCTCCCAATCCACATCATCGGCGATTCCCTTTAGCCACGAATCAACCAGTAAGGTATCGGCGTTCGACCCTCCCTGCGTAAATCCTTTACAAAGAGACATTCGACAGTCTGGCAGTTTCCCCTCGAATCGGTAAATGTCGATAAGGCTGCGTACCATCAACGTCTGAGATGGAGGATCAAGCAAGGTCAGAAGTTGGTGAATGCTGCGATAAGAATCCCAGATACAGTAGTACGAGTCATAGTAGGGTTCCTCGCTCCTCCAAAGAGGGTTCTCCCCTGTGTAGTCCTGGGGCGAGATCATTGTTCTATAAATGCCACTCCAGAAAGTTTTCAGCAAGTCATCGTCAACCCCACCCGAATCGATCTCCACCACACTAAGCTTCTCTTTCCACGCAGCCTCCGCAGTAGCCAAGGTCTTCTTGAAGTCGAAGTCCGGGATTTCCCTCTCTGCATTCCTGCACGCTCGAGAAGCACTGATGAAGCTCATACCCACGCGGACCGTGATATGGTTTCCAGGTGGTGCGTGGAATCGTGTGTAGGCACCACCGCGTAAGACCGGAGACTGGTTTCCATTGATACCATCCGGAACGATTATCACGGTTTTCGAGCTGTTCCCAGCTCTCGTGTTCTTCCAAACTCCAGTGTCTCGAATGGTTGATTTTTCCAGAAAGTCAATGCAGAAATGCGAGACATACTCTCCGATTCCGAACGAGGGATTGAAGGTCCCTTCGCCAGTCATTCTTCCAGTGGTGGGATCAACGTGAGCAGAGCCCTGCTTTCTAGAATCGGGAAGATCGGAGAGGTCGACGTGGATGAACGGGCTCAAGGGCCCGCTTAGAGGAGCTTGTGGGGCAGCCGGGAAGGTGAACTTATAGAGGGCCGTATGGTTCGACACCGTCATCTCCGCCTTGATTCCCGTGACGAGCTTGATGGAGAAATAGCCAGGTGTAGCTTTGACAGAGCCGTCCACGATCGCGGTTTGTCGATCGCCAATTTTGAGGCTGCATCTGTTGACGTCGTCATCGGGGCAGGTCGATTGTGCAAATATGGGGAAATTGCCCATGGATGGAGACTGGACATGAGAATTAGAATACGAGACGCTCTAAAGGTTCTTGGAACGTGGCTGTAGTCTCGAAAGATCCATTCATGCTCGTGGTATTGGACTGCACGTTTTCATGATCGCATGATGCACGCAGAATACACACACAACAAGCAGATCGTCTCCTCGTGAGTCGTGCTGGCATTTCAGAGAGCAAGGATAGTATTTCAATAATCATCATGTAGGAGATCAGTGTTGGTGTGTAAATAGAAGCAGCTTACTCCGCCAGTTCCTAACAACAATTAGCACCATCGCATGCAACTGATCCAGCAACCCGTACCTGAATCATGCATGTGCGAGAAACCAATAACACTACTGCCATCAGTTGAGAATCCACCCTGGTTTTCGTTGTTGACGTCGGCAACAGCTTTCACCATTCCGAATGGTAACGTCGCTCCGGCAAAAACATGTCCTGCCCACTCTTAGCGCCGTCTCGCTCGCCAACTACGGAAGCATACCACCGGCTGCAGTGCCAATGAGGGGATCAACATATCGGAATCCGCCAATAGTTTTATTCCGTGACGAGTGAGATGTTTCGTTCCAAGATACCTGGATCTGTGCGCGGACTATCGGAAGCCAATATATCAAGCACCAGGCCAACAGGAGAAGACGCGACATTTCTCTTAAGAGGACTCGAGGAATGACGAAACTCAGGATAAAGGGACAGACATCGTGAAGAGAAAGGAGAGGTCGTGGATGACTGGGGAGGACGGAACACCACTAAGGAAATTTAGTTTGAATGACAGGGTCTCATGATTGCCGTCATGGTGGACCAACAGTATATCACTTTCGGGAGAATGTAATGTAGTACAGAAGACTGGAGCGGACAAATAGAGAACGCAGTACATATTATGGCATTGTACGCAGAGTGACGGTGCTCAAACCATAGATTATGTCCGAGCCTTCGGTAGAGTGGACTGGCGAGAGGAGAACCCGTAAAGAGGGCCAAGCAAACGGCTCGGTAGCAAGGATAACATGGACGAAACATCGCGACTGAACAACTGTGACCGCGGAGCATGATTTTTGGATGAGTTCCTGGTGGCAGCACGCTGAGAGCTTGAGACTGTGATGCGGGAGTAAACAAGGAAGGGTGAGAATCGGTTGGAAATGCGTTGGTCAAAGCGTCAGGCCGGCGACGATGTCTGCCATGTAGAATCGAGACTGTCCGGAGAGTCCTTCGAGGCCGTTCACAGTCTCAAAACAAAGGAAGTATTGCTGCGCCTGCGGTAAACAGTTTCACGATTTAATTTGCTTTCATGCGCGGTTAAAGTGGTCTTACAGCTCGATATTCAGTGCGCAACACGCTTTGGCAATTGCAAATTTCCTAGTAATGATCCACAAAACACCTCAGCCCCCCCTCCCCCCCCCCCCCCGGGTATCTAATTCATAACGTCGTGGCCTGGCCAGACATGGAAAGGACATTAAAAATACATGAAGGGACTCCAGTCCAGCCAAAAGGATATGAAAAGGTCATAGATATAACATGATAGAATGCTGAGTACCAGATGAGCGCGGCGTAAACCCGCCGTACTTTCTTGAGAAAATCGAGGTAAGCTCTCGAGTGGCAGAGAAGATGGAGGGCAACATTGCCAGCACGCATGCAATGATATTGGGCATAGTTGTGGCTGCTGAAAGACGGACTTTGAGCCCACTTCTATTCAGAATGGTAGTCGTAAGCGCTTCTTCAGAGCAGCCATCTCTTTTGGTGCCATTCCTGGAACGTTATTGTTCTCGAGCTGGGTCAGAAAAGGTTGCTCTTGCTCCAACTGAAGAGCTTCCAGGAAGAGCAGTAGAGAGTTCTCAAAGTCGTGGAGAGGGTAGCGACCTTGGACCCTTCTGAGATGTCTCACTGGATCAATACCGTCTGTTGGTTTGAGCTGATCTTTGTTAGTCTTGATAATATGTTATCGGACCGAGACGCTTACCATTTTGAAGTATCCCATCTTGATCTCGCGCCATCCCTTGACTTCCCGCCTCGATCCGTCTTGGTCATATTGATCCATGTCGAAAAACATGTCGTTGACTGACTGCTCGTCTTGCCAAGAGGTGGAGATGTCCTCCTTCCATCCCCAGGAGAAGATCTCACGAAGCTTTTCTGCCAGACACTGACCGAAGAGCAGGCTTTGCTCAAGTGCTGCTTGAAGCATAAACTGGCCAGCCAAATGCATCCATTGCGGAGTGACTTCGCGTGCGCTCATGTCCATGTTGCTACGAGCTGCTGAGAGCCCAATGAACATAGGCACAAGGTCTGAGAGCGCGATCGAATCAGTGGCAGCACGGTATTGAGTAGCGGATGGGCGTTCTGAGGATTGGCGATGCTCAAAAGCGGATTCCTGAAAGGAGCTGTCGGACGAAGAATCCCAATATTCAGTGGCGCGACGTCGGTGTGTTCGGCGTAGTCCTTCGAGGTCAGCTGACGAAGGCGTGGTTGCCGTCTGGGTAGAGCGACGGCCAAAAAGAGTTGTGAACTTGACCAATCGCAGGCGAAGTTTGATAGCATCCGACACGGACTCGTGTGGATGATTGTTTTTGAATATGCGAAGAAAGGCTACGAGACAATGAGCGCTGGCTGTTGATGGTCGGCAACTACTCACAGTCGACCATCTCGAGGGGATGTTGGGATAGATTCTCGTCCACACCGTCCTCGTGCCTGAGGACTTGCTCTTCGAGCAGGGCCTTGGTGGCCATGAATAGCGTGTAGTCGAGGATCATGAGATCAGCCTCAACTCGGGTGTCGGACAGGGCGCGTTTCCCCGAGGGAGGCATCTTGGGACTGAAAAGAAGAAAGCAAACGAGAGTGGTTGTGTAGGGTACGGACAAGGCCAAAGAAGGACTGAGGTTAGCGACGCATAGATGCGATGCTCACAAAGACTCCCAGGGCGAAGCGCCTGGTAAAGCGATGGTGGGTGATGGGGAAGGAGAGTGGAATGGGGTTATCAACTTATCAGACGCCGGTCAAGGGCGAGCGCAACAGCGAGGGGAGATCCCATGTTAAGAGTCCCTCCCTCCCTCCCTCCCTCCCTGTAGGCGCAACAAGTGAACCATGATTTTCGACTATGGAGCGGATCGCGCTCCACGGCCTTGGGAAGCATCGGCGGTCTCTTGCTTAGGGAGCTTGCGTGTACTGTACTATACTATGTAACTATGTAGACTAGTCACAGCCCCTGAGTCAAGTGATGCGAGGAATTTGGCACCAATGACCAGCCGATGCTATCTGCAACTACCGAGAACCATTCACTGTGTAGTGTGGTGTATACTGTGTAGCACCGTCAGACATGGCCCGTTCTGTATGGGGGAGAGCCGTTCCAGGGACGTCTGTGGGGCACTGGGGCATCTGCGGGACGGGCTGCATCCTCGCTGGTCTTGGGTGGTGGGTGCCCAAAAGCAAGGGTACTGTCCTCTGGTCAGGGGGTCAGGGGAAACAGTGGCTAGGGCCTAGCTGGAGTAGTTGCCGGCACCTCTCTGCGTGTCTTCCTATGCTCCTTTCCGGCGCCTCCTGGGTCTTGACCATGTCCTACAACGCCCATTACGGTATTCCCATCTGCCACCCGTACCTGTATTTGCGCCAGTCGCGCGTCACAAGAAGTCGCTGTATCTATCCCAGCTGTCCATCACGTCGCCGCCAACTCGAGCTGAGACATTTTCAGAGTAGAAGCCTGTCACTGAGACTGTTTCACCCCATGGCAATTCCACCGCGGTCCATCACCTCTTCTTCACAATGAAACCTCGAAACTCGGGTTCCGACTTTGGCGAACAAGTCTCGACTCTTGTTCAGGTAAATTCCTTCACTGATGGAAGTGACCCTGGACGACGAGTCCGAGCACCCCCTATCGTCTGTCCAGCTCCAGTCTTCTGCTCGCTCCACACAACGGCATCAACACGCGACGCCGGGAGCAAAGCCAGAATCATCTGTTGCTCTTTTCAGTTAGACTCAATCACGTCTACTGCACGCTGAGCACCTTCATGCAGGTGAGAAATCTACTCACTACGCGCGACCGACGCATCCTTTGACACCATGTCGACTGGCGCAACTACTCAAGCCATTGTAAAGACGTGTCGAATATCCCATTGGTCTTCGTCCATTCTTACCAACAGAAAAACACAATCTGGTGGATAGTCTTCCGTACTCGCCCAAAGTAAACAGCTAAGCCACCCTGGTAAATAGTGAACATTCAGCATCCTCACCGTTCTCGAATACGAGGAAGACGACCGTTGGACCAGGTACCGTGGTGCCCCGTGACCCAGGCTGCACGTGAAGAATGGTTGTTTTATGTCAATCCTTTGACTGGGTGAACGGCTTCCGGCTTCTTGATTCTGCGTTCCCGCATCGTCGACACTGTCCAACCCTGCCAAAGACTAAAAGCGAGTGACGCGACGTGACATTGGCGATAGTCTAAGGATATTCGAAAACACCAAAAGTCGCCAACTCCGATAGTCAAACAGTCGTGCTGACGTATCCGAAAGGTTTCTGAGCAGGTGGATCCTGCTATTCCATCCCCGTGTCTTCCCAATCATAGTAGCTGCCAGGGGGAAAGAGTCAGGTGGCAGATGCTGTCGGCCTCAACACCTGGGCGATCTCGATTTACTCTGCACGGAATACGCAACAGCTGTTGGTTCGATTTCCTCTGCTGAATCTATCCTACCAAGTCTTGGCTATCCATCCATCAAGCACTCTCACTTTCGCAGTCACGGCAACAGTTGTTTCCCAGGAGGCTAAATCGTCGCGGTGGGATGATCCTTCCCTCACCGAAGCTCATCGAGACCAAGCAAAGAGAATTGGCGGGGAGCCTGGTCAAAGTAAAGTTGTAAGCCAACATCTGCCGTCAGCTCAACCCTGGAAGATGCATGTCTGTTTCGTGGCAGGACAGAGGCGTGGACTTGGCCTTGACACGCTCCAGCTTAAACGCTTTGAACATGCAAGAACCTCCACGCTCATCACCACATCCGCACTCTCACCAGCTCTTTCTCCCGTCACCATCTTGCTACTGCCCATCCAGTCATCACGCCTTTTCAAAATCTGCCCGAAAGAACCGCATCCCAGAATTCCCCCTCCGGATCTTTGGCATGACAAAAAAAAAAAACACGCAACAGCGAGTTCAGAGGTTGCGAAAGATGATCGAAATGAGAGCGTCCGTTCAAAACCACAAACCAGAATACAATCTTGTCTCCTTCTTTGCCCATCAAGGATTACAAGCCCGTCCATGAGTTGGAACGGGGAAGGACTGGTTCAGATTCGCGATTGGCATGGTGCAGGACATACTCCCTAGTTACGGGGGGGTTGGTTGTACTGAAGAGCGCTTCCCTCCAACGCCGTGAAAGGTAAACAGACGTGCAGGCTGCCAAGGTATCGCTTTGCTGACCCGTGCCTTTCTACGCAAAAGGATCTGGCCAAGCGAGGCAGCATCACATCAACGAAGAAGAAAAATGCGCAGAAGAACGTGCTGCTCTCGAGGATTTGTACATGTATATCCACTCTCAGGTCTTTGCCTGGTGCTAAAGCCTTCTCACTCCGAGACGCCATACCAATGTTATCATCTGCCGCTCCCGTTCCGCAAACATGTCCCCTCGGCCCTTGGCTTGTCTACTTGTAGAAATCAAACTTATCCGCTTCACTTGCACCCTTGACCTGGCTCGTGTACGCCTCCTCCAGATCCGCTTGGATGATGTTGTATCTATTCTTCCTCACGGCCCTAAGTCCAGCCTCTTGCATAATCGCCGCGATGACCGCTCCACTCAGCGGATCGTTTCGAACAATCAGACTGTCCAAATCAACTTCCGGAGACAAACTCATCTTGGACGCGATGGTGGAGAAGATGAGACGACGCTCACGGCGGTCGCGCAAATTGGGGAATTCGATTTTCCTATCCAGACGACCTGGACGGAGGAGAGCAGGATCGAGAGTATCGGCACGGTTGGTAGCCATGATGACTTTGACATTGGAGGTCTGATCGAAGCCATCCATTTGGTTTAGCAATTCGAGGAGAATACGTTGGACTTCTCGATCGGCGCCGGTTTGCGCGTCGAAACGCTTCGTCGCAATGGCGTCGATTTCGTCGATGAAGATGATGGAAGGGCTGTTCTCGCGCGCCATGCGGAAGACGTCGCGGACCATGCGTGGACCTTCACCAAGATATTTCTGGACGAATTCCGACCCCACGACTCGAATGAATGATGCCGTGGTGCTGTTCGCCACGGCCTTGACGAGCATGGTCTTTCCGGTACCTGGAGGACCGTAGAGTAACACACCACGAGGAGGATCAATACCAATCTGCCTGTAGAGATCGAAGTGTGTGAGAGGAAGCTCAACTGCCTCGCGGATTTCCTGCTTCTGCATGTCTAGACCACCGACGTCTGCGTATGTAACATCTGGCTTCTCATCGGCGCCAAGCATGGCAATAGAGCTGTCAGCCTCCGGTGGCAAGATATCAACGAGCGCATTCGAATGACGGTGGAGAGCGACGGAAGAGGAAGGTTTGAGAAGTTCGCGGTCAAGGGTTGATAGGATGCGGACGACGTAGTTGGATCCGGTGGATGATTGTACAATGCCGGTGCTGTTTAGGAGACGTTAGTACAGTATCTATCGCTGCCAGACGCCGTGTCTTACTTCTGATCGATGGCCTCCATGAATTGTCCTATCACCAAAGGAACACTCTGAATTCGCTTGATCTCTTCCTGGGCACGTACAAGTTCGCGCTTTAGATTCCTAACGTCCTCATTAGTTGACTGCTTTGTTGTGGGTTATGGCCATTTCAGATTCCGTACCTCTGCTCATCCTTGATGTACTCCTCTTGCAGCTGGATGTATTCTAGCTGTCTCTGGAGCTTCTTGAATGTGGAGTAGTCATCGGATCCCTCAGCTGCAAAGCCCTCCAACGATTCGACGTTCAGTATCGATGATGCGAACTGCTTCTTGTGAGGCGGAGTCGTGTTCAGCGGGTTTTCCACCATAACGTCAGCCATATTTCCAGAAATTGTGATGATTTTGGTATGTAGAAGGGAGTGGTTGCGCAAGAGGTGTCGTTGTCGGGCTGGGGTTGATGGTGTTGTTTGGTGGTCTTGAACTGAGCGCAGTAGATGCTAAGGTACAATGCCGGCCTGTGTAGCAGTCACGTGTCTTACCCGATCTGGAAAATAACTCAATTACCTTGAATGATACTATCAATCAGGTATTAGACTTTTGTTATTGCATACACGAGTTCAGCTTCGCATTTCCGGGGTGTGGGGCCGGGCTCAATACGGATCGCTGACAGCCGTGATGTGAAGGCTGAAAACGAGCCTCGAACGACTCGGAGGAAGTTGAAGGCTTTGCAGACCCGACTTGTTTTCATTAACGAGAAAAAGACACTTGAAAGCCGTATTTGAAGAGGTCCAAAACTACGTCGGACTTTTCGTTTTCTCAAGTGATTCGGCCGAATTCTTCTATTTTCTCATGGGCTAGTATTTCCTAGTTAAAAATGTCAAGGCTGATATTATGTTAGCCTGTCTAGCTATTCAAAAGACCGAGCAGCTAACCAGCGCGCTCGTACTTATCGATATTAACATGTTCTAGCAGACTTAAGAAGTGACTGGTACATGTCAAAGCCCATATGTTGCAAGCTGATTTACAAGCCCAAACGAATAATCATCGAGTCTGTTATTTGAATTTTTCCAAAGGTCAAGCCTAATCAAATGGATGAACCGACTATACAGCAACGACGGAAAGAAAATGAACGTACCCAACAACGTGGTACTGCCTTGCATACAGGAGCTAGGTTTATCTACCGATAAGCTAGAGATTCTCACACCCTTTTAAGGAAGCCAATCGTTTAAAGAAAAAGTCGACTGTAAAAACAGCGCTCTCGATGTCATATCTACTCTCAAATCGTGAACAGCTCAAACAGAACTCCGTAGGAAAAATGATAACTTCGCTAAGGATAAAAAGACTAGTGATGAACCAACTATTTTCTAGTTGCAAAGGATCCAGTCGAGCAGCAAGGGGCCTTATCATGAAGGTTAGCAAGGCTACAGGGGAATGCAAATGCGTGAGGCGAGACATACTCGAACCCTCAACCTTTGGTGATCAACTATGGATGTACCGAAAACCAACGCGCTACCATTGCGCCAACCACCCTGATTCGAGCGCCTGTCGTGGATGATTCTGTATATGGAGAGTGAGTCAATTTGAGATCATCGAGGCCGCTCACGGATGTCTATCGGAGAGCACGGTGTGCACCGAGCATCACCACGAGAGCTTGCCGAGTGTTCACAGAGAGTAGGGTACCGTCTGCAGGAATGGCCTTCTGAGAGGCATGGATGAAGGATGTTACCAATCCTTTTGAGCGCTTTGTAGAACTAGACCGGGTTTCATCGATGCGCCCTAGAAGAAATTGGATGTGTATGGAATGATAGATAGGAAGATATTTGAGCTGAGGACCTCCATTTCTCCCTCGCCGAGAAGTCCGCGGAAGGTCGCTGGTTGGGAGCCATCATTTCAAAGATCGTAGATGTAGTGATGACTTGTGGAATTTTTTTGCGATTCGAAAAGAATGACGGCATGGCAGATTAAGAGTATCAGTGGCATCCAAGCTCTTTCATAACTACCAGAATCCTGCCGCTCGTTGTGGCATACCAGTGCTTCGTTTCAAGGTGGAAGAATTGTTAGTTCCAAGAGAAATGCGCACATTTACATAGTACGTGCACAGCGGGTCGGCATGACCTGCTATTTATTAACGCTTCCCCGATGGGTATAAACCATCTCCTGGATATTACGCAAGGCTCGGTGGACAAGCCCCTAGCTCTTGGGAGAGTTCTCCGGTCGCACACCACTTCGCACCACCAGAGGCTTCTCTGTGGGAGGGACGAAGCAGCTTAGGATAGGTACATGCAGCAGTGACTATTTGTGGCCTAGTTTTGGAGTGAACAGCATGTGTTTTTGATATCGATTTCGCGCGATCCCAATCTCGATGCTTGCATGGCGGATGCAGGCATCCTTCGATCATGTTCCTGCCCCTGGTACCAGCAAATTGTTCAGCAGCACAGGGGACAAGATATCCCACGTTGACGGAACAATCTGTCTACTATGTATGGTTGCCAGCGTGCGAGGACGGTGGGGGTGATGCTTTCCAGGGTCCTTTTGACGCGAGGATCTAAATTGCACGTGGAATTTAGCTCCCTTTCCAAAGTTACTTGATCTGGTAGGCGCGGAAAGGGAGGGTCGAACGCCTCCAATGATGCGCTGCAGCCAGATAGAAAGACGCTTGGCTCTGGCACAAGGCAATTGGACTTGGACACGGCTCGCAACCAAGACTCTCGCGGCATCTCCGTCAGTCTGTGTCGCAGCAGCCCGCAATTGATTGGCCTGTTGCGTACTCCTGCTCGCTAGGCGATTTCATCCTTGGAGCGGGAAAAGCCTGGGAAAGAAGGGTCTTTACATCTAGGCCTCCTCCGCCATCCCAAGCTCAACACTCCAAAGGACCGCCTTTGAAGAAGCACACCTTTCTCTTCCTAGACTGTCCACTTGCCTTCAGTTCGTACGCTCACTTGCTTCACAACTTGAACCTTGACACCTTCAAACTCTTTTCTCCACCACCATCAGTGCATCTTCGAGAGCGCCGTGTACATCCAGGTTAGTATTGACCATTCCATCTCAGTTTCGCGAGTGTCGCATGGCGGACGGCTAGGAGAGGCGATCGTTCGAGATGACCCGAAATTTCCTTTGTCTGGCCTCGTCATGGTCTTTCCTTGTCCTTATGGACGTGGCCAGACTGTCACGAGCGGCTCAGCCGCCAGGAATTGGTAGAAACAGAAGTCAACACTTTCCTTTTCAAGCCACATTCCCCAAACCTCTACAAAACCGGGCACCGCTCCTTTCACCTCCCAGTCCTAATACTTATTTCCAGGACACCATTTGCCATCCCTAGGCTCGTCACCGTCGACACATCAATCCCAAACTTCAACCTCAAACACCCGCGCCCAACACCGATCTAACATAAAACCACGTTCGTTCGCGCAACCAAGACCTCCTTTCTAAACCGCAATCTCTCAACCCAAAATCTCACAGGCCCACACATCCCGAAGACATCTTCACACCATGGGTTATTCAGCAATCCCTACTTTCATCATCGCTCTCTTGCTTGCTGGCTGCACTATCGGCGCCGGTTATTACTCGGACCTCTCACCACCTGGCTGGGAAGAGGAGGCCTTCATTCGAACAAAGACTGGTGTCCTCTTCTTCGTCACCATGCTCCTACCAGCCATTGCCACGTTCCGAGAGGCAAGACTCGGCCGCAAGACATATTGGACCTGAACGATGATTTCGCAAAACGCAAGTCGGGGACGACCACAACAACAAACCACACACTATAGACTGTTGCTTGCGTGGGGAAGCGAGATCGGGAGTTCGTTTGTCGTGATAGAGGATAAGGATTACAACGTTCATGGCATGTCTTACAAATGGGGAATTGATCGATCAGTTACAGCAGGGATTTCGTCGTGCCTGCAAGCTGGAGTTTGGAACACGCTTTTTAGAGAATTGAACTGCTCGCATCTGGACTCTTGACAAGGTCAGCTTGACGTGCGGATATGCTGTGCATACGTACCACTTGCTCCACTACTCCTGTTGAAAGCTGGGTGTTGAATTCGGCATTCCAGATATCTTACTCGATATCCCACAATGATCATTATGGTGTCTACCATAGCCATGATTGCCGAGAAGTCCTTATGAAATTGTCATTACATTCATGCTTATGGTAGACTCGTTCGGGTGGGCTCAGTATCTACTTGCATACCGCGTCGCATCGCGTCGCATCGACTTGGTGATTATTGCCCTCCAGACGAATCCGCTCGCGGCCTTCTCACCTTTGCAAGTGTTCTCGAAATCCTGGATCCATATCGCTTCACGATCCGCTGGCATGTCACATGCACGTGTTTCAGCAGAAACGGAATTGGACGTTCTCCATAGAAAGAGGACCGATAGGGAAACACTCGACCGTGAATCGCAACGGAGCATGCAAGGCTGGCACTGATGGGAAGGGTCGTCGATCGGGATCTTGGCGAACAGTATCTCTGCGCTGTCCACAGAAAAGTGAACATGGGATTGTTGAAATGCAGAAGTTCAGGACGAAGTGGGAAAGAGAATGAAGTGCGTACGGAGCTGGGAGCCCTCTACAATAACTCCGAGGCTTCCGTCGTTAGTGGCCCTAAGTAGCCAGCCATTTACATACAGCCGTTGTTAGCTCTCCAGCCATCTTGCATCGTCATCACCTTAGCCTTTAACTAGAGACGCGTTCAAGGTCTTCTTCTCAGGAAAGCCCAACTTTGTCTCTCATTTCCACTCCACTGTCGCTCGCTCCAGTCTCGCCTACAACGCAACCATCAATCGGTTCGTCAATTCGAATCTTCGGCGCGCGCAACCGCTGCTCCGCTCGACGCGCTCTGCCCGAACTCGTGCATCGCCAGATTTGTCGCAACCTGCTCTTCGCCCTCCATACTGCATGCGACAATCGTCGCGACTGGGAAAGAAGCGAACCTCCGCATCGCAGAAGAAAGAGCAGGAAAACAGGTCGAGTGAAGGTGGTACGGCACAACAAGACCGTTGTTTGCGACAAGGAGAACAACTCGCATCAGTCTGACGGGACCCTTGTGCGTCATTCGAAATACTCCAATTCTGGAGTGAAAAGGGGATTCAATCTTCGTAATGGCTCGATCATCATATACATCCGCGCGAGTAGTACGGCAGCGATACTTCTGGCCGCAGGGACAACTCAATATCTGGAACTTCGTCATGCTTGCTGCTGGCGGAACAATACTGGGAGTCTTTGCTGCGTTTCTCCAGATACAACAGCAGATGCGGCTGGGGGTACCATGGTAGGTTCTGCATGGAACAAAATCCGAAGGAATGGATAGCTGATTCCTGATATCTAGGATATTTCCCTTTGGCATCACAGTTGGCGCATTGACCCTGTTTTTCATCATCATTGAGTTTGTCCTGGTCGCTCAGAGCCGATTATTACCTGGCGTGATGATGCTGGGGGCATTTATATTGCACGTTCTCTTTCTAACGGGACTTATCGAGACGGCTATTCAACTGTTCGGTGCAGGCAATGTTAGTTCGAACTGTCAGCGCTATGTCAACAACAACGAGATCTATGGCGTGAGTGCTAGTACGCTTGCTTGGCTGGAGCAAAACAGTATATGTGAGTTCACAGAATAGTTAGGAAGAAGAGACAGGCTGACATGCTCAGGCTCAAGTTGGTATGCTGCTTTCAGTTTCTGGATCGTGGGCACTATTTTCTTCATCTGGATGATGATCATGTCCTCGCAAGTGGGTAGGGGCTTATACGACGTTCAAGTTCTGCGCTAGAGTGTCGTTGCATCGTTACTGTTATACATTTGGTCGTAAATTTGGCGAGAGAATAGCCTGTTTGGTTTCCTCTGCGGGCATCGCTACGCGGGTACAAATACTGGTAAATGGATGAGTAGCGCTGGTGCGATAAAAGGGATTTGTTGTTCTCTTGGAGATGGCGTTCCTGCAGGCTTTTGGGTTGAAGTTTATGATGTTCTAGCTGACTACCTTATGTTTTATACCACGAGGAGGAATGTAGCTAGAGCGGCCATCGGAATTTTGATATCTTAATCAAAGGAACATTGTCAGAACGTGGAAGTATCCGTGAATGGCTACCCCATCCATCTCCATTTCGAAGTCGATATTTTCCAATTTGAGAGTTTCAAACCTGATGGTTTTCGGCTGCCTCGACGAACATGGCTTCGACAGCTGCGAAATGGAGGGACTAATCGATTTAGCCGGCCATGTCGGATGAAATATAAACTATGAACCTTACAGTGTCGAGATAGCCAACTTCATTGTTACAACCAAATCGACTAAGAAAACCAACAACAAATCCAGAGAGGGAAACACCATCTCCATCTCCTAAAAGCAGTTTCCAATATCTCCGCCCCATCTGGTTAAAGATCTTGATTCAGGATTCTTCCTTGCACAACTTGCACAAGCCTTGCCGGACGTGTGACGCAGCAACGAATCGGTTGTCCTAGGCGCCAAAAAGCAAGCCCCGTCTTTGTTAAGGCTGCGTACGGGCCTGCAGTGGACGAGTGGGAGGCTAGGTACACTGACCACGGACAGGTTGGACCGTTGGCGCTTTACGAGAGTTTTTGAAATTTGACAATTCAATATCTTGCACTCCTCGATATTTGCGTGGCTCGATATTTCTGTTCGTTCGCTTCGTCCAAGGACTGGAGACCGTTCATCGGCAGGGCCATTCACCTGAAGCACCCCTGGATGTCGAAAAAACCACTACCTACATAGTACCGTTTTAAGTATTTACCAGGATCCGTCGCCTACTGTCCACCAACCGCTCTCCTCTCCACCAATCTCTTCCACTGGCAGACAAACCGTCGAAGTCGAAGATTTCTTCGATCTCGCAGAAGAAGAGCTCCCTTGCACATCCGACATTCAGCTCATTATGGCTTCAACCGAAGTTCAACCTGCAGATGTGGCTGACAAGGTCTTACGGAGAGCTCAGGTCTCGAAGGTGATTGATACTCACTCCTTCACGACGGCTTTCAGACTACTGACCTGCTTTTCATAGATGACGAGAGCACTCCAGAACCGACTTGCTCTGGCAAATGTCAAGGTCAAGCATGGCTGGGAAAACCTAAACATCGACACCATTGAACCTCAGATCGAGCTGGAGCTGAAGCGAAAACGTCCTGGCTCGAGCCGTGGAGCAAGATCGGACACCTCATCCAGCATATCTGACCGCTTCATGCCCAATGGCACTCTTGACTCCTCTCCTCTGGCACCACCCATGTTCTCCGACGACCCTCCTCACTCCGGCAGCAGCTACGGAATGAGGAAGCGACTCAGATCCTCGCAGAATTCATACAATCTGGCATACCCAGGATCGTCTTCGCATGCGAGGCAGAAGGTCCGGGGCTCACGCAATAGCAGCTCTTCGTGGAAGAGCAACTATCGATTGCCCGAATCCAGTCCGGCCTATCACACTCGACACGCTCATTTCGCGGCCTCATACCACTCTCCAGAATTGTCCTTTGTCTCCGAAGGCACAACGGTGGCTGATAGATCCCCGTCACTACACTCGGAAGAAGACGATGACGATTTGCCAACGCTATCCTTCCAGCAGAACACCCGCAACATCCACTCTTCACCACCACGCATTCCTCGTACCCCCTCCCCTGACATTGCTCGCTCCGCACGCCTACGCAGCAAACCGTTTCCCAACGGCAATGCTAACCACGACGGAGACGATACAGGTGCCGGTTTACTTCTATTTCTCGCCGCCTCGCCTTCCCCCGCTGTACCAAACGTGAAGCGAACCCCACGAACAATTAAGCCTCCTTCGACCCCACCACCCAAGTCTACACCTCTCCCATCTTCGATGATGACTACACCAGGCGGTGCCAATGGCAACTATATGGGATTCGGAGCAAGCACGCCGGGCATGGGCTTTAGCTTTGCCGACTATCTCAATGTCACACCGAGTCCAGCACAGGCTGTATGGCGGACGCCAGTTGCGATAAAGTCACCCTTGGCTGGTAGAGACACGCGACGACGGCTGAACTTTGACGGTCTACATCCTCCCACCGGAGAAAGCCCCAGCATCGGTGTGGACAGCAAGTTGACCGGCCTCGGCATGGAGCTCGGTGGCGAACTTGTTTCTTCACAATGATGACGATGATAAAGGCGGATGAAATAGATGACATTCACGATGGATGAGCTTTGAGTAGACAGTGATGGTACCATTATGGTGAACGTTTACGCGATTGGAGACGGTTGTTCTTTTATAGGCTAGGAGAGCCTTTACTCCACTTTTCCTCTGTTCGACACGAAGGCAGGGAAACATTTTTCGAGCGTTGCATGGTGGCTCTTCTATTTTAGCACCGCGCATGATCTGGGTCGGACTCTTGTGTCTACGGACGTGGTTTTAATGATGCCTACCCCTTTTCTCCCCGATAGGACGAGCTGAAGGTAGCGTCTTTACAGCTCTGCTTTAGCGCTTGCTCTGTTCACCTTTTTGCAAGTACTCGTCTTTTCGGATCGAGCATGACATTTCTTGGTGTTTGGTGGAGTACCGTATGGAATCGCGTATCTGCGCGAGAACGAGATCAGCTCAGAGTGAATCATGGTGACTAGCTGTATATACGATGCGCTCCCGAGCTATATGCGGTTACACGACATATCTAATCTATCATGAGCGACATTTGAGTTCTAGCAGCGTGACTAATGGTGGGACCGCGATTCACTGACGCGTTCGATGTGAACAGGGAAATGTTAGGATCAGTAGTGGCGCGATTTGGATCTTCCGAATTAGATGCAGTCGCGCTGGCAGCGGCGTTGCCGAAAGCTGAGAGGGGCGAAGCGAGAGACACACGGGCAACTTTTTTTTGTTGGTGCGGCATTGTCTCTCAATATTCTTCTGCTCTGCTACGAGGGCGTACTTTCGAGAAATATGTCACGATTCCGAGCCTCTTTGAGAAACGAGAGCCTTTTGGCAACGCAAAGCATCGTTTGAAGAAAGCGATGGTGCGAGGCTGGCTGCCTGGTAAGACGCGTTTTGCAGGGCGGGGAGACGCGTACCCCTGCCGCGTGACTGTTTGGCGTTTGGGTGCCCGGACATCTTGTCTTGATTGGTTCTGGTTTCAGGTCACCACCTGCATTTTCTTTGGTCGGTCGTCGCGGTGATGTGCAACCCATGGCCTCCACCGTAATCCGGTTTCGATCAAGTTATGTTTTCATGTTTTATTCTGTACCAGAGTGCTGCGCTGTCGCCGGATCCTGGGGATACGAGATGTTGGACTGTGAAGGGGGCTGGTTTCTGTCTTTTGTCTCGGTGGTATTGTGGGGAGAATGGGAGGCACTGAGGAGAACAGAGGCTGAGATCTTCTTGAGTCATGCTCAGTCTTCCTCTCGAAGACTTGGCTTTTCCTTCAAGGCTTTCAAAAAATGCATTTGGGCCCGGTCGTCGTTTTTTCGCTGCTCTGCCGCCGGTGCTGTTGGGATTCGCCTACATGGTAGGGACTTGCCCGGACCCAACGAGCTGTTTTCACCGATCCGATATCTGGGAAACCTTGCTCGAGAATTTCTTTCCTCTCCACTTCGGCTCGGTGCTTCCACGGCGGGGTGGAACAGAGAGGCAGAGATCTTCACGAATTTGCGTCGATTCATGAGCTAGATTTCCATCCTACCTTCCTACTACTGCCTGATCTTTTGACACGGGCACCGCGATTGCTTGTCCGGTGTCTGCTGCTAGACTTGGAATTCTCCAGCCTGCTATTCGAGCCATATCTTCCCTTGATCAAATGCGCATTAGGAGAATTTCGCCAAAGGGCAACCTCGAAAGGCCTCTTCAGAGTCTGAGGTCAGAGTCAAGATCGCTGTGGACGGCTGGTCCGGATGGAAACTCCGTCCATATCACCGACCAAAGACCGAGCACGTGCTTGCTCCTGCCAAGAGATTCCGTCTGCCTCTGCTCTCCTTTCTGTCTCACCTCTACCTCCTACTACTACTCCACAGCAGCGCACCTTGCATCAACCTCAACTTCTTTGAATCTTTGTTCGATGAATCCCGTCAAACCTTGTCCCTGCGAATCATAAGATCTTCAAGTATGACTCGTAGCACGCCTGATGTTCTACGCACCTTCCACATGTGTCCAAGAGATCCGTAGGGCGCTCCCTGTCATCTATATTAATTAGGTTCGAGTTGACGATAGCTCCACATTGGTTGATCTTGCACCCTCGTCCATAGTACATTTTGACACACAATATGCGAACGCCCCTATGTCATGTCTTCGGTCGCTGAATGTTTCCATTCTTGCCAATCTTATCTTCGCACGACCTCGTCTGCACATCCTGTACGTTGACGTGCGCCTCACACGGACGACGACAACCCTTCTCATATGGAAGAAATAGATGGCCACCGAGTCGACCGGCTGAGACGCCTTGTTATCATGTCTGGGATGCCTCAGTGTTTCCTTCCTTTCCGCAACATACTTTCTCTTTCTACATGATTATAAGCGAGCAAGTTCTTCTCTCGCATTATTCACTAATTTTCGACGGAACCGAAGGCGCGAGGATATTGCAGGAGCACATGCTATATAAGCTTCAAGCGATTTATGCCACCGACCAATCCCCTTGGCCTCCTCATAGTTCAAAAGGATCAAATCTACTGCGGAGCCCCGGTGGGTGCCAGACAAGGCAATACGTTCATTGACCTGAGGCTGCCGAACGACTTGGCTTGCTGTGCCTGAGGGATCTGTCTTGTCTCCACTATTGCCAGCCGCAAACCCTGGGCGACAATCAACAGCATCATACCATTCGCAGCTACATAATAATATCCCTTGCCCCAGATTCCTATGCGATACTCAGGACCTAGCTCTGTAGCTTCCACTCGTCCAAACCGCGCTAAATCGAGAAAGTGTGGGGTCTTCTAAACTGCACGCGACAGTCGGCAACTTCACACCCCAAATCGACTTGACCATCTAGTGGAGGACATGAAGTACGACGAAAAATTCCACGACTATTGATAAAGGGTTACGGTTGATCCTTCAATCGTCAACATGCGGACACCAGCATTACTCGCCGCCATCCTGGCCACGTGTCGTGGCGGAGGCGTGCTGGGTTCGGGCGAAACATTTGGCGCTGAGACGATGGCTGCCATCAAACCTGTTCCGGATGCCTACGATGTGACCAGTGTTGTAAGGACGAACGGGACGGTGATAAGGGATTCCGAATGCAAAAACTGCCCTTACGAGAACTGTATAAACTTTGGATGGATACCGGCTGGGCTCACAGCGCCTTTCCAATGCTTTACACAGGGCGAAAGTATTGGCAATACAAAGTACGTGACTTGTTGTCCTACCAAACAAAGTGCATTGTACTCAGCAGCAGCATCTAGAATATGGTTACGATATGCCTTCGGCACTCGACAAGATGAATTTTGCTATGTTAGCACATTCGACATGGAGCCTGCAAAAGGAGATTGTAAGTCTTCAACTAGACGGGTATTCTAAAGAAGCTGAGATCGTTTAGTCACAGTCGACCTACCTTATTGTGGTACTAAATCAGAGATCTCTTTTTACCTTCCAACCCAGCAAGTGAAGACTCTTCTTTACACGGAGTGCAGTTTGTGCCCGTGGCGAGACTGCGAAGGCTTAAAGTTCTACCAGGAAGGAGCTCTTTTGGATGTCAATTGCCAGATCGATGATGGATGGAACCAGCTTGGACCTTTGCATCCTGAAGGAACACGGTATGATGTCTATGGCACATTGCAAGCACCGTCCTCACTAACAGCGTATAGGAAGTACTACAGAACATTGGACAATTGCTATGTTTCTGTCAATACCGTCGAAGACCTTGCACAGAAGACGCTATCAACCACTCAAACCACAATGCGGTCTGGGAAACTTATGCAAGAGCCACTGCCCTATTGTGGACCTGTGCCTCACCTAAGAGCAGCGAATCGTCCAGGACTCACCGAAGATAGCCCACCACTTCCTCCAGCGAAGCCAGCGATGCCTTCTCCGGTTGCTGTTCCCATTCCACCACCTGCTCAGGACTCTCAGTCGCTTCCCAAACCGGCTGTTCAGAAACCTCAAACTCCACCTAAGCCAGCTCTACAGAAGCCGCAAATTTCGCCGAAGCCAAGTTTACCCTGGTGGAACCCTTTAAATATGCTCCCAGTACCACCCCGTAGCACAACGGCAACTGGCCGAGAGGAGAGAGACAAGGAAGAGAAGGATGAAGACGAGGAGTTGCGAACACAAATGACAGGAAAGACTATCAGCATCGTTCGAGGACCTTCAGCGCCGTGCAGGACTTGTCCTAGTGCGTGGTGCACACCCACCGAACGGTTGAGTCTGCAGCAGAAAACCGAAGTGCACTGCTCCACGGCTCCAGGCTCGAAAACCCAATACTTGAGAACCGCGAACTCGTGTTATGTTAATGTAGGGGACACAGATCTTTCGGTGGATGACGGTACGTTGCTCGTCGATTGCCCAAGAAGATTCATTGAGCTGACATGTCTTAGCCGCGAGGTTACCGAAATGCTCGTAGCAAGATACATTGATGGTAATCGTTTTCTAATTTGAAATTTCTTCATGCGGCGTACCGCCCCTTGGCGTAGCTGATATTGATATGAGGGAATGGCATCAAGCCTTGCTGCATTGCTTGCGAGGCATCATAGTACTGCATAGATGGGTGGATTTGTGGTTTGTGCATAGGGCAGGTTCATCTGTGAATACGGGTGAGATTGACTTGTAGTATGCTTGCTACACTGGTCCTCATGGGTTTTGCTAAATAGCAGATGGTTCATGGTTATGTCAAGGTCGGAACAAAACATGGTTGCCTTTTTCCCTTGACGGTCTCGAACATCTGTCCAGGCTACAACAAGGACGAAGGAGAGCTGAAGGGTTCAGAGGTCGTGTGTCCCTGATTTGTCTGTTGTCATACCAGCAAATGAATAATGCAACCATATGTTGTTGGTCAACCGGATCGGAGGCCGCCATGGCTGCACAGGAAGCCGTTATTTTGAAAGAGTTGTCCGTGGTTCATGGCAAAAGCGTGTGGGCCAGGCATCGACCAATATTTTGAATGATCTCTCTGATCATTGTACAGGTCTTGCGTCAACCTCACTTGGCTGTGTTGACCGACAGAGGAGATCCAGATCAACGTAAGAGAAAAACGATTCTGATGTTATGACACCTTCACATCCGCTGAATTTTAACACTCAGCTCACACGCTGGGAGGGTGATATTTATCCTCTTGAAAGCTTCCTTCTGTCTCATTCAGCTTCATCATCTCCTTTTGTCTCAGTATCTTCGATAATGATTCTTAATATCATGGCCAAATCGAGGGGCTCTCAAATAAGGCAGACAGCCGAGAAGTCAATATCAGTCGCGTCGCAGGTGACTGAGCTCCTCCATCGTGCACTGCTGGGTGACACCGAAATGTCTACAAAACCACCACCACCAGTCATTCACCACACAACACCAACCTTCACATACCCAGACATGGAGCCTAACACCATGGCAACCAGCAAGGCCATATCAGCAGAGTCGCGTCCGTCACTACCAAAGCTGTGCATCAATGATGTCGAAGTCAACCTCGTCACTTACGATGACCAGATCATCCGCAGAACCACTGCCGTCATCGACAGCTACCCGGAAAAGACAGCGACATCCAGCATGCCAGAGCCGATGGTACCCATCACCATGGCAATACCTACCACTCCTTCAGAATTCACAGAGGCCATATTTGGACCATTACCCGTGGTTGCGCCTCTCTTCTTTACACCGCCTCGTTCTCCCGCACTCACGCCTCTTTCATTGCCTAGCATTACATCTTCGTCTATTACGCCCATCGCAGCTTCTGTCAGTAGCGCGCCAATCGACGCTAGAGGGTTCATTCAGCCCATCTTCGGGACCGAGTTGAGTGAACAAGGGTTTGGGATATTCTACACGCCTTGGACTGTTCCTTGCAAGAGAGAGGGTAGTCCATTGCAGAAAGGAGACGGCAAGGCCCAGGAAACATTGTAAGTCTCGACTTCAAAATGCTTGCAAAGGGCTGCCAGATACTTGGCATGTCTGCGTTGAGATTGATAGGATGTGCTGATGTGAGAATCTAGTCAACCACCGCAAACCAGCGCGGATTCTATCGCGGACATCATCGAGGCCCAGTATGCCGCTGTTACTCCACCTGCCAGTCCCATTCTCTCCAAGGTCAGCCCATTGAGGTTTTCAAGTGCCACTCTTGCGACAGAGGGCCCTGAGAATAAGTAAGTCGAGTATCAAAGTGCCATTCTGACGAAGCCGTCCAGCAGTCCCCAGAAGCACAGTGCTGAAAGACACCACAAAATCATTGATATGGATCGCAAATATGGAAAATTGTACTGACTAGCATAGCGAAACGTCCATTTTCACAAGTCCAGACCCAAGTCTCTCCACGACCAACACAAAATACCATGAGTACGACTTCCGCTCCCTCAAGATAAAGTTGGGCACTCACTACATGGGCAACGACAAAACCTGGGTCCTCGACCACGCCCCACATCTCCTTGCCCGAACAGTCGAAAACAGCATAGCCCTCCTGCACCCAGGTCGCTATACCAAATTCAAAGCTCCTCGTGCCAAAAAGAACTTGTCCCCTCCCTCTCCCAAGCAGAAACCAAAGTACATCCCGGCTCTCGACATCAGAGCTAAGCGCGGCACTCCCATCCTCGCACTGGTCCGTTCCCTCACCACCGCACCCGACTCCGCGTTCGACGCCGTCACCGGCTTGTTGAGAAGAGAGTGGCTCGGTGAAGCGAGACCACAACTCTTTTTCCCTGACGGAGAATTGCAGGATTATGTTCAGATCAAGAATCTTCCAGCTGGCTTCGACTATCCCTTCTTCAGGTGGCTGAGGGGCGATCAGAGTGTCGAGAATTATTTCGACAAGGAGGAAGTTCAGAGCATCGTTTGCAAGTGCCTTGCCGAGGTCGCTCGTGAGGAGAGGGTTTTCGCGAGTCATGGTGTTCGACGCTGAGACTTTGGCGGCTCCATGGGTCGACATTCTCTCGATCAAGAGCAACCACGGGCGGTTCGAGGTACGTATTCGTGCTCCCCCCTTTTTGTAACGTCCAAGGATTCCAGCGGCGAGCCGATGAGAGAGTTGAGCAAATGAGCATTTCACTCCGCATACGAAACTACCGGATCCGGACCTGGATTGGGTAAAAACTGGACAGGCGTTTAAGAATTTGATGCTTTGCGCGGGATTTTTGAGCTGTTGCGATCGGTTTTGCGATGTTTGAACGGACAAAAGTTCTGCGGGAGTTTTCTGGCGCAAATTGTTAGCGTCATTGCCAGGAAATTATCGACACTTGGCTGGATTTGGGAGTTTGGTTCGCATTATGATTGTCTCAGGACGTCGTACAATGGCGTACACGTTCTATGTCTACCTCGACGCCAGTATGGCCTTGCTCTGCAAGGCAATTGAGGAAATCTCATTACCCTTTACTCCAGATCGACAGCGATAAACCTCTGGCGGTGATCCAAAACCTGATTGCGAAAAATTGATCGATAGCGAATTTGAAAACGGTAGCTCTATCTCAAGTTCGAACTTCAGCTGCTGAGAGGCACCTGGTAAAGGCAGTTGAAGCGAAGCAGGCTCGCCGGCAAGTTGGCTGTACTTTACGTCGACGATCCCATATCCTCCACGGCATCCGGCCGGTCCCAACTCGCCTTCTCGATCTCCCTGACCCTTTCCTCAATTTCCTTGACCCTCTTCCCAACCTCAGCCCTCACACTCTCCTGCTCCCTCCAAACCTGCTTGAAACCCTCCGCCATGAACGGTTTCAACGGCGCCTTCTTCCCCTTTACATAATCATAAACGACGATATCCTCCACCAACCTCGCCGCCGGCCTCTGGTGCCTCTCGGAAAATATGACAACGTCCAATATGAAATGGTCTGTGGAGGCGGAAGGTGGAGTGGCGAGTTTATGTAGGACGGTTATGTGATCCGGGTACGTCATTGGAAATTTGAAGTCTGTCTTTATGGAGCGGAGGATCATTCCTGTGCCCTTGTTTGTGCCTAGCTGAGACCACTCGCGGGCGTGGGCGGGATCAATGGAGGAGGCGAAGTTTTGGGTCCAGTTCACACGGGCGGACTCGGCGTAGCGGTTGTAGATTACGTTGTTTACGTGGCCTGTAGTGTTGTTGAGTTGGGGGTATGGACAGAGAGTACGGGTGGTAGGAGTTGGGGCTAGGAGGAAGATTGCTTACCCTTTTTGTGTATCAGCGGATTGGTTCACGAGAGCGGCGATATGCGGGACGAGTGCAGGACGTAATTATGCCATTGAGTTCTACATACCATACTATCCATTTCCCCCCAAGCTACGGCGTGGTTCCACAACCCTCTTCTCCCTTCAGCGGTTAGGAACCCCTCACTGCCGGCGATGAGTGTTCTCCAATCTGTAGCCAGCTCCTTCAGAATTGAACCTGCTTCTTGCACTTGATCATTCCCGAGGCCAAACGTTATACATTTTCCCAGCCGTGACTTTGTAGTAACCAGCCACCGAGCGTTCAATGGTTTGGCTTCTGAGGGAGCCGGGGTGGACTGGGTGTAATGGGTTAGGGATGTAGAGAATCTCGAGCACTGTGTCGTAGAAAGTCGGAGCGATATGCGGACAGTCCTGGAGCAGGGGATTTGAGGGGGCATGGCGGCGGTATTCTACACAGTTCACAGCAAACTGCAGTTTGTGCAATCGGGCCATTGATTTTGTCGTTGTTTGTCCCTTGCAAAGTCTTCGGCAATACGGGATTGGAAAGCTTAGGCGGAGTTTTCCCTTCCGCGTTTCCGCTGCCGTGATCGCGCTCTCCAGCAGCACCATCACCTGATTCCTGCTGCATTATCGCTATTAGGATGAACGCAAGGAGCGGGGGACTAGCAGCCCTATCTCTCGCAGTGGGCGACTCTGGTCAAGCCGTTTGCCGGCATCCTCTCCCACTGTCCCACATGTGAGGTGCCGGCGTCCTCTCTTATGGGCCCACATGTGAGGTACTACGGTAGACTCGGTAGGGTAGGCGATCAGTTAAGTTCGCGAGCTGGTCAGGAGAGACCCTACGAGCCAGGCTGCCAGGATGCCTGAGCAGTCTCTGCAACGAGCTGCGGGACCGATATGAAGAGCTTGGGATATCGCTGCCTATAATCCTTTTACGCAGTATTGCCCAGTGCAGCTTAGGACGTCCACTAGCCATACTGTGGTACATGAGAGGGGAACTGCAAAGAAGTCCTGTCGTCTCGCGGCGCTGTTGGAGAAAGCTGACTCTAAATATTGGGTCGGCACGCTTGTTTCTACCATTCTATTCTCGTCGAGAAGGGTTTTAAACGCGCAAGATACTGGGGTAAAGATAGGATAACCGGTTCTGTTGGTTGCAGCTCATATTGCTTCCCCATGAAAGGCGATGATGACCCATATAAATTAATCTACAATTACAGGCATACGATATTGTGTTCTTTGGAGCAGGCCATGGATCTTCTTACGCCTCCTCATTTAGCATTATCTAGATTGGTCAAGATCTTTTGCAAGTACTGAGACGGGGGAAGCAGACGATGCATTCCCAAAGCAATTGCCTTAGCAGCTCTCAATGACAACCGTACCAGTGTCCTCCGATCAGGATTTTGGGTTGCCCAACTGCTGACCGATCGCATGGGCGGCATACATGTTCATGACCTGCTTGAATTCTTCACACTTGCCGGCTGCGTTTGCGCAGCTTTGCATCAACATTGGACGTCATGTCGCCAGAACTGGAGGTTGTCCCGATGACACCAGACTTACCACATGCGGTATCTCCTATGACACCAGCGAATCCGTCGATAACAGAGAGAAAACCTTCATTAGGAAAGTCACAAGACCCAGGGTTGGTCAAATATCCACCAGGCTATTCGAATGTCTGGACGGAGGATCATGGGAAAGAGGTTGTGCCAGTCGCGGAAGGAAAACAAGTCAAGTCGCATGATGGTATTGAGCATGATTTGACAGCCGCTGGAAAATACGTCGCATTGCCGCACGACGAGAAGGAAGCTATGTTCTCGGCGCGTGGAGGAGGAGGAGGAGGGAATGCAGAGATGAGGAAAAAGAGGAGGTGCTGTGGTTTCGCTCTGAAATGGGTCATACTACTTGTTGTCCTATTATTACTGCTTGCCGTGGGCCTTGGAGTCGGCTTGGGTCTGGGGCTGAAGAGAAACAATTCGAATAAGTAAGGAGTAGCTGTATTGTCGCGCCGAGGCGGGTGCTGACCATGATCAGAATCGTACCAGCATATCGAGGCAATGGCTCCACGAACCAGCCCTTCTTGACCGGCATCGACTTCGACGACCCTTTCGAGAATGAAGAAGTTGGTGCAGACCCGCTGACGGATCTCTTCTACCAACGGAAAGATGGCTTGATCAGACAAGCGACAATGCTCACCGATGGAACCTGGCTGGCCGCTGCAGCGAATGATTTTGCAGCTACCGATGCAAAGATAGGAACGCCAATAGCAGTCACGTCGTTCACAGTCCGCAAGAATCAGGCTATGGCACAAGCGGTTCGCGCTCCATTCCGAGGCGATCGGTCTTCTTGTACTGACTGTTTCATGCAGCGGCATCTTTTCTACATTGATACTGGGGGTTTGTTACGGGAGCGGTTGTACGACAATATTACAAGGCAATGGTCGAGTGGGACGCTCGATCAGCTCAAGGTGAAGCCTGTACCGGGCAGCGGGCTGCAAGTTTGCAACGGGAATGACTTCGCGGGAGATCGTAACAACACGAGCTATCGAGACGGCATCACTCTTCTCTACGGCTACACAAATGACAGCATTCAACAGTGAGTAGCGCACCGTGTCTGCTGTTGACATCGAAGCTGACAACAATGCCCAGACTCGGCTGGAACATGGAGGACAAATTCTGGGTAAAAGAAGAGACGTTCGTCGACGTCAACGGAAAAGGCGGATTTGCTTGTCATATTCGCCCATCGCTCTCCACTGTCGTCGCAACAAACAAAACAGATGTGATATTCTTCTGGCGAGACTCCGATGCAACAAAAAGAGGAAATGCCACGCATCCCATCAATGTTTGGCAGAGAGCTCCCCTTTCCATCCCAGGAATCTACGAAGGCGCCGCCATCAACATGCGCGCATACGGCTTCGGTCAAGGCAGGAATCGAAGTGGTGACGGCAGCAGTAACAACAGCAGCAACTCGAACCTGACCCCGTCAAACGGCCCCGACTCACGACTGAATTGGCGATCTGGGAGAGGCGGAAATTGGACACCAAACCGCTACATCCTGACCCAACTCTCGGACCTTACCATCCGCGCCTTCAATATAACAGGTTCCGCTGAAAGCATGGCTCTAGCACCAATAAGCTACCGCAGAACCCAGGTCCCATCAGTAGCCATCGGAAGCCCACCCGCCAAAGCACTGCCAGGCACGAGGTTGAGTTTTACAATGGATCGGGATGCGATTGAGCTGGGGAGCGGAGGTAGGAATTCGACGAGGAGAACGTGGATAACTTGGTTTCAGACGGAAACGGGCGGGATTGGACAATATACCGCGGGCAGTGAAGATTTGGATCGGTGGGCAGTGGGACGGGTGGATATTGGCGATTGAGCATTGTGCTGCTTCATGGTTTACTGTTTTTGCTCGATGATACGCTATCATGTTCTCCAAGAGACGAAAACTGGCGTACGGAAAAGAGGTCGGCTTCAGCATTGGTTGACATGAATGGCGGCGCTCTAGATCGCGACAGGAGGTCGGTGGTCCTATTGTAATCAGTAACGTCTGTCATCTTTGATACCCTGCGCTGGACGGCGTTCTTCCAACTGTATTTTCTTCGTCACTTTACAGCCAGCCTGATGCCAAGAGCCACCACCCAACCTTTCAGCATATCAGTGCGATAAAGTTACTAATCTATCTCCTATCTGCCACCTGAAGATATCGTCGAAGCTTGGGACGGATGCAAAAAGAAACACGCCTGTCCCACCATGCGTCATCCGAAGGTGGGATAAAAAAGCAATTCCGAAGTCCGGCGAAAACACTCAACAGCAAGGACTGTGCTACGAGAGACGCCCGACACTTCCCTCACCTCGCTTCACTTCGCTTCCCTCTGCTCTACGCCAGACACAAATCACTTGAATCGCAGCCATGACAAAGGTCGACCAGAAGACTGTCCTGAGTGAGTCTCTCCTTCGCAGCGCATCTATCAATCTCGTTGCCTTCTTGGTGGAGAGGTACTCCGAGAGCTGGCAATTGCATGTGCGCCAGTAGAGAAACATCCCCGGTCGTACAGAGGCATACTGGTCAGAAGCAAATCCCAATGCAGCTCGAGGCAGACACTGGGGATTCAAAACTTTACAATTCCAAGCAGATCAGAGCACAATGGCACCACAACTTCCAATTGTTTTGTAACAAGAACTAAATACTTTCAGTCGTCATCGACGGTTGGGGAATCCCCTCCGAGTCCTCCCCCAAAGATGGCGACGCAATTGCTGCAGCCGATACCCCGTTCATGGATGGCTTCGCCGACCCCTCCTCGAAGCTCTCCCAAGGCTTCACCGAACTGGATGCATCCTCCAATGCCGTCGGGCTGCCAGAAGGTCTCATGGGCAACTCAGAAGTGGGCCACTTGAACATCGGTGCTGGACGCGTCGTTTGGCAGGATGTCGTACGCATCGACAAAAAGATCAAGGATAAAGAATTGAATAAGGTTGAAAACCTCACCAAGAGTCTGCAGACGGCCATTGATGGGAATGGGAGGTTACATTTCCTTGGGTTGGTCAGTGATGGGGGGGTTCATTCGCATATTTTGCATTTGATCGCTCTGCTCAAGCTTGCAAAGGAGATGGGCGTTCCGGAGGTGTATATTCATTTCTTCGGGGATGGACGGGATACTGATCCTAGATCGGGTGTTGGCCATATGGAGCACTTGCTCAAGGAGACGAAAGAGATTGGGCTTGGCCAGATTGCGACGGTTGTTGGGCGGTACTATGCCATGGACCGGGACAAGAGATGGGACAGAGTCACCATTGCTATGAAGGCTATCGTTGAGGGTGAGGGCGAGGCCACTGAGGATGTGGTTAAGACCATGAAAGAGCGATATGAGAAGGGCGAGACGGACGAGTTCTTGAAGCCTATCATCGTGGGTGGTAAAGACAGCCGCGTGAAGGGTGAGTTCTCCTTCATTCCTTTCCAGATGGAGAATGCATTGAGTTCGAATCTCTTCGGACTCTCCATATTCCAAGCAAGCTTTGAGAATTTCCGGTAATCTCATTGTGAATATGCCAGAGATTGTGGAGTTTGCAGTGAGGCCGGTAGTATCTTTTGACGGGCCTGGACAGGGCACACCTGTATTTCTTGCAATTGCTAACGTATAACCAGACAAGGACACCCTCTTCTTCTTCAACTACCGCTCCGACCGGGTTCGAGAAATCGTCCAACTGCTTGGCGGCTTCGATCGCTCCCCAGTCGAGGACTTTCCCTACCCAAAAGACATCTCGCTCACAACAATGACACAATACAACGTTCAATTTCCCTACCTCATTGCTTTCCCACCCCAGCACATGGGCAATGTCCTGGCTGAATGGCTCGCCAAGAAAGGCCTCAAGCAATGTCACGTCGCTGAGACCGAGAAATACGCCCACGTCACCTTCTTCTTCAACGGAGGTGTTGAAAAACAGTTCGATGGCGAAGAGAGAGAGTTGATCCAGTCCCCACGCGTGGCCACTTACGACCTCCAACCAACCATGTCCGCCGTGGCCGTTGCCGAGAAATTGGTCGAGCGGATCAAGGAAGGAAAATTCGAGTTCTTGATGAACAACTTTGCGCCGCCCGATATGGTCGGACACACTGGTGTCTACAAGGCCGCCATCGAGGGATGCACCGAGACGGACAAGGCTATCGGTCTTGTTTATGAGGCTTGCAAGGAGAATGGCTACGTTCTATTCGTCACCGCTGACCACGGAAACGCCGAGGAAATGTTGAATGAAGAGGGTAAACCCAAGACGAGCCATACTACGAACAAAGTCCCCTTCGTCATGGTCAATGCCCCCGAAGGCTGGAAACTCCAGAAAAAGGATGGTGTGTTGGGCGATGTCGCACCCACTCTGCTGGACGTCATGGGCATCGAGAAGCCCCAAGAGATGGATGGCAAGAGCCTGCTTGAGAAGAAGTAGAAAAAAAAGTCTATGATTTTGACGTTGTGTTGAGCGAGTTAGCGTGGAGTGAGGAGTGCGGTGATGAGGGTCGTGACTTTACGGTCGGTCGGTCGGTCGGTCGGTCGGTATTGTAGAAAAGGGTGGGTCATGTCATGCATGGAATGTGAACATAGATTCGAGAGTATTTTAGATGGTGCATAGATCAACAGAGCCCCTAGTTCATGTGGTCGCCTATTCGTAAGTTCGTCGTCAGTCTGTGTGCCGGAATCTCATGACGCCGTGAGCAACAAAATGGAGATACATCATCATTTTCAGTGTTTGCAGCTCCACTACATGCTCGCGGATAGACAAGTTGTTGATAGAAAGGGGGATTGGATCGGTTGTCTTCATAATTCCATTTCATTCATTGCTGATGAAGCAGTGACATCTCCATCTCTAGGAGATTCGTTGAGAGGAGATCTTATGCATCTCCCGACTATTGTTCAGACCAATGGGCGCCATTGAACCCTCTATAAGGGATATCTCAGTAAAAGTGCAAGTTGAAGCACAGCGACGCCTTACTCGACTTTTTGTTGAAACCGGCCCACCCAAATCCCGAATTCGCCATTCCAAATCTTACAAAAACCGCATACAACTGTCTAGACGGGGAGAGGGAAAGTTCCAGCCCACGCAGCAATCTCCTTCTTCATCGAGTTGATCTTCTCGACCTCGCCACCGGCGACCTTTGCCTTGAAGTCCTTGAGCTTGTTGGCCTCCTTTGGAAGCTCGGCTTGGACCTCCTTGCAGATCTTGATGCAGGCATCAATGTAGTTGGCGATGCGCTTGAAGTCTGCCTCACCCATACCACGGGATGTCATGGCCGGCGCACCGATACGGATACCCATTGGCGTTAACGCAGACTTGTCGGCTGGCGTCGTGTTCTTGTTGCATGCAATGTTGACCTGCTCGAGAACGGCCTCGACACGAGCACCATCCAATGACTGTGGCTTCAAGTCTAGGAGAACCATGTGGTTATCGGTTCCGCCGGTGACGAGAGTGTATCCAAGAGAGGTGAACTCGTGCTCCAGGGTCTTTGAGTTCTTGATGACCTGCTCTTGGTATTGTTTGAACTCGGGTGTTTGGGCTTGCTTCAATGCAACGGCGAGAGCGGTGATTGTATGATTGTGGGGTCCACCTTGGTGACCTGGGAATACGGAGAAGTTGATCGCGTTTTCCAAATCATAGAGGGTCTCCTTTCCGGTCTTTGCGTCGGTCTTGCGGACGCCCTTGCGGAAGAAGATCATGGCTCCTCGTGGTCCACGAAGCGACTTGTGGGTAGTTGTTGTAACAATATCGGCATACTCGAATGGAGATGGGATAACGCCAGCAGCAATCAATCCAGAGATGTGTGCCATATCAACCATCAAGTAGCATCCGACCTTGTCGCAGACCTCTTTGAATCGCTTATAGTCGAAGTTTCGGCAGTAGGCAGAAGTTCCAGCAACGATCACCTTGGGACGATACATCAATGCGTTCTCTTCTAGCCTTTCCATGTCAACAAGGCCAGTCTCGAGGTTGACACGGTATGGCAAGGTTTCGAAATAGGTGGAAACAGCGGAGATTCTATTCAGAAATCAGTTTTGCAGCAGCAATGAAGCTTCTCGTCCAACTCACTTTCGCTGAGGGGTCTGGTATCCGTGGGACAAATGTCCTCCGTGAGGAAGGTCAAGACCCATCAAGCGTTCATGAGGCCTCATTATAGCCTGGTAGACTTGAAGATTGGCAGGACTACCACTCAATGTCTGGACATTGACTCCCCACTTCTCAGGGTCGAGACCGAAAGTCTTGAGAGCTCGTGCCTGACAGAGCAACTCCATACGGTCGATTTGCTCGTTACCGCCATAGTATCTGGCCCCTGGGTAGCCCTCGGAGTACTTGTTGGACATGGGCGAGCCCAATGCGTCGAAGACAGCTCGGGAAGTGACATTTTCGGAGGCGATGAGAAGGATGGATTCACGCTGGCGCTTGATTTCCTTCTCCTACGAGGCTGTTAGGATCGGCATTTGCGTGGAGAAAGGACCCGGCTGCGTACCATGATCTCCTTGACCTCTGGGTCAGTCTCGACGAGAGACTTCTCCATGAGCTGTTGATTGTCAGCTCAGGCTCTTGACCATGGACTGGGTGGTACTCACGTCCTTGTGGGACTGAGAGAGAGCGTAGGTGGCCATAGTGAGGGATTGTAGGAGAGAGTGAAGGCGGAAGATGTTCGCGAGAATGACTGTGGTGGTCGCTCACGAAAAATTTCCACTCCGTTTTTCGGGACTAGATGCAGGTGGGCTGGCTGGGAACCCCGCCAGATTGCCCCCCGCAAACTCGCTACTAATTAGCGTGGTGCAGCCCCAGAAGACTTTCTTCCCCTCTAATTACAGTACACACAGACTGGTAGACTCTGCTTCGATCATACAGGACTACAGGCCTTCTTTGTCTATCTTTGTCTGAGCCGACCCCCGTCGCCAATGGCAGACAGCTCCACGGCTCAATCGCTCGGTCCCTCTCGAGACATCCCAATGAATTCCATGGCTTTATCTATTTCAAACTCACAGCTGCCCTTTCGGAGACATGTGTGGCTTCGGTGAACTTTCAGCTGGCTAAAGTCTGTATAGCCATCAGCCTTCACTGCGCTGGACATTTGAAGTGATGGAGAAAAGGATACAAGCTCCGACTTGAGCTCTGATCTGGAAATCATCAACATCACAACCGGCTCATCATTCCATCATCTTTCTTCCATACTCTTCGAAAAGTCACTCTTGATCAACACATTCAAGATCCACACCAAATCTTCACAGCTAGATCAATAACAGCAACCGTTCTCCCAGATCTCCAAGTCCGTTGGAAATCGACCGATGGCAACCAGCTTCCAAAAAAGAACGACTGGGTTGGCCATATCATGAAAGGTCCACGAGAAGAAGTTCACACGGCTGTTCATTTCAACACTCCAGAGAAATACAGAGGTCTCACCTGTAACCTTCGCTTCCGGCTCTCTACGGACGACTGGACTGTGAATGTGGGCTTCAATTACAGCAAGCCTGCAAAGTCGGACATCTACCGCCTCAACGGGTGCATGAACGACGCCCATACCTGGGCCTCATCACTCGCTCGCGGTATCAAAGCTGGCATAATCACGCCCAAGAAGGGCGGTATGGCGGACTGGGAACATGTGGACATGAGTGAGGGTAATAAGACTGAGCCATACATGCGTGCGGCTCCAGCTCTTAGCTGTGTTCTGGGCGAGTACAGCTTCGAGATGATCAATGGGAATGGACAGCATGATCGGTGCAAAGCTTGATGATGGAGGGCGGCGTTTATCGAAGAATCGATCATCTCGTGCTACCCGAGGAGACTCACTCAGTTCCCGCTTCTAAACGATAGATGGGTCAATTCCGTTGCCCCCATTAGAAAGCACAAGCTGATTTGTTTCCTCGACAAGGCTTTTGCCTACGAAAATCCCATATCTGCTGTACTTCCCTTGGGATGTGTGAGTGACGAAGCATGAGGTGAATGGAGGTTGGAGGCGAAGGGGCAGGTGAAGTCGAAAATGACCGACGAGTAAAGGCCAAGCAGCGCACTCGAGCCGTGCCTAGCTTCGGCCGTTCAAACAATCGAGGAAGTTGGAGAAGATCTAAGACGACAAGAGGCTGCTGCTTCTCCAGATAAAAACTAGTGTTGTGTCGAGGTGATCTAGCGCACGACCCTCACTCTTTCTTCTTCGTGAACTTCATCTCGCTCAACGCATCTCCCATCTACTCCAATGCGGATTGCTTGGTCTTAAAATCACGGCTAGCCAAAACTCCAGCTATGCTGTGGTATCTCGCTCGCGATCGCTGCGCACCATGAACATGAAAGCCAACCCCAAACGACGAACGCTCAAGATGATTACAGTGCGCCCAATTGTGAGATAGCCCAAGTCATAGCCTTGCGGGCGTCAGACTCTCCAGAATTCTGCTGAGGCCTATAGTAGTGAGTGGCAAGAGCCACGACAGAGCGATAGGTGTAGTATCTACGTATCCATTAGCACTGAGATTGTCATTGCGTCTCCACTCGAACGACTTACAGTAGTCTCCTCGTCCTGTATCCAACACTGTTTTTAGGTCGTCCACCATAACCTTCCCAGAATGCCTCACTTGGATCTGCGAAAACCTCTGCTAACATTGGATCTCCCCAAGCAACGTTCGAGAATCCGAGGAGCCCAACAATCTTTTTGCTGCGATCATCCAAAAGTACGCTGTGAGCTCCACCAGCGTCCAAGGGAATCATTCGTGGCTCCTTAATGACATCCAAGTGACGCCTGTGTTTACCAGCATAATACCGAATAATCTCATACGGCAAGCTGATGAGTGCGTCCTCGCAGTCCCGCAGTATTGACTCGAGAAGTGACCCAAAAGCTTCACCCCAAGTTGCGTAGCCTCTGCCAACAGCCACACGGTGTGTCATCCCGAAGCTCTCGAATCGAAGTTGGGTGAGAGCGCGAAGATGAGAACCACAGGACCGGTCAACCACTGCGCGTTCTGCTTGGGACAGGCGTGGCGACAGATCCGCGAGTGATGTTCCATGCACGTGGCTTCGAAGAAGATACGCCGTACCGAGGCTGTTGCCGGTGCTCAGATCGCATGATATCCGTTGTGGCACTGGGATTTGCGTGCTCGTCCTAATCACATGCAAGATCTTGGCTTCAGTTTCCAGACCTCTCTCCTCATGGCGCAACAAGCGTGTTTCTTGGGGAGGTGCACACTTCAACATGAGTCGAGCACCATCCGTTCGTTGCAAGATGTATAGTCTGTGGAGATGCCCTCGGAGACGGTAGACATTACAGAGGCTCAAATCTGGAGAACAGTAAAGATGCCTGACCAACTTCTGAAAGGCAAAGAACTCTGGAGTGTTGAGGGACGACGGCGTCGATGTATGTGAGAGAGGTTGGCCATGGCTCATCGTGTCGAGTGCATAGGTAATGACATCGGGTGGGAGAAGTGCCATCCTAGACATCAAGCTTGCAGCGGGATGCAGAAGAAGAGACATGAGCAAATATTGGGTGGAAGAATTGCGGTATGAAAAGGAAAGCTGCAATCCCCAGTATTTGTCGAAGACGCTTCGACTCCACGCACATGAGAGGAAGTATCCGAGGGTGTTTCAGCTCGGCGAACTTATACCGTGGCGGCAGGAATGGGATGAAGATGGCGGAAGCAAACGGCATCATCTTGAAGAAAAGAGGCTTGGTGACATACCCACTATCATCAACTCGCTTCTTCTCGCCTAAACGCAGCTTCGGAATTAGCAAGGGCGCAAGCAGGATCATCACCAGCCTGGCCATGGCAGAACGAATGGAGGTGGTAGAGGCACGGGGACGGGTACGGGGACTGAGAGTAAACAAGCTTCGGCTGACATCTGCACTGTCGTAAATCGTCGCCACGGGCAGGATCTGATGGCAGCTCGGCGCTTTTACTTTACTGCGGATGGCGGCTTCTCTCCAGGAGTCCAGGATTCCTTTGCAACGGGGCGAGGGCTGATTCCAAATGAACACGGTCTCGAATACTGTGGTATGTGGAGTGTGGAGTTGCAGGAGTGGAGATTGTGCTGGGTAGAGGGCATCTTTCGTCTGATTTAACTACATACGGGGTAGCGCCGAAGATCTCATGCACGCCTTCGCTTGCTGGGGAGGATGGCTCGGATGGTCTCTCGCTTACCCCAACATGACGGGTGATTCTAACGCAATCGTGAAACCATTCGCTTCGGACTCGGCTCGTCAGGACTGCTCCTTCGAGTCCTTCGTCTCGTCCTTTGCGACATGCAAGCGAAGTATTCACCATTATCCCTGCCAATGTCTCTTCAACGCGGCTCCATCTGCTCGCTGCTGTACATCGTGGGGTGGTATCGTCCCAAAAGACAACCTCGGTGGCTTGGAGTAAATTCCGGCTGTCGGGAGCGGACCGCTTCACCGGGTCCATCTATCCATGGAGTCACTTCTCGAAGCCTTCTAGAAGTGGGATGGCGTAATTGTGCCGCTGAACCTGGACTCCTGGAGTGCCTGGCAAAGTGGGATCTCATTTGGTTGGCGGCTCAGGGGGTACAGGAGATGGATCAAAAATCTCTGATAGATTGTATCTTTTGAGCTCATCGAAATCACTGCCGACCACGCTGACACCGCAGATATTCTGTCGCCAAATTTAGCGAGAGCATGGCGAGAGCAGCCTATCGGAATGACAACGTACCTTGTAGATCTCCACCAGGATCAATAGGTCGTATGCTTTGAGATCCACCTGGTGGTCTGCGCCGACAATGTTGGCGACCTGTTTGATCACCACGTCTCGATTCAACGTCGAGTGATTGCGTATATTCGGACGAATTGCAAACTACAAGTCAAGGTCAGTGTGAGTCACCATGAGGGCAAGTCGGAAAGCATTCACTTTCTTGCCTTTGGTACCCTCATGAAAATGAGGGCGAAGGACTTGCTTTGCAACTTCTTCAAGGCCACTTCCAGTGGCCTTGCCAACAAGCGTGATCGGTGTAAGTCGCTTTACAGAACGACTTTGCTTTCGATGAGCGCTTGCCGCTGCATCCTTGCAGATAGTGTGCACAAAGCCTACTGGTTCGACTGGAGCCCTGACCTTGAAGAATACGACTATCCGCGACATCAATGTCAGTTTGTTTCAAGGTGGGCAGTTGCATACGAAAGCTGACTGACGGCATGGGGTGTCCAATCTGATAGACGAGAACAGTGGTTCCGCCTGTGGCTCCTTCAGGCCTTGCAACTCTTTTTCAATCTCGGCGCCCACGTCGTCTTCTGACGCGTCTTTGGGTGCGTCTGATGTGCCACTTTCACTGGCATACATCCGTTCTGCATACTGCATCGTGTTAACAAGCCATTCCGACCAGTCGTCTCCTTACTGGTCTCACCTCCTGGAACAGATCCTTCAACTCGGCAACACATTTGCCCTCCTTGCCCTTATTGCACGAAGCCCAAATGCCTATGTCGCCCGGCTCAATGTCCCTGACGTATGCTGGCTTGCCGCCATCTCTGTGGCCCTGTTTAGGAGTCGTCCACTGCTTCTGCAGCCAAATGGTTAGTTTTACAAAAAAGTGGCAAGTATGGGACGCCAACTGCAAGCAGCTCGCTAATATACGCGATCTTGCATCGGGACTTGGCCACTGACTTTGATCTTCTTCTTCTTCTCAGACGAAAATTGTGACCCGTCTTCGGCGGCTTTGCGTTTCTCTGGCGGCATGATGACGGCGAGTCTGTTGTTGGTTGTGGTCATCGCCAGTGCGGCGGCTGGGGTTTTGGCGAAGAAGGATAGGCGCGTCTCTTGGCGGATCCCAGAATATCTACCAAGGTTGTCAAAATTGGGTAGAAAGAGTGGAAGGTGTGAAATTTGGAAAGGTCCGAGCAAGGTTTGTCGGTCGGCTAATTCTTAGCCGATTTCTGTTTGAGCCCTGCACCCTCATGTTAGAATGCTACTACTAGATGTTGAAGTGATGCTGCCTCGGCGCGAATCTGAGGCTCCAAAGTGGATGACCCGGACGGAGTGCCTTCCGAAGCAATGTGGAACTGATCATCTCAATTTTGCAAGCGAGAGAAATATCAAGAACCTTGTGACACGCCGTTTTCACCAATACCTCAGATGCAGTGGCTACCCAGGCGATCCGGCCCGTCGTCTGCCACAGTCCACACTATGCATATTATTGAAACATTTCCACGCGTTTCTCAGCCCCCCAGGCGACGTCAAGATTGCTTGAAGGACGTCATTCCACTTCCGCGGGATGCGCGAGTTCGCCTCGCCCGTACAGACCAACAACCCGACGCCGCTTTTCTTTTGGGGGGTAGGGCCCAGACTCTACGTTGGATTTCACACTAGGCGGGGGGGAGGGGATCACATCGCTTAGCAGAGATACTTGTACACTAGCCGCATCATCTGACTCAACATTGACATTCCGTGACTGCTAAGCTCGCATTCGCTGAAAGAGAAGCGTATCGGCGATTTAACAGCGATGTTGTGTCAGCACAGTCAGGAGCAGCCTGCGGAAAGGACACTTTCCTGAAAAGTGAATGCCGGAAATGGGACTTGCTCAGAAACTCATGGCTCGAGGCAGACAGTGTGATCGCTCGCAGTTTGCGGCAGGATCTCGTTCCACAGCTGACGAGGCTGAATTTAAACGTCACATGGGGAAATTGCTGTTCTTCTAGGATAGACGGTGACACGATCCGGCAAGGCTGGAGATAAGATCAGGCATTGTCAAAAGTTGCGGTTTAAGGAGGGGAGGTGGACTCTCGCGTCAGTCTCTCAATGCTTCATTTGATCCGAAGACGATACCCTCTTCACGAAGGGCGTGCTGATTGTCTACGTGATGTCGAACCTCAGAAACAAACCTTGGTCTTCAGTGTGGAACCCATGTAGAGAAATTTTTGGCACATCCGTCTTCGAGAGTTTAGAGACGTCCATCTTAAATGGGTTGTCTCTATTTCGATTCTCAGCCTCGAACAGGAAGATGGAAGACTTCCCCTCGCGCTACGTGGTATCATCTCTTCAACTGATCGCCCTCATCGTGAGCTCCGCACTGACACAAAAATTAGCGCTACGCTCACTCTTGTCATGGCGCATGGTGAAAGAGCGAAGAACTTACACAGCAAAAGTTCCGGCAGATACAGGCATCGCCCTCAGAAGAGTAGGCCCAATCCCACGCCAGAACCCGAACATACCCTCAGCCTTGTACGTCTGTGCAAAGCAATCTCTCATACTGCTGTATCTCGCCTTGCTTCCAAAGCCATCCGTCTGCATCCTACTCTTCACAACATCAAACGGATAACTTCCGAGCCACAACATCTCTCCAGCAAGACCTCCATAGAAAGCCACTTTGGGCGTGCTGATCTCTTTGCGCTCAATCTTGTTTCTCCTCGCATCGGCGTTCATGAGGAATTCGTAGCTCAGGAACCAGACACCATAAGCCTGTGCTTCTCGGAGGAGGGTGACGGCAGTCCCACGATATAGACCCTTTCCCACTCCAGCATCTGCGGACAATTTGCGAACGCAGTCGAGCGGACCGTTGTACAGTCGTGCGGCGCCATGGGGTTGTGTTTGGAGCCTGATGCGGACGTGCTCGATGGGAGCGGAGAGGACTGTGTTGCTGATACCGGCAAAGGCACCGGCAAGATAGTATTGGCCATAGGAAAGCGTCGCTGGACTGTTCGGATTTTTGTCCAGATTCCGTTGTTCTAGTGTCCGCCGGGCAAATTGGAAACCACCGAATTGAACGGATACGCAGGCTCCGATTCCGATCAGAGGTGTCAAGGTGCCTTTGTAGAAGGCAAGGGCTCCTTCATTCTTGTAGATCTGTCCGTGAAAGGTTCTCAGTCAGCCTGCAGATTCTAGCCAAGCAGCCATCGCCCGGCTTGAGGAGACCTAAACATTGTTGCTTTGGAGCTTAACAAAGGCTGCCTGTCGACATACCTTGGTTGCGCAATCCAAGGCATTCTTGTATTGTGACGTCGTCTGCAATCGCACTTTGACAATATCGAATGGTTGTCCTACGCATCGTTAGCTTGCAAATGACACGTGAGGAAATCCAGGTGTGAAATTTTCCGGCCTGGAAGCCTTCATCGCCATCTAACTTGTCTCTTCTGGTCTAACATGCTCTTTCCTATGGTTTCGTGTCGCTGAGCTCCATAGCTTCAACGTACACTGAATTCACGCTGGCAGTTCGTAAAACCCACGACTCCGCGAATATTCCAGACATCCAGACAAACACAAGCGAATGGAAGCATCTCGATCAGCTCCGATGAAATCGATCCTCCTCTTGCTCCAAATGTCAAACACGGACCCACGCTTGTATCCTCCCAACCCCAAACGCTTTTTCCCTCCAATCCTCTAATTCACTTCCTACTCCCGATTCCTCATTCTCTCACGATACTCTCCTAATCCAAATAAAAAAAGGAAAAAATTTCAACTCACCAATCAAAACCTGAGCAATACCCCCACAAGCCCCGGAAAACAAATCCTTCACAAAAGTCGGCACGCCTGGACCAACGTCCTCCGCGGCCGCCATCTAGAGACTTGGAGGACCGAAAGCCTCGACAGTATCTGAAGATTGATGGATCAAAGCACGCAAGTAGATCAATGGTGGTCGAGGTATTTATGATTGAGAGAAGTTGTTGATGCGACTGCGGAAGTCGTGAAATTTGATATGGATGGATATGATTTTGGCGCTAGTGGAATTACGCCATCGGGTTGGGTACATGGCAAGGAATACAAGCGTTTTGACATAGATTGTCTAGATAAGAATGGGGAAAGAGTAGTTCGGGTATACTGTTATCTAGCAAAGTCTAGAGAGCGAGAGTGTAGGACCAAGTAGATTCATTAGTATGTATCCCCTGACAAATCTCAAACGATTTATTATGCGTCACTGGGGATCGATATTGATAAATGTCTAGCGAGATTATTTTCTAACATCATTAGGAATATATCGATATCGGTCCTAAATTGGTAAGTTATAGATTTAGAGTAGACATCGTGATACCCGGTGATTGAGGGACATAGAATCAGTAAACTCGCAGCGGTGGTTCGAGTTTGTCCGATTTCTGCCGACTTTTCAGCCTCTGATGAAGAACGCTATTCAAATGGCGGTGGATGACTTTACCAGTCTTGGAGGCTGGTGTTGTGCGAACAGCACCATGTCAGCGGCGCATCGTGGCAGAGAAACAACGTACGCCCTCCGTGACGATCCTCCTGACGCATGCGATTGGATTCACGTATTTTTGGGCGCCTATAACTCTCCATTTAAAACGTACATTTACCATTCAGGTTTCCAATCTTCAGGCTCGGCCTCTTAAGCTTTTGGCGCATTCCTGGTCGCAGCTTTCGCTAATCGTGCTTCCTTTTCCCGTCTCCTTTTCTCATCGCGCTCTGCCATGACCTCTTTTACAGGTCGATCTGCTTCCTCCAAGTCCTGGATAGTCTCGCCCAGCTTCAATGACTTAGGATATATAGCACTCTCTGCTCCCTCCCCTGGCATATGAAGGTTCTTGGCTGAAATAAAGTTGTACCTTCCTTGTTCTGCTGCTTCGAAACGCTTCATTTTTCCTTCTTCACCTGCCCGACCAAGAACGCCAGCGATCACTTGGACGCATCGTATGCTATTGCACTTATTAGCACTTGCGGATACTTGTTTACTTAAGTCGGAGTACTTGCCTGTCATCATTTGCTGGGATAGGGTATGTGACCCAGGTTGGATTGGCATTCGTGTCAATAACCCCAATAGTAGGAATATTGTTGAGCGCACACTCATGTAGAAGAACGTAATTCTCCATGGGATTGAGACAGACAACCAGATCAGGCTTCAAGCTCGCCTGATCTAGCGTCTGCTCATCAAAGCCTGGCACTTCTTCATCGAACTCGTCCACGACCTTTATCCGGCAATTCCCAAGAATCTGCTGTCCATTGGTGATGCTGCCAGGAATCCAACGCTCAAATAAATGACAACCACCTGCCATTTCTGCAGCCTTCACAATGCATCGATCCTGTCCCTCGCGCGTGCCAGCGAACAGAACCAAGCCACCCTGTGCACAGACTGCGGAAACGACTTTAGCAGCCCGCCTCAGATACGCAGCGGTCACGTCGAGCGAGATGATATGGATCCCATCTCTTATGCCGTGGATATACTGTGCATTGGCGGGGTTCCACAAAGACGTCGAGTGCCCGAGGTGAGATTGAGATGCAAGGAGGAGTTCGAGAGTAACATCGGACGGTCTGGGAGGGTTGTTGACGAGAGAGTGCGGTTGATATTGCTGTGGCTTTGTCGCACCCAGCTCACCCAGCAATTTCTCTGTGCCATTGATCAGTTTCCATGTCCATCTCGTGCTTGGTTATCCTAACGTACTTTGACGCTGGAATTCGCGATAGTTGTCGGCAACCCTTTTGGTGACGGTCGCTTGGTCCACCATGTCGTGTTGCGGGTCGTATGGCTGGACTTCCTCGCCGGCTGGCATCACGCTGTTCAGCAGAGCCTCAATGTCCCGCATCTCGTCCTGAGTGTGATCGAACTGCTTTTCCAGCGTGTCGACCTCGGACGAAAGCCATCGTCGCGATGGCCTCGATGTGAGGGCACTCGTGGCAGTCCTGCGCCCTGGAGCAATTGTATGAGTCGGGGTGCCTGTCCCAAGGATGAGGATGGGCCATTGACATACCAGCGCGCAAAAGGGTCTGCCGTATGATCATAGCAGGCAATTGTTATGATGTAAATGGCATCGACAACATGCCAATGTCCACAGTCAGTATTGATAGCGGGTGTGTAAACTGTCCCGGAGCCTGTGCAAATAAATTGTGCTCCCCAAGCAAAAACATATTGCCCAATCATATGTATGCGCGTTTGGCCCAAAGAGAATCTACCGGGATCCATTAGCAGACCGACAGGTCGTTCATCAAATGTGCTAACACAATCCCATCGCCCTGCATGACATCCACACGCAATCATCCTCCACTGCTGCACAGCTACGACGTCGACACCCTTCCACCAAAAGTGCATCCCGCCATCCCGCAACACATGAGAGCGTCCGCCATTCCGCCTACACCCCGTACCCATCACCCGGCTGAGCCTGGTCCCGCAGCGCCGATACCATAAATGCAACTTGCGGGCAGCACCTCCACCCGCAGCCCACAAGAGCGAGTTGAAGGACAATATAATCTCGTCGCCGCTCGAGGACCGACGACTCGGCGGCGTGTGCAACATGAACGCCCATGGCTACTACCCTCGCCAGTATAGCGCCGAGGAGCTCCAACAGCTGGAAGGGCAGAACCAGCAGAATGCCCAAGATATGATGGACATGATGGGACCAGGCGCGCCGAGCGGGCCTGGTCTATTGGGCGCTCAATCTCTGGACGATATTGTTAACCAGAATGAAAACGAGCTGCGCCGGAGGAGCATGCCAGTTGCATATGCAAATGGCCACAACGAGCTGGACAGCGATATGCGGAGAGTATCAATGATGGATATGATGGAGTTTGGCAACGTCGGTGGCGCATATTCGTCGAATCGAGGACTGGAGGGATTTCAGTTCAGCCCTGCGACTCCAGCGTTCGATCAAACAATGTCTGGCGTGGACGAGAATCAACCAGTGAACGAGCACTCCCAGATTCGAAGATCGTCGTCCCATGGACTATCCATCAGCACCCATTTCCCACCCCAGCCAACGTATAATTCCATGAGCCAGCAGGAGTCCATGTACGCTCCCTCCATGCAGGTCAACACGCCCTTGGATATGAGTCTCAACAGTCCCTACATCACATCTGGAATGACATTGTCGACGGATATGGGCATGATGAGCTCTGAGCTACCGACGACTGATAAGTATGGCAATGCTCAGTACGGTTCACCCTACGGCGAGTCCTCTCCGGCTCACCAGGGTTACATGTCCTCTGTGGCTCCGACTCCTCAAACTACAGATAACAACTCTCTGCGAACAGATTCTCTCCCACAATCCACGGAAAACAGCGCCACCCCAGCTAGCAGTCATCCAAGCGTACACAATATCTCACGGGCTAACAGTCAAGACAACAAATCGCAGACTAATTCGCGGGCAGACAGTACGTCTACTCAGGCTGGCAGCATGGGCCCACCACCACCTGCCTCAAGACCATATTCACCCAAGCCAGTGCCGCCGAATTCAGGACCACAAGAAAGCATAAATGGTACTGTTCTTCCTTGGGCGCCTCCTTCTGGTCTGTATATAAGTTTCTGGAGCACTTAACCTTTTGATCTGACTTGTGAACAGACGGCTGGCCGTCAACCATGATTGGACGACCACACACGTCGACAAAATACAAGGACGCATATGCCCCTAGTGGCTACGATCTTCTATCAATTTTGGTGCGTATTCTTATGGCGATAAAATCATCCTGCACATATGATGCTCATGGCCAACAGATGCGTGTGACCACTCGGCCAAATCCAACCATAAATATTGGTTCCGTAGACCTGTCTTGTGCGTTCGTCGTTTGCAACGCTCAACAGCATGACAAACCGATAGAGTTCTGCTCCGAGAGTTTTGAACGCCTGACTGGATATACGAAACATGAAATTCGGGGTCAAAATTGTCGCTTTTTGCAGTCTCCAGATGGGAAAGTCGAGCCAGGTCTTCAGCGAAAATATTGCGACGACACGTCTGTCTTCTATCTCAAGCGATGTATCAATGACGCAGAAGAAGCTCAGATCAGTTTGATCAACTACCGCAAAGGTGGTCAGCCGTTCATGAATCTTTTGACCATGATTCCTTTGAAAGACGATCAAGGTATGGTCACGCATTTTGTCGGTTTCCAGGTTGATCTGGTCGAGAACCCCAACGCTATCAATGCACGGAACGCTGGTGAGTCTAGTATGCAGCCTAAAAGGTCTTATGCTGACAGCGCAAAGATGGGACGCTTTCGATTGCATATCAACGTGCTGCTGGTCTACCAAGTTACTTCATCACTCAACCAGAGGCTACCATGATGACTGAATTCAGCCATGGTCACAATGTTGTACCTCGAGACGAAGTTTCTTCTGTTCTCGGTACCATGGGCAATGGGGAAAGTGATTTGTCACGACGTCTCATGGACAAGGTCCTATTGGAGAATGCCGATGATGTCATTCACGTGCTTTCGCTGAAAGGCATATTCCTTTATTTATCGCACTCCTGCCGAAAAGTCTTGGAGTATGAGGCTTCAGAGCTTGTCGGCACACCACTTTCGGCTGTTTGCCATCCTAGTGACATTGTTCCTGTCACTCGCGAGCTCAAGGACGGATCGAATGGCAGCTCGGTCAATGTGGTCTTCCGAATCCGTCGTAAGAACAGCGGCTACGTGTGGTTTGAAAGTCACGGTTCCCTGCTCACCGATCAAGGCAAGGGCAGGAAGTGTGTGATACTGGTCGGACGCGAGCGGCCCGTTTACACGCTGAGCAAGCAGATCCTTTTGAGGGGTGGTGGAATAGGTGACAACGAGATGTGGGCGAAGATGTCAACGACTGGCATGTTCCTTTACATCTCTTCCACTGTTCGGTCACTGCTGGACCGTCAACCTGAAGAGCTCGTTGGCACAAATATTCAGTTGCTCATGAGACAGGACAGCAAAGAAGAGTTTGGAAGGATACTCAGAATAGCGCTAACCGGTCAAAATACGTCTGTCAGACATGAAATTACCAACAAGCGCGGTCAGGTGTTACAGGCTTTCACATGGATATATCCTGGCGATGCGATCGAAGGACAAAAACCGACTTTCTTACTTGCGCAAATTCGCTTGATTCGCTATCAACGCGGTGGTGGACACAAGGGTAACGGCATTCCCAAGGGTGATCGGATGTCGAATTCGCTCTTTTCTACACCTTCCATGCTGCAAGGTAGCGGCACCCCGATGTCCACGGCGACTACGGGAACCGCAGATACAACCAAATATCGAACGCCGCAAGAGCATCCCGTCTCACGAGCGGGCCATTCCGCACTATTGCTCGGAAATCAGGACGAGGTCCTAGCGTCTGACGAGAATGTCTTCGATGAACTCAAAACCACTCGTAGTACGAGTTGGCAGTTTGAGTTGCGACAAATGGAGAGGCGTAATCGCGTGCTAGCCGAAGAAGTTCAGAGCTTGATTGCTTCCAAAAAGAAGAGAAAGAGGAGACGTGGTGCAGGAGCTTTGCAGAAAGACTGTGTCAATTGCCACACCAAACACACGCCAGAATGGAGGAGAGGACCTAGCGGCCAGCGAGATCTTTGCAATAGCTGTGGTCTACGGTGGGCAAAACAGGTGAGTATGCTAGTTCCATGTACTGAAGTTCTCGTCGCTCATGAAAATCCCACCAGAATGGGCGAGTATCTCCTCGAACCTCGCAGCCGTCGGCCAGGTCCACCAAATCAACTCAGAGCGACAATCGTAGTAAGCCTAGCGGCTCGCCCGCTAGCGCGTATATTGGCATCGAGCAGACTGGCAACAATGACAACCCACCACCTAGCCCAGCCGAGAAGAGAGCTTCGGCACAAGAGGCGAGTATGTTGAGTCACGCTGCGAAAGTCGCTCGCATGGAGGCACCTGCTCATCAAGGTAGGTCCAGCGGTGTTCCTCACTCGATAGATGAGGGCATTGAGCCTTGATGCAAGCCAATTTTGGTCTGCGTCACCATAACTTGACTCCCCCCGTCATCTCGTCGCCATTTACTCGCCATTGCTTTTTTTGTTGATTTAGGCGAGTCCTCTATTCCTTATACCCGTCCTTGGCGTTGCAGCGGCTTACATATATTGACCATGATAAAGGAGCCATCATGAGTCTTTTGGTGCCGATTTACTGATCTTACATGCCAGCGAGTTTGCTTTGCGTTGTTGTTTGCTGGGTCGAAACGAACAAACGAGTCATCAGTATCTTTATACCCCAAGGAGAGGCGTTTTGATATTATGCATGCTGCAATTTGTTCTTCGATTTATACCTGTGGGAGTGGAAGGTATTTTGGAGTTCTTCACCAGCTTTCATCAGGATCAGGGGATCTGTGGGGCCATCATATCTATGAACGAGACAAGAAGATGGAGATACTGACCCAAGTTACAGCCTGGGAAAGTCAAAAAATCTAGGATGACTGGCACAAGGACGATGTTTTTGAGGAACAGTGTGCTGGGGGTCTCTTGTCAATTTCATTTCTTTTCAAGCCGCAGCTGAGGCTTGTGGGTGGTTTATCTTACTATCTGGCCATTTGAGGATGGACTGTCTATGTATGCTACGACAGTTGAGATGGGGGTGAAGCGATACAAGACTGAATAACGAAGTTACGATGGTTGTCTGTATTACTACTAATCGGTCTACTTCTGGCACTAACGATGAACAAATGGGCATGTGTCTCAAATGAATCTTCCATGTATTATTATTTTCGAACAGTGCCACTCCCCAGGTGAGATTTGCAAATCCGACCGTCACGCGATACCGGACTCTCTTCGCAACTCGTCGACATGCAAGCGTGTGCATCCTTCTGATCGGCTTCTTTGGCAGTCGTGACACGTCTGTCTGTTTCTTTTTGTCAACCGCTTGTCGACTCATTGTTGTATTTCCGACTCTCTTTAGGACGGCTCTCGTATTCTTCCTTTTTCGTTTGCCGAGTTGCGAGGACGTTAGCGAGGATGGCGCGATGGGCCCTATGATCTCAGGCTGTCTTGTTGGTGGATGATGTGTCTGCTTTGTTTGGATACTGTGGAGTAGGGCTTCAGGGATATTCGTTGGAGGGCAGGTATTTGAAATAGTACTGTGTACTATACTGTGTGGGCGGCGCGGAGAAGAAGACAAATATACCCCCACGCACAGTAGACGCGCGCGCGTACCGCTTGGGTCCAATTTCGCTGAGCGGTCGTGAAGAGACGGGATGATACACTGGCAATTCAATGGCAAGTCACGTCCGCGTCCCCGCAACAAACCGCATTAAGATGATGATAATCGAGAGTGGGCTGCCCGATTGATTCTCCCCACAAAGGATAAAATATGGGGGACCCGACAAACACCAATGGATATCGATTGCAGATTGTTCTTCGCAATGTCGTCTGCAGGGCAACTCAGCCTCGACGATGCCCAACGCGGCAGGAGTCTCAGGAACAACGAGTGCACTGTTCAGTGGACGGCTTGTCTATTATTGGGGAGGCTGACCGTGCTTTCTTGGGCACGGGAGGTTTCGGTTTTCAGCCACTTGAGAAAGAGGATCTGGGCCCTGGGGCTTCGAAGCGAGGGGTTCTTCATGGCTTCTGCATCGTGGAGTCACTGGAGTGTTGCAGAGTTGTATGCGAGTAGTGCTGAAACAGGACTAGGGATTGGGAAAGGGTAATTTTTAAGCAGTGGATGGAGTTGTTGTGCCTTGTCCTCGTCCTTTCCTACCCGTGTTTGGTCTTTGGTAGATACGATTGGTGGAGACGATTTCAGGGTGATCAAAGAGGCCTACGAGTGGTTGACAAAAGCATAGGCCATGGAAGGGTTCGATGGCAGTTTGTTTTACTTTTTATAAACTGTGATCTGCTGTATACCATAGTAGGGACGAAGATGGCGGGGAATGCATCAGTGGGCGGTTGATAAACTCGGGAGGACGTGATGGAAAGAAAGAGGGAGTCGGAAGAGGTTGGTAGTCGCCATTGCTTTCATCTGCTTTCATACGGATCGAATCAAGTGACCTGATTCTCCTGCAGCTTGACGATCTTGTACCTCGTCTCGTACTCTGCCGAATCGTCTTCCTAGTTTGGCCTCAAAGCCTCGACTAGTCTGAGCACTACCACCTGCTTTCCACGCCATCTTCCCTGCGACTATCAAAAACAAAGGGCAGACCCACGACGAGGCCGACCCTTTCTCAACCCAATCCATTTCCTCGGATCCAAGCCATACCACGTCTCCCGAGGCACCCCCTCCATTTCCGTACCTCGAGCTTTGATCAACCGCGTCACAAAAGGCAATACAAGACACAGTGACCACAGGTGTGTGTGCATTGCAAACACGCGACATCTGTACTTTTGCTCGGTTGCTTGCATTGGCTGCGGGGACTCTGTGCCGGACCATTGGAAGACTTGCTTTTGGACCACGGTGACCGTGACAGAACACCAAAACCATGGACGTGGACAATCGGGTGACGATTACTGTTTGCGGAGACGGTGGCTGTGGTATGTTGGGGTCTCCGGAGTCTTGTCTGAACTATGGTTATTGACGAGTTATAGGTAAAAGTTCCATCACGCTGCGGCTGGTGAGAAGTCAGTGGACATCGGAGTAAGTCGTGCACATCTCTAACTGCCAGAACGGCTGCTGATTCTCCCTAAAGTTATGACCCCACGATTGGTAAAACAAATCCTCCAACACGCCGTCCCAGTCCTTGCATCTGACCACTTCCAACAGAGGACTCGTACTCGGTCACACGAACCATCGACGGCCAAAACTACCTACTCATGCTCACAGATACCGCCGGACAAGAAGAGTACCGCGGTCTCTGGGCAGCATCGAATCTTCGCTCCGATGCCTTTCTTCTTGTTTATGACATCACCAATGTCAACTCGTTGGACGCGCTGGATCACTTCCACCAGTTGATTAGCATGGAAGAAGACCGACGCCTGGACAACGGTGGAATACCGCCAATCAAGATTGTCGCGGGAAACAAATGCGATCTCAAAGAGGGTCGACAAGTCACGAGCCAGCAAGGTCTCGAATGGGCACGATCAAGGAAATGCGGATTCATGGAGACAAGTGCAAGAGAAATGGTCAATATTGAGGAGACATTTGCCTGTATGATTCACCCTTGCCCATGAGAAGATCTGTGGCGAAGCTGTTTACAGGACAAGGCTGACATGACGGTTGCACACAGTATTAGTCCGACGTGTTATAGAAGCACGAAGGCTGCAGCAAAACGGCGGTGCGACGACCATGGCCAATGCTCCTCGAACAACGGTATTAGAACCCATGTCCGAGAAACCACGAACCACGATCGATCCAGCGGCGTATAAAAAGAGAAACGATAAGGGTGGGTTTTGGAGCAAAATGAGATGCTGGTAACCTCATGGCGGTTTCAAGACAAGTCGCAAAGGACCCTATACATAATAACCGTGGGAACAGAAGGAAAGCATGGAGAGCGCCAGGAAGGTGAGATTCTCTTTTGTCGGAAATCAGGATAGAGCGGAGAGTTTGGATACCCTGGGCATGCATGGCTTCGTTGCTGCTTGCTTAGTTGCATAGGCTTCATGGCGGGCACGTTTGGCGTTGGACGGGCCATGGAATGTACATCTTACGGTTCGAATTTCCTTTTGTATGCTGTGATAGCTTCGTCTTTCTCTTAGTACTTGACCTTGGTAATAGTACACTTTAATCTCCAAGCCTTGGGCATTTGGCGATCAATAAACAGCACGAGCCTTTACCTCGTCAGGACACTGGAAACCAGTTCCAAGCATCGTCTCTCACAGAATCTACTCGCCAGACCTTCAATGTTGAGTCAATTGTCGCGAGCCAACCAGGTATAGAGCGCTTTGGTAGACAGATCAAGTTCGAAGAGCATGCATCTGGACTTCGGCGTGACGTTGGCACGAAAGCATGCACGATGCATTAGTTTGGGTCGCCAGGCACCCCTCAACTATCCAGCCCCCAGAAGACATCACCGATACAGCCCTGCTGGTCTTGGTCTTCGCCTCTTTCCCTGGTCCGTAAGCCTGGTCAGGTAGCGGTCGGTCCCTTGCAACAGGCTTGTTTTCACATCGAAAGGAGGAGTATGGCTACTCTTAAAAAAGCGACGTAGCGGCCCGGGTCTTATGCGGCCGAATGCAAGTCGACACCTCTTGCATATCAAGGTGAACAGTCGCGTGCTGGTGCCGCGCTAGATCAGCTTCCTTTTCTCTCCAAGTTCTCCAAACGCCATCATGCTGGCAGTATCAGCGATGCTGAGGTTCTCCGATTTTCTCCGTCCTGAGCTTCGAAGCAGAACCCGATCCAGTTGCTATAGTACCATGGCGGCCTTCCTTGACGGTGTCTTGTCTGCTCTTGGAGACGAAGCAGCAAACGAACTTGGGAAGACTCCCTTGGGCGACGTGTGGAGCAGGCCGTAGCCACGGCGAGCTTTTCCAAGTAGGGATTACTACTGATATTGGCACAGCTCGCCGACCTCACGGGCGCTGTCGTAGCCTCCGAGAAGAGAATCGTTGACCGTGTCGAGAACACGATTGCGGAACGCGAATCTCGGATACTAGGATTTGGGCATGAGTGTGCAAGCTTTGATGTATATGCGTGGAGTAAATGTAAAGTGCGAGTCGAAAGCTGTCGTCCCCAACGCCACCGCTCAGTTCATCGTATCGATGAGATGGCTGAATCTCTGGCAAATTGGATACATGGCTATCCAGATTATTGCACCACAAATCAGATAGGATCTGCTGATTCGCTAGGAGACCATGAAACTAAGTAGCTTCAATACCATCCTCTGCGAACTTAAGATCACAATTGATAAATTTCAGGCGATCTGAAAAGCAAACTTAATAAGACTCATCTACTTTGCTCTGGGATTGTATATCATAAGCATGACTTAGCTGTGCTCGAGCCTCGAGGGGCAATGAGTCGATGGGATCGCCCATGGCGCCTCGGGACCGTGAGGCTTGATATCCGCCTTGTCGTGTACTTCCCCTACGGAACGCGTTCATCAGTACAGCAACATGGTGCACTAGAGACGATGTGCGCTTCAGAGATCGTGATGGTGGAGCACCTGGATCTTGGAGCTCGTGTTCCAAGTGTCCAGGCTCGAGGTCGGTGCAAGAAATGGTTAGCACGGAAGGTGCACGATGATGCCACGCCTTCAGAATTTGGTCAAAGACAACCACCATCGATTCTTTATGAATCCTGTTGTTGGGATCCAACAGGTGGGCGAATTTTCGCCGGTCCATCCACATTCGAGTTCTTGAGAGGATACACAAGGCTTCAAGCCTGGAGCGTTGGAAGAAGGCGCAACATGATGCAGCTGCAGCATCTGATACTTCCTTACGCAACGTGACCTATGCTCTTTCCTTGACTGCCGGTCTGACAAAACAATATGTCTCTCGCATGTCCACTTCTGCTCGCTTCCCCATCTCTCATCTAGCAGACCTACAACCTCATTCCAGTATTGAATCAACCAAACCAAACCTATCGCAGAACCTGATCCGCACACTGCCACACAGCGCTCACTTCTGATCACATCGCAAGTTCCCATCGACTTCTTTCCGATTCGTTGTCCCATATCAAGTCATTTCCACCTCATTGTTACAAGCTGATATTCGGATTGGGCCTAATCTCCCTCGCCAAATTAGCAAACCAACCCAAGACACTCAACCTAACACACTCTTCTCCTATCTGGCCTCCAGAGGGAGCCGGACACCCACCCTCACCTCCACCCGAATCCGACATGCCTATCAGAGGGACAACCCTCGAGCGTGCCATTGCCAAATTCAAGCTTCTCCTCGCCAGCATGAGGTTGAGGCGCACGGGATTGGAGAAGGCGACTGGCTCTGGCACCGTTACTGCCAAAGAGCGAAGACTCTTCCGGAAGTTGTTCAGACGACGGAAGAGAGTTCCTGGGACCAATGTGAGGGTCACTAAACCTTCTCTGGTTGATGGTGATCTATTCCTCCTTCGTCTCGCGTTAGAAAATAGTTGCACTGACCATATGGAGGTGTCGCCGACGAGTTTTATTCTGAGCCGTCTCTTGCGAACCTGAATCCTCTTTTGCCGCCGCCTGCAACGGAGTCTGGACACCTCCCTCGTACCGCTGAGTCTTCTGCAGAAAGTCAGATGGGTCGTTCCGGGAAGGATGCCGCTGTTGCACCTCATCCTACCTTGCATCCGAATGAATCTAACGCCGGTTATGTACCTGCTGCTGAACGGACTCAAAGGCGAAAATCATTCATAGAACGAGCTAAGAGGGGCTTCAAAAAGGAATCCATAGAAGGAAGGGAGAGGCAGAAAAAGGCCAAGGCAGAGAAGAAGCTGGCGAAGAAGCTGGCGAAGCTCAAGGCAAAACAGGACAAGATGTTTGCTAAGATGCCGGCTCCACATGAAATGCCAGAGGTATGCCCAGCCTCCCTTCAATCTGTGGACGGCCCGGGAGAATTCAGTCGAGACCTAAAATGGCATGATGCTAACAGCTCGTTGAAGGTTCAGCGGAGGGATGACACAGCCGAGTATTCGACAACGGAAAAAGCGGCAAAACGCGAGGAAAAGAAGAAGAAAAAGCCGGCCAGATCTTCAAAAACTAGCTTGAAAGCCCCGTAAGTCATTCACAGTTTTTCTCCTTGATAACACTTGAAGCAGCGGCTACTGGCGCGTGCGCTGGCAGGCGAATCCAATGGTGCTGGATTGATGCTGGTGCAACAACAGGCAGCCGTGTTGTCATCCTATTGACTCCCTTCTGGCGCAGTGCTTACTATATGAACGGTTCCTCTGCCAGTGGAGCGATGTCATGCCATTGACGGCACGTCATTGACTGGTGTTGGTCCGGCGATACAACGGACGATTATAGCCAGGCAAGCACTTTCCATAAAACCGATGCTGCTCTTCAGTCATTTTACAATGCCTTGAACATAGCCAACGATGCGCGTTGTTGACTGAGGGTGGCGTAGTACTTTTGATATGACGACTGCTAACTCTGATTTCAGCCGCATCTGCTGGGCTTCTGCATCAGCGATTTCGCTCATCGCGGTGGTTGGTGCAATGGAGGCCATTGTCATGCTGGGTACAGTGCTGGACATTGTCATGGCGGATCCGGTCGCGGTGATTCTGGCGGAGGCAGTGGTTGATAAGGGAGGTGGAACAAAGTGGCTTGTTTTGTTCTTGGTGGTCTTGTAGGACATGCCAGATTAAGGTAACGCTATCGGATACATTGTTCTTCTTGGACTTGATGGCAGGGTTCTCGAGTCTTGCCTTTGTGCTAATCGTGCACTGTATTCTTTGGAAGGAGCTGTTGGTAGGAGTGATGGAGCAGAGTGGCTGTTTCTTGATCTTGGTAGTTCGCTGGGACATGCTAAATTAAGGTGCTTCTACCCTTTTGTCAGAAGCTTCATCTTTAGACATTTCCTCGATATCAATACACGCCGCTCCTCTTTGAATGAGCCAATGTGAATGGATCATGCGCCGGCCCAGCTTTTGACCCTCGACCAGTAGAAAGCCTTGTCGTGCTTCAACTCGAATTCGCCCCAGTCGTCCGTCATCCTGTTCTTGCTCCAGTATCCCACCCAGGCCAGTTTGTTGTTCCGCGGTCCGGCCTTGCCTGCGGATTGGAGGGCGAGATGCATTTTGTACATGTATTTCGGGACGACGCCCGGTGTTTCGATGTGGACATGACCTTCTGGTAGTCCCTCGTCTTCGTGCGTTTTCGCCACCATCCCCCCATTCGACGAGACGTCAGCTGGAGGAGGAGAAGAGAATGGATTGCCGCCGAGGTGCCATCGACCGCCGACTGCGTCTCTCATCACCCCATGTGGCAGGTTCGTGGCTTCTCGGTGTAGGTACTCTTTTGTGAGGTACAGGACGACATCTGTTGGCTCGTGCGTGGTCAGCAAGGAGATGACGGTTCCGTCGCGGTAGAATCGGAGATAGCGGTAGTATGTTACTATCAGGATTGGAGTGTTCCAACGCATACTGTTGGCGTGGCCCGGACGCGTGTAATTCACCGTACTGATGTAGCAACCTTGGAAACGGATACGCGGCCGTTGACGGAACATTGCTCTGTAAGAGGGGTACAGGCTGGAAAGCGGGATTGTGACGGGCATCGACGCTGTGATGGATTCTTTCAGGACCGTGGGGGATGTAGCGATGAGGCTGAATTCGGTGTTTGTGTCGTCGAGGGAGAAGGCGGAGATGGGGTCCCCGTCTTCAGTGCAAATGTAGGAGTAGTGCATCCCGGCGAAACCGTATTCAGGGCCATGAACGATACGTTTGTAAATGGAATCCTCGGTCAGGACAAGGTAGGCTAGACGTTTGCAGACTTGAGCTGTTCGGGCAAAGGAAGCCACGTCGGTGATGGCCAGTGTGAGTAGAAGTTGGGTTAGGATTTCGTCTGGGATATCTGCAATCGGACATGGTGGAGCTGGTGAAAGATCCGTTGGTGCTGGCATTCTGGCTATGGAAAGACCAGTAAAATCGGAAATCAGTTCTGAGATCGTCGGTGGGAGTGCGGTTAGCGAGTGGTGGGCTGTGTTTGGCACTGTGACCGAGGCATTGGAAGGATTTGGGTCGGCTGGTTTCGAGGCTGGGAACGATGAAGGTGGGAAATGCTTCTTTTTGAACAGATCTTGGACGTCGGGATCCATGCGGAAAGCCTTGCGGTAAAGGGCCACACTGTCACCTAGCGACCCCTGGCCTTCTCGTTCCACAGCCCTCTCATAATGATCTAGAGCAGTGGTGGGTTCCTCTGGGATTTTGGAAATCCCATATTCAGCATCCCCTGTCCTTCGTCCGGTTTCCTTTTCAGGTAAGTCGTGATGGGGGAAAGGTTGAATTTCGTCCTCTCCGTCGTGGGAGACTCTCGAAGACGTTCGTGACGGTATCGGCGGCCGAGTCTTCTTGGATGCTGCGGGTCCGCTTGAAGAGGCATGTGGTCTTCTTGGTTTGTTCTCCTGTGGCTTGGTTTTGGCGTGGACCTCTTCTCGCCATTGCTGTCTGAAGCGCTCCAGCTCTCGTTCCGCATCGGTTTGTTCCATTCTGGTATGGATTCAGAAATTGCCGAACAAATCGACTTCCTCGTTTTATACTTGTCCAGTGGCAAACGTGAAGTGATCTTGAAGCAGCGTGAGTCAGAAAACGTGATGTCTTGATCTGTGCAGGAACGACGAGAATGACTGTAGAGCCAACGAAATGCAGTGTATAATCAGCCTTGGAGATATGACTACGATAGCCGAGTGCGAGATTGACGGAAGACGGTGAGCATGTGTCAGAGAATAGTTACCTCTGTGCTTGTTTGACCCTCAAGATAGGCAATGAGGGAGTCAGTGGTGATACTGAGTAGACAATGGGTGTTTCCAGGTATGCACAGTATGCAGCAGGCTATACTCAGGTTCACAGAGAGGATGGATGTGGTGTTGGTGGAGGATACATACTTAGGTGCTGCTCGGAGATAGTGGAAGATCCGAAGGCCGTTAGATCGCGTTTAAGCTTTGATCTCAAAAAGATATCATCATCGGTCGCCTGCATCGCCATCGCCATCACCACGACCACAATCCTGTACATTTCAGTTAAATCCAATTCATACAACGGCCACCTCTTCCAGTCCGTCACTCACGAACATGTCCATTGCGCCAAATCGGTGACAACAAAAACCCAGGCCGTTGTCATGGCCTACACACCCAAATCCCTCTCCACGCTCCCCCACGGTCAAAACCACGATCGGATAGACGATCACCACAACCGCGACGAGTTCTTCATGCCCGACCTCGAAGACGACCAAGATGTCTCCATATCCATCGCTCAGAAGATGTTATCGGCTGTCTCTGGCTCCATTTTGACCTCCCTCCTCGTCACCCCACTAGACGTCGTCCGCGTCCGCCTTCAGTCCCAGCCACATGTTTCAACCTCGAGAACACCAACCTTACCCACTCAATTCTCGAACCTGCCGCCAAACCTCGGCATCTCGCAGTGCTGTCGCGAAGTCTTCTGGGTGAACAACAATGCCACTTACTGCGTTGCTGGACCACCGAGTTCAAGTATCGTGAACAGCGAAGGTGTGGCGTGTGCCGTGGAAGAGGCAAAAACCAAAACATTCAACTCGACGCTCGATGGCATTAGAAAGATTGCCAAGAATGAAGGGCCACTTACACTCTGGAGGGGATTGAGCCCAACGCTCGCTATGGCTGTGCCAGGAAATGTCATCTACTTTGCTGGATACGATTGGCTGAGGGCAGCTCCGCAAAGCCCGTTTGTGAAGATGGGAATGGGCGATGATTACGCGCCGCTATTCGCTGGGTCCTCGGCGAGGATATTGGCTGCGATTGTGGTTTCCCCAATCGAGATGTTTCGAACGAGAATACAAGCAAGCCATTCACAACCAAAGGGCTCGACGGGAGTGTCATATTTTAGAGATACGGCCAAAGGAATGAAAGAGATGATTGGAGAAAAGGGCGTCAGAAGTCTGTGGACGGGGTTGACCTTGACGCTTTGGAGAGACGTACCATTTAGTGCTATCTATTGGTGGGGATACGAAGCCATGCGGAATCGACTCACGGATGCACGAGATATTTCTCGGGGGAGAAGCCCGATAGAGGGAAGAAACCCAGATGCACGACGATTGAGGAGCACATCGAGGAGTAGGGAGGACCACACCGCCACCCTTGTCGATTCTTTCGTCGCAGGAGCAACGTCGGGAGCCATCGCCGCATTTGTCACCACGCCCTTCGATGTCGGCAAGACCAGACAGCAGGTCGTCAAACATGGAGCCGCCATGGACACAAGTGGCATGGCATCGCAAGCTTCCAAAACAATGATTCCAGAAGAGCTTCCCATGCCCAAGTTCCTCTGGCACATTTTCCAAGAGCAGGGAATGAGTGGTCTATTTAAAGGGTGGGCGGCAAGATGTCTGAAGGTCGCTCCGGCTTGCGCGATTATGATTAGCAGTTACGAGATTGGCAAAAAGATGGCCGGGAGCGTCAATCATAGGAGGAATAGGGATGCGGATGGTTAGATGAAGCTTTTATCATGTGAAACATATTGAGATTGGACTTCGCCTTCGTTGGCATGTATTAGAGGAGGGCAGCGACGCGTTTGGAACAAGCGTATCGGAGGACAGGACGTCGGGCCAAAACAGAGCAAGAGACTCAAGCTTTGTGGGCGTCCACCGGATGACACGGCGACGGCGGAAGAGGAGGACGAATCGGTACGACGCATGATCACAGAATGGCGTGGGAGGTTTACAAAAGGGGAAAAAGCAAGCCTTGTAGGATATTCCCGCTCTAGTTGGCGTGAGCAAGGCGTTTCTACATTGACTCAAACGCATTTGTTGGGCTAGCGGTTACTTTTGACTTAGCTGTCTTCTGATGGGACTTTGGGCGCATGTTTACTGGCATTATGCAGCATTATGTAACATTAGGGGGAACATAGCATGGCACTCATCGCTCTTAATTCTCACGTTCCGGGTCGTTTGGAATCTACTGTTGTTGGCGATATGCGGTTGAACATGGCTCCACGTTTTCCGATGTGGGTATTTGAGTTTTGATTCAAGAGGTAGGCGTGATGACGGTGTCGGGACAGGATACCGTTTCCATCCAACCGGGGGGGAACGGGTAAGAAAGGTCGCGGTACATGCCTGTACGTTAGAATGTGACTCTTTGAGATGCCACTGGGAAGGATCTTGTTCGTCGTGAGTAAAGGTTTGACATGTGGAGCACCAAGGTCCGGAAACCGGACAATACTGTGGATGAGTACGGTGTTGGAGCACGAGCAGTCTTTACTGGCTGCCAACACGTCGAATCACTTGGGAACCCCGATTTTTGGTTTTTTGTTGTCTCGATCTGACTTGGACTCGCTCAGTCCGAGTGGTGACAGAATCTGGACGTCCAAAAACTAGGTACCCATCCAATGCCTTGGGCGAGCGCATTCCTGAATGTCTGCTGTCTCATCCTCTTGGATTCTTAGAGTTTCCCGTCGATGTCTATCTTGGAACGCTGCGGTCATCGATAGGCGGATCTCGGGCCGTTCCCTAAATCGAAGAAGCTTCTTCTCCGGAAAGAAAAAATGTGGAAGGAGAAAGGGATGTTTTCGGTGACGTCTCCGAGATCAGCAAAACGTTGATTTCCGAGATGAGGCAACGGGCGAGGCGGAGAAAGGTGGGCCAAACTTCGGGGCAGAAGAGATCTTGTGACCGAGGATGTGCGATGACTGGGAGGGAGATAGGCCGACTCGTCGAGTCAACTGACCTGCTGGGACGATTCATCATCGTTGACTTGGAGGGATGTTCTTTGCTTCGGTGGGAGATCTGTCCAAGGGATTGTCTGCGCCCACAACCCATGAAAGGCAGGGGTCCTGGGCACACATGATATTCGTCCAGAGAGTGAGGCTTGAGTGCGGCTTGAATGCGGCTTGAGCGCGGCCAGGGGACATGGAGTTGGAACTGCTGGATGCAAGGTTTGTTGTCAGCAAGATGACTCTCGTGCAAGGCTGAGACACGAAGAGAGCAAAAGCAACGAGGCATATGGGACCATAGTACTGCGGAGAATCTGCGATTCGTGTAGAACAAACAGCTTACTTAACGTGGCGATGCCGTATGAAGTGTATGGAAGCGACTTGAGGGCAGCGTCGTCAGCGTTGCGCATCTCTTGCGAAAATGATCTGCTCGCAATCCGCCAATCGTCTTCAGACCTGATCTGGTGAGGTGCAGCTTGATTGCTGCCGGAGTGCATCTGGTTCCAGGAGCGGGACAAAGATGGATGCATTGTGAAGGCTAGGTACCTAGGTACTAGACCGCCTCGACTCGGAACCACGCTGCTCTACTTGGTACCACCCGACATCACCATAGCATAGGACAGGATGGCGGCGACAGCATGACAATCTCGACAAACGAAAATCTTTGCGTGCCCAGCCATGATCAACGAACGGTTTTGTTCGGATGACTCCCGTGCCTCACTGTGGTACTGCTAGTGTTATTGACCTGTAGATTGAGACGGTAATTGGATGACGCATGTGTTCATGGGAATGGTTGTGAAGAGTCTGGCAGCTCTGGGCAGGAATCACTCTATCAGAGACACGAGCAGAGGCCCTGAGGCAAGGATGACTTGCTGAGGTTTCGAATTAGACCCTGGCGCTGCGCTATTCGATACTACTTTGTACCGTATGTACCGACATTTTGCATGCAGGCTGAGAAACATGCGCAGTGTGCGACATAAACAGAGAAGGGCAAAACAGGAAATTGTGATCGTGATCAACGACTGTGGACGAGAATGACATCTTCACTCCAGTGTGTACTATGTATTCGTGCTTCAGGCTGCAAGGACTTGCCCGGGAGATGCCTGTCTGAACCTGCAGTACGGATAGAGGTCGACCAGGTCTGCCAAGGCCCATTGGAAGGCAACATGAGCTGGCCTTGTAGCAGAAGTTGAAATTACTATGGTACACAACAGAGGAGCTCTCGTTTCGCCGTAGCAGAACCAGAGGCACCATCGGCACCATTCACCCCCCAACAGAAGGCCGTATTATGTATATACTCTGCCTCCCTCATCGACAGGAGCTTCCCCCCACTGCTCCCAAGTCTTTGGGGGATGGGGGACAGCGGAGGTGTGGATTCTGATGAGTTATCAGGGGGTGCGCATGAGGAGAGGCAATCGTGTCAGTTTTCAAGGTCGGAGACGGCTTTTTTGGCCCTAGCTGCCCATCCATCATGCCCATTCGGGACGGGCGTGTAGGATCGACAAGACCTAGCCAGCACGTCTGCATGCGCGCCCTGCTGGCCGTGGGAAGTCGCTGGGCCTGACCGACGGCTGTGGGAGCAGCACGAGGAGCAGGTCAAGTCTGTCTGTACTCTGTAACTCTGGTGGATGGCACGTCGCGGACTCTTGCCAGCGAGCCGGTGGGAATTACGGATCATCGGCCGACGAAACCGACTGACGGTGGTGACAGTAAACGTTGCGCTCGATGGTGCTTGGGGTGTGGGAAGGAAACGCCAGACAGAAATAGAGTAGTCAGTCCTCCATGCCGCAACGAAGGCTCCAAACTTTGATTTCCTCACAACAGCCGGCCTTCCTCGAATCCTCACCCGCCGAGTGCAGTGCCGTGCAGTGCCGTGCAGTGCCGTGCAGTGCTGTGCTTGATCGAGGAACGCATCGCTCCAGAGGTTTGGAACTTTTGGAGGCTGCGGGTTGATCGACTCGCATCTGCCACTCCCTAGACGGCAGATTCCACTGTGGAGAAACCGAGAGAACTTGACCTTGATGCTCCTTCACCTCGCACCTGCACCCACTCCTCGCCCACCGACTACCTACCTACACCCACTCCGACACCACAACATCCTCAATTGCCTGGCCCTGCTCCTGGACACCCCCCCTCCATATCCACCACGGGCATCGGTCCCTACAACAGCTCGTCTTGCACTGTCTTGCCGAGCTGTAGAGGTCTGCATCTGAATGCCACCGCGGAAGCGATCAGGCACACACCCCGACAAAACACCTGCAAACACCCACGCCGTCGGCCTCGTCCCTCCAACAAAGAAGCGTCCCCTCAAGCAGAAGAGCAACGCCGCCCTCAACGCTGCCAATGGGCCCACGCGCACTCACTCACTCCCCCCTCACTGTCCGGATGCAGGCCTAGACTTGCTGCCGTCTTGTTCCTCCTCGTCCGACGGTCCGCTAAATGATATCGCACCAGACGAAAAAATGGGTGCTGATCAGTCACGTCCGAATGGAGGAGTCCGGACGGTCTCTGGGTCCGTTGCCGACGATTTGGAAGCGAATGGGACCGCCAACGGGGGCTCGCAACTAACTATTGACGTCAAATCAGCTTCTGGAACTGCCTCGCTCCACCACCAGAAGAGCTTCCTCGAGACGGCTACCACGATTCTCAAGGCCTGCCCGCTCTGGGATGTCATCGCTATGCTCATTGTTCTCCTCCAACTGCCGCCAACCGTCGTCTCCGTCGTTCAGTTCCTCTTCGCTCTGCTTACCTTTGTCCCGCCGACCGCCACGACTCTGAACCTCCCCTCCCTCAACGATATCATGGCTGGTGCTAGTGGTGCACCGTCCTTCCAGACGATATTACTGGTGGACGTGCTCATGTTCATCGCATTTGTGTCATTGTGGGCACCCGTGCAGAACGTGGCTCTCGATCTTGCTCAGGCCGTCATTGCCATTTCTCTCGGAGGCGCTGCTGCGTCAAAGGGAGGAACCAGCAATAGCATACTTTGCTGTGTTTTCATCATCGGGGTATCCCATCTCATTCGAGCCCAATCTGCCCGTCAGTTTGGCTTGGATGCCTTGTGGGCGGGGTTGTCGAAAACAGGACTTCGAGACATTGGAAATGCACCCGTCGTGGATATGGTTACTCAACCTTCGTCCCGACTTCACGCTACCCACAGCCTCGCCCGGAAAGTTATAGGTGTTCATATTCTGACGCAGGGAGTCGTCCGGCTCGTTCGCAGATGGTACCTGTACAGTGCAGCTCAGAGCAATAAGAAATCTGACTCGGATTTCGGGCAGTTGTCTACCATCAACACACCGCGGACAGCTACTTCTCTAGGCGATGCTGGAGCAGATACCACGGGGAGTGCCAGTACCGATGGACGCCCTCCTGGACCATCTCCCGCGGCACGAGAAAAGGAGCATAAAATTTCGAACACCAAGAAAAAAAAGAAACAGGCGAATCATGTTCGCAGTCAACAGCCCTTCTGGGCGGCCCTCGCAAACGCAAAAGTGACATTTTTGAAGGAGCTGGAAAATCAACAGGCATCGTCGGATGCAATGGAAGCAAATGCAATGGACGTGGTCCAAATCGGAAATGCCAATTTCAAGAACGGCATGGAAAGGGTATGGATCCGGGAAGTTTGGCCGACTGAGATCTGCTTTGGGGTGTGTCTACCAAGCTGTTTTCCCGAGCAGGAAGAGATGCAACCAAGCAAGGAACGGAATGGCAAGACAATCAGAGTGCGATTGAACAAGACTGACTGGAGTTCGACAAGGATCGTGGAAGAGGCAATGGGTATGGAGGCTGGGGACGAGCAGGTGGACGTTTGGAACGGCAAAATCTTTGGCCTCACAGCTTCGACAAACTACATTTGTGAGTTCATCCGGGTGGATAATGGCGAAGTGTTCTACACAACGCATATTACTACCCAGCCATTGCCTTCCACTGAGCAAGGTAAGTCACTCATCTTATATTCGCCCTTTTGCTCGTTCCTAACACCTCGATAGCTCCTGCTACTGCTGTTCAGCCTCAATCCCTACGTCCATTGTCTCCCAAGACGACCCTCAAGAATTCTATTCAAGCTGCCGAACAGCAACTCGAAGCACAACGAAATCGTATCAAGCGCAACAAGCGAGACCACAAGAACACTCTTACCAACTTGCAAAAGGAAGTCGACAGCCTCAACCATCGTCTTTCTTCGAATGGTGGCAATGACGAAAGACAGCGGCAAAAGGTTCGCCAGCTTGAGCAAAGCATGCAACAGGCCAAAGTCAAAGAGGCGGAACTCCTTGCCGAGATTGAAGAAATGGGCGAGATTCCTGCTGATGAATTGCAACAATTCAGACTGAAAAGAACGAGCTGGAAACAAGAGAGGGATTGTCTATCCACCTTACGCAAAGACCATGACGAGTGCAAAGCCAGAGCCGACCGTGAACTATCTCAAGTCAAAGCAGACATTGCCAGCCTTTTGCAGAAACGCCAGAAGCTTGAACAAAAGGCTGCCAAGTACAACGAACAGCACGACCGCTTCTGCGCCGAAAAGGATCAGTCGCAAAAGGCTCGCGACAACCGTGTTGCCAAACGCAATGAGGAATTACACACTCGAGGACAGATTGAATGCAGGTACATTGATCAGACTGCTAGAATGGAACGTGAAGAGCAGGAATTTCTTACCACAGCTGCGAAAGCAGTGCAGATGGCTTCCCACCTCGAAGAACTCTTCAATAAAAACGTTCAACAGCAGTCAATGCCGACTACTCCTGAAGGTCCTCTCCCAGGCACAACCCGCACTTCTGGCCTCCAACATCACAACACGTTTCCCGGTGCTCAACCTGGCTACCAATTCCCCAACATGATGCACGGATTCAACGACAATACGTATCATAGCAACCCTACATCCATGTATCGCGAAGGAGGTCGGGGTCGATCGAGTTCCATGCTGTCAGGTGTGAGTGGCTTTACCGACGAGCTCGACGACTACCCTCTTCCTGCGTATTCGGTAGTCTACCCACCAGTGACCAATGGGGCGCACAGTAGTCGTGAATGTCGAAAGAGCAGCGCGGGAAGTGGGAGCAGCAACTCGACCAGTGGAGAAAGTTCCAACATGGATCCGATGTCGCCAGCGCCAAAGAAACTCAGTCCTGTGTTCAAGGGTTCGCCTCTGAGTCCGGCTGCCACAGCAGCTAGAATCCGGTAGAACTTGTTGATTATTCAAAAAGTAGATAGTGTTCACTTAGTCCACGCGAGGGCTTGTTTCTCTTCATCGATGCTGTGCCTTGATCGGTTGTGAATATGTGTGATCACCAGTTGCTCATGTGAAGATTGAACTGAGGACCTGAGACTTGACATGGTTGGAGGGCGGTTGCTTGGCCAATGGCAGTGTGTTGCTTCAGTGTTTACATTTCGCCCAATTTCACTTTTCGGACTCCACAGCATTTCTGGTTCGCCATTGCGTACCTCATTGTCTTTCGATTGCAATAATCTCTCCATTATGGCGCGTATTAATATCAACAGAGATGACTCTCTCCCGGATGTGGACCATCTTTCGATAAAGCAATCGCCGCGGAAGAAGACGCAAGCGAAACCCGTTCCTTTACCACAATCGCAACCGCGGTCGCGACAGGCCTCGGATTCACGACGACTCAACAATCCAGACTCACGGCAGTCTGATGCCTCAGATGATTGCCAACCTGCACGGCGAGGAAAAGAAGCGGAGCATGAGAAACCCACAAAGTCTAGGCAGCGGGTCTTGAAGAAGGTGGAGAATAACGCGAGGTTGGGATTAGGTTCCGCTTCGAAGGAGAAGATCAGGCTGCCGAGTGAGGAAAAGGATGTGGACAAAAAGGCTCTCTCGAGTCGAAAGCCGAGACGGGTTGTGAAGCCCAGTACTCAGCACATTGTTTTCTCGGATGATGAAGCTGAGAATGAGGTGGAGGAGGAAGAATACGACTCGGAGGATTCACTACCGTCGCCTTCGAAACTTCTCCGGAGGCCTCGATTGTTCGGCGCCGAATTGGACATACCTGTGTCGGGCTTGAAGGAGCCAACTTTGAATCTTGGGAAGTTCTTGATACCTTCGGCTCCATCTTCTGCTGCAATATCGAGGGAATCGCTATTGCAAAAGACACAGCCGGTCTTGCCTACAATCTCTCGTCCGACAAGTTCGTCAGACAATGACAAGTCAGCTTTTTTGACATAGTACGTCTCTTCGTCATCCAAAGACAGGCAAATGCTAATATCCATAGTACACCTCCCAAGAGATACTCGCCTAACAAACGAGCCCCTCAGTCTTCCCGACCATGCACGCCTCCTCCAAGCCCACCGAAACAGAATGTACTCAACTCGCCTACCAAGAGCAAGCCTGCTAAGATACCCACCGCGCCTTTACATCCCGACATTGACGCCTTTTGGTCACAGGACGTTGTAAACGATTGGAACGAGCAATGGTCTCCCAAGAAAGTCCTGACATCACCAAAGAAGAACCGCTTTGTTACGCAAGATTCAGGTGCCGACTCAGACGTTCCCTCCCCCTCAACGTCTCCTAGAAAAAGTCCCACCAAGAAGGATAAAGCAGCCGTGCAGGCGAAGAAAGATTTCGAATCGCGAAAACACCAATTGGCGGAAGAATTCCTCAAGGAACTCGATTCCAAGGTGACCAATGGCCAAATCGCCAGCTTGGCAGCTTCCGGCGGCGGCGTCAAGATCATCTGGAACAAGAAGCTGAATACCACTGCCGGACGGGCAAACTGGAGGAGAGAATGCATCAAAACGACACATTCCGACGGCACCATCGACAGAAGATATCGCCACATGGCCAACATTGAACTCGCGGAAAAAGTCATCGACGACGAAGACCGCCTAACCAACGTCCTCGCGCACGAATTCTGCCATCTGGCCAACTTCATGGTCAGCGGCGTCAAAGACAACCCGCACGGCAAAGAATTCAAGGCCTGGGCCAAGAAATGCTCGCAACATTTCTCGCATAGGAATGTGCTCGTCACGACGAAACACTCGTACGATATCGCGTACAAGTACATGTGGGAATGCACGGGCTGCGCTTACGAGTACAAGAGGCATTCCAAGTCTATTGATCCTAAGAAACATACCTGTGGTGCTTGCAAGGCGCCGTTGGTGCAGACGAAACCGGTGCCGAGGGCGGCGGGTGGCAAGGTTAGCGAGTATCAGACTTTTGTCAAGGAGAATTTTGCGAGGGTGAAGAGGGAGAGGGTTGGGGCGAGTCATGGGGTGGTCATGGAGGTTTTGGGGAGGGAGTATCGGGAGGGTAAGGTGGGCGGCAGTGGGAAGGAGGCTGCGAAGAAGGAGGTGGATATTGAGAGTGTCGTGACCGGGTTGGAAGTCATTACTTTGGATGATTGAAGCTGTGGTTCTGGGAGAAGTCAATCCAATTTTTGGAACGGCATCGAATCGAGCCTCCCTTCTCTAGTTCGAGACGATTCATCCACTAAGTCCCTAGGGCCCTTCATCGATTGATCGTACAATATCGTCCGAGATTTGCTAATTATTCAAGCTCGTTTTCATATGCTACCTAGGTAAGAACGAGAATTGTACTGGCATTTTCTTCAGCACCCTTCCATCATGACATCGCAGACTGAATCACTCGAAGAATCGCAGCAGCAAGAGGTAGACCGCCTGATACAGATACAAAAGACGTGTTCCTTGCGGATTGCAATAGTTCATCCAGCGCAGCCAGAAACTCAATGTTTAGAAGATGAAGACGAGGTATTTACTTGGGTGCTGATACTGTAGAATTGAACGGGCACTTGAATACCAGAGATGGATCTGGTCGGTGATGGTAGGCACCGCGTTGCTACTGGTTGTGACTAGCTTGAGGCGGTCGACTCGAAGGATGAGCTCCGGCCGGCATCCCGGGTAAACACCCTGATGTCATGACTGTTGTGGTAAGATATCGATAAACGAGATGTGTAATGAATAGGTCGTAAAGATTTGATTGTCCTCTATATTCGTAGGAAGTTGTTTCATCTCTGGCGTGACGAGAGCGCTCCTTATGAGCGCCGATTGCTTTGGCGCGTCAGCCGTGACTATCTTCGAAGAGGTGTTCAGCGCAGTCGATATGTTGGAGATGGATACCTAAGGTAGAGGTGGTTTGCGCCCATTTTGCGATCCTGCTTGCTCCTCGGGACAGCAATTGGTATCCAAGGGGGTGGACAAGTCAGTGCAATGAGGGAATATTCATCTCGCGGAAGGAAAAAGGCATTGATAACCAGATTGGATGAAGAGGGGATGAGGCTGTGGTCGTGAGCAGATAAGAGGCGGTAGTCCCATTTTTTTCACGTGAGGAGAGATCTACGATTAGTGCCATCTCAGCATCGATCCCATGCAGCCTTATTAATGTGCTCGTTTGACCCTCCTATTGCTCCTCCAACCCCAAAATGAGGCACCAAACTCTAGTCCCTCCTCATGTTGCCAAAGACCAAGCCCGCAGTCCTCCTCTCCTCCTACAACGTTCTATGTCTCCCAAACCCACATCAATATACCCCGAGATCGAAGACGTCACCACCTAGGACTACATCAAAGCGTCATACGAGACAAACATATGCAACCGTGAAAGATGGGCCTCCGTCTCTGGACAAGAAGCAATGGTCTCTGGATGAGTCCCAGATAGCATGGCCCGATCCAAAGCCACCGCAGAGGGTGCCCACGCCGTATCAAATTCTAAACGTGCAGCGGGGTGCAGCATACACTAAGACGGATCGCTTTTACAGCCTTGTAAAGCTGTACCATCCGGACCGACACGATCACCCCGATGCCATCTCCTCTCTTTCCACCCAGGCCCGCCTCGACCGCTACAGACTCACGCTCAACGCTCACTCCATACTCTCCGATCCCTCGAAACGGGCAGCGTACGACCTCTTCGGCGCGGGATGGGCGGGCAAAGACATTGCCGAAACCATCGTGCCGGATTTCAAATACACGACCGAGGCACGCAAAGCCGCCATGGGCAACGCGACATGGGAGGACTGGGAGAAATGGTACGACGAATTTCGGAAACCCGGGGACCCGCTTCGAACCGGCCCGCAGAGACCGGTGTTCCTCTCCAACTCGGCGTTCCTATCCATCGTTGCGTTCTTGGCCGCGCTGGCGGGTGTCGGGCAGGCGACGCGAGCGGATAACATGTCGCAGTCTTTTATTGCGCAGAGGGATGCGGCGCACGATAGGGCGCTGGCGGAGTTGCATCGGTACAAAGGTGCGAAGAGTGGGTGGAATAAGGAGCAGAGGATCGAGGAGTTTTTGAGGGATAGAGATCCGGAGGCGTATCATGATCAGAGCGTCAGAAAGATGATGCTTGATATGGATATTTGTGATAATGGGGTTCCGGTGACGAGGGACAATGATATAAGGAGGAAGTACAGTTGAATCAACTTCCAGTTCTGCACAAGACTTGTCACACGAAAATTCGACTTCCGGTGCAACATTGGGTGATGGTGTATCCACGTTGAAGAAGAATAAAAAAAATGTAAGAAAAACGTGCCATCATTGGACAAAGGTCTCTTTCACGCATTACTTTGCATCGAGATCACATCTAGCTTCCGGCCTAGTCAACCTAAGAAAACCACGAATCTGTCCTGTCTAAATACCATGATAGAAATATTATTCCCTCCTTCTCCCCCTCGCTCCACTCCCATCCCATACGACCATCCTCCCCCGATGAACAACAAACCTCCAAGCCAGGCCTCGGGCGTACACCCCGAAACAAGCGCCACGGAAACGGCCGCGCTCAGGGGGAGGGATAGGAACGGGATGGTTCCTCCAGGCCAATCTGTTCCTGGTACCCAGCAAGTCGTTTTTCTACGCCGTGGGGATAACCATCGACCGTCGGGTGTGTGTTTGATGGCACATCTTTTCACATTCATCCCTCGTCTTGGGGAAGGATATACTCTGTGTTTTACTAGCGCACCATATACATGTCTAGCTAGACGATTTCGATTATTGGTTTCGTACACTGTCTATCTCCCATCTATCTCAATCACGGTAGCCGACGTCCTGGATCCGGCGGCTTTGGAGTCGGGAGCGGCGGAGGGGAGGAACGACGACGACGATGGAGTAAGTGGAGGAGGAGGAGGAAAAGGAAAAGAAGAGTCGTTGCCGAGTGGGACGGAGACGTCTCAAAGTGAGAAGTGAAGAAGAGACAGGTTTAGAGGGGGTTTGCATTGGTCGATCAGCCTCGCTGGGCCGTAAGCAAGTGGCGATTCACGATAAGCGTATTCGCAGGGGGTTGGGTACGACTTGGAAGCAGGACCTATCCACCGGGTGGGAGCTTCTTTGGCCGAGTCGGTTCCAGAGGGCCACTTTGGTCGGATATCTTGTTGTCTTGGTGTTCGTTGCTGATATCTAGTTTTGTGAGAATCTGGACGTGACTGAGGTGCGCGCTCGAGAAACCAGTGTCAAGGTGGAGTTCGTAGGGAGGACCTCCCATTCTCGCTACCCGCATGCACTGATTTCAATGAAGACGATGGCATTCCTTGGAAGGAGGCACTGCGTATGTTTCCTTCGGATTAGCCCAATGGAAGATCGTATCCCAAATCCTTCAACGACAGCCAATCCATCTTTCATTCATAAAAGCATTCAATCATTACACTTTCCGACCTTCCCCCCCAAGTTCCCAACATCAATCAAATCGCGCCCTCCCCCCGGAAAACAACCTCCGCCATCCCCTCTTCCGCTGACCACTTTCCTCCCCCGCATCCCTAGAGGCAGCCCACGTCCTGTCCCTCATCTCCTCATTCCTCCTCCCCATCTTCTCAGCATCCCACGGTCTATTCCACCGACTCATCGGTATCTCCCCCAGATTCGTGCTCGCCTTGCTGACCGTGGTGTACATGCTCGGCGTCAGTTTCTCGGCCCGGCGTCTCTGCACTGCCGGGACGGGTGCGTACGGCACGAAGAAGTCCTCTGCTTCGTCGGCATGTTCGGTGCACGGTGGGAGTGGTGAGAGGGGGTATGGTGGATGGACGATCAGGCCTTCGTGGTCGGGTGCTGGGGGGCGTCTGTAACCTGGGGAAAGGGGCGCCCAGACGTAGGGATTCGGGATGGCGCTGGGAGCGTAGGGACGGTGAGAGAAACTCGGTGTTGCAGGTGGTGAATAAGCGGGCGGCGGCGTTGCCGATTCCTTCGTCGCGATGCTGGTAGAAGATTTTGTTCTCCGTGCGCGCGGACGCACGATGGCGAGTTCTGGTCTCGACGAGTCGCGCAACTGGACTCGGCGCACCTCTGGCGCGCGCGCCTCTTCGGTGTCGCGACTTGCTTGCTTGGTAAGTTTGGAGGTGGCTTTCAGGGAAGCCTTTGAACCTGGACTGGTGAGGTTGCGTGGGCAGCCTCGTACGCAGCGGCCCCTTTCCGGCGGGTGGGTGCATTTCCGCCGTTCCTCGTGGCGGGACAAGGCTGAACGCGACATTCTGGCATGCAACTGGGAGAGAGCATCGAGGGCTTCCTGTCGCGAAAGCTCAGATACAGATGTCAGATATTTGTAGTCCAATCGCGTCTGCTTCTGTCCGCACTGTCCACAGCTCAGAAAGCTAGAAACGAGGCCGAGCAGCCCCGCGTTGAGTCTTCTTATCGCTCGCGCGAGAGACGCTGAGGCGATTGCTGTGAGGGCGGTTACTATTTCGATATTCCCATGGATGAAGGTATAGCATAGCATAGCACTCACGATCACCAAGCGCATACCGGTCCCCATTGGCTCTGTAGTTCTTTTCATATTCCCTCTGTATATCGATCGGTCCCTGTCGTAGGCTCATGGACAATTCCAATTCGTCCCCACGCAGCGCTTCCGTTTTCTTGTTGACCTGGAAAGCCTTCTTTTTCCTCCGCTGTTCCCTGAGATTCTTGAAGTAATCTAGAGATCGGGTGAAGATAATGATGAGAGAGCTGACTGATGAATCCGTGGTCTGCATTTTGATTGGTGACCAACGACGGCAGTACGCGTGGAATAGAGTGCCTGCGGGATCTCCTTGTGTAGTGTGTACTATGGTACAGTTCGCAGCGGGAACTCACCCAAGTATGTACTCAAATAAACAAGCTCGCGTCTCCACGATTCATGAAAACGCCGGATAAGAGAAGCATCGGGCAAGGCTGCGTCGAGGCTAAGCAAGCTTATGGCTCCAGCGTCTATAAGAGTGACAAATGGGTAACAGGAGACAAGGCATTGTTTCCTCTTCCTCACCTCGCCGCAGCGCCTGTGCTCAGTCACATCGCCATACCTGCAGGCCCGGCAGAAGACCAGACCAATATTGCGTCTGGTGCATGCCCGCCTGTGCGTTAAGAAAGATGCCCGATGCAGCCGGACGTGCATTTTATCACATTCGATTGACTTTGGTGCCATGATTCGACGCCGTCCCCTCCCCTCCGCGCCAATCAAATATAGTCAGCCGACCAGGATATGCAGCGTACGTCGGTACTGACATGCAATGGCCTTGACCTGAGCTCGGCAACCTCTTCTGGCTGTCGACCCTGGGAGGTGCCCTAAGAGGCGGAGCAGCATCTCAAGCGGTGCATGTTTGTTTGCTAGGCGATGTACTGGATAGGAAGCCTCTAGAGTACTAGGTGCTTCATCCTCTGTTGATAGAATAGTCAAGACTTTGTTCCGCCACTGGTTCTGGCCGCTCTCGCATTGTCGATGTATCTGCGGACGTCCTGATGCATTTCTTACTGCTGTGTCTTGTTTGAGGGGCCCGCATGCCCTATCATGTTTCCTTTATTCATTGTGGTGTCTCTCAACGGTGGGCCTAACGACCGGCAGAAAAGAATGTGGAAGTGGAAAGACTTGGGACTGCGAGTGTCTCATCAATATCGAAAGGTTTTATTGCATTGAACGTGCTACTAGTAGCAATAAAAGAGGAAGGAGACGTCATGCATCTGCGCGTGGAGTAAGCAGTTGCTCAAGCAGTGAAGTTCGTCAATGCTTCAAGTTTGGTAGAGCAAATAACATTTCATGATAAGTGGAGTTGAACGTAAATAGTGAGGATTTCTACCATCACGATAGGGTTTTACGACCCTCGGATATCGGCTTTCTTTTAGCATTACGTGAAATGGATCTCCATTCGTGCGATTGGCGTTTGGATAGTCGGCAAATGGGCTATTTATTGTCGATTGGAGTAGTTTCCAGCAACTTTGCCCTCTCGAAGGCGCGCGAGGAGCTCTTGGATGGCCTCTACGCATCCCTGAATCGCGCTCGTCCGATCGCCTTTTGCAATGAAACGACGGCCTCTTGTCCAACCTTTGAAGACGTGCGGACTTTGACGACCGAAGCCTCGTCATCGCCTCCCTCTGTACTGAGGCTTCAATTCGTCGCCCAGTTCGCAAGCACGCTTCACTCCGAAGGCGGGAGCATGAAGACATATTCCCGTTCACTAAGACCAATCTTCATCATATCCTTGTCTCTGATCTCAAAATATCTGCTACCCTCCAGCCTTTCTCCATTCAACTCGGTCCCATTGGCACTTTCCAAATCCAGCAGGTAAGGTCTGACGACATTCGTCTTGTCGCCAAACTCGTTCACCTTGACGCTGTGTCTGAACTGTATGACTGCATGCTGTTTGCTAGTGCTTGGATGCTCAACTAAGAGATCAGTCACGGCAGCTTCACGTCCTATCAGCCAGCAGCTCCGTGTGTGTAGAGGCACAGTGTCGAGCAAATCGTCGCCTTTGAAAATGTACATTCTCCATGCCTGTGAAGCCGGGGGCTTCCGAGCTTCTGGCGGCTCATTGTATTTGAGCACAATTTTCGTCCCTGCCACGATATTTGACTCTTTTGCAAGAAGACCAGAATTGCCAAAATTGGGCTTCTCCTTCACGATTGGCTTATCCACCGCTCCATATCCTGCACCGCCACCGAAAGCTACTTGTTGGTCGGGCAGAGGCTTCCGCGATCGCTCGTGTGGACTTGGAGGGGGTGGGCTTCGTATAGCTTTGCGTTTTCTTGGTGGCGGACTGCGCGAACCCGATAAGTCACGCCGTCTTCGAGGAGCAGGGCTTTGAGATCGTCTGGGCAAATCTGACTGGCGGTCTCTTCGACGTCTTGGTGGAGGACTGTTGGAGCGACGGCGTCGATACGGACTTCTGCTTCGAGACTCTGAGGGCGAGTGTCTTCGTCTTTTGGGAGGAGGTGACGCGGATGGATCTGGCCGGCGTGAGGATGTATGTGACGATGCTACGTCGTGTTTTGTTGTCCGCCTTCCCCTATCGCCTCTGGAATGCGAGCGGTCTCTCCGTCTACCGCTATCATGGTGGGGGCGGCGGTGGGACTCGGAGGCTGATAGCTCGTGACGGCTCTGGTATGTATCACGGCGACGCCGCTCCTCCTCGGGCATGATGGATGAGATGGTGTACTAGTACACAGCACGATGATGGCCGTGGAGTGGTGTGGCTGTGACCTGTGTGCCTGTGTGCCTGTTCCTAGCCTGCTGATGGCTTTCTTCCCCTTGCCTGAACGCGAACATCGGAGAATATTTCACGCTGCACACAATGCACATGCAGTGGAGCCTCATGGAGTCATGGACCAGGTGCCCATACCTGGCGCAATGCATATTGATCACCAACACGGCCTTCGGGTTCTTTCGCTGCACATTTCTTTTCCTCTGGACATGGCCATTCCTCGTCGCCCTCAACGATCAGCGGTCCAGTGCTCGGTAGCAGCTGTACGTACTTCTGGAGTCCCATCGTTCAGCCAAGATCAAGAGGAGCTTAAGCCCTGTCCATTATCCACCCGCTGAGCAGCCTTGCACACGGACAGCGAATCGCTGGTTGCGTATCCTTTCCATGCCATGTATGCAAGCTGTCCTTACCCAGCACAAAGAACCTCCCCCTGGTCCATCATCTACCATAGTAGAACCGGTGCGCGTCGCCTCCTGTTGATGATACACACAGAAGACATTCTACCATCTCCCCCTCGATCGGTATTTTCTTCACTTCATTTTTTGCTGCAGAGGCCCCGTCTGCCCCAGCATGCGCCGTGAAGTGCAGATACTTCAGCTCCACGATGATTGGCAAGCTTCAGGTCTGGCGAGGCGAGCGAGGGGAGAGGGGGGACCAGAAAAAGGAAGCTCTCGATAAGATCAGGGTCGGAGGTTCTGTGGTTCACGACGCTTTGGAGGGCAGCGTGAGCAGGTCCAAAGATGCATCGCCCACCAAGGCTGCGTCTGCTGCGTCTGTTGCTGCTCCAGCTAAAAAGGCAAGTCATGAAGCATGGTCCCGAGCGCAGGGGCATAGCCGCATATGTCATTGTCGCTGTCGCTGTCGCATCCCATCGCATTCCACAACATGTACTAACAGGCCGCATAGCGGGCACCACGACTGTCCATAGGCCGACGCTCCTTCTCGCTGGGTCCTTCGAAGCCCGGCGAGAATCCCTTGCTTGCCCAGCCAGCAAGCCAGCATCTGTCCCTGTTCTCTAACATACCTGCTGTGTCTAGTCCAGGACTCGACAGTCCTCCATCCTCTTGGGCACTCCAGCACTCTCCTCCGCGACCACGAACAGCAGACCATGACCCTTCTTCACACCTTGTACGATCGAGGACCGCCCCTCCTGTGCCGCTCCCGACGGATAACTCTCGATCGCCATGGGTAGACAAGCCATTGCCGTTGACGATAGACTTTGACCAGGCAAGAAAGCGTTCATCGTCGACATCAAGTCAACAGCCGAGCATTCAGACAATACAAGATGACAGCAGATCATCCTGTGGCACATCAGTATCCCGCCCAAAAACGAATTCGACCACCGACCCTCCGCATCGACGGAAACATAGCGGATCATGCACCCGTCCGCCTGTTACGACCCCTTCATACTCTTTGACGCCTACTATCACCTCACAGCACAGTCGGAGGCTGTCGATAAACAGCGTACACAACAATCGTGCCTCTCGCGATACCTTGATTAAGAGCAACAGTACGGCTTCGACGAATGGGTTTGGGCCCCGAACATCTTCGTCCTCGCGATCAAGCATCAATATTCAGACTACATCAAAGACCAATGGTTTCAGATCACCAATTGAACAATCCTCGATTCTGGACACAGTCGAGGGGACTCTCAACGCGACCATTACCGAATTGCAAGAATTACAGACAGTCTATAGTGCGAACAACCCGTCCACGACTCAGCGAAGACGACCCATAGAGACACCGAACAGTGCGCCAGAAAATCAAGGATACCTTGCCCGTGGGTTCCAATTCCCATCGATCTCTTCCACCTCTCTACCGTCTACCCCGTTCGTGGCCATTTCGGATGAAAATGATGGCCAAGTGCACTCTGTACAATCTACGTACGACAAGCAAAAGCGTGACCTGCATACAGCGTTGGTCGAAAATGACACGCTGAAAAAACAGCTCAGCCTAGCCCAGACGCGTCTGGCCAATATTGACACGATCCAAATCGAGAGAGATCAGTTTAAAGCAATGTATCAGGAATCGCAGGCCAATCTGCAAGAGTATGTGAAACATGGTCAGACACTGATCGACAAGTTGAAGCTCTCGCGCGATAACGAGGAAGTATCACGAAATAATGTATCGGAGCTCAAACACATGCTGGAACAGGCGAATATGCATAGACTGGACACATTGCACCGTCACCATGACTTGGAGGACGAGTTGAAGCTCATAGAGCAGAAGCACAAGTTCTTGAGGGAAGAAGCTGAGAGATTGGATCAGAAGAGATTGTCATTCGAGGCTGACAAATCGGTGCTTCGTCTGGAGATCGCCAAAATACCTTCTCTACACCAGGAGATTGTAAAACTACGAGAGAGACCTCAACAATCGGCTCTCGACGAAATGCAGAAAAAATTGGCAGCGGCGGAGGGGCGGGCCAGAAAATTGGAACAGCAGCTTGGTAGCAGCAGCGCTGGTCTACCGTCAATTATCGCCGACCTTGCCTTCAAGATGGAGGATCTTCAACGAGGATTGACAGATAAGGATCGACGAATTGAAGAGCTGGAAGCGGCCAACAAATTGTTGTCCAAAAATGCGAAATCTGATAAAAATCATGCCCATCGGATTCGAGGTCTCGAACGCACGATAGCAGAGCAACACAAGACCTTTCGGACAGTCCAAGCTGAGAGAGATCAGCTCCGACAATTGATCCACACGGAATTTCGACGGACAGCAAACGATGTGCAGAAACGACAACACCCCGCCACGGCGCTGCTGGAAAAGAAAGTCGAAATCGACGCTGCCATCATGGAAGTTCGGAAAAGGGCGCAGGAGTTTCTCCGCTCGCAAAAACGCAAGGAAGGCGAGCCGTCACCAGTAACCCGTTCTGTGAGGATCGAAGAGCTTCATCAGGAGATCGATTTTCACGTCAAAGAGATTATCCTCTACAAACTCGACGTTAAAGGCTACAAGAAGGATCTCAAGCGCGCGCAAACAAAGCTGGTGAGACTTGAGGGGATTTGTTCGCACGGGAATGAATTAACGAGCCAGTACTCCAGTATTTCGAGTGGGGACTCAGAGAACTCAGTTGCCCAAGCGGTTGGTGCTGTTACGAACGGAAATGATGTCCTGAGTACTGACGACGAGGCCTCACCGTCAGGAAATAGGAGGGGAAGGGTTTCGAGCGTTTATTACAGCCCTGATGGGAGTCCAGCATCGAGTCCGAAGGAGAAACGGGGATTCAATTTCATTGCGGCGGGAAGCTGATCTGGGGCTTTTTTATGTCTATGGGCTTAGTTGTTGTTATGGTGCAAGATGCTTATCAACAGACTTGAAAATTGCAGTTGGAGTATTTCTGGATAGACAGTCGGCAAAGCAGGATGGACGATTGGAACGGAACAGGTATCTGGTGGCTGGTGATTTTGGAATGACCTTATTTGGGGTAGATGACGATGTCAAGATCTTTTGCTGCGTGGAATTGTTTTGGATACCCCATCTTGGTTGTAGAAATTTACAGAGTCTGTTATTTAGCAAATCTGAATGCGGAAAGTTGTGTATCGTCGAGTACTCTCTGATATTGACCCTGGACCGACTTCTCCATTGTCTGCGCCTGGGATGCTGCTCACAATTTACTGCCACGATCACGGTTCATGTTGTGCTGCGATGGTTAGGGCTGCCACTTCAAGGCTTATTAAGCCAGATCTCTTCTCGAAGTCATTTCGGCTCCGTAAAGTACAGCACGATGCTAGCTGCCGGTATCGCTTCTACAACTCGTGACATGCGCCCACTTTCAACCATCCCCGAATCTCACGGTTCGCCTGGACACAGGACTCGAACGTTGCCTTGAGTTTCAGACCAGGCCTGTACTCGTTTCTCCAGGTATCGAGATCCCCCAAAACCTTCCTCCAAAATGAACTAGTTGAAGTAACAATCGCCCTCCTGCTCATTGGCGCGCTGCATTTGACAACCCAGCATCTCAATGGTTTTGTTCACGACGGGATCAAAGAAATGCAACAGTTCTTTCCTGGAGGCAAATCAGCACATACACTTACGTACCGTTGACCAAACTTCTTACCCCGTGAAGGTAACCTTCGACTCGTCTTCGTTACAGTGGCCGGTTTGATTCACATCCTCCGTAAACAACCTCAAGTCCGTACTCGTCACTAACCTCACCGCTGAAGTCTCTTTTAACGTATCAAACCAATCCATGAACGGGCTGCCAGGCCCTCTCTTCCCAGACCCTAGATTCTTGACACCTACGCCGAATGTATGGCACATCCATTCATTATAGCAATTCTATAGACGAGTTATAGATTCTAGAGCACGTCGTATCGAAGCTATAAATTGTCTAAATTACCATTTGCTTGCTAGCTCTGGCCATCCTCAGTCCCTTCAATCTAAGCCTCATCACACACTCTCTCGTTACACATCATAAATTTATAAAAAATGCGCGTCACAATTCTCATCAACGGCATACTCGGTGCAACCCTCGTACCAGGGACCAAATTCCTCCGGGACGTCTCGAGAGCCTCACAAACCATTAATGCTGCAGACAGCATCAAGCGAAAAGGGAGCCAAATTCGGGCATCGCGAAAGTTCGTGATGACATGTAGAAATGCCATGGAAACGCTCAAGTCGAAAGTACGGAAGATGTGGGCATTGATGTGCCTGATTCGAGGACCTCGTTTTCAATGACCACGCAACACAATCTGACGCTACGCTGCAATTGCGGCAAATAATTATCCCAGAACAACGCTGTTGGTGCAGACGAACTTCTAAGAATTGTCTCGGCCTGCAAAGCATAAATCTCAAGCAGAGCGAGAATCGATGTTTCTCTCGGGATGGCGCTGGCTATCTTGCTCCTGAAGTTGCCAAAAGCGAGATATCATAAATGGAGATCACGCTCTAGTTCCAGCCTGTGCTGTTCCCTTGTGCCACCTCTGGACTCCGGGCGGAAGGTCCGGTGGACCTCGCCGAGGCGGTTGAACCGATGCTGATGGAGGGGACCAGTGAAGGAGGTCATAGCATGCCATGGCTGATGAAGACTCAACCAAGCTTCGTCCAAGCTTGAGTAGCATGGAATCGGTTGCGGATCTGGGCAGACATACTCGCAAAATCCATCAGCTGCCTGGTCGAGAGCAAATTTTTGTAAGGACGGAGAGTCATTGCCAGTCATTTCGTGCGATTGTCTTTCAAGGCGGGCGAAAGCTGGTATGAGTTGCTTTGAGGGAATAAGGTTGAACAGGCATCACGAAACTGGCTTCGATGGTCTTGGATAATCTTGACACTGGAGTTGATGTGCTGCAGGACGATGCGTGGATTGCGTCGCAAAATCTGAAGAAGTCATTGGTATCGTGGCCCTAGCATCAAGGACGAGTTCGTTACCTCGAAGCCTGTGAACAGTATACATGCAATCAGCGCGACATTCATCAAAAAGCCACGATTCGGTTCAGGTCTTGTGGCCAGGAAACGCAAATATCGGTTGTACTGCTTCACAGCATAGCTATCCTCCTCGAAAGATTTGATGGTTGACTGCCTTGATAACGCGGTCTTGTGTATGCGGCCCATAGCCACTGCGTCATTGTACAGGACATCACTGTGATTGATTGATTGCTTGTAACAGAGCGGCAGTCAATCGACAATCCACTAGTCCCGCAAGATAGTCAATTGTATGATGCCGGAAAAACGCGAAACTTTGTCCAGCATCCTGGACTCTCCGGGCTTCTCGAAAATGAAGCAGAAGAAACTGTTTTCATTTCCCAGCTCGATGGCTTGACTGTTCCGTCGCATGTCCTGCCCGTGGATTGGCACTTTTGACAAGCAGGAAGTGTCTCATCGCACTTGACATGCCGGATTCTTCTGGCTCATCGGTAAATGCTCTCGATACGTCTAGGGGGCGCTTGGCTTACTTGCACGTCTTGCAACCATTCCTCGACTAAGTCCATGCTCTTCTCTTCTTGGCTGGTGAAGCTACCATGTCCCTTAAAGTGACATTGACAGAACGACAGACGAGGATACTGGAGGAGCCCAGTGTCGTCGGGAGATGGCGGAGCTGATCAAGGGCGCAAGGAGGGACGTTGCTTGAGATGGGCCAAAAGTGGATTCTTCATGACTCGCATCTAGCCAAAAGTAGCCATACCCTGTCGTGCATGGTATGCGGTCGGTATGTTTGTCAAGAGTTCTTGTAGAAAGACAAGACTTCCAGGCCGGACTGTTCGATACGACCAGTTACCGAGGGCTTTCTGGGCTACGAAAGATCTAATATTCATCAACTCAGTCTTATGGCCCATGGCAAATATCGCATGAACGTCTAGGTTTAGCGTCGAGGCTGTATAGACAGCCAGCTTGAACAAAGCAGCAATGAAATATGGCGAAGAACATGACGCAGTTCCATTCTTTTGCAAGGAGTACAAATTGCAGCTGCAATCACCCCAGTCATAATCAAGGCACGGAGCAATGCCACAACCGAGCCTCCTATCACATCACACCTCTTCTTGAAACCCGTCGTCTCCTCACCGTCTCATGCCGATCTGAGATGTTCCTCCTCAACCTTGCAAACAGGATACTATCTCCCATTTCAAGCCAAATACATCTTTCTGAATCCCTACTCTCAAAAGCTTCCCTATCTTCCTTGGCTCTGCGATTGACGCGGTTATCATGCTCCGTTCTTTTTGATAGAGACCAAAGATAGGGAGTAGGGAAGTTCCATGGGTCTTATGCGCGGCCTTGCTGGCAATGAGAGACACGATTATATTGCTTCAAGAACTTCAATAAGTATACTTGGTATGGTAGTGATTTCGCTGCTATTGTACCTTGCTGAACTGATGGTGGTAATTCCTAAACCGCCAGGCCAACCCCCATCGCGTGGGAGCACTGAGATGGGGGACAAAGTGGCGTAAGGATGAAGGCTAAAGGCTAAAGATAGGGTGTTTAATTGGTTGGGTCTTGATCATGGTGAGGAAGTGGTAGAACCTTGAGGAATCGCCGATCAGCTTTACGAAACAGACACAGTGTTTCGAGCTGGAAACTCCGTCGATATGCCCATCAGCCTTCGGCCACCGACATTTCGGAGGCAAGCTTCGGAGGGAAAATTCAGAGTATGACTGAGCTCGAGCATCACGTCGCTCCAATCCCAACAAAGTGTCCCCATCGATTGATTGCCGCCGAAACGCGCAACGATGTGCTGAGTTGTGGAGGCTTATCATCACGACTGAGTTAAGCCTATAGTCGCCTTGGCTTATTTGGCCCTCTTTCTTAGTCCAGCATTTGAAATTTGACCTCACGCTTCACCCCAACGAGTAAGGGGACTGCCACCGGGTTGCTAATATCGCAGTAGTCGGCAAATGTGTTGACAAAAGCGCTAGATCTTACACATTGCCCTTCATACCTGCTGTAGAAGTCAGATTCCTCGCATCGGATTTCATGCCATCTGTAAGAATACCTGTTCATATAGATCATGAAGCCCATGATCAGCATCTCAAGTACCGGCCCTCTCCGTCTTTTCCACCCAGTTCCTCCATTCATTATACTCCTCATAACTGAGTTCGTGTCTGTGACCCTGGTATCTGACCACGTTCAGATCCTTGACCTTTCTCCAATCAGAAGTCCTGCCAGACCATCCTGCTTTTCTCATAAGTGATACAATAGTCTCCTCTTTTGTCCATCCCTGTTCGCGAGCTACGTCCGGGAGGTATGTGGAGCCGAAGCGCCGATTCCGATCCGTGAAAGATATGCGCAGGCCGTGGGTGCCAATTGTCCAGTCCATTGGATCTTCGATGCTTTCGAAATTTGTGAGCAGGGTGACTCCACAACCGAGGGTGGGTAGCTCGCGAAGGGAGATCCTATCAAAGCGGTGGTCTTCAAATGCTCTATTTGTTATGTTAGGCGGCAGGAAATGGAAATTGAAACTGGGAAGGCTCACGAAGTCAAAGCATAGCTCCGCAGTCCGTCGTCCAGCTCCTGATCCTCAAATGTGCCTATACAACCTCTCAATGACTTGTGCCCGCTTTTGCTAATTGTATCCCATGTAACAAAGAGAGGATACTTCAAGTCGCTGGCGGCGCCTTTGCTTCTGGAGGAGCCCTTGGGCAAAGCAAACACTGACGATGAAGAAGAAGTCTCTGATGTGTCAGTGGCCGTCGAGAGAGAGGGGGTGCTTGACGAGGCTGACGAGCTAGTGGAAGGAGAGTTCAGTATACGGCTTATCGCAGCTGCTGGAGGAGGCGAGAGAACGCCTTCCAACTCATTATCTGGCACTCCCGCTTTTTCTGCACCAGCGATCTCATATTGATCCCATAAATCCTCTACTTCGCCGAGTGAAAGAGGTCGACGCTTCTCCAGGGCGCTTGAGAGAGCCTCAAAGCAGTAGGCGCAATGAGCCGCAGTCGCCATGGGTGCTGGATCCCGTCCTCAGGGATTGAGTTTCAAGGAATCTAGTAGGATTGGATATAATGATGGGAGAGGTTGGATGATCGGGCATCTAAGATCAGGTTTGGTCTGGCGCCGTGGACTTGATAGGCGGGGTTCAGGAGGATGAAATGCCTTGGAGCCTTGTCCGCTGTTCTGTGGCTGGTCCCGCAGCGGTCTGTTGGCACTGGCGGCTTACCTAACACACCTCAGCCTTATAGATGGGAAGGATGGCAGCGGGTGATTTAGTGCACGCGTACCAAACCTCTCACTTTCATCAACTACATCGTTCTGGCATAAAACATGCTCTGCTTCCCACTCACCTACTGCTGTACTGCCGATGCTGTTGAACTTCTGCAACCATCAGTAGGTAGCTCAAAAGAACCTGCCGACAAGCTCATCTGCTACTTGGCATAGCTCTAGCTATACATCCCCATCCTCTTCATCACATCAGGCTGCGCTAAAAAAATAGTCATACTTGGACCGTACTCGCTGCTGGCTTGCAGTCCAAATACTCGCTCACTCATGTTGAACCTCCTGCCCAATCGTAGAGTTCGAAGGCTTCACAGCCGTACTGTGAAAAATGCAGCTGAGCGAGACACAGCCAGTCTCAACCCCGCCCTTTTCTACCAGCCGTTCTGAACACGATCATGGCGTTGCAATTATAACTGCTATTTTCAATTGGATTCTACTCTTGGCATACACCCGATTAGGTTACTCGTTTTTAGGCCATTACATCAGCAAATTTCTACTCGGCTCAACGTCGGCTCGTTTATGCTCAATCGGGTAGAAATGCTGTGAAAAGGGGTGGTCCACGAGACGAGCTGCCCAAGGGACCGGGCGACATGTGACAATGGCCAGGCATCAAACATGCTCGGACCATTGAGCGATGCGACGTTGCGGCCTCTTCTCAATCCCAACCTCGCGTCTCACTTTTTACTTCCCTGATCAATGTCATTCATTAATCATAATTATTCATGTCTGCAAATATTTTCAAAGTCGGGCAGATGTCCAAAAGAAGAGTAGCTCAACACACCATCACAAATCAGATCTATAGAGACACCGTATGCTTCGCAAGGTATGGGCTGTGCCTCCTTAAAGAGCTTGCAGGCGGACCGGCTGACTGGAATGGAGGAACAATATATCTCAGAAACAGGTTGTTGTCAACAGTGTGTCAGGACATCCTCCCGTTGAGCATGAACGCGATATTTTACGGCTTTTCAACAAGAGCCCGCTGCTTCGCACGCTGGTGGATGAGATCGGAGAGCCAGCCCAACCGACGACAATTGTGCTCGAGTATCTTGACGCCGATTTGGATCAATGCTCCAAGGAAAAGACACTGAATCGGCGCGAACTCAAGTATGTCGCTCAGAAGATACTTCAAGCGCTTGACGTCTTGCACAATCGGGGATACGTTCGTACTGGTGAATTTGAGCGACACTCATTTCAACCTTGTCTCATAGGACTATGAATCTGAGGTTCTCAAGCGACAATTCATGTTTTTCGTTCCTGTATCCGATACTTGTATCGACCAAATCCAGCGACGCGAACATCTCAAGCAAATAATTCTCCATCTATTTGAAGTCATTCTGGCGGATAAACTCGGGATATTCAAATGCATCGCGAAGAATGAGATCTCCAAAGAGGACAGTGCCTCCCTCCAAAAAATCATGAAGTGGGACTGGACTCACTGGAGGGATCGTCTTTTTCCACCTTACCTTATTACTATATTACCTAATTTAGCCCCTAAAAAGGTATGCCTAAGGTAGAATCTACTCTTTAGGCTGCCTAGTAGTAGTACTATAAACTTACTACTATACTATACTTGAAGTATACAATCTACGCGTACTAGGACTAGGCCACGCTAGTTTTATAGCTAGGTATGAATACTATAGTATTATGAGCTTTCCTATATTTGGTATTATAGCCTTCTGTCCTGCCGCGGGGGGATGTTTAGAGTGATGTTACCTGCGTCAGTAATACTTCGTTGGCTGGAAACTTTTGGCAGTGAACAGATGTAAGCTTTATAAGCTTTATAGCATCCCATACCACCTGTTTTTCTACACCCTGTTGTAGAATTAAGAAAGACTTGCGAGCCGTGAAGCGAGAACTCGAGGATGGCACGCCAACAGCGTCATGATGACGGTTGTGGTCGAGAGCTGAACTGCGTCGAAAAGGTCTTTCGCGCTGAACGTCCCTTAGTTGCATTGTGCTAGTTGACCGAGCATCGTCCCAGTACGACCCGTCTTCTTTGCCTCGCGCTTCTTACTTCTCTGTCACTCTCCCTTCATAGTCATCTATTCCAATTCGCTGTCTGCAGACATTTGACTATCCCTCTTCTTTTGGGCCTAATCCTCCTCTTCCCAGCCCAGCCTACAGTATTTCTGACTGATTAGCCCTTGCACGTGGTTGCCTTGGAATCAGGCTAAGCGATTTCGCAGACAGCTAGCGCCACTGCATAGAGCAAGAGGTAATCAGGTCTTTGTTCTCTTCGACGACGTTTCCATTTGATTTGAAGTAGGTGGTGTGGACTCTTGCAAATTGGTACTGCTTTGCTGGCTGTGCAGGTTCTCGCCGCCTTCTGATAGGCTGTGAGCGTCAAGCTGTTGCGATAATCCAGAACGATTTGCAGTTCGCAGTTCAATTCCCGTGTTGAGTCCTAGTTTGAGCGGCTGTGCTTTGTCCAGATTCAGATCAGGAGGAAGTTCGTCGATGATATCTTTCAGTTTATCGAGAAGGGTAAGACCATATTCATAAACTCCAATTGTAAATTTGCGGGCGGTCCACAACTCCCGGCCTTTGAGAGCGGTGACATCGAAAGAATGGATAGGAAAGGGTTGGACTGTGTAGAAGTCTCCATCGATAACTGGTCCCCAGCCGGTAAGTCTTTGCATTCGGTGGTCGTGTGATATTGAAAAGGCTATGGGTCTATTATGTAATTCGAGTTCCTTGCCAGCAAGTCGATACAGTGAAACAATGCTATGTACGCTCACCCCCATTGTGTGTCCGTTCTGGCGGTCAGCAACAACAAGCCCCGATGTGCCGCATTTCACCTCAGTAGAGAAGAAAGGGAAATACATGTAGTAGGTTGATTTGTGATTAGATCGAAAAGTTGGGTCATCCTTGATTAAGGGATGAAGCTTGTTAAGGCGAGCTTCTGAAAGACCAGCTCTTCCAAAGCCGACTGCATAGTCGGGTTGTGGTCGCGGATCAATGAGAGGGTAGCAGCAATCCCAAGCCTCGTTTACGCTCTCAGCAAAAACTTGAAAGCGCTTTTCGCTGATTTTCGCTAGTGTTTGTACTGATGGGACGTACAGTCGAGCGACATCTTGAATCACTCGTGACTCATTCCTCTCCGCTAAGTCTGCGATCGTAGTGCGATAGATATCTTCACGTAAGAGTGAGTCTTCCGGAATACGGCATTCCGTCTTGAGAAGACTTTGGCAAAACGTATCGCTGTCGTCAGAGATAGGAAGCTCCGACTCCAAAAGCACACCCGTTGTCCGAAGAAGCATTTGATAGCCTTTGTGAGCATACGCAGCAGACTTCCCATCTCTTGAATTTTGGTCGCTAGGCGTTACAGATGCTGAACTACTGGAAGAATCCGATCGTCTCCTTCGAAGTGATGCAGAGGATTTCTTTTCTGCAAGGCGATGCCGCAGCATATGGTCCGAGGGAAAAGATTCAGGTAGATTGCCTACCCACTTGCTGACGTATGAGCTCTCTGATATACGAGTCCGATAGGATTTATCGTCCTCTTCGGCAGTGTTTCGAGTGCGAGGTAAGATTCGACGGTGTTTAAATGTCGTGCAATCGGGAGGTTGCTGATGATGCCGTGCACTTCGCCGTTCCGTCGGCTTCTCTTCTCTCTGAGCGCTTTCCTCTGCTAAGATACATTAGATCAGACAATACCATCAAGATAAGGTAACAAACTCTTATATCTCTGAATGCACTTTCGAGGTCGTTTAGCTGCCACGGCTTCCTGTACGTTGGCCATGTTGAATGGAGTTGGAAGGGTGTGAACATTTCTGTTCGCGCTGGCGATTCAAATCTGCCCCACTGACGAAATGCCAAGCGGCAGAACCTTGACTAGCGCAGCATGGACGCATCACGCTAAGCTAGTCCCCGATCAACACACTCAAGGTTCTGCTGTCAGGTATATATACTGAATACCGCAGAAAATCGAGCAGTCGCCCGTATTCTAGTCTTTTTGGCTTAGGTTTCACGGTGTTCGAACTAAGGTCATGACAGCAGAACGAATACTGTGTCACGTGTGTGTTCAGCTCCAGAAAGACCATGAAAAACTAGTTTGAACTTGAGGTGGCTACCGATATTCATTATAGACGAGATAGCGCGTTGCAATAAGTTTGAGGCACTTAAGAACCAAGACACCTGCTTTCTTGTATAACTCATGTTCAAAAACGAAAGTAGACTTTGTACGAGGATGCTTTCTTCCTAAATGTCTATCGCTATTCTGCTGCCAGGTATGGCTGTCAGCGGCTGATGATGAACTCGATGACTTCTATCGTACTGCCTCCAGGTAGCTCAAACCACGGCGATCCAAACCTCCTGTGCCGGCCCTCTCGGTGGACTGATGTGCTCATCTTCTTCTTTGGTAATTATGTACTGCATGCTGCCACCGCAAAGCCCCTGCCTGGTGAGAATTCAGTCTCTCAGGCGATTGCAACTGTCCTCGCCCTTCTCCTTCCCTCTTCTGGTGTTTTCAGCGGGGTCAGAGCTATCATCAGTGGTGCTAAATTTACAAAGAATGATCTGACTACCGCTGCGAGAGCTGGAGCTGTGTGTACAGTTGTGCGTGAAGGACCGGACGGGTTTGCAAGAAATGTTGACATTAGTAAGTTGTGACTTCTAGATTCGATTGGAATCTTTGAGACCTTGTCGAGATTTATGGCTTACGTTTTTTGGCAACCTTGAAAACAAAAGCTTTCCAGAATCTTGGAGGCTTGGTTTCATTACAAACATTTCTGCTACGTCTGAAAGTCGTCAATCACTAATGTTTACGCGGCTCCAGCAGTCGGAGGTATTGTGGTTGTTGGACAGATGATCATGGAATATGGGACTTGTATACAGCTTGGCTAAATGGATATATTTTCCCATAAAAATCGTGCCCACTCCTGGGAACGGCGAATGAAGAACGAATGCCTCACAAATTCTTTGGTAAAGACCATGATCTCGTGAATCCAATGTTGTAACATCAATCTAGAATACCGGTTCGCTTGGTAAGAAGCGAGGTATCTTAGACTTTGCGGTTGGTCCTGGCGTGCCTTGATTGCTCGTAGTGGAAGGGGAGTTTTCAATATGGGGGTCTAGCAAGCTTTGACCACATCCATCTCTCACAACAGGATGAAGCGATTCCGACAACCCTAAAAGCAGCATTTTCCGGATCAAGACCGAGGACTTTGTGGAGAGTTTTTGAAGCCATGGAGAGTCGCGTTTGAGCCACCTCATTCTGCTTGCGCAACTTTTGTCCTTCCTTGCAAATCATGCATGCATGGCTTCCAGATATCTCAAAATCGTAAGTGAGCAAACTGTAGCCTAACGTCAAGCTCGGGGTATCAATGCTTTTCACCGTTCCAACACAACTCATTGTTCCAGACGCTGCTTTCACGACATACCCTCGTCCACCTCCATAGCCTCCACCTGCCCCACTCTCTGTCCATTATCCACCCTCCCAAATCCCGCCGCCCTCTCCGCCTCCTCTTGCGTATGCGCCCCTTCCTTCAACTGTTTCACGCGTCTCTTATGTACCTTGCCCTTCTGATGCGCCTCCATATTCGCTGCACTCTCGAACCATTTTGCACATTCGAGACAGTAGTGCTGACCTAACCCTGGTAGCTCATCTTCGGGGCCCTTCGTTTCTTTGTAGATTTCGAGATGCCGAGGGGATTTGAGGTCGGCGGTGATTTGGTCGAGATCGCGGGTGAAGCGGCGGGTCTTTTTGTTGTGTTTTGCTATTGAGGGCATGTTTGTGGTTATGATATGGTGAGGAGGTTGAGGATATTTGTTCACCGTACGGTGGTGGGTGAGTTGTGGAGAGTTGTTGGATCTTTTTTTGACGTTGCATTTGCGAGGAAAGGGTCCAACGCGTGCTGATAAACTGTATTTCACAGCGAATATTTCAGCATGGCAGGATGTAGGATCTTGAACCTTGACTTCTCAAGGAAAGTTCTTCTCTCCATCAACCTCAACTCGAGTGTCTCTCGACTGCAATCTGATACGTTGAATGATAATAAGTTGAAAAGGCTCTGGACTCACAAGTCTCACGGGATGTTCAAGAACTTGTGGAGTTAAGGGGTTCGAGGTCTTTAAGAACGCTACCAATTCAAATCGACACTTTCAGCAGAAGGAGAGCGAAAATGTAGGGCTCACTCTCTTGTCTCCACCCTCAGTCTGGGGGTTCGGATACCGTACGGGAAAGGTTCATAACCACTGCCAGAAACGGCGTCTTATCAAGGCACTGAGCAATCGTTATGCAGCTCAATTAGTCACCCAGCAGCTTTCTGATTGTACATCTCGACGATATCGGCTTTCCTATCCGAAACAATAAATTTGTCTTACGAATACCGATCTTCAATCTAAGGGCTATGATCCTGGGACCGGCATAGTATCCATCCACCTTTACTGACGTCGTACCAGACCTCCCAAGACTGGCTGTCAATAATAAACACTTTTTGACTTTCAGCTACATAATAAGCGGAATCGAGTATGGCCGTCCCAAATCATTCCTCGATTCTTATTATCGGTGGTGGAACATGGGGATGCTCAATAGCATATCGCCTTGCCAAAAGAGGGTTCAAGAACATCAAGGTCTTGGACGCCAATGAATTTCCGAGTAAGGAGAGTGCTGGAAATGATGTAAACAAAATCATGGAGGAACGTATGTTCTCACTTTTCATGATTTGTTCAATGAAACCCTTTCCCGTGATATCTCTTGCTAAGTCAATTCAGCCGAAGCACCGCCCTCAGACACAGATAATGACAAAAGCTTTGCTTGGTCCACAATCGAGAGCATAGCGACTGAAGTCTGGAAGACTGATCCTACCTATCAACCTTACTATCACCCAACTGGTTTCATCTACGCGGCTGTAGGCAAAGATGCTTTTAAGATGGTCGAAGAAGCGACAACAAAACATCCAGAGAACTGGAGACCGCTTTGTAGCGCTGAAGAATTCCGGGCTACGATGCCCAATGGACCATTGACAGGCTCAATGCCAGGATGGAAAGGTTTCTTGAGGAGTGAGAGAGCGGGCTTTGTCGAAGCAGAAAGGGCCATGGAAGCAACGCGCCATGAAGGGACAAAGCTAGGCGTCAAGTTCGTTTCTGGAGACAGCGGGAAAGTAGCGTCCCTCGTCTTCAACGAAGATAAAATGGATGTTGTCGGTGCCGAAGCTGCAGACGGAACGAAACATCTCGCAGATCAGATCATCCTTTCCGCCGGCGCAGGAAGCGACGGTCTCTTGGATTTCAAGAAGCAGCTGCGAGCTACTGCATGGACGTTGGCTCACGTTCCACTCACCGATGACGAAGTCGCAAGATATGAAAAGATACCGGTCCTCTACGGCTCTGATCGCGGTTTCTTTATTCCCTCTCTCAGCAGCAACGAGTTGAAAGTCTGCGACGAACACCCAGGCTACATTCATCTGGTCAAAGACGCCGAAGGCAACGAGAGATCTGTTCCATTTGGCAAGCAGCAGATACCCCTTGAGTCTGAACAACGGATCCGCGATTTTCTGACCGAAACGAGTCCACATCTTGCTCAACGGCCTTTTACGTTCGCAAGAGTTTGCTGGGACGCAGATACGCCTGATCGTCTCTTCTTGATTGATCGACATCCGGAATTCAAGTCGTTGGTTCTGGCGGTCGGAGGGTCAGGTCACGGCTTCATGTGCTCACCTGCTGTGGGCGTGCTCGTTGCGGATTTGATGCAAGAGAGGATGGAAAAGAGGATCAAGGGGATTCTGCAGTGGAGGTCCCACACCGCGGAAGGAAGGGATTGGTGGGACACGCAGGGGAGGTTTGGGGGTGAGGGCAGGGTCATGGACTTTGGAGACGTGAAAGGGTGGACTGATGTCCAGCCGAAGAAGTAGTTGAGCTCAGCATCAGAATTGAGGGGATTTAGTCCAAGAGTCATTACAATGGGACTATCGATTGATACAGTTCTTCTACCTCTTGTACGGTCGAGTCGCTTCAACTCAAACCAATACAATTCAAGTTAGTATTGCTGAGTTGTTTCCGGACAGTTTGTATGAGTGGTTGGTTAAAACCTCGTCTATTTCGATCTCTATATGTTTGAAATATTAGACTGGTAATGGCAAGCTGGACATCGTGGACCGAAGTCCTGCAAGAGATGAGTCGGAGGCGCCATCTTTAAGCTCCGATATTTTCGACACGCAATTGGACCAAGGAAGGAATTAAGGGCATTAGGTGTTTTTGGATGCGAAGTTGGCCTCGGAGTGATGCACATATTGCGTGATCACGTTGGTCACGCGCGAAATAGGTCGCCCCTTAACAGCTGGGGTGAGTTCTATCACCCGCGTCGTAAACACGGATAGAAACAATAACAATAACAGCAAACTGATCCCAACTCTGAACGGACGACAACGACCACAATCGACCACACATCATGTCCAGCGCATCGCCCACTCGCCCCTATCGTCGGGCGGCCGCCTCTAGAAGAAAAATAGTCGATGATTCTGATGAGGACGAACAACCCGCCCAGGATGAAGACAGCGAGGAGGAGTTCACACCAGCGCCTGTCAAGGCAACACGCACTGCGAGACGGAAGCCCGCTGACGATTCCATTACAATGACACCGACGACGAGTAGAACGCGACGAACAAGAGCGAGCGAGTCTGTTGAGCCGTCACATATATTTACTCCCGCAGAAGAGGAAAAAGGTTCTGCGCCAGTATCCCCAACAAAGAAGGCAGTGCCGAAGAAGCGTGCACCGAGGCAGAGTATTCGCGCCAACATCAGAAAGAGCAGGATGTCAAATGCGCCGAGCATCGTAGAGGAAGCACCTTCATTTCTGGCACCTGTGCTTCCAACTCCAAAACCCTCTGCTTCGCCCGACCCAGAGCCTGAGAACACCGAAAATGAGCCCACGCTTGCCGACGACCCAATGGCAATTGATTCGAAACCCATCTTTTCACCTTCGTCTCCTCGAGCCACGCCTTCGAAACGAGATGCCACACCTCTGGCAGATATCACAGAGACTACAGTCAATGAGCGAACGCCCGTGCCCGCTGAGAAGCGGCCAGAGGTTGTGAAGGTCAATTCGCAGGTCACGAATCTGGAAAGGCCCATGGACATTGTAGTACGCACGCGGCAGAATGCAATGCCACAGGTGGAGGAGCAGACCGGCCCCAAAGCACGTATGGTCATCACATATCTTATCCTCCACAACTTCAAGAGTTACGCTGGTCGCCAAGAAGTTGGCCCTTTCCACTTCTCCTTTTCGTCTGTCGTGGGGCCTAATGGATCCGGAAAATCTAATGTTATCGACTCGCTGTTGTTTGTTTTCGGCTTTCGAGCCAGCAAAATGAGACAGGGCAAGATTTCGGCGCTGATTCACAACTCTGCCGCATTCCCAGACTTGGATTATTGTGAAGTTGAAGTTCATTTTCAAGAGGTGGTGGACTATCCGGGTGGAACGACAGAGGTGGTGCCAGACACAACTTTAATTATCTCGCGACGTGCGTTTAAGAACAATTCCAGTAGCTATCACATCAATGGAAAGACTTCGAATTTCACGACGGTCACGACGCTGCTTCGCGACAAAGGCATCGATCTCGATCACAAGCGTTTCCTGATTCTCCAGGGCGAGGTGGAATCAATTGCCCAGATGAAGCCCAAGGCAGCCAACGAGCACGACGATGGACTACTAGAGTATCTTGAGGACATCATTGGAACGTCAAAGTACAAGACGCCCATCGAAGAGTCTGCTGCTCAGGTCGAGGAGTTCAACGAAGTCTGTGTGGAGAAGAGCAACCGTGTTCAGCATGTTGAGAAAGAGCGGAATGGACTGGAGGACAAGAAAGACAAGGCTCTGGCATATATTCGCGATGAAAATGAACTGTCAATGAAACAAGCTGCTCTCTATCAAATTTACATCGAAGAGTCTAGCGACACGCTCCAAGTCTCGCAAGAAGCCACGGCGAAGATTCAGGCACAGCTTGATGAAGAAATGGCAAAACATCAAGGCAACGAACAAGAAATCAGACGCCTTGAAAAGCAGTACAAGGCTGGCACCAAAGAATATGAAAAACTGGAACAGCAAAGCCAGGCTGTTTTGAAAGAAGTTGCGAAGCTGGACAAGGAGACGGTCAAGTTTGAGGAGAAAAAGAAGTTCCTCGTCAGCAAGCAGAAGAAATTGGAGAAGACTATGGAGACCAGCAAATTCGCCGCTGCAGAAGCCGAGATTACCATCAAGAACACGACTGACGACATCAACCGCAACGCTGCTCAGATCGAGGATCTTCAGCAGGATATGCAACAAGAGGAGAAGGAGCTTGCTTCCATTCGAGACAGCCTCAAGGGCAAGACTCAGGGTCTTTCCGATGGGATTGCCGTGAAGCAAAAATCACTCGAGCCTTGGAACGAGAAGATCAACGCCAAGCAATCTGCGATAGCCGTGGCTCAGAGTGAACTTGACATCCTTCGCGAAAAGGAGGGTTCTGGTGCAGTAGCTGTTGCGGAGGTCGAGTCCAAAATCACTGGATTTGAGGAGAGCAAAGCAGCCAAAATCGAAGAGCTGGAGCAATGTAATGCTGAGCGAACTAATCTTGAGAAGCAACTTCAACGAACTCAGGCTGAGCTCGATTCTCTCGCAAAGAAGGAGGATCCTATCCGTTCCAAGTTGTCTGATGCACGCCAGAAGGCTGATGAAGCAAGATCGAGCTTGTCTGCTAGTCAGTCGCAAGGCAATGTTATGACTGGCCTCATGCGTATGAAGGATTCTGGTCGCATCAGTGGTTTCCACGGGCGTCTTGGGAATCTCGGAGCTATTGACCAAAAGTATGATGTTGCGATTTCGACCGCATGTCCATCGCTCGACAACGTGGTTGTAGATTCAGTCGAGGTTGGACAACAGTGTATCGAACATCTAAGGAAGAATAATCTTGGACGGGCGAATTTCATCTGCCTGGACAAGCTTGCTCAAAGAGATCTCTCACCCATCGACACACCTGAGAGCTGCCATCGATTATTTGATCTGGTCAGGGCTAAGGATGAGCGCTTTCTGCCAGCTTTTTATAGCGTCTTGCAGAACACTCTGGTGGCCAAAGACATGGAACAGGCGAACAGAGTGGCATATGGTGCCAAGCGTTGGAGAGTCGTCACCCTTGAGGGACAGCTGATCGACAAGTCTGGTACCATGAGTGGCGGCGGTACTCGTGTTGCCAAGGGTGGCATGTCCTCAAAGCTCACTCAAGAGGTGACCAGAGAACAAGTCTCCAAACTCGAGGTCGATCGTGACGCTCTAGAGCAGTCTTTCCAGGACTTCCAGAAGCAGCAGCGAGACTTGGAGACTTCGTTGCGAGAGCTCTCTAACCAGATCCCAATGCTGCAAACACAGGCTCAGAAATTGGAACTCGAGATCGGCAGCTTCGACAAAAATATCGCTGACGCCCAACGTCGTGTCCAAGAACTTGGCTCGGAACAGCAGTCGTTCAAAACTGACAAGGCTCGTATCACAGCACTGGAGAAGCTCATTGCTACCGCCGAGAAGGAAACGTCCAAGCTGCGCTTCGAGATGGCTGGCATTGAGGAAGAAATCAAAATTCTCCAAGACAAGATCATGGAGATTGGAGGCGTTAAGCTCCGAATCCAGAAAGCTAAGGTTGATGATCTCAAAACTCAGATTGACACCCTCACCGAGGAAATGTCTTCTGCTGAAGTCAACAAGGCTAAAGCAGAGAAGCAGAAAATCAAGCACGAAAAGGCTCATGTCGAAGCTGAAAAGGAGATAGATGGTGCCGCCGCTGAATGTGACAAGTTACAAGAAGCCATGCAGCATCAGACTGAGAACGCTGCTGGCTCACGGCAAGCTGCTGAAGAAGCTCAAGAAGCTATCGACACGAAGAAAGAAGAGCTTATTGTCTTGAAGAAAGAGCTCGACGAAAGGACGACCGAAATCAATGCAACCCGAGGAGTTGAAATCGAGATGCGCAACAAACTCGAAGAGCACCAGAAGGCTGTCAACGAAGCTCAGAAACGACTCAATCACTGGGGCGAGAAACTGAGTAAACTTGCCATTCAAAACATCTCTGACATCGGCGAGGAGAACGAACCCGCTGCTCTCCCACAATACTCGAGAGATGAGTTGCTCGACATGGACAAGAATGAGCTGAAGGATGAGATTGCCAGATTGGAAGAGAAGATAAAGGATGTCAATGTTGATCTCAACGTCCTCGCAGAGTACAGGAAGCGATGCGAAGAACACGCCACCCGTCTCGCCGATCTCAATGATGCCTTGAACACCCGCGACACCGCCAAACGCACCTGCGACGAACTCCGTCGCCTCCGCCTCGAGGGATTCATGGAGGGTTTCTCCACTATTTCTTTGCGTTTGAAAGAGATGTACCAGATGATTACCATGGGCGGAAATGCGGAACTTGAGCTCGTCGACAGCTTGGATCCGTTCAGTGAGGGTATTCTTTTCTCAGTGATGCCGCCGAAGAAAAGTTGGAAGAACATTGGGAATTTGTCTGGTGGAGAGAAGACACTGAGTAGTTTGGCGCTGGTGTTTGCGTTGCATCATTTCAAACCGACGCCGCTCTACGTTATGGATGAAATTGATGCCGCGTTGGACTTTAGAAATGTGAGTTGCGCCCTCTTTAGGTTAGGATTCGAAGGGTTATTTGCTAATGTGGTTCGATGCTGTAGGTTTCCATTGTCGCTTCTTACATCAAGGAGAGAACGAAGAATGCACAGTTCATCGTCATCTCTTTGCGAAATAACATGTTTGAGCTGGCATCCCGGTTGGTGGGTGTTTATAAAGTTAATCATATGGTATATTCTCCTTTCCACACTCCTCAGTGTTCCTCCCTTTCGTGTCATGAGGCTTTGCTGACTTAATGGCAATAGACGAAGAGTGTCACTGTGGAGAATAGGGATTACATCCTACCAGCGGCTCAGGTGAGAGCTTGATCTTTCTGAGAACTCAACGTCGCTTTTTGGAGTTTGGACTTTGGCATGCGGCGAATGGCTTGGGCGGGGTCGCTACACTGGGACCGCATGTTCTGAACGATCGCCGTTATGCCCGTGAGACTGGTTCGATGAAACTTCGTAATGATGATTCGCCTCATGCTGCCTTTTTTCTTTGAATGCGCCGCTGAACGTTCTACGGTTGATGAGAACTACCACTCCATGAGCAGGCAGAGATGTGTCCTTCCTCACCACTATGCGTTCAATCGAAAACTCGCTTCCCCCGTGCCCCACATTCCCAAGAGGCGTGTCATCGACTTTCAGTCACTCCTTGAATTAGACCGGTCGATTCCTTGAGTTTGAACTGTCGCTCTGAAGAGATCCCAGTGACGGGAGAGCTAGGTTTGTGTGAGAAGGGGGGGGGGGGGGAAACCTGAAAAGGAGATGTGTGAAGAGGTTGGGGACACGGACTCTGCCGATACTTCCCGACCTTTTCTCTTCGACCCCCGCATCGAGGAAACGGAACGGAACCGTTGGGTCGAGGACGGGAGGATGTCGTGATAGTGATAACGATGAGGCAGGTGAGCAAGGTAGGCGTGGCAGGTATTTTTGCTACTGGGCCGGGCCGGGTATACGAGTGCACTGTCAACCAAACCAGTATCGGAATCAAGCACGGGACTCAGTGAGCCAATGCTGCAGTGCAGGAATTACTGGGAGCACAGTCGCTTGGTTCGTTCGAGCCGTGTTGCTCCCAACCGGCGATGATGTTGCTCAAAACCGTCGGTAGAGGAGGATTGGTATCGCGAACTTTACGATGTGAGGTGGATGTTGTGGGATGTCTGGTAGGTTGAAAAAGAAGACAAAAAATCGAGTTTTTTTTTTTTGGAACTACCGATCTCGTTGGAACACACGCAACGTCCATGGAATAGAGTTGTTTCTCGGCGGCACCGAAACGGGTGAAGCAATTGTGCAAGCGGAGACCTTGATCGATAGATGTTACTTCTGGGAAAGTCTCTTGCGACCTGTACAGGGCGGGCGATGGGTATCGCTTCACGAAAGGTGTCCAGTGCACGCAAGAGAAGACGTAATTTCAAATTGAAACCTGCAGCGAGATACAATCAATCCGTTCAAACAAGAGGAGACCCGTACAAACATAATCGTGGGAACCATATACTACCACAAATTCCAACCTGGAACATTCTCCTTGCCTCATCATATTCACAATACTGATCTATTTCTTTCCCTCTCATGTTCATGCCTTGGCCTCGGCAGCCTTCTTCGCCATCGTGTTCAATGCGGATCCGTTGACAAACCACTCGATTTGTGGCTCGTTGAATGTGTGGTTCAGGGTAATGTCGTAATCTGGTGAGCCGTCGGCTGGGTGAACCCTGAGGGTCATTGGTTTTCCAACAGCGAGCTGCGTGCACAAGAGGTCGACCTTGTCGTATGGCTGGATCTTGTCGTAGTCCGCTGGATCGGCGAAGGTCAATGGCAACATCCCTTGCTTCTTCAAGTTGGTCTCGTGGATACGGGCGAATGAGCGGGTGATAATAGCAAGACCACCAAGATGCCTTGGTTCCAGAGCAGCGTGCTCTCGGGACGATCCCTCGCCATAGTTCCAGTCACCAATGACGACCCATGGGATACCCTTCTTCTTGTAGTCACGGGCAGTGGCTGGAACAGCATCCCACTCACCAGTGGTCGCGTTCTTGACCTTGTTAGCTTCACCGTTCGCACTGTTAGTGGCGCCGATAAGCATGTTGTTGGAGATGTTGTCGAGATGTCCGCGATATTTCAACCAAGGGCCAGCCATTGAGATGTGATCCGTGGTGGTCTTTCCCTGAGCCTTAATCAAAATTGGCACGTTGAGGGCATCCTTGCCGTCCCATGCGGAGAATGGGGACAAGAGTTGCAGACGGTCGGAGGAAGGGCTGACAGCGACGCTGACGCTTGAGCGATCAGCTGGGGGTGCCTGGTAGGTATTCTCGCCGGGGTCGTAGCCGTTTCTGGGAAGGCCGTCGCCGGTCGGTGCCTTGAGCTTGAACTCCTTACCATCCTTGCCCTTGAGTGTATCCGTGAGAGGATTGAAGTTGAGCGTGCCAGCAATGCTCAAGGCGACAACGAGATCTGGAGAAGTGACGAAAGCGTGGGTGGCTGGATTGGCATCATTTCGGCCGGTGAAGTTACGGTTGTAGGATGAGACAATAGAGTTGGCCTCGCCCTTCTTGACGTCTCGGCGATCCCATTGACCAATGCAAGGTCCGCAGGCGTTGGCAAGGACCATACCGCCGAACTCCTCAAAGGTCTTGAGCTGACCATCGCGGGCGATGGTAGCACGAATCTGCTCAGATCCGGGAGTGACGGTAAAGACAGCCTTTGATTTGATGCCATGGGCCATGGCATCTTCAGCAATGGAGGCAGCGCGGGACATGTCCTCGTATGAGGAATTGGTGCAGGATCCGATCAAACCGACCTTGAGCTCCTCTGGCCAGCCGTGCTCGGCAACGGCATCCTTGAACTTGCTGATTGGAGTAGCAAGATCGGGTGTAAATGGTCCGTTGATGTGTGGCTCGAGTTCGTCAAGGTTGAGCTCAATAAGCTGGTCGTACTCAGCGCCCTCGTCCTCCTTGAGCTCGGCAGCATATTCGCGGGCATAGTCGCCAATGGCGCCACGCTTGGTAGCCTTTAGGTAGTCGTACATGCGGTCGTTGAAGGGGAAAACGGAGGTGGTAGCACCAATTTCAGCTCCCTGAACAAGTTAGCGAATGAAAAATGTGGGTTATATGGTGATTTAAAATACCATGTTGCCTAGAGAAAATTGTTAGCAGGTAGACGTCAACGGGAATGTCTCGTCTCAATTGAGGGCTTGTTAAATTCCTGGCGAAGAAGAAGATAATATTGTCCAGGAACTCAACAAGCCCACTTTTGAATAGATGGGGATAGGGAGAGGGGAAAATACAAATTGTGCCCATTCCAGTACACGAAAGGCTCTCAGTGCCAGGTCCATGATATTCAACGATAGCACCAGTTCCACCCTTGACAGTAAGAATCCCGGCTACCTTGAGGATAATATCCTTTGGCGAAGTCCAGCCCGAGAGTTTTCCAGTAAGCTTGACACCGATAACCTTGGGAGCCTTAAGCTCCCAGGGCAACCCAGCCATGACATCAACAGCGTCAGCACCACCGACACCAATGGCACACATGCCTAGACCTCCAGCGTTTGGTGTGTGCGAGTCGGTTCCGATGAGAAGAGCACCTGGGAAGGCATAGTTCTCCAAGACGATCTGGTGAATGATGCCAGAGCCTGGTCGCCAGAAGCCAATGTTGTATTTAGCACAGGAAGTGCTCAAAAAGTCGTAGACCTCCTTGTTGATGTCCTTGGCCCGGGCCAGATCCTTTGCTCCACCCACCTGAGCCTCGATCAGATGGTCGCAGTGTACAGTGGTCGGTGTAGCGACGGTAGGAAGACCCGCGGACATGAACTGGAGAATGGCCATCTGTGCGGTCGCATCTTGACAAGCCACGCGATCTGGTCGCAGCTTCAGGTACGAGACACCGCGCTCGATCTCTTGGTTGTGGGGGTCGTCCAAGTGGCTGTATATGATCTTCTCAGTCAGGGTAAGCGGCTTGTTCAGGCGCTGTCTGATAATCTGTAGGTTTTCCGACAGCTTCTGGTATGGTATGTAATTGCCCTTCTCGTGATTGGTCATTTCGACCTTTCTTGCGAGGCCATCGGAGACGGTGGCCAAGCCCCGTACTCGCGGGGTGAGAGGCCTCACCGCGCGCAGTGGCAGCATTGAGCGAAGCATTGCGGGATCCTAGAGTGTATTCAGATCAGGTGAATTGTGTGCGGTGGTTTGGAGTGGATGGTGCGGGGATTCCTGTAGAGATCCGCTTAGCCCGACGACGTCAGAAGCAGTCAATGGTGGTGTTTACCTGCTGCACACTTCTATGGTGGACTAGCACATTGAAGAGGCCACAGGCTCTGGTCAAAGGGTGGTTGTGGTGGTGGATCGGAAGAGGTGGTGAAGACGGCGTGGGAAGATATGAGCAGTAGTGTCAGCGTAGCGACTTGTGAGCTGTGCTTTTTTAAGCAGCGCAGGCCCAAACCCAAGATCCCGTGAAAGCCGAGGATCAAGAGTGTCTGCAGGTCAAAAAACCTTTTCTGATACAACAATCAGCACTGCCCGTGCCCATATAAACTGGTCTGGAGACGGCCTGTAGCGCCCGGCAACGCTCCGAATACTGCCGCCTGCCCAATCCCGACCTCCAGTCCGCCTGCCACGGTGCAACTGCTGTGGAATTCTCTCGGCCGTGGGGAACGCTCGCTGCTCTGATTACCTTGACTGCCCTCTGATTGGTGCAGCCGACGCATCCACTCTTTTTCTTCACGATATCCGTCAATTTAGCCGGGTGCAATAACCACCGTGGCCGAGCAAAAACATCTGACAACTCCCTAGCTTCCTGCCCAAAGCTGATCGAGTCATTGCAATGAGAATCCTATCGTCTTGCCACGTCAACTTTGAACAGAGGTACTCTGGGGCCTTCAGAAGCTGCACAGTCTGCACTTCGAATTGTGGCTTTATATATTCCACCTGCAAAACAACAAAGACGGCCAGTATTCCGATAATACACTGCACGCTCCACCAAAACTCGAATAACCAGTTTTTCACCGCTAAGAGTATAAATCATCACTTGTGTTGTTCTCCAAGGATGAAGTTATCATTCTTATGCTCCACTCGAATCGAGATCATCGACACAAGTCTTGTAAAGTTAGAGAATGCCATGTTCCCTTGTCGCCGTCGCCCAAAAAAAAACCGTCTTCGGCAAAACGAGAAACTATCCAAGGCTCTACATCTCCAAAGTCTATTCCGACAATTCAAAGAGACGAACGTGAGAAGACGTCGTCGATCCATTTCGAACAGGCACCTCAAATTGAGTTCACAGACTCAACCAGTCATACAGTCAAACCACAAATCAGGACTTCCAGAGACCGGTTCATTGATATTTTCCTGTACAGCTTCTCCAAGATTGCTGTGGCTAACAGCAGCAGCGCAAGAAAACATTAAAAGTCCTCGGAAATGGAAGGGACAGAATTCGTCATTTCATAATTACCTCTCTGTCCCCTCCCAGATCCAACTCCTCCAACAAATTTCTGTCCTAAACCCAAAACCCCATTGCCGTCCCTTCTCACGTAAATGCTTTAGACACCAGTACTAGCAGCAATAAAGCTAGCACATAACCACCCCGGCCACCAAATAAGCCATATGACGACACTCGTCCACAAGCCATGAACCCACCACCCCGTGCTCGCCATGGCGAGAACCTGTCCCAAGCCCATCCTCACACCTTCCAATCCGCCAACATAGCTACCGTGATCTCCATCTTGCACGCCGACCCATCCAACTTGCGACGCTAGTGCCGATGCAGCGATTATGACGACGGGCGGTGAGATGAGAGTGAGCAGCGTGATTTGAACGCCTCGAGAAAGCTTGGTGGTCGAAGGGCGGACGAAAGAGTACGGTGCTGCAAAGAGACCTGTCAATAGCGAGAGGGAAAAATTGAGAGTTGCGAGAGCGGAGAGGAACAGGCCAAGGAGGAGAAGGCAGAAGCACTGCAGAAGCATCAACTCCTGTTTCGTTGGTTTGTGCTTGGCGAGGCGTGGGAGCGCTGCAGCGAGGAGGGTAGGCAGCGGCAGCGTTGCCAGAGTGAATGTTATGAAAGTTGATGTGAGGGAGCTGAGTGGTGCGTGGTTGAATAGATACAGTGGGAGTAGGCCTAGAAAATGAAGGCCTGTCAGGAGAATGAGGGGGTATGAGAAGTGTCGCTCCTTCACTGCCATAATTACTGCTGGCACTATGGCTAGCGATGATCCCTCTTTGACGATCGACGTGTCCTTTGTAGTCAAGGAGTCAACCCCAAGTTTGGACCCTGGTACAGTGCTAGCTGGATTTGCAGGTGCTTCCTCGCCACGCCCACTCTGGACCCAAAGTGCTATGCTCACAATGCTAAAACTGCCGGCAACGAGCATAGCACTTGGCAAGTATGTTCCAATACTGACGAAGCGATTGGCTTGCATCAGGAGATAGAAGAAGAAGCTCTGGTGCAGATGCTCGAGAAGGTTGTTCAAACTTCGGACAAGACCCTCGACCGTGCGTCCAAGAGACATTTCATCATGCCATCCATCTCCCACCGTCTCCAGGGTAATCGCGTCGACATGATATGGAATGAAACTGCTGTGTGGTCCTGTGGCGTGTCCTAGTCCTTGGTTCAACATGCCACGCAGCATTGTTTGTAGGCGATCTACGTATTGGTCGCTGTGATCCCACATGCGTTGCAAAGTGCAGCTGATGCCCATCTGGCCATTGGCTACACTGACGACCGTGTTGAAGAGATCCAAGTTCGGTAGTTGTCCATTGATCCCATCGTAGACGATATGCAGTTTGTCGAATCGCTTTCCCCATGGTCCAGCAGGGTAGTCAATGGCCACCGCTCCTTGTAAGGCACCGCTCTTGATTGACAAGGATTCGATGAAAGCGGGATTGTGGGTGTCATGGTACGCGTCAACCCAGGCTTGGGACCCAGCAGTGCTGTCTTCTGTGATCAAGAAGATGATGTCCTTAGACCATAACGACCATCTCTTGAAATAGCGTGCCATAGTAAGCACGAGAGCAACGCCGCTGTAATTGATCTCTCCCTTCATATTTCTCCAAGCAGCAATCAAAACTATCGCTTCTGTGGCATCAGCTCTTGGTCCCTGAAGCACGGCGTAAACATTGTCTCCGGCAATTGTGCTGCCTCCTGCCTCGTAATTATACTTCTGAGTCGCCGCCTTCAGTCCTGCGTCTCTGAAGACATCTCCAATCTTGTGGACGCGTTCAGGGCCAGACATATGCTCAAAGGTCGCGACCTCCTGTCGGTATGCGCGGAAGATGTTGTGCTCACTTCCGCCGAAGTATGTATGCACCTGGCCAGGAAGAAGAGCATTTTCGGAGACGTAGGTAGACCTCGAGTATTGATTCAAAGGGAGGAGTAGAAGCCAGGCGACTCCAACGAGAATGAGGAGGGCGGAGAGGTAGGGTGGGAGTTTGAGGATCCTCTTGTCCTTCCGTAGAGCCAGAATGGCATTTGCTGCGACGGCAGTTAAGCACAAGTCTTCCCGCGGATGGGAACGATTAGCTCACCTATGGCAGCCATTCTTTAATCACCTCATTTCGGTCTGCAGAGTGCTGAGGCGCAACTTATAGAGTTGCAAACGTTTGTCGTGAAGCCCCCAAGAGGCGCCTTACGAATTGCTAGGGAAGTGCTTAGCGTCTCACCTTCTCTTGTCTCAACTTGTTCAGAAGCTCACAAACATCAAATACTCTCTTCCATTGTGGATACTTCGACTTGATATATTCTCTATGCTAGCCGCGCGTACTCTGCAGTGGTCAATGAGCTCTCTGACGACCGTGTCGAAAATAAAGTCGAGACATCCTTGACTTTGGGCATGTCTAATCTTCCAAACGTAAGTCAATACACAGGTTTCTCCTACCTACGATGGATGCCGTAACAGCAGTCCCTCGGTCTGAAGATGTTGTTCCTTGCGACAACTCTGACTCCACCAATGTGAACTTCTACGACTTCTTTGGAACAACAGGCTGCCTGCTCAATTGCGAGGAGCGGGAAAATCTTCAAAGCGCATTGTCAATCCAGCCTCACCTCGGCAACGCGGGCGACTTCAAGAGGAAGAAAGAACTCAGAAAGTGCTACAGGGAAGGAAATGAAGGCCACTTCAGACTACACGATCTGTCAGCCTCGATTCGTAACAGATGTCACTCGTGCAAGATGCTACACTCCATTTTCGAACATGTCTCTCTCATCAGGCCTGAAGGCGTTTCGACCGATACTGAAGGACTCTACAAGGTCACTGCGAGTTTCGTGCTGTCGGGTACCCAAGTCTCGATCAATAATGCCATGGTGCGGGAAGAGATACGATTGTTCCGCCCTCACGGCATTGCAAGCAACTTTGCGTGCTCAGTCCAAGCTAATGATCGCAAGGTTATACCAAGCGATGTGAGTGAATGAGCGCATCGAACTTTCTTCCCGGACAAGCAGACTCCATCACTTCCATGGGCAGAATTTTGGAGTGGATAGACCATTGTGACTCAAACCATACCCTTTGTAAATCCAAGACTCCAGTCAGGCTCCCTTCCCGCCTCATCGATGTGACCGAGTTACAAAGAGGCGGCAAGAAGGGCTTGAGACTCGTACAAACTGCAACGGGCCAAATAGGGACGTATACATGTCTGAACCATTGCTGGGGTAAAGTGAAGATTCAATGCTGCACAACGAGAAGTACTCTGGCTGTTCTCTGGGATTTTCCCCAACCTACTCCAGACCGCTTTGGATGAGAGTTAGTGACTAATATATTCGATACCTTTTAGTATTTGAAGATGGAAGATTCACTTTGAAGAGCCGCTCCCTTCTGCCTGTTGAGATATTTCTTCCAACCTGGTAATATCCTCACATTACGGCTTCCAGTTCAATGCTCGTCCAACTATTCACAACCAAAAATGTCATTGGCATTTGAGGTCCTCCATACGAAATAGGCATTGACGATTTCCTAGTTGTTTGACCTCAGAGGATGCCCAGGAGTTTATCGCCATCCATTCCCACTTGCAAGTCTTCCTTCGGATACCAAGTGTTGTCTGTCGAAGGCAAGAACATGTTCGCTTCGACGCCAGTGAGCGGTGCAACTCTTGCTAGTTTCGACAACGTCAAGAACGCTGTGCTCAAGAAGATCAGTAGAGTCACCGGGAACACTACCAACGTACCTGCTGTTGGCCGCAGCAAATTCTCAGGCCGCAAAACTGCAAACCAACAACTTGACGTGATAGTCCAACTTTCACCAAGCCTACCGAGGAATGGACGAGTCTATTGTCGCGCAAATCCCTAGCAACCACTTCAATCTCTTTGGAGTTAAGATCGAGCGCATCACAATATCTTACAAATCCCGATCTACACCAGCAATGCAAATCTCCAAACCATGGCCCATGATGATATCATTCCCCAAAGCCGCAAAGACACCAAGCACAATGAGCACACATGATAGGTGACGTTTCGAAAGAGGCAGCACCAACAAGCCCAACAAAACTCGTCGCAAACACCGACTTCCCATAATCAAACGTTCTCACAAACATAAACAAGCAAGTATGCCTGCGCGCTCAGGACCTCGGCATCGCTGACACCAACGACTTTTGAATCATCGAACAGAAACCAATCAGCACCCTCTCTTGCATAGCTAACATAATGCCCACCCTGGATATCGCCTTTATGCACTATCACCGCTGAGAGGATGTATTTACCCACCTCCGGGTCCAGCGTGTCTTCAGATTCATTCGTTACTGTAGAGGGCTTCTGTGGCTTGGATTTCTTGAGCGAGGGACGATGAGCAGTGGTGAAGGGTGTCATGTCTAGATTCAGAGGGTAGGCAACCGTTGTTCCTAGTTTCGAGGCCTTCTCTTTGGCATGGGAGAAACGCTGGGAGCCTTGTTAGCATGTCCGCTCTCTGCTGTACAGCATGTGTGCTGAGGTATACCTTTAGATGTATCGACAGCACTGGAGGTAACTTTTTGATACTCAGCTGCTTCGTTGCATCCCTTTGCTTCCCACATTTATGACATGTATAATCGTCTTTGCCTAGCCTCTCGTCGCTGGTGAAGCGTGCTAGACACTCTTCCAGCCGCATACCTTCGTCGTCTTTGCCGTTGACGCCATTTGTCTTCGCTGTGCCGTTCAACTTCCTCTTCTTAGATTGTGTCCGTAGGTCGAGTGAAAGATCCATAAACGGGTCTGAGACATTGGTTTTATTCTTGCACTCATCGCAGGTTACTGTTGATTGTAGTTTGCCATAGAAAGTGCGGTGTATTATGCAGTCGCAGTCGCGCTCGTGGTCTGAGGAGGTTGCAGTCGAAAGGCTGGAGGTGTGGAGGGAGTTGAGGATGAATTGCATATATTCATGGGCATCTTGCTGTTGATAACCAGCTAGTTGCTGTGATAATGTCAGCCTCGCATTCAACCCTCAGTATACAACAGAGTCTTACCTCTGAGGATTTCCAACTGTTCATTAGCATAGGCACAGCACCATATCCCTCCGTCTTCTCGGCGCTCCAGAACTCGCAGAAGATTTCATCCAGTGCACATCCTATACACGCGTCCTTCTCACAATCCGCCTGCTTATGCCCATCACTCATGTACCAAGTCTTCAGATACGGATTATGCAGTAGACTCTGTATCACCACCGATATAAAACAGGTCTGGCCCATGTTATACAAGCCCCTCAACCCAATAGCGCGACAAGGCACAAACGTTGAGTTTATCGTGACAAGGGGACTATTGTCAGCCGAGTAATCATCCAACTTCCTCTTTCTGGCCGTCGAGCTCTTCGACCGCATGCGCAGATTCTCCAAGGTCGGATCGTATATGAAGTCCTCACAGCAGTGGCAAAAGATGTGACCGGATCTGCTCTCCACGTGAAGCGAATGCCGCTTTTCTTCGAAATGCGCTTTGGCCATTTCTTCAGAGTAAATTTTGGGACAATTGAGGCAGAAGTATGTGGGCTGGAGGATCGGTTCCGAGATTGCAGGTCTATCTCCGACTGCTTCTTGCACGCGGATAGTTTGGGTTTTGATTGACGACTCCTCGCGTATCGTCTTGAGGACAGCGTTGTATTGTTTGCACAGAAGCTTCCATGCATTTTTTTCGGTGGATTCATTGTGGAAGGCATACGTATGTTCTGAGGGTGAATTGTGTTAGTGCCACACGAACAGGCGTGAGAGTCCGCAGGAGCGCATTGAGGTTCCGCTAGATGAAGGGGTTCGAAATCCGGGAAACGTTTGGACATACCACAACCAAAGGCAACACTAGCGCTGGGACCAGGAGCAGGATTCGGCTTCGCTTTGTTGTTCATCTTTCCAATGGGTGACGCCAGCGTCGTGGCAGAGGGTCGGGGTGTAGCGCTCAAAGTGTCGGTCATGCTCTTGCGTTGAGCGCGTGCTGGTACCAGAGCGGTCCTGGAGACTATGGAAGAGACATTCAGTGATTCTCGTGAGAGAAGACGGCGGGACAAGAGTTCACAGGCAGGTGAAATGCGATCCTGGTGTATTACAATGATTGTTGTTCTGAGGGCTTGGTTCGCGGACCCGGAGTTTAGGATGGACGTTAGAGGTGGCTTGCTAGCGTCATTCTATTGCCAGGTTCTCAGCCCTGCGAGTCGAGGTCTATCAAATGTTCTACTCCTATTCTGCCCTTGTAAGATACATCACCCCTCCCCACGTCTCCACCTGTAAAGGACCGAGTCTGAGTCTGAAGAATCAGACCATATTCGTCATGACATGCCGATGAGCCATGTTAGGACTTGGATTCAAGTGAAGACAGCTCTCAAGATCCCTGCATTGATTGCAACACAAACCAGGTATTCTTACACAGTTGAAGCAAACATAAATAATCACTTCAGTTTTGGAAGCTGAAGTTCTTATATTGTTGGACAAGCAGAAATAAGGTCCATCTCATCATGAATTGAAGTAGCAGCAAATGCTTAGCTGGCAATGTAATCTTATCGCTTGATACATGTATCCTACAAGATTGGGGGTATTATATCAGTGGATCCATCAACAGACTATACGCGTATGATGACTGACTCCACATGCTTCTATCTCGACATGCGTATCAGTCTCGTCATCATTCCTTCAGCAGGCTGCCCTTCAAGACGACGAACCTTTTCAGCCAAAGCGGGTACTAAAACAATTATCTCGCATCGGCTTTCTACCCATCATCTAGGAACCCATCAGTGCCCTTCTCATATGCTCTCGAGAATGCCAGTGACATTACTCCGAATGACCTAGCACCAACTTTTGCCGAGCGAAGAAGTGTACCTGCCGTCGATTGGTAAACTGCCTTGTTTCTTGCGGGGCATGGCTATCGTCCCCATGCCTCGTATTATCGACTTAGATTGCGAGCTGCAGGCTTGCTACGACGTTCTATTCATCTCCAGTCCAAGAGATGTCGATCTTCTGGAAAGCGGTAGTTGGACATGCGTTGGGAACCTTCAATATGCGTTGTATATCCCGCTGCCACCATCATCGCGTCCACCAGCGGCGTCGTAGTCAGTATAGCCGCTCCGTTGCGTGCCGAAATCGTCTCCGGATTGTCGATGATGTTGTTGTTGCTGTTGACCTCCACCACGACCGCCGCGACCTCCTCTCCCATAGTTGCCATTTCCTCCGCCACCTCGTTGATGCCCGCCACGGCCACGCCCGCTACGACCGCCTTCATCTCGGCGATCGCGACCGCGTCCACGGTTCTGGTTGCCTCCGCGATAGTTAGCCGATGCGTTGCCACGTTTATTGGAGCCCTGTGGCGCTGGACCCGAGTTACCCATGCCTATGGAGTCTTGTTGAATACCCTCGTTATCATAAGGACGCTTTCTATTGTTTTGCCCAACCCGATTGAATGTACGATTCTCAGACACGATGCTCACGTTCACTTTTTCGCCCACAGTCGTCTCAAACTCAACAGCTTGAGCAGCAGGAATCGGGGTCCACTGTTGGATGTGGGTGAGTTCTTTGAAGTTCGATTTCTGGTGCATGCCTAGAACGACAGCTGGTGGTCGATCAAGGACCTGAATCTTCTCGTTAGAAGGAACAGGCTCCACACTCGCAGCCCAAATGCGGTTTTCAAGAACACCTAATCCAGTAACACGGAAACGAACGCGTTTTCCAACACCACCAGCACTTTGTATTACCTGTGCTGACGGAGCACCTGACGAGATTCGTATGCTGTTGGCAAGCACGCGCACGCTAGGATTGCTTCTCGCGATGGCCGGCATCAAAGCTGCAAGTCTCTCGACATCACTTGACTTCACCAAATAGCCCGTATTCAGTGTCTTACTTTCAAGTTGCAACGGCGATGTCCTTGATGGTGCATTGCCGGATTTGTAGACGATATTGTGGTCATTGATCATTCTCTGAACTTCTGCGATTTCCGCAACAGGGTCAAGAGACGTGGCCTTGGTTGCGATCTCGATGACATCGCAAGTAATAGTACGACGCTGTGACCGTGGATTCGGGCCCATCAGATCACTGTTGAAGTCTGAGAAGAAATTGCGAAACTGTGTCACATGTCCCGGTCTGTCCTCGTAAATCTTGATCTCTTCAGCTTCGTGATAGGTATTCACAACATCTGTGAGAAGGATTTGCTTGAAGTTCATGGTGGATCTGAATGTCTGATTCGCTGGTCCTGTTGCCGGTTTGAGACAGATCATGTCGAAAGACAGTCCCCTGCTCTTGAGCATGCGCTTGATGAGGTCTGCAAAGCGCATCTCACCTCGTCCTGTCAGCAGAACGCTGAAAGCGTCGGTCTGTTCGTGTGACAGCTCGCACAGCTTAGCAACTTTTTCGTTCCACCAGCCTTCCCATGCCTTTGGTTCCTCCTTTTCTATACCCTCGCCAGTTATGCCTAATATCCCGTTGTCGTGAAACCAGCCGCCATTCACCAGTGAGCTCTCGTTCATGAGAATGCCTAAGGAAGACTGGTCCCAGATGTGTTTGTTCGGCAAGGGACTAGCGAACAATGTATTGTCGAAGTCATAGATGTGGATGGCTTTGATCTGGCTGACGGGAGGAAGAGGATGGTCTTCGTCGCATGACCAACGTTTCAGAGCTGTAGGTGTGTACGTGGTGTTGGAGGAGGTGCCGTTGGACGCGGCGTGTGCATAGGTGCCCACCATGACTGAAGGGGCAAAGACGCGTTGCCGTCGAGGTGTTACCAGGAGCCCCCCGAGTTTGCTGGCAGTGCTGTGGAATTTTGGGCGCAAATAGTGTCTTGTGTTTGACGAAGTAGACGACAATATGTACGTCGGAACATGTGTTAGCAGTCAGGCCTTCATGATTCGGTTTGCGCTTGTCAAAAGTTGAGGCAGTAACCATGGATCAAAAGTCCAGTTGCGCCAAAATCCGCTTTACTGTTTCGGGGAAAGTCACGTGATTGATCGCCAAGTTGCTCCATCCACATCGACGCTCGGATGAGAAGACCTCAGGAGTCAGAAGAACACCTCAAGAAGATGCTCTCCTGTGTCAAGATTGTTTCCAATGAAATGAAACTCACGCGCTTCTGAGATTTGGGGAGGAATAAGAATGACTCAATACGCCCAAGTCTCGCACATGGTCATGCAAAGGTTCTTCATCAACGAGGAAAGGGGCGCAGCACTTTGCTTCAGAGATCATGTGGCTGTAGTAGGATGAGACTCTTTGTGTCAGGACGTCTCCATCGACAGCCTTTTGGAGGAATTTGAGGTCCATCGAAAGGGGTTAGAATTGGGCATAGCTTTCCTGTGCGCAACATTCTAAATTCGCTGGATACGCACGGCGCAGAAGATGGGTGACCATGAATCTTGGTGTGGAGAGAGTTTTGAATCCAATGATAAGTTCTGTCTTCCCTCTTACTCGACAAAAACGGCGGAGGTTGTGACAAGAGAGATATTGCACAGAACAGGCAACTCATTCGCAATTGGGAGCACCCTTGGAGTGTATAACCCTAAGCAGTGCCCGGATGCTGTCCTCCAGTCTCAGCTTGTCGACATATATGGTCAGGGGTGCGATAGCCGTGGCGAGACCCGCGACACGCAGGCCTACCTTACGATCTACGACCCTTGGCGATTCCGGAACTGATGACATATCTACACGAAAGATTGCTTAGGAAAGGCGTTTTAATTTGCTGCACTTCGAAAAATCGTCAATGAATATCGTCTAGATCCATACATTACGGCTCGTCAGCGAATCTAAAGGTGCGATTCGCAGCAAGGCTGAGACGTTGCAGCACGCTCTGGGGATGCGTTGGCGAGTCTTGATGACGAGGAAAGAATCGGAATCGGAGGCAGTGTCTGAAGTCACGGCTGTAGAAAAGACGAAGGCTGTGATGGTGGGAGCCAGGCCTGTTGGTATGTCAGCATGAAAGGAGTTGAGATGCGGGCAATTGGACTTGGTACCGGACAGATTCAAATGGAAGATATTAGATAATTGTACAGTCTACCCAATCGAACACAGTCTGTCCTTTCATTTCTGCCCTCAACTCGGTATTAATGATTTGACAACTTCCTACAGCCAAATCATCAGGAACCAACTGAAGGGCCGTCGGTATCAATTCAACGGCAGTTCAAAGTGGCATGCATGTTCCTTCGAAGGCGAAGAGGTTGTGCTCTTTTCAGCCTTGTCTGCCGTGCTGCTCTCCTCTTCTCCAACATGAATGTTGTCTACTTGGACCAGCTACTGTCGGGGAAGAAGATGCACGGATTTTATAGGCACCTGAAGACCTTATCTCGTTAACCTGAAAAGGGAATATATAGCCAAGACATGGTGCTCCTTCAGCCAAGCGCTTTCTCTCTACTAGTACTTGACTCGCAGGCGTTTTGATCCATCGGCATTGCCGTCTTCCAGACAAACCGCATGCACCGTCATATCAATGCTTACACCTCTAGGCATTTCCCAAAGACTCGTTTCTATCACAAAAGCAATATCGTCCGGCCGCTCCCCAATCACGCGCATTTCATACCTGCCTCTCCGCAGATCATCGTGCCCGCAGCACCAAGCTCTTCGGAGCAGCTGGCGACGCCAATTCTCCACAGGAAGGCAGCGCCTTGTCTTCCACAATAGCATCAGCCTGACAACGGCCGTTGCAACCACTGTTGCAATTGGCGCATCTGTCGGCTTTGTTGTGGGCTTCTCGCGCGCATTCAACCACCCTGCCCCCACCAAGTCACCTTTGCCAGCCTGCTCGGAAACTCACCTTGACGAAATGGCTTTCGCAGTACCTCCCGGACGACCCGGCAATCTTACACCAGAGCAGGAAGAGAAACTGCGCGAACTATGGCAGCTGGCATTGCAAGTCTTCGGTGTCGCAGAAGCCCAAATCCACACACCACAATCGTTAAGCCCGAAAGGTAAAACGCCTATCCTTTCTAGGACCAGCACGGGCACGAGCGCGGAAGTAGAATCGCCTGTTGCTTCTGACAAGAGGAAAAAGAGCAGACTGAGCTTCCTCAAGAAGCCGAGGAAGGAAGAGGAGGAATACCCCCAAGGAACTCCCACAGGGTCGATTTCGGGCACTTCGACACCCAGCTCGGGTAAGTTGAGGATCTCCCGTGGGGTGCGGACGCGAATCATAACACTGATCTTATGTTATAGTCTCTGATATAGCCAACAGTATGAAGGATGACAAGCATGGCATGGCCAATGCGTTTCGAGCCGCGTTGGCAGGAACATCTCCCGCCGATATTCGAACCGCTTTCTGGGATATGGTGAAGCATGACCATCCCGACGCGTTGCTCCTACGATTTCTACGAGCTAGAAAATGGGATGTCAATGCTGCTTTGGTCATGGCTATATCTGCACTACACTGGCGAGCGGAAGACGCAAAGGTCGATTCCGATGTCATCTTGCGAGGAGAACAAGGCATGCTTGAACTTACCAGGAGCGAAAACCCAGCGGATAGAAAAGAAGGTGAAGATTTTATGCAGCAAATTCGAATGGGAAAGTCATTCTTGCATGGCATCGACAAAGAAGGACGACCGATATGTTATGTTCGAGTTCGTCTTCATAAGCCTGGCGAGCAATCTGAAGCCTCATTGGAACGATTCACAGTTTACACCATTGAAACGGCCAGGATGTTCCTTAGACCTCCTGTGGATACCGCGACGGTCTTGTTCGACATGACAGATTTTGGCCTGGCGAACATGGATTACACGCCCGTCAAGTTCATGATCAAGTGTTTTGAGGCGAACTATCCGGAGTCACTTGGTACGGTCCTGGTACACAAAGCTCCATGGGTCTTCCAAGGAGTCTGGAGGGTCATCAGGGGCTGGCTTGACCCCATCGTGGCTGGAAAGGTACATTTCACAAACAACAATGATGACTTGGGTGAGTACATGGACAAGTCGACCATTCCAAAAGAGCTCTCGGGTCCGAATCCCTGGAGCTACAGTTTTCAAGAACCGGTATCTGGCGAGAACGATCTCATGGAGAATGAGCAGGCGAAATTAGATCTGCTGAAAGAGCGAGAATTGCTAAGCAAGCAATACGAGGAGGTTGTTAAGGAATGGATTGCTTCACGGCCAGCGGCTCCAACGACTGAGACGATGTCGGAAAAGACGGAAGCAACTTTCCGACAGCAGCGGGATGAGGCGGCCGACCTGTTGCGAGCCAACTATTGGAAATTGGATCCGTATGTGAGGGCAAGGACTGTCTATGATAGGACGGGAGAACTTAAGACACCTTCATCATCAGCTGGATCGACGGAAGTAGAAGGATTGACGAAGAGATTATCGCAGAGTACGTTGCAACCTCCTCCCTATGCGCCCAATAGGTCCAGCGTCGAGAGTACGGCGGAGAGTTTTGCCACGGCAAAGGAAGATTGGGAGGACGATCTTGATTGATTGGTTACGCTTGGATGGGGTGAAATGAAGGGAACGTGGGTTGCCACTGTAATGATTTTCTGGATGATGGGATGAGTGGGAGATGATGCATTACTTGTTGATAAATAGATTCTGGGTTGGCGACGACTTGTGCGTTGTACAGTACTGTCCTTTTGTATCGCCGCAAGGGTTGTAGGAAACCTAATGCAAAGTGGTGACTTGCGCCTTCTTGACACATGTATGAACGTTCGCATGAACTCTGATGGCCGTCATAGGTTTGAATCTACAATGTTTCCGCCTGAGTGCCTCCACTCTTCTCTCGTTATCGCTCTCCTTTCTCCAACAGAAGAGTATGCAGTAGCCAGCTCCAATACCCTGTCTTCCCTCCTGCGCGGCTCCGAACCATATCCTTTCCCCCTCTACTCTGGTACCTAAGAAGAAAAGAAGAAGAAAAAAGAAACGTCTGTTCACCGCAAACATCGCCCGTTCTACAGCATCTGCTTGCGTTGATCGAAAAATCAGTCGGTAGTGTGCACGAAGCAGGAAAGCGTGGCCATCGACATGTCACCTTTAGGAGTCTTCGAAGCCTCAAAGAGAACCTACCTACCTACCTACCTACCTACCTACCTACCTCCATGTCGGGAGTCTCCATCGAAATCAAAATCAAAATCAATAGAGGTTCGATGATTTCGAGAACGGACCTTGTGCAAAACGTAACGATATCAATCTCGACGCGAGAGAGTCCTGCATCTGGAAAAAAAAGTCACCTCGAATCATCGCGGCCAAAGAGGAACGCGTGAAAAGACGACAAGTCTCGAGAGACGGTATATATACAAATCGTGCTTTGCATTGCAAGCCACCGCTGACCTCCGGCTAGCTACGAACTCAGAGCTACTCCCCATCAGCATAATCGTCTAAACATTCAACTAGAAAGAAGATACCATCTCTCTCCCATCCCCATCCTCATCTCCTTTGCCGTCGGTTTCCACCCCTTCCCCCGCCCCCCTGCGGTTCTTCCAATAAACTATGCTGACAACAACGTGCACCAAAGGTTTCTCTACCCTCAAGGTATTCATACCAGGCCGTCCCAGGCCTCTCGAGAACCCAGCATTCCCGTCTTTCCAAACGCCATACAAAGGGACCAAATGTGCATTTCCTCCGGGTATTATGTTTGATAGAGCTCAAATTCCTGTAAGCCCGAAAAAATTGTAGCAGTCAAGCCACCAAACCCCACCCGGGACGTAATGCGAACACCAAAGCGACGAAGGACATAGAGAAGAAAATATAAGCGTTTTTGTAAAGGGGGCTAAACAGAGCCCGCGAGAATCTCGCATACGCTCAGTCGACCGTAATCACGGTTGGTCCATCCCCAGCCGTGGCTGATGTGAGCTCCACCTTCATGCATCCACTCACAACCTCATCTAATTGCAAGAGAGGTTCTCCAACAGACTGCATGTCCGCCACAATCATGCTGCTCATACCTGACCATCCATCACCCACGCTCTTGAACAAGTCCAGGATCTTGTCATCAAGCATCGGATAGGTCTTTGCTCTCTCATCTCTTTGAGCTGTCGTTATCGGTTCCTGGATGATCCACTCCAGTCTATCTTTGTTCAACTTCGTTCTGATCTCAAAGAAGCAAGGTGGATTCGGGTACGAAATACGGAAGTGATCCGGGTTTCTTGCGTGTACCACGGGTGAACCCGAGGCAGCACTGGAGGCGTGTCGAATTCCAATGGTATCGAAAGCACGAAGCAGCGGTAGAGTGAACTGCAATGCTATGGTAAAGTTCTTGAATCCAGCAGGTCCAGCATTCACCACCGCTTCGAGAAGACGTCCAATCCGGCGGTGTGGGTTGCTAGGCTTGATGGCCAATTTGACCGGCGCTGCTTCACTTCCTGTGAATTTGAGCTCCATCTCGAGGTCGTTTGCGTAAGTGAACACAACTCGACTCAGCGAGATGTCTTTGCAGTCCAAACCGCGCTGTTTTAGAACATCGGCAAAGTTGCATACTCGTCCCATCGTGCGGAGCTGAGCAACCATGCGGTCTACACACGAAGTTCCTAGTCCTGTTTTCAAATGGAGTGAGAAGCTGCCAGCTGAGGTCAACCATAAATCGTCATTCCTGGTTCGATGCAGGATCTCTCTTAATCGAGCTGGCTGTCGCATCATGCCCTTAGCTTGCAGCCTCACTGTGCCGAGGGTTGTATCAAAGCCGAGATACGATATTTGGAGCAAATCGGCCGCGAATTGGTCCTGATATGTGAAGTCCTTGAGTAAAGAAGAGAATCGAGCACAAAGCACTGGTAAGGCTGTGGAATTGGATGGTTCCCTCGGAGAGTCGGCATACCCTTCCTGATTGTACAGCACATAGCGAACAGCGCTCGGCACATTAAGCCTGACGAGCGATTTGTGTGCTTCCCAGAGAGATATTGCGCGTACTGCGAAGTTTGCAATGTTTCTAAAAGAATCTGACGACAGTGGAGGCTCGAGGCCGTTCATCGACTTGGTTGGGAGACGTCGACAGTCGGTCAACCTATAAGCATCAGATATGTAGTTACTGCTTGCATCGTTAGCATCGCCGCTACCTCAATGATCATCATGTACTTGCATTTCGGCTGCCCACCAAGACTCGCCGGTCAGGGTGATAGAATAAGCGATATACCACTTCGTCGCCTTCCAGCCTCGAGCGTGGCAGAAGCCGTGCCGCAGAACATCGGCTCCCATTTTCGCCTTTACATCCTCCTCGCTGACTGAGATCTTCATCAGTTTCCAGCCCGATCTTCCTGCTTGATGGTATATGCGCTCTTGAATGTCGTAAGCAAGGTAACGTATGAGTACCGTGTGCATATTGGCTAGGTCTTTCTGGTTCTCGAGATCTGACCGTGCTAAAAACGCCACGGCGTTGGCTGGGCTGATGACCGGGCGACCAGTTATACCATCAATGCTCAGTGTGACTGCGTGGTGATGTCCAATTCGACAGGTCATAGCCACGTCCGCGGTTTCCATTTCTGAGGAAGCAAGAGTCGAACTCATTGCTTCTCGCGCATGTGCGGGAAGTGCAGCCTTGATATTCTCGAGTTTTGCGTGTGTTGATTGTAGAATATGTCCGACGTGAAGAGCAACCACTCGTTTTAAGAGTTGCTCGAACGATAGCTCTTCCAGCTCAATCGGAACAGCGACATCGAACACTTCCTTCCCATTCCGCATCCACCTTACTTTGAGGGCAGAGGTGATAGCATCCTTGTCGGACACCATCCGTCGCAACTTCTTTTTTCCACTGTCGATGCCAATCTCCAACCAACTCTTCGGCTGCGGTGATTCGGTCCAATACTGAACCACAAGTACTCGATGGACTTGTTCAATACGTAGCGACGAAGCCCAATTCCCCCTGCTCAACTCAATTGCCTGTCGTTTCAAGACTGAAATTTTGTGAGTAAGAATAAAACTATGTATAAAGTCGCATGCACCGCGCAAGCCGTTTTCGGCCAGAATCGCGTTGAGCTTGAATTCGATCTCGTTCCGCAAGAAGCCGTCCGCGATCTGTGGCGCGGGATGAAAGAGGAACCGTACGTCCAGAAAATAAAATGGCAAGGCCGCATCCTCGCCTGTGATGTATACGTCCAGCTCGAATTCTGAAGGAAAGCTGAAAGTTGCACGACCATTGGCGATTCGGTAGTTCCGTAGTTGGGGGATGAGGTTTTCGTGAACGACGAGCCGTATATTGAGCATGGTGTCCAGAGTATTGAGCACTTTCAGCATTCGCTTTGCTTTGAGCGGTGGTGAGGGCAGAAATCCAATGTCCGTCATCCACGGGACTTTGCCTGTTGACAAAACAGCCAGAGCGGTTTCCATGTCCGGACTCCGTATCTTCAAGGGTTGCAGGTCCTTTTTCATGACCGCGAGTTCTTTGGCGGCGTTGTCATAACACTCCTGCAATTCCTGCAACCACGTTTTGATATCAATCATTTGTCCCATTTGTTTTGCAGCTTGTCCGCTCCATTGTATCAGCACCATCAGCTTTACGAACCTTGTCCGATGCTTGTTCACAATTTCCATGAGCTCTTTTTTCTTCTGCTGGCTGACGTCTGGTTTGTTGCCAGTGTAAGGAGGCATACCATTGACCACTGGCATAGGCTTTTTCTCCAGTGACAGAACCACATCCTCCACCCCTCTATGGCATAGCTCGGCAACTCTTTCGATGAGTGTCCCTAGTGACAGACCACAGTCCAAATGTCTCAATTCCGGTGGCAGACTTCCTATGGACGATGCTGGCCCAACGCCATTGGGAGTCGGATACGGAGTATGCGTGTCTCCATTCGTGAGCGCATATGCCTTTTGTTTCCCTGGATGCCTCGCATCTCCAGCCGACTCAGCCTGCTTGCCGATGCCGTTGCCGTTGACGCCATTAGATTCCATTCTATTCAGTAGGACTCCCGGCATGCCTTCCTCTCACTCCCACCGGTCCTGGGACGCCCACCTTCTGCCTCCCCTCTTCAGTAGCGGGATGTCCTCTGGCGACGGCTGTTCGGGTCTGTCTGCGGTTGATCGGGATGGGTAACGGCTTATAGGACGATGGACGTCTCGTATTCAGCAGCTGTTTTGTGTCGCCAGGAGCACGTCTTTCTCATCGCCAGGCGCGGAACGATCACCTCGACATCGGTGAGCAGGTAGAGGTGCAGTGTGCAGGTTTGCGCGGTGCAAGCACAGTCTGCGCGTGGAGAGGATTCGAGGCCGCGGTTTTGCGCAGGTGAGCGCAGCGGTTGTGGCTAGGGTAGAGGATCGTCGGGATAAGGTCGGGGATTGTGGAAGGCAATATACACAGTACGCGTCGCTGGAACCTCGTCGCTGGTACTTCGTCGCTGGTGGTGTGTATTGTGTATGTCCAAGGTAGATGATGGCGCTAGAGTTGGAAAGCCGGGTGCGGGCTCAAGAGTGAAGAGCGAAGAGTTCCGAAGATCACAAGAAACCTTCTTTGCGCAAACATTCAATGAAACAGCAGAAGGAGACAAATCATACAAGGATGCAAACAGCCAGTAGCCGACTGGCCGTGTTGGCCTATGAGGATGAGATTGGTAGAATTCACTATGGAATGAAGGACGAATTGCTAGCAATGATATCAAATTCTACTTCCACGCAAACGACAAACAAATGTGAGCAAAGGACATTGGACATTGATGGATTTCTTCGAGTAGTTGCCCTCGCCAGGCACGCCAGGTTTTGCTGGCCGGCCCGTTGTCGCAGAGTTCTGGACTTGCAGTTACTTGATTGTCTGTAAGGCGGCGCTCCTCGATGTCAGACGGCATTACTGCTGACTCTATTGTGTAGTACATAATTCAACTCCATTCCCGTTGGCCGCTACCCATCACTGCCCACCTGCTTGATCTGCAAGGACATTGAAACAACTGGGTGCCTCCTATCGCCAAGACACAATCGAGCTAGCATGGAACAGCCGTCTTTGATAGATGAAACGACCTGGAGGTTCTGAACTTCTAGGAACAGACTTGAGCGGCGGCATCTCTCTTCCACGGATCGATTCGTGGGTGGGAGGCTGCTGTTGATCGCCGCAGCGACTTGGGTCGTAGCAGGCCAGATGAATCATTCCCATGTCTCTCGAGGAGTGGCTGTCTTTTCATGCTCTTCAAGTGACGGGAGACTTCTTTCAGGGCAGCTCCCAGCGTTCTCACTCGCCATGGATTACCTTTTGCAATGGAAAAGCAATGATGCATCCTGCCTAGACCGGTTTGCAACGATGGAGGCGATGGCTCCCTATATTCCTTTGCAATAAATGAATGGATCGTGTCGGCACTGTCGAGGTTGTAGGACGGGAGTACTATAGTATGGCAAGAGAGCCGCTGGATTGGCTACCTACCTAGACCTAGCCTCGTACCCCCGGTTCGCTCGGTGTCTGCAGGTGATTATCTGATAGCTTTCTCTTCAGACCCGACGGCCACGGAACACAACAGTGTCGGTTCAGTCGTAATCGGGGCCTTCGCAGTGCCTGGCGGCTTCTACTAGTTGTTGTACATAGTACTGTGCTATCTCCCTCGGGCCGTCCTGCACGCCATGGATCAACATGTGCGAAAGATGCCGTTCATTGCTCTCGGACTCTCGTCGCTCAAAGGAGCAAAGGCTCAGCCCTGCGAAGTTCGGGAAACCGATGTCTCCCAACCAACTGGCGGAAGCAAACCTTGCCTCCCATGCCTCCCCAATCTTAGACGATTCCCAGAAGAGCATCTACCCAGATCGGCGCCTGCCTCTGCTCCGTTACCCGTATCTTCCTCCTCCTCTGCCATGGTCCATGGAGAGAACGAGGCTCGTCCATTATCTCACCATGAAATAATCCGCCGCCCGGCCAATCAGCTCACACTGCCTGCGTCATGTTGAAAGTGGCCGAGCCTGCTCGAGGTCGCGTCAACGCGCCAGACCACAAAACATCCATCCAGTCCGATTCCTTCTCGCAGTCCAACGAGGCTGACGATGAACGCACTCCCTCTGAGCATTCAAGCAGCATGGGTCCGGATTCCCGAAACGTGCGCGCCTCCGCCGACATGCCATTGTATGTTGCACCACCTTTGTTCGAGAGGCCAATGCTGATTTCGCGCTTGGAGGTACGAAGGAGAAGATACCCGTGTGACTAGCCAGAAGGAACTTCGTGGCTTTTACATGTATGGCTGGGCTGCTGAGGTGTGATTACACAATGGCTGTGTCGTCAGTGTACTGACAGACTCTCAGGTCTTCGTGGTTTGCGGCATGGCCAGCTTCATTCCAATCACCCTCGAGCAGCTAGCAAGAGAAAGAGGATGGGTCGAAGGAGATAAATCGCAACCGTGCAGAGCTGGACTCGAGGTGCCAGACACTGCATACCCAAATTCCACCCGACCAGCCCGTCCTCCCCACGAAGTTCGACAATGCATGGTCGACATTCTCGGCCTCGAGATCAATACAGCCTCGTTCGCCATGTACACTTTCAGCATATCAGTCTTGGTCCAAGCATTGCTCATTATCTCTATAAGCGCTGCAGCAGATCATGGAAAATCTCGACGAAAGTTGTTGGTGTTTTTTGCGTTCGCAGGATCCATTGCGACAATGCTGTTTCTGCCCGTCGTGCCAGAATATCTTGGTTGGGGAGCTCTTCTGGCCATCATCGCGAACACTGCGTTCGGTGCTTCGTTCGTGTTACTCAACTCGTTCCTCCCGCTGCTCGTCAGACACCATCCTTCAGTCCGTCTTGCGGACGATGCAACCATCGACGGGGCAAACACGCACGAGGTGGAGGAGGATGGTCATTTATACCCGAGAGAGACTTCTTCATTACTCAACAGAACGCAATCCGTTTTAAAGCCATACTATCCCCCGCCTCCGGTTGCCACCTCTCGAGAGCTCCGTATATCTACCAAGATCTCATCTTACGGAATGGGCATCGGTTACATTGCAGCTCTCATAGTCCAGGCGGCTTCCATCATCACCGTCCGTGCGATGAATTCATCGCTAAAGTCTCTTCGCGTCGCCCTTTTCACGATTGGAGCATGGTGGTTCATATTCACAATTCCAGCAGCAATGTGGTTACGATCAAGACCAGGCCCACTACTTCACTTCAATACGAACCAGACCCGTTTCGGAGCTGGGTTTTCCTACTTCACCTATTCCTGGAAGTCACTCTGGAGATCGGTGAAGCAGGCAGGAAGATTAAAAGACTGTCTCCTCTTCCTTGGAGCATGGTTTTTGTTATCGGATGCAGTTGCCACTGTCAGTGGAACGGCAATCTTATTTGCGAAAACTTCTCTGGAAATGCAACCCGCAGCTTTAGCATTGATCACCGTCACAGCCACGCTTTCGGGCATTGTTGGCGCGTTCTCATGGGGTAAAGTTTCCAACATGATGGGCTTGAAGCCAACGCATACCATTTTGGCATGTATTCTGCTGTTTGAGACCATTCCAATCTATGGCCTGCTTGGGTATATTCCAGCTGTCCGTCGATGGGGTGTCATTGGTCTTCAGCAACCTTGGGAAATGTAAGTATTTGCGTCCTCCTGCTCTTTGCCATTTTGGACCCGCTCGTCAATTCAATTCTTCCGATCGCGCTTTGATCGTTGTCGATGAGGGCACGCTTTTCTCGCGTCTCGTAAGGCTGAGCAGAGTCAAGATGACATGATACTGTGGCTTCAAGAGGCCGGTGTCTCTCGACCTCAATCTTAATCGATTAATCATCTGTGACTTGAGAGCAGTGGCGATAAATTTCTGGCGACGTCAAGATATTAACTTAGCTCGCCAGAAATTGGTTAGTACTGATCCCGACTCAGTGAGATTTAGATTTTAAAGAGATATGATGGTATTGGGGGACACTGAATTGATGAAGCTACTGTGCTGATGTAGTGTCAATGTCGCCTAGAAAATGTTTTGAAAGCACAACGAACAACGACTAACAGTCTTTATGCAGGTACCCTTTAGGCATCGTGTACGGTTTCGTTATGGGCGGTCTCAGTTCCTTCTGTCGATCTCTTTTTGGGGAGCTCATTCCGCCGGGCTTCGAGGCGGCATTCTACGCACTCTATGCAATCACGGACAAGGGATCGAGCATATTTGGCCCTGCTATCGTGGGTACAATAACGGAAGCATATGGAGAAATTCGACCAGTAAGCGCATCTCGCCCTGTTTGGAATTTTGGCATATATTAATCGCAGTAGGCGTTCTTGTTTCTGGCGGTTTTGATTGGGCTGCCATTCCCGCTGATGCTTTTTGTGGACGTGGAACGTGGCCGCAGAGAAGGTATCGCTCTGGCAAAGGAATTAGAGGAAGCGGAAGCGCTGGATGCTGCCAGTGCTTACTACGAGGCGGGACCTGTCGCCTTGATTGATGATGGGGTGGAGGCGGCGGATTCTGGATAGATTTGTACTTTGTACTAGATCGACGGTTACATCTGTGCCTCGGATCATTCATCGTCGGACAGTTGAGCGTTACGCATTCCAAATTCTGCTGCAAGTGTTTTCTGGCTTGTACCACCGGGTGACAAGAGTGCATTGTGTTCTGCATTGTTGAAGTGTTGCCAGACCTGGGGAATGGTTGATCTAGGGCGATTCTGAAGTTCCATGTGTTACCCGTTCAACGTTTACCATAGTACAATCAGATTGGGACCCCGCCTGTTATAGGTCGGGGCAGATGCAGGGTCTACAAGGAAAGGCTGAGCCAGGGTCTGAGCTCCAACAGTTGAACACTTGTCTTCTTAGGTCTATACATAATTGCAAACTTGTCGCACGAAGCTGACTTCCACAACCCAAACCACTACTCCCCGTATAGCTCCTCCAACTCCTTTCTCCACCGCAAACCATGAAGACATCATTGATTGCACTCCTCTTCGCAGCTGTCGCAGCCGCCAGCGACGTTGCCGATTTGAAGAAGGACACCTTCGACAGCTTTATCAAGGAGAACGACCTCGTTCTTGCAGAGTGTAGGTGGACAGCAAGTCATTCCGCTTAGCCTCAGCTAAGTCAAAACAGTCTTCGCACCATGGTGTGGTCACTGCAAAGCTCTCGCCCCAGAGTACGAGGAGGCCGCCACCACGCTCAAGGAGAAGAACATTGCCTTGGCCAAGATCGATTGCACAGAGGAGGCTGATATCTGCTCGAAATACGGTGTTGAGGGTTACCCAACTCTCAAGGTCTTCCGTGGGCTTGACTCAGTCTCCGCATACAGTGGCGCAAGGAAAGCACCTGCGTACGCGTCCAAATCAGACCGCATAATTCGAGCTGCAGCGACTGACAAATCTACAGAATCGTTTCGTTCATGACTAAGCAATCCCTCCCAGCTGTTTCCACCCTCGAAAAGTCCACCCTCGAGGATTTCAAGACAGCTGACAAGGTTGTCCTGGTCGCGTACTTCGCAGCCGACGACAAAGCCTCCAACGAGACTTTTACTGCCGTCGCAGATTCGCTCCGTGATAACTACCTCTTTGGTGCCACCAACGATGAGACTTTGGCCAAGGCTGAGGGTGTCGAATTCCCGTCCATCGTCCTATACAAGTCTTTCGACGAGGGCAAGAATAAGTTCACCGAGAAATTCGACAAGGAGGCCATTGAGAAGTTCACCAAGTCTGCTGCTACGCCATTGATTGGTGAAGTTGGCCCAGAGACTTACTCTGATTACATGGCTGTACGTTTGCGTTCTGTTGCAATTTCATTTGGCATACACTAACATATCTCAGGCCGGCATTCCCCTCGCCTACATTTTCGCTGAAACCGCTGAAGAGCGGGAGACTCTGTCCAAGGATCTCAAGGAGATTGCCGAGAAGCACAAGGGCAAGATCAACTTTGCCACCATTGATGCAAAGGCCTTCGGACAGCATGGTGGTAACCTCAATCTTGAGGTTGGCAAGTGGCCAGCTTTTGCTATCCAGGAGACTGTCAAGAACCAGAAGTTCCCATTCGACCAGTCCAACAAGCTTACTGCTAAGGCAGTGGGAAAATTTGTTGACGACTTCGCGGCTGGCAAGGTCGAACCAAGCATCAAGTCTGAGGCCATTCCAGAGAAACAAGATGGACCTGTCACCGTCGTTGTTGCTAAAACCTACGATGACATTGTCCTTGATGACAAAAAGGATGTCTTGATCGAGTTTTACGCTCCATGGTGCGGTCACTGCAAGGCGTACGTACTGTCCTCCTTTCAATAGCCTATCCATCACTAACATTGCACTAGCCTGGCACCAAAGTACGACACCCTTGGAGAACTTTTCAAGGACCACTCTGACCAGGTTGTAATCGCCAAGGTCGATGCCACTGCCAATGACGTTCCAGACGAGATCCAAGGGTTCCCAACCATCAAGCTCTACGCCGCCGGAAAGAAGGACTCTCCAATCTCATACGACGGTTCCCGCACTGCTGCGGATCTCGCCAATTTCATTGCCGAGAACGGTACACACAAGGTCAAGGTTGACGTTCCAGCTGAGGAGGCCGAATCGGAATTGCCAAACGCCGCTGCCGCAGCAACCGAGGAAGCTGCCGGTGCTGCTGAGGGCGCCGCTTCGGCGGTTAAAAACGCAGCTTCGCAAGCAGCAGAGGCAGTGGAGGCAGCCGTTGGTGGTGGTGCTGGGGGTGATGATATCCACGACGAGCTGTAGATGCAGCTTTGTGTTTTGCTCTTTTGTACTTCTGCTACTAAGACTTGATGATGAAGTGCCCAAAAGCACATGCGATTGGATTTCCGTCTCTGTATGATTTGTCGGCGTGGGAAGGGTTGGCATTTGCTTTGTGCCTCTGGGCTTACGGTACTGCGTGTATACTCGGATGTAGGGTCGTATCCACCGGCGTTTGAAATGAGAGTTTTTTGAACCACTGAGTGATTGTGCCCCTGATCCCGATGGCCCTGAGATTCTGCACTCTACGTGAATCACGACGGCCTTTCTCTTGAACAGGGAACAGCTTGATAACATGTGAGCTATGGAATGGCAGGATGCGTACTAGTAGAATCGCAGGGGGAAGAGGAGTGTCCTGATTGGATGCATCTACTGAGTCTCCAACCTTGGAACTGTCCTTCGGGCCGCCAAAGTCTGCTCACGACTCGGGATCTTAGTTCGAATACCCTGTAAACTTAAGCTAAAAAGACGAGAATGTGAGTAAACTGCTCGGTTCTAAGCGGTATTCAGACATTACCTCCCCTCTACGGTAAGCCCGATACCGGCGACCAATTCCGAGGGCTACATATAACGTGTCGGGCACCAGATACTTGTAGGTTCGTACAATTATGCCCGTATACCTTATCACAGAGACACAGAGGTGTCTATTTACATAGAATCTATGATTAGTAGACTGCTCCAGATTTTGAATAGTACTATATATACCGGGCGCTACTCCGGCCTACCCCCGTAAATAGCTGGGACAATACTACGGGTAGAATACGACTTTAATCCTGGTTAATTGCTCGTGCTATGTCAGGATCTGACCTTAAATACCGTGTAAACCTAAGCTCAAAAGAGAAATTACGAGCAACTGCTCGAAACCAAGCGGGTATTTACTATTCAGTACACATGACTGACACGGGCTCCCACCGCTTAGCACATGAAGGCTGCAAATCCTTCCACGACTAATAACTTCACGCACCTCCCCAGCTACAGGATCATTTTTGTGACTACCTGCACTGCCCATTCTCCGTTCCCGTCGCTTTCCCCAAGAAAAGGTAAACCCGAAGTCCAACGCAGAAGCTCACACAGATATATATTCCCAGCACACCGCAACCACAGCCAGACATGTACATCGCCGAGCCCTTTGAAGGACAAGTCCAGCTCGACAAAGCTGGCGTCAACGGTCCCAATGCTGACCGCCGTCTGAGTGACGGGTCCAAAAGAGGAGAAAAGCGCACTCGTATGTGAAATTTACTTGTTACCTTTCTATTTCGCTTTCACCCACCCCGCTACGTTCTCCGCCCTCAACGTTGAAGGATTTTCACGCTCACAACTCGCTCGTTCCAACAACATCAACACACCGAGAATTCCACCCACGATTCAACATCCAACGGTGCCATGGCTAATCCGTTGGCTCCTCCGTTCACGCCCGCAGGAACTCAGTCTCTTCCACCTCCGCAGCTCCCGCAACTCGTAGCTGAACAGCATGTGCCCATCCCCTACACCGACAAAGATACTCAGCGTCTGATTGTGGTGCTCTCGCATGCCAGTCTAGAGACGTACAGAGCTTCGCATGGCGGCTCCCGGTCCGCTCCAGGCAGAGAAGACAAGTACTCGCTTCTCAACAGCGACGAGCACATAGGTGTCATGCGCAAACAGGGACGAGATATTTCCGACGCTCGACCAGACATCACTCATCAGGTTAGTCAATCTACTAGTGGCACTACCACAAAACTGACTCTTCTAGTGTCTTCTCACCCTGCTCGACTCTCCCATCAATAAGGCTGGCAAACTTCAAATTTACATCCACACTGCCAGGGGAGTCCTCATCGAAGTTAACCCATCGGTTCGGATCCCTCGTACATTTAAGCGCTTCGCCGGTCTTATGGTCCAGCTTCTTCATCGCATGTCTATCCGTTCTACAACTTCGCAAGAAAAACTTCTTCGGGTGATTAAGAATCCAATCACGGAACATCTCCCACCAAATTGCCGGAAGGTGACTCTCTCCTTTGACGGTCCCGTAGTACGCGTCAAAGATTACATCCAGACTCTCGGACCTAAAGAGAGCATTTGTGTGTTCGTCGGCGCCATGGCCAAAGGCAACGATGACTTTGCCGATGCCTTCAAAGACGACACCATTTCCATCAGCAACTTCTCCCTCAGTGCCAGTGTGGCGTGTAGTAAATTCTGCCACGCGGCCGAGGACGTATGGGATATTATCTAGAGCACTCCTCCAACGAGCAAACCAAACAAGACCAACCTCCGCCCGGCTACAATCACTATCATCTAAACACGACCACGACAACCCCAATCTTCTAAGGGGGGAGATTCTCAATCGAACAAAAAAACAGTGGGTAGGAGACACGGGACATTCGCGGGAGCTGAGGATCGCAACATCAAGGCTACTTACCCGCGGTGTTCTCCGTGTCACACATCAGAGGCGAATTGGCAATTACGAAGCAGTCCTTTATTACTTTTCCAACCAAAGCAAAAGGCTCTTTCAACAAAGACCAACGCTCTCCTTTCCTTTTTTGTACTTGATGTGTGTTCTGAATGTTCGCCCACTCTCTGGGAAATGATGACAAGTGTGGATGTGGTTCGTGTTGTCTTTTTATTGCATAATTTGTAGCTGGGTTGCAACTCAACTTGCTGCTCGGCGAAGAAAAGTGTTTTCTTCATGTGTTGTAATTAGTACTGGCGTGTGGTGTGCGTTGGGAGAATGGAGGGATGAGGGTGAATGCCGAAATAGCAGACATGTTAAAAAAAAAGGGGGGGCTAGAGAAGGCTGTGATATTGGGATGACAGGAAATTTAAGCCAATCGTAAGCCCAACAGGCACTCGATCAATATGTCCGCCCATTCTCTTCCACCACACTCATTCTGACTCTAACCCATCAGAGAGTCAGACCGCGCGATACCTCGCTACACCGGCCCCAGCATCTACACACTGGCGGAGATATCCTCTCAGCCCGCCATCCCTCGCGACCAAACTGACATGCTTCCGAGTGAGCGAATAGCGACCGACAGCTCAGAGGGCCCATCCCCGTGGCTGGCGTCTGGCGTTGACACCCCACCCCGTCTACGCGACGCCGCCGCCGGAAGATGCGCGACAACTTCTGTTCTTCGTCCACTGCAGACGTCTCTCAACCGGGTCGCCATCAGCGGTTTGGCGTGCCGTGTCAGGTAGGTGGCTAGTGCAAGCTTCAGTCGGTACCTTACAGGTGCAAGTATGACCATCATGCTCATTATTCATAGTGGAGCAAGGCGGGAACTCTCCTTTTTTTTCTTTTTTCGGTATGGCCTTGGGTGTGTCTTTGCACGAGTCTTTGCCATGCACGTCTAAGCAATTCTTTTCCCGCTTTCTTTTCGCAATCTGTGAATTTTTGGAAAGACTCGATTCGCGATGACACTTTTCACTGTTCTTCTCCGTGTAGGCACCAGACACGAGGAAGGGTCCAAACGAAGTGCCCAGGGAACGATAGTAGTCCATAGATCTCATATACCGCTCATGTCAAGCCATGGAAACATCACCATACTATAACAATCAATCCACATCACCATCATCATCATCATCATCGCCTTCAGCCTACCAACCACCGCAACCCCTATCAACAAATCAACCGCTCCCCTCACTCCCCCCACTCCTCCCACCCCCGACTCCTCCTAAACCCGCCGAACATCTCAAACATCCCCACCCGAAATGGCCCCTCAGGCACCGGACACCCCAAATACCCAAACAGCGGAACCTGCTTCTCAACCAATGCATCCGCCTTTGCCCCACCATCCACATACATGCCCTCCAACCACACACCCTTTGCATCAAACACCGCCTGGTTCAGGCCCAAACAGGCGAAATTGTTGTCTCGCAAAAGGGAGGCGTAGTCTGGGTAGAGACCGTTGGTGTATTTGGCGATGTCGATTTGATGGAAAGTGTTGGGGCCGTGGGTGTTGCCGCCGTTTGTGTGGTGGAGGAGGATGGGGTGGTCTTTTAGATCTTGAACGAGGGGCGGGGTGAGGAGGCCGACGGTGAGGGGGGTGGGGCGGGCGCACCAGTGGTTTGGGATTCGTTCATGGCCAACTGTCTGGTTTGGGTGGGAAGTGGGTCAGCTGTGGTGTTTTGGGTGGGAGAGACGAGGATTCGAAGTTGGTAGGACTGTTGGCTTGATGTCCTTTCGAACGTCTCAAAAACCCAAATGACTTCTCAAAAAGAAGATCCCTCAGTTTAACGCTGCTACGGACAATCCTCTAGCGAGTTCTTTTTGCACGTTGGCCAGAAAATCATCAATATCGTTCATACTGAACTGGTCTTTACTACAGGAAGAAGGACATGAAATCATAAGATACTCGTGGAGAGAAGAACTTACATATTTGTACATGTGCCCATGCGCCCCCACGGGCTTAAACTCATCATCATTCCCCGGACATCTGGGCAGACCATGATTAGCACGACGGCGGCAATGATCATCGCGTTGAGTGCTGGATTCTTTGTTGCTGCGGCCGTGCCAGGTAGGGTGCCACTCATCCTTCTGATCCTCGTCACAGCGGTCATCGCAAACTTCCACGGCAAACATGGTGGCTAGAGTGAGCGGATCCATGATACCGTCAGGGTTCTCTTCCGTGTGATTGGCCATGAGTTCAAAGATGAAATGATGAGCGGCTCCATTGGCGAGAGCACCAAAGGGAGGCAGGAAGAAGTCAGGGTTTTTGGCCACGCTGTCGTTTACGCGTTCGGCGCGCTGGAGGCCTAGAACTTTGTTCTCGTAGTTGGCGATGCCGGGGCACTCGGCATCCTGCTTCTCGTATAGCTGGGCGAAGTTCTCAAGAATGATCTGCTGAACGTCTCTGGTGGAGTTGCTGGGTTGACATTAGCGTGCTATCATATGCAATCGAGACGAATGCTGACCGTATATACAGATCTCCACGAGTAGGAGATGAGTCGGATTCGAAGGCAATATGCTCGGAACCGAGACCAAGTGGCTTGCGCTTCAACTGTTCTATGATGGGAGCCAGATCTTCTTGTGGAGGTCCGCCAATTGACATGAGATTGATATCGCCGCTTCCGCTCAAGGCCACTCCATAAGCTGCAAGCAAGTGACTAGTATCGTTTCCGATGGCAAAGACTTTCTGCTGGGCATCGATCAGTTGCTGAAAGCTTGCTATACCATTGTGAGGAAGGTAGTTGCTGTCATAGTCAACGAGGGGCCTGATTCATTTCATTGAATGGACTCACTGGTTTGCGAGTGCATTCAGGCCTGGACATGGTCCGCGAATGTCCTTTTGTCTGGGAGGAACAAATTTGTGCTCGCCGCTGGTCAGATCGAAGCATTGCTTGGAGGCGTTGAAACCAGTCCGCTTGTCCAGACGTGGCAAAGCAAAGGCGACCGCCACAAGGCTGCCAGTCATTGTTAGTAGCTTCATAGAAACCGTAGACTTCGAAACTCGTAAGGTGCCAAGAAGAGATCGAATGACCGAAACGGTTTAGAGTAATGATATAAACCTCCAAGTTGAAGGAGATCTTCCGTTAGGGAAGCAAGCCAGCGAACTGGTTTCCTCTTATAGACGTAGACCTTGTAGCCGTGATCCAGACTGCCGGCAGGTTGCTCCCCAGAAAAGCGACAACGACGCAAGAACTGCCGAGCGGACAATTCGCAAGCTCTGCATCCGGCGAGCCATCTTCTCATGTAGCACTGGCTAAAGGTGAACCATGCAACATCTGTAATCGATATGCTGTGATAGGGTTTGGATATCTGACAAGCGGCCGTGAAATATACTCGATCCCGCTATGTGGTATTTGGAAAACACATGGCAATCGTGCCCCAGGCTCGATGAAGTTTGTACAACGTGCTTCTGAGCTGCTGAAGCACTGTGACACAAGCCATGTCGGCCCGGTTGATTTGTAGAGATACAGCATCGAGCTGTGTTCGTCATTCGCGAAGATATTTAGCGCGCAGATTTGAACGTGGACTTTGGGATTTGAAATCGAACATGCAAAAGGGTGGTTGCGAGCAGACATGAACAAAGCAAGAGAGAGCAGTGGAAGCAAAGATACCAGGAAATGGTCTGATTTTACGAATGTCTTTACCGTGTCAAAATGGAGGTAAAGCTAGGGATTGGGATTGACATCTTCAGCGAAGCTTGCACATCAGGTCAGCGCTGCGGTCGCCACGTTCTTGATGTTCGTGTACGAGTATGGAAAGTAGAAATTGGCTAGATGAGAAGTCAGTTGCAACAAATGATAAGTGAGGAGTCTAGCTCTTGCCTTACGCAGACAGCTGTTAGTTTCTCTCTGGATGACCTCTTGACGGTGGTCAGCCGTAGCTCGGATCGCTCAGTCGGAATTGAGTCCATTCATCCTAGGGTCGGTAGCCGCTGCCCAAAGTAAGGCAGCGACTTGTAATTTCACTTCTACTGGAGGCCGGATTTCGGATTCGTCTAGTGAACGTCTCGGATTTGCGCTTGTCTTTGCCCGAGCTCCTCTGTCCAAGGCTCGAGAGTCGCCCATCTTGTCACGAGAAGGAGAGTGAGCTGTAAGGCGATATCATTCTGACACCTCGCGCACTTTGAGGGAAAGCGCTATGCTCGTCCTTTCTTCAGACTAAGAGGGATACATCATGGCTTTGGGTGTGACAAAGGCTCCGGAAAATGAAATGGTCGGAATGCTTTTGACCGTCTGACAAACCCAGATTTCGAGCGTAAGCACTTGATGAATGATCCAGAAAGTTGGTTCAGTCCTCACAAACAAGTGTCTCAACCACCTTGGCTCAGACGGATCGTAGCTATCGAGATTAACAGCCATACATCCAGCAGCACAAACTCGGCCGACTGAGGTCCTGGTACGACGTGGTCCATGTCAGATCAATTCTGCACCAAAGACGGCGCGGCGACGGTCGAGCTTCCAGGCAGCCAGCCGGAGGTATCGGAGGATACCTGCAGACATTGTCGTCTTCAGACCTGCCTACCGAGCTTCCACCCCGCCGCAGAGGACATGCGCCCCTGCACGCGTGTTCCTTTGCATTCGCATCGACGGATGCAGTGCTTGTGCCGGCGACGAAGTGTGTGTCTGACAAAGGATGAGGAGCCGTAGGCAATGCGATGGGATGGGATGGGATGTCGCAAAGAGAACGTTAACGCCGAATAATGGACTTTGTTAAGATTCCTCCGAGAGACTAAGATGGTGGTGATTACAGAACGCAACCCGGGTCCCGGTCGCTTTCGAGGACGAAGAACGACTCCGGACCGACAACGGACTTACTCCGGACCTAAAGTTAGAAACTCCACGATCCATCCATTTGTTGCGGGGGTCTACACTCTCCATGTCCGCTCCAACACTCTACAGGAGCTTGAATACCCTGCCGTCCCCGCCACCATGATTGGCTGGCCTCAATACTCGGACCAAAGCGGGCGAGATTTCGTCTCAGCCCCGAAACCTCCGTCTGCAACCTCCAATCAGTCTGGATTTGGCCCTGGTTGGTAAAAAAGTCTGAGCCACGAGGGTGAGGATATATAGTACCTCTATGCGCTGCTCGATGGCCAACTCATCTCCACCAGCTTTTCCAGCCTCTTCATACTCACATCCACATCCACCATAAAAGACAGCCGGATCAGCCATCAGCCAAACTTCATAGCAACAACTGAAACATTCCTCAACCCCATTCCAACTCACATCGATCGACCTCGCATATAACCAACCTCATCAATCCACAATCTCAACCAGCCCTCCCAAACAACTCAAAATCAAAATGTCTCCACCGACGGAACAGCAACAACAAACTTTAAAAATCTACATCCCCAACCTCCAAGGTCTCCAAATCCTCCAAATGCCACCATACGCCGAAGAAGACGATGAAGAGGGAGAAGAAGGAGAAGAAGAAGAAGACTACCTCAGCAGAAGCACCGCTTCAACAACCACGCCCGCATCCTCCGCCCCCTCGTCACCAGGAACAAATGTCCACCTCACCTTTAACATCCCCGACGACGCTTTCTGAAGAATACTTGACGAAGGGAGAGAGGGATTCGTGATGAACTGAGACGGCAGAGCGATCGTTTCTGGCGAGCGAGGAAAGGAAAGCCATGTCACAGCTTCCAATCGGGTCGTGGTCAGCGAGATTGGCTCAGAGAAGGGAGAGGCAGGTGACGGCCGCCGCCTCGAGATGGCTGGACACAAGGACCGCTGCCAAACATGTATCGCGAAGATGGGACGTCCGGGAAGACAATGAGCTGGAAAAAGAAGAAGAATCGCGAGAGCGAGAGAGGGAGACAAGCAAGACGGAACAGGAACAGGCGCAGGAACGGCATACCCATCTGAAATTCAGCCAGGACTGTGGGCTTTACATGAGCAAGCATAATGCATAATAGCAAAACCATAGGAAGAATCATGTTCAATGAAACCACTTCATTGACTCTCACGTGCCGGAGAATATCCATTTCCTCTCCATGCAGCCAGCGCCGTGGTATCTAGAAATCTAATCGTCCATGTCTAACCATAACCTAATACTCCGAAAACAACCTCCTGCTTTTTTCAAAATCAGAGAAATCTATATAGACCCCCGCCATCAGAAAGTGTCGCATCGGCAAACAACGACAAATCATATAAATCCCCATGATTTGGAGATAGTCCGAACTCCTGTAGCAGCAGCATCAACGGAGAGGTCAAACATGAACATAAGCGGTAAGGCAGACTGATGGAAAAAATCATCCCCTGCCACCTCTCCCTCCATTGCCACGACCGCGGCCGCCCGATTCTCTACCACCACCTCCTCCGCCACCGCGTCGTCCACCAGTGCCAGGCGCGTTCGGTATGATAACGAGTCCTCTGACAGCCTTGAGGCCCATCTTGCCGACAATGTTCTTCTCCAATCCTGGCACCTCTGGAGCATGAAGACCCTCGAGGACAAAGCGGTTGGCCTGCTGAACAAGCTCTTCCACCTTCCAGCCTGTGATCTTCTGGAAGGTCTTGTAGTATCCTAAGAACGCCTGGTAAATCTTCTTTGGACTCTCGTACGAAGTCAACTGCTGCTCGATAGTCCCAACGCTGACAGTGATCGGGGATGGGTATGGCTTGAGCTCGATTCCCTTCAGAAGGTTGACGAAGCGCTTCTCAGGCTCGGCAAGAATGAGGATGCCGAAACCTGAAGCCTCAGCTCGAGCGGTTCGACCCAGCCGATGGATATAGGATTCGCGGTCCATGGGTAGACCACACTGGAAGACGTGAGTAACGTTCGGGAAGTCTATGCCACGAGCGATGACGTCGGTCGCTATGCAGATGCCGTTGGTTGCCTTTCTGAAGTCCTCAGTGACCTTTGTACGCTTGCTCTGCGTAATCCTGGCGTGCAGAAGTGACACGCTTGGCATGCCTTGTGTACTTGAGAGAACGTGACCGTAGAAATCGACGTGGGCTGCTGTGGGTGCAAAGACAATGACTTTGAACTGCTTCGACTTGGCAATTTCGGCCTGAACGGCTGCTACAAGTGCGGGAGCGAGATCGATCATTGTTGGAACGACAATGAGGTATTGAGGAACGTGGAGATGGGTATTCGCCTCGCCTTTTGGGATGGTCGAGATGTTTTCGTAGTTGTCGTTAAGGATCATTTTGGCTACGGAGCCAAGGGAGTCTATTGGTGTCAGCTGGATGTAAAGACTGGAACAGGACTACTCAACACACCTGGGATCGTCGCGGAAAACAACATCGATTGCCGTGGGACTTTGTTTTTTGGGGGCAAAGCGTACAAGATCTTCTTGATGTCTGGGAGGAATCCCATGTCGAGCATTCGATCTGCTTCATCCAAAACAAGCGAGGTCAAATTAGACAGACGAAATCGCATCTCCTCGTCTGAAAGATGGTCTAACAGACGTCCTGGGGTTGCTACAAGTATCTGACAGCCATTGTAAATAGCTCTGGCTTCTCTGATTTTGTCGACACCACCAATGGCCGTGCACACTGAGAATCTAGGATATCTCTGAAGGAGTTTCTTGGCTTCGGTAGCGATTTGCAGAGCAAGCTCTCTGGTAGGACTGATGACAAGCAGGCCAATGTTGCGGTCTGCTCCTCCCTGGCGCAAGTTCCTCTCGATGCTTGGGACCAGAAAAGCCACTGTCTTACCGGTTCCTGTCTTCGCCTGGGCGAGTACATCTACACCGCGTAGCAAGCGATCGATTGTCGCGGCTTGGACTGGCGTCATGCGGTCAAACTTCATATCTTGTGTAATAGTGTCGACGATGGTAGCGTCGATGCGGTTTCTTAACGAGTCGAAGGAAGGAAGACTCGATACGGCCGGGGTACATTCCTCAGTCACGTCGGCCTCTGCAGACTCTGACATGCTTACGGTGTTGTTTTGCGCGTGAAGTTCACCTTCGTTGTTTGATGGGTTGGGTCGCTGGCCATCTTGCCGGTCTGGAAACGATCTCTTCTTGCCTCTGCTGCTCGAGTTTCCCCGGTGGTTGTTGCCTCTGTATGGAGGCATGTTGTAGGATCTGGTCGTAGTTGTTACTTTTGCTGTTGTTGTTGGTATCAGCAAGGGAGAGATGAGGACGAGAATTATTTCTTTGCGCGGCAGATCGCGCTTGCACTTTTGATGGACACGTTAGCGCTCAATGACGGGGGCTGGAAACAGTCGGCACGTGAAGATCAGATAAACCCTCAATGTTTTCTTCCGGGTCATCACATCTTCTACTGAGATCCACAAGTTGGACGCGTTGTTGACGTGTAGAAGTGGTACTGGGAAAGTTTCCAAAAATGGACTTCATGATTAATGTCATGTCGAGTCAGGTAAAGAAATCATAGCGGGAAACTGACTAGATGAACCTCAACCTCAACACCAAGAGCGTTCAGTCTAGCCACAGGCAGGACGTCGATTCTGCTGCCCGTTTCAACGATAAATATGAGTAATCAAGCCCCCTCTTTTGCGTGTCGGAGACTATGATGCCGATACAAAGATGGCCGTCCATGATGCGCCTGCGCAGTCGACATGCATTATCGCGGACCAGGGCACTCGACCCCGTCGGAGGACAGAAGAGTTAAGTGCTGTTAACTCGTGCAGGTAAAGCAGTTCGGCCGAGACCAACGGGAAGCCTTCCGCTGGTTGTTCAAGTGTATCTCTTCGTTCTGCACAATTCTTAAACTTCAGACTTCTACTTCCTCGAATGCGATCACAGCGGATTGTACAGCCTGCTCGGTCTTCTTCCCGGCTTTACAATGAACGACAAGAGGACTTTCTACGTGGACTCTAAAGGAGCCGAAAGCGGCTCAGCATCTCCAAATTTCAGCACTCAATATGTCACAACCGATATCGACTCAGCAATGGAGAAAAGAATCACCAGAAGAATAGACATGCGATTAGTCCCTATGCTGTGCATGCTCTACTTGACAGCGTACCTGGACAGAACAAACATAGGGAATGCAAAGCTCTACGGTTTAGAGAAGGAATTGAAAATGCCATCGAACGGCTACAATACAGCGATCTGGGTATTCTACCTTACGTTTGTGATTATGGAGGTTCCCTCTAATCTTCTCATGGCGCACACCAAGATTGCCCCTCATTACTGGTTGGGCATCTCCATGTCGCTTCTTGGTATCATCACCATGTGTCAGGGATTCGTTACGACTCCTGGGGCCATGTATGCTTGCAGGACCTTGATGGGAATTTTTGAGGGAAGCTTGACACCCGCAGCTGCTTTGATGATGGTGAGCAAGTCCAACCAGCTCTCTATTTTGAATACTCAAACTCGTCCAGGGGTCATACTATCGAAAGCATGAGTTTCCTGTTCGATATGCATGCTTCACCACCAGTGCTCTAATAGGCGGATCCTTTAGCAGTGTAGGTTCCTTTTGATAGCATTCATGACGAAGTCTAACACCCGCAGTTCCTCGCCTATGCCATCGACTTCATGGACGGCACCGCAGGCATAAGTTCATGGCGCTGGATCTTTATACTCGAAGGGATCTTCAACATCTGCGTCGCACTATGCACCTTCTTGGTCCTCCCTCGCTTCCCAGCCGAGTCGACATTTCTAGAAGCAGCAGAAAAGCAGCATCTGCTTGACCGCCTGGCTCTCGAGCGTGGCGACGAAGCAGAAACATTCAAAGGCCAGCCCTGGCTCACCTTCCTCTTCGATTGGCAAACATGGCTCAACATCGTAATCTACTTTGGTGCAGACATGTCCGCTGCAGCTATAAGCCAATTCTCGCCCACCATCCTGAAACAGATGGGATTCACGGCCAACGCAGCAAACTTGCGCAACATCCCCATTTGGCTAGTCGGCGCGCTCGTTGCCATCACCGCTAATTTGGCAGCCGGAAAATGGGGGATTCGTTTCCCACTCATCATCGCAGGAGCAACGCTCTGTACAGTAGGATGGTCTCTCCAACTCGCTCAAACAAATCCTGCGGGGACTCGTTATTTCGCCCTCTACCTCATTGCCATTGGGGCCTTCACTCAACTCCCACTCCTCGTCGCATGGCTCTCGGCGAACACGATTGGGAGACCGAGGAAAGCGGTGGCGCATGCCCTGCAAGTGGGCTTTGGCAATTCGGCGAATTTTGCGAGCGCGAATGTTTTCATCACGGGGGAGGCGCCAAGGTACGAGACTGGGTTTACGGCTGGTTTGTGCATTACGGTGATTGGGTTTGTGGCGGCGTGTTTGATGGAGTGGGTGCTGTGGAAGAAGAATACAGCGGCGGATAAGAGGGACAAGAATGGAGAGGTGGAGACAGAGATGGTTGGAAAGGATGGGTTGAGGTTTCGGTATACGCTTTAAATACGTTGTTTAGCTCGTGTCTGTGACAGCGCGAATCGCATGACATGCAACTTGCGTTCTTACTCTTTGTCTTTCGATCCGATAGGAAGAACCTGGCATGAAGTCTAACCAAAAAGTGAGAACCACTGACACGAGTCGATAAATTCCGTCGAAATTTTCGACATCCCGCCCATCTGCGCCGAGATGCGATACGATCGTTGTCAGGAGCACGTATTGCAATGATATGTCAGTTTTCGAGCGTATGAGAACCTTGAAGCAGGTCGAAATCAGAAACAAAACCTATTGTCGAGGTTGAGATGGAGGCTATGCATCTGCAAGACTTGTGCCTTACCGGGCGTTGTCCATGACCATCCATTGGTCGAGCGAATGGATGTTTCATCTATCGCCTGGCAGACTCACTGTGGGATAGAGTGGCGTTTTCGCGAAACTGTACATCGAGCTGTAATGTTGTATTCAACGAAGTTGGCGGTGTGCTAGCAGCCGCATCGTCCAGTGCATGCACTCACGAGAAGTCTCGGGTATCTTGATCGATTCTGATTGATCGATGTCTTCCACTACAATGAAAGGGCGGTGTAAATCCTGCAATTCGATCTTGAGATCTCCTCAAAAGATTGAATTGTGGACGCGTTCGTTCTCAGACCACGACCTATCGTGTAGCAGTTCAGACGCGGACATGCACGATCGAAGGGCTTGAAGAAAGCACGTCGTATTTGCGTCAAGATCCAAAGGCAGCGTTAGCTGTTTTCCAGACCTATTGTGAATTGGGAATGGAGGTTGTTGACGTTGATGTTTCGCAGAGGAGATGAGCTCTCCCGTCGCGTCAAAATGGAAAAGCAGCGTCTCATCTCCCAGATCTACCGCCACCACTTTGGGGGATGCCACCAAATCGGGTGACGTTTTCAGACTCTCACTTTGCTGGAAATATCCACCTGCATATCAGAGATACAACGGCATTTCCAAAACAATATGTTATTCGCCACGTGACCCGTCTCCAGTCGTTCATGTTGACCTGCGTTCGACTTCGAACGGTAAATCTGAGCGTTGGAACTTGGAAAGGTGTGATCCGCCTTTGGCAACGCAAGTGTCTTCCAAAATAGTACAGGTTGTCGATCGATTCTGCATCCCCATGTGCGAATCTCTTTGAGCACGGAAACACAACCTCCATCATCTGAATTCCGGAAGGTCAGGGGCAGCCACACTTTGGATGGCTGTGGCTGTGGCTGTGGGTCTTTCTCATCATTCGGCAAATACACTTCTTTCCTTTGCTCATACGACACCTGCGTGGAAAGGATCGTACCTCCTAGCTTTGGATGAGGCTTGCTGAGAGAGTCTACGGACACGCTGTCCCGAGGTCTCATACCTCGGGCAAGGCGATTCTCATTGTGACGATACAGACGTGTCCATAGAAATTGCCTAATCAGGTATAGTCACGGGAGACATGCACAAAGCAGTTTATGCAAGCGTAATGAAACCTGCACCGCCTCATGAGAAAATTATGCATCTCCTGTCTTTCTCCTGGTGGTGGGGGAGGGGCATATGGTTATGGGACCCGAAGAGGATGCCTGCAACGGAGAGACCGACTCTGCAGATGGGCTGCGATAACCCGACCGATAGCGAGAAACTCAAGAGGGGCAGAGGCTAGGATTTGATTGGTGAAGAAGCAGTCGGGTATCGTTTTGGCCGTATGCGGACGAGGTTGGGCCCTAAAGAGAAGCCCTCGTGCAGGGTGTCTTGATTGATTTGCTCTCCACTGCTCGGTTCTCGGGATGAACCATTTCCTCCTAATCGGAGACGCCAGGCGCGTCTATCGTGTGCTCCCTGAGACTTTCCGAAGCCCACCAATGCCAGAGTTTTGGACCATGTTGCTGGAGGCTTGTAGGCGACACATGCATCGAATTGCTCAGAGAAGGTTTGGATAGACAGGCTGGCATTGAACCTGTGCCCTTCCTTGATGGAGGAAAGCGACCCAGAATGGAAAGTTTGCAAGGCGTTCAGTGGTACGAGTTCGTTCATGTCCATTGTCCAGCAGCAGGCATGGTGCTGCATGGAATGGTCGAATTCGTAAGGCTCCAGGTTTGGAACTACGGGGTCAACCCTATGCCCTCGAATCTTCACGATGATGTCAAGCAATGTGGGGAGTAAGAAGCTCGGGGCTTCACCTGCGAGGAATCCAATACTATGAGCATGCACGCGCGTGTCTTTGGTCCTGGGAAGATAGAAAGTGGTTCTTGAGAGTTGAGGCGGTGCACTGCAAGTCAACTGCGGCTGCCCTTCAGAATCCTAGCAGCCCGCAGCATCTCATTGAGGCCCCACTCCGAGCACTTTCACATCCATTTACCTCTACCCTACCTCCTCTTGCTCGAGTATATATCAGGACAGCACGTCCTCCTATATCCTGTATCTGCACACCACCAGAGCGGCCACGGTATCCAGGTGTTCTCGACTAATATTCCGCATCCTCAGCTTGACTACACCCGACACTGTCCGCCGCCATGTCTTATTTTCCCGGACAGCAGTACAACGGTGGTCAACAACCACCGCCGCAGAATGGATACGGATATCAGCAGCAACCGCAAGTCTCTCGGCATATGGCTGCATAGCTACGAACCCCAAGGTCACCTACTGACGCGCTTTCTTTGCAGACCACAACAGCCCGGCTATGGCTATCCACCCCAAGGACAAGCTCCTCCCCATTCTCCTCAACCACCATACGGCTACGGCACCCCTCCTCCGCAACCCCAATATGGTGGTTACTCTCAAGTACGTTGGCATTGGGTCTTACCTTCCTTCGCTACAAACGCGCTGATATGTGACAGCCTCCTCCACAACCCGGCTATGGTGGTTACCAGCAGGTGAGCTTACATATCTGCGAACTTCAACAAACTTCGGATAATTTGCCTGACGATGAGTGCAGACTCCTCCTCCAGGCCAATATGGTGCTCCTCCTGCTCCTCAATATGGAAGCGGTCCCCCACCACAAGGTACCCAATATCATTACCCATACCCAGTTAACCCTAGGTCAAGTTCTCATAGTATTGTTTAGCCCATCCCAGCATCCAAAACAACGCTTACAATCAAGGAAATCACGGAGCGCCTCCTCCACCTCCTACCCAAGCACAATCCTTCGGTAAGCATGGCAATGGAAGATCGCACGTATTCAAGCTAAATGAAGGGCACAGGAACCGGCGCCCCAGGCGGTTATACCTTCCAATATTCCGCATGTACTGGACGCAGAAAAGCCCTTCTGATTGGCATCAATTATTTCGGTCAACGCGGACAATTAAGAGGATGCATCAACGACGTAAAGAACATGTCGAGCTATTTGAACCAGCATTTTGGATACAAGAGAGAGGACATGGTACTTTTGACCGACGACCAGCAAAATCCGATGAGTCAACCTACAAAGGCCAACATTCTAAGAGCCATGCACTGGCTAGTAAAGGACGCTCAGCCCAACGACTCTCTCTTTTTCCATTACTCCGGTATGCTTCCCAAGATAACGGAGGCCTGGCGGACAAACTAATAGTATCAACAGGTCACGGTGGCCAAACAAAAGATCTCGACGGCGATGAGGATGACGGATACGATGAGGTTATCTATCCAGTTGATTTCAGAACAGCTGGACATATTGTTGACGATGACATGCACGCAATAATGTAATCCCGTCGTCTCTGTTTTGCATATACGGCTGCTAACACATGCACAGGGTCAAGGGTCTCAAAGCTGGTGTTCGTTTAACAGCCATCTTCGACTCCTGTCACTCCGGTTCAGCCCTCGATCTTCCGTACCTATACTCCACACAAGGTCTCCTCAAAGAGCCAAATCTCGCGAAAGAAGCCGGGCAAGGTCTGCTTGGTATCGTATCGAGCTATGCGCGCGGTGATATCGGCGGTATGGCTTCGACGGCCATGGGTCTTTTCAAGAAAGCAGTGTCCGGCGACGATGTTTACAAGAAGAATTTGAGAACGAAAACAAGTGCGGCAGACGTCATTATGTGGAGTGGAAGCAAAGACAGTCAAACCTCGTATGTTAATCCCCTTCCTGCTATCCCGGAGATGTCAGTCTTGTCGCCCTCCGTTGCATCTGCTTCACGTTTCGGCCCAGCCATTGCACCAGCTCTACACTCACAAGCACAGCTGGCAGCAATGCCAGTGTCTTTTTCTGAATCATTCCCAAAGTTCCAGCCTCATCCTATTCTATCACAGAGTACTGGCCATGGATTGCCACTGTTAGATTCACCTTTTCCACTTCTGCATGGTGCTGCATTTTGATCTTGGCGTTGGAACATCTCTGAAGATGACGACATTGATACCCACTTTCTTTCTTCTTACTTTAAAGCTCTGGCAGCTAGTTCGCATTCATATTGTACATTAGCAATTCTTTTCCACAAGCCCTGAAGACTGGCTGGCTCTTTCAAGAGTTGGACCCATCTTCAGGGCGACGGGTCACGTTAGGCAGCGTTTCACATTGCCCTGTGGCACAATTTCCTGTCACGGAAGCAGAGGACTTGTTGCTAACAGATCTTACAGCGCCGACGCTTCAATTTCTGGCCAAGCAACCGGAGCCATGTCTTGGGCATTCATATCAGCGCTCAAAAAAAATCCGCAACAGTCTTATGTACAGCTATTGAATAGCATTCGCGAAGAGCTGGAAGGCAAGTACGATCAGAAACCACAGCTAAGTTGCAGTCATCCCCTCAATGTCAACCTACTCTACGTTATGTGAACATGTCGCCCGACATACTTTTGGATGAGGAATGTGCATGCCGTTTTGCTATGAGGTTTCAGGGTGACGGGTTGGAAGTGATGAAGATATAGCAGTTATACCCGACCGGTTGCACTGTATATACTTTGGGCTGCGGCCAGCGTGGAAAGGCGACATCTCGGGAAGGTTTATTTGGTCTAGCCCGTTGCTTCAAGCCCATTTTCGGGATGAAGCCTTTTTTCGGTACGAAGCCTTTTTTCTCTTGGTTTGGGCATTCTGAAATTAAGGACATGGAGATAAACCAAAATTCGCTTTGACTAAGGGAATGGTTCTTTTGGACTGTGCCTCCTTGGATAGTGCTCAAATGATTTTTTTCCAAGAATGGCGTGCGTGGATGCGTCAAAGCGAAAACCTCAAACCCTATATTCTATGATCGCGAATCGAGATATTGTATTCAAGAGGAATGAGCCACCAACAACTACCCGTCACCCTTGCCCCCTTCACTCGGTGAAGTAGAAGCTGAAGCTCAGATTGAATTTTGAATACAATACAGATCACGTGCCTATCATTTCGAGCTTGCCACCAGCAGATTGTTTTCGCCAAAGGACGAAACCACGAACATATTCTCAAGAGCTTGGAGACCTATCAAACATGGGCAAAAAGGATAAAAAAGTGAAGACGGCTGAGAAAAAGGTCCGCGTCGCCCGAAAACAAGAAAAGAAAGCCGCGCAAAAGGAGAAGAAAATTTCCAAAAAACCGAAAGGAGGACAAGACAGCGATTCCGATGCCGACAATATCGATCTCGACGCTGTCCTTGCCGAATACGCCAAACAACAAGAACAATTTCTGAAAGTGACCGAGGCGGTCTCTAAGCCCCCTTCGGCGCGGGCTTCGGCAACGATTTTGGCGAATCCCTCGAACGAGAATGAGGTTTTCCTGTTTGGAGGCGAGTTCTATGACGGGGCTTTGGCGAGGTTCTACAATGATCTCTATGTTTACAACACCAATCGGGATGAGTGGAAGATGGTTACGAGTCCGAACTCGCCGCTACCGAGGAGTGGACATGCGTGGTGTCGGGGTGGGAATGCGGGAGGGATTTATCTCTTTGGAGGGGAGTTCTCGAGTCCCAAGCAAGGCACTTTTTACCATTACAATGATTTCTGGAGGTTTGAGCCAGGCAGTAGGGAGTGGACGAGGTTGGAGGGGAAGAAGGGACCGCCTGCTCGCAGTGGACATCGCATGACTTTCTTCAAGAATTATATCATTCTGTTTGGGGGATTCCAGGATACGAGTCAGTCTACGAAGTATTTACAGGATCTGTGGGTTTATGATACGAATAGTTTTCAGTGGCATGAACCGAAGTTGCCCGCTGGGACGGCGAAGCCGGATGCGAGGTCTTCGTTTTCGTTTTTGCCGCATGAGGGCGGTGCAGTCATGTATGGAGGGTATTCGAGGGTGAAGGCGACGTCTGTCAGTGGAGGTGGGAATAGAAAGGGCACTGCGTCGTCGAGAGTGGTGCTGAAACCTGTCGTTCATCAGGATGCTTGGTATCTACGGATTCAGGCTCCAGCTGCCGATGCACCGGCAAATACCTTGCCTGTCATCCGCTGGGAGAAGAGGAAACGGCCAGCCAATGCACCGAATCCTGCGAGAGCTGGTGCCACGATGTGCTCGCACAAAGGTCGTGCTATCCAATTCGGTGGTGTCCACGATGTCGAAGAAAGCGAAGAGGGCATCGACTCTGAGTTCTTCAACACCCTCTACGCATGGAATGTAGATCGAAACCGCTACTTTCCCCTCACCCTCCGACGCTCTCGCACCACGGCCAAAAAACCAGCCAACGAACGCGGTGGCCGTAGAGACAAGGGCAAAGCCGCCGAAGAAGAGCTCTTTGCCAACCTCCGCGCACTGGAAGCACGAGACGGCAAGTCCTCCGAGGCAGAAGAAGCACCCCCTCAAGCTCCAACAGAAGTAGAAGAGGAGAAAGTGGTCAAACCCGTCCAATTCGAGATGCCGCACCCGCGTTTCAACGCGCAACTCACCGTTCAAAACGACATCCTCTACATATACGGTGGCACCTACGAAAAGGGCGATCGAGAACTCACCTTTGACGAACTCTGGGCCATCGACTTGCTAAAGCTCGATGGTGTAAAGGAAATCTTCAGACGCGATCTTGCAGACTGGGCTGCCACGGAATCAGACGACGACGAAGAAGACTCCGACTCCGACGACGATGACGACGACGATGAGGGAGAAGGTTCCGAAGACGATCAGGCAATTGATACAGAAGATCCTCCCATCGCTTCCCCAACCCTCTCAACCGCCCCCATTCCCCACGAAGACCAAACAGAAGAAATCACAGATCCCTCCCAGACCGACGGCCTCCCCTACCCCCGCCCCTTCGAAAGCCTCAAAGATTTCTACGCCCGCACATCACTGCAATGGCAACAACTCCTCCTCGAGGAAATGACACGAAAAGTGGGACTGAGTTTCTCGTTCCAGGGACAGAGTGAGAAGGAGCAGAAGACCAGGGCGTTTGGACGCGCGGAGGAGAGATGGTGGGATGTTAGGGAGGAAGTTCGGGCGTTGGAGGATGAGCAGACGGAGGCGGGGATTGGGAATGTGGTTAGTTTGGCGGAGAAGGGGGCGGGTGCCGGTGTGGGGAAGAGGAGGTGATGTGGTCAAGCGGAAGGGAAGGGAGTTTGACGATGACGGTAGAGAGAGGATGCGTGGACTACAAAGGCGACGAGATTGCTTTGACGATGAGGATGGTCATCGGTGGCCACGAATTCTGTGACCGGAAGCTCTCGAGATTCCTGAGCATAAATTGACGCAATGCAGTGGCCCCCAAGGAAACGGTTTTACTCTCAAGGACTTTATCACTTTCGAACCAGGTCACGATACGGCACTCACGGGCAACTCGGTTATTTTGCAGTGACTAGTGTGGCAATGGTGAAGTGATGGAGTACCTCGCTAGAAAGGGCTATGCCTTTCATTCTCGCGTGGAAACAAGGAAGATAAATACCTGCTGGATAGATCAAGCAAAATCGCTAGAGTACAAAAAATGAGTGCTTGAATGCCAAAGCCTTATCAATCAATCTAAAACCGCGGGCTGCATGACTACATAAAACAAAAGACATGCATAAAGGATAGCATCCGTCCACGCATCCTTCACGCTCCCAACTACGGGGATCGTGAGTGTAACGCTGCTCTACAAGAATTTTATGCCGCCCAACGCTAGCGAGTAGGGTAAGATGAAAACAGAAATTATGAGATTGACTGCGGTAGCTGGGGTCATGAGGGTCGTTATTTCGTTTGATGACGTTGATGGTGGTGGGTTCGGGATGATGGTGAGATACTCTACTATACCGTGCATTGTCATAGACTTGAGTTTGCGACTGGTTTTTTGCCCGACGAGCCAGAGTTTGCGGCTTCTTTGGCGGCTGTTTCTGCTAAAGTAGGTTTGCGGGCCCATACCACGAAACTGTTGAATGCGTTAGTGCTTGTGCTGCTTCAAAATGACATGACAAAATGGAATACGTACATCCTGTGGTACGCGTGGACGTTCTGGTCTTTGATTGCGTTACGTACTTTGGCCAGGTAGATCTCCACCTCGATTGTGCTCCAGTTCATCGGCGCAGACGTGAAGTATTTCATTGTGAAGGCGGACATTCCGTCGCACAGTTGATTACACCAGAGCTTCCCCAGAAGATGCAGACGTGCATCTTTAGGCCACCTATTGATCGGGATTTTAAAGATCTCCTGGTGTATATCGACAAAGCCGACCTCTCTACACCATCTCCTGAGCTTGTCTGCGATGCGCACAGGTGCATTGTTTTGTCCTTTCATGGCCACTTCATCTTGAAGTTGTTCCCACTCTTTCAATAAGAAATCGGCCGGCATGGTGTGATCATCACAGCCTGACTTGGGCCACAACTCTTGCGATTCAAACCACCCGCCCGGTTCGAGGTTTTCATACGCTTGTTGTATCACTGACCGGAAGTTCGGTGCTGTGCCGAGCATGAATCGCGTGTGAATGAAATCGTAGGGACCGCCCCATGGCTCTGTGTGCATGTTTCCGACTTTGAATGTGACGTTCTCTGGCCTTGAGAACCGCCTTGAGGCCTGGGATATGTCCATTCCGACGATCTGCATTGATGTAAGTAGGAGCTTGTTAACCTCTCAGTGGGGCTGTCTTGCGCACCTGTGCATTTTCAAATATTTGGGCTACGAGGAAAGGTAAGTATCTTGATGTCGCGCGTAGTAAGAATGGCCATACCCATGTCAAGACACCATACGCCTGTACCGCAACCTACGTCTAATATCCTCCTCGGCGCATGTTTTGGATCTCTCTTCAAAGGCGCGAGGTAGACTTTGCCGCGCATCAGAGCAGTGATGATGAGGTATTGCGTTTCGAGCCGTGCATTCTCTTTCTGTTGTGATTTTGTCAACTACGGCTGGTTTACCCGGCCTGGATCTGTACGCACACTATCGTTCGGGAGCATATAGGCTGAGAAAATCAGGATCAATGGATGTCAATCCAGAAGTCTATGCCGTCTACTCACTAGACTTTTCAGCTTGAGTATATGTCCGGCCATTTTCGATCAGGAGCGACAGGCTCTCCGTAAAACTCAAGTCACTGAACAAGCAATTCAGTCAGCCTTGTATTTACAACTGAGAGCAGAGAAGAGTGAGGCCGTACTCGAAGCGTTCGGAAGGTGGGCAAGAAGAATCCGTCTGTGGCAAAAGGTTAGCTTCCACTGCGTTCAGCAAAGGCAAAGGACGGCGAGACCTACGTCGTCCTGTAGTAGCAGCGAGCCTTCATCCTCTGAATCCTCTAGCTCTAGCTGATCATAGTCCGATAGATTGAGCCGCGTGTGCGACGATTCGCTGTTGCTATTTGAGGCCATGCTACGGGATACGGGAGTTGGGGGAGTGCCAGATTCTGGGGAAGCAAGAACCCAAGGATTTGGGCCGACGATACACGCCTTATCCACCACCACTACCACCATCACCACCACCAGCGTGCCCCATGGTGATTTTGCAGGGCCACTCTCGATCCCCGCCGAAAAAGAGGGCCATCATCGGTGGGACCATGACCGCTCTGCACGCTGCGGCAGGGGCCCGAAGTCTCTGCCCGCACGAGTGGGCTGGGTGGCGCACTGTTTGGCACCAGATGCGGCCTGGCTGCTCATTGCTCAGAAGATACAGTGTACCCACTCTCTCTGCTTCGGCAGGGGACTTCTTTCGCAGCAGCTTATTCTTTTGTTCAAGAACGCCCACAGCCTTTCACCGTCAACTGCGCAAACCTCCTTGATGGGGAGCTTCCTTGGACCGACTGGGCCTCGCCCGTCCTGCGTTGCAGACACCCGAGCTCGCCATCCGGTAAAGGGCTGGGGCCACCATTGGACCGTCGAGCCGCGTCAACCGGAGTGACGGATCACTGCAGGACGGCTTGCTGGCGACGACCGTGCAAGCGAGGGGGGACGAATCAACTGCTGAGCGAAACACAGGACAGAAGGCCGGTGACTGAGAGGAGTTCGCGAGAATGACTGCCCGACTGCCGGTGGTACAGCAGAAGGTATACGAGTGCCAGAGAGGGTCGATTGGCCGCCAGAAGCAAACCCTGCATCACGAACATCACGACTTCGATACTAGTACATAAATCCGACGGAGACAAGTGCAGGAAGAGGTGTAAGCGAGCGATGCGCTGATGGTTGAAGCAATAGCAAGCCGTGAAAGAGGGCCGCGGAGCTCAATGCTGCAAGCATCAAGAGCAAGGAAATTAACGCAAGAGATAAGCACAGCACAGACAATGATGGAAGAAAGAGGAGATCTGCAGGACGACTGAAGAGGTCAGTGATTTCCCTCCCCACGCCCGCCAAAAGAACCCGTTGAAGTCTATAGGTGCAGGACAACGTTCAGCCTTCGCGAGCCATGCCCAATGCGGAAGAAGAGGATCCAATATGGGAGACGCGTATTATAGGAATCGGAGGTTACTCCGACGTGTGAGCTCAACCAAGATCTCGGGTTGAGGTCACGCTTTCGGCATTCTGTTGGCACCATCCTTAAAGACATGTGGCGAACGCCACCAGTTGCATATACTCATACGACGATATGGATCATGTCCAGAACTCTTCTGCTGCATCATCCCACAAGACATTCTTGATCCTACTGGCGGAATACGGATTCGATCCCATTCGTGCAAAGACGCAGAAAGACTCGAAGAACCTGTGGAGGACATGACCAGTCGCCTTCCTGCAGCAAGCATGTGTCGAGGGGTCATGCACGAGGAACCGGTGCCATGGCTTTGTTCTCCCTAAACACAAAAACGCAAGGACGCACAGCGTTGCGAATCATGAAGGGTTTGCTGAGGGTATTCTACGGGCAAGTCCGTACTGCTCTCAATATGACTGGCTAAATATATCTCGTCCACAGGGCACTCCCTTCAGATGACTCCGTGCTTTGCGGCTGCAGAACATAGGAACAGAATTTTACTTTGATCAACTGAACTCAGCCAAGATAAAATCGAGCGCCGCTCGCACTGCATACATTACCTCTGAATTTCCAAACGCCCAGCACTACTACTCAATTTGAATAAAGTGGGATAGCATCTCTCCTTCCCCGCGGGACGGAAAGATAACACGGTCAGAAATCAGGACCCCCGAGACGAGAGCTTTGCTTGGGAACAACATGACAGTAGATTCGATACAGAGCTTTCCCTCAATGCCTAGAGCGAAGGCGATGATTTTGGTGGCGACCTGAATAACGAGCTTGTCAGGTCCCGCTCAAACCTCAATCACGTCGGGGGGTGCGTCGTGCTCAGCTGACTGGTAATACGCTTGCGTCAAACACTGGCCAGCAATCCGCATGTCCTTGTTGACAGAGTAGGACCATTCCACGACTGTTGTTTCGATCCGCCAAGTATCTCGGCCGCATCGGCAGCACGATGGAGAAAATGTTTTCTACTACTAGAATATTGACAGGTATGTCAACACCAGGAATTGTATTTTTTCTGAAATCGACCTAGCCATGCACATTTCGTTCTTGTCACCATTGCGAAAATGTGCCGTCAACTCAGTACCCTTCCAACTATCTCGAAGCACAAAGTGATTCTGTCTCTTCTCACACGCCTTTCACTTTGCAAACTTGATATCGGTGTATTTTGGACGATCTCGAGACACACTAATCTTCAACACAACTAAAAGTAAAAGCCCACCGTGGCCCGTGGTCACCACAAGCGTCACATTAATTCTGATTCAAACACGGGCAGGAACCAATCTCTTGATCGGTTATGTGTACAATTAGTTCATCATCTCATAACAACATCACCGCCATTCGTCGAAGCCATCCAAGCTCAGACTACTGCAATATCCGTCCCCCTCAATGTATCACCAAGAAAGCAATCTAATGCTTATCCATACCCAAAGCATGCTTGGCCTTATCCATGATGGACTCATGGGTTCCGCTGTGGACATGCTCGTCCTTGCTACGACCGACCTTATCACCGATGGACTGGCCGGTGGATTTTTGAGAATCGGGCCCGGCCCGCCTGTGAGGGGTTAGAGGAGATGCATCGATGAAGAAGGGCAAAGAAGGTATTGCTGACGCGATCTTGTCTCCGGTGCCGGTGATTCTTTCGGTGATCTTTGCGCCGGTTGACTTTGTTGAGTCGGGGGTCATTGACTCCTTGGCCTTTGTGGAGAAATCTTTGCGTCCGAGGTCTGATGCCATCTTTGAGATTGTTGCTGGTCTTTTTGTTAAGGGAGGGTCGTGTTTGGGATCGTTTTTGAGGATTTGATGAGGTTCTTGATGTTGTTATTGACGGAGAAGAACTGGAGAGTGAAGAATCGAGGTTGCTTTATGTCCTCTTTCCTCGCACATCTACGTCATTGATCACACATATCTATGAGGCTGGCTACAAACGAGTATTTAGGTTTGCAACTGTGATCAGGTTCCTGCGTCAAACGAGCTTGATCGGGACGGTCACAAAGCAGTAGTGACGCGGTTAACCTTCAACAAAAGCAGGATTTAGCCCATCCGATTCCTGAACTGTATGGATGTTTGTGGAGTGATGCAGCCTCCCATACCAGCTGATAACGAGCCTTGGAGGACGGAAATTGGTATCCCTAGAAAGTAATCCGAAGTCATTCTTCCGGCTGCTGCAAGGCTGAGTATGATGTACGCCAAGCTCTTCGCATTCTGCAAGTCTTCAGTGCTTGACAAGGATAATTTGCACGACATAGAAGGGGCTTTCCTTGAATGGATTGCAAGACTGAAATCGTTTGTACCCGGAGACGCTGAGAAACCGTTGGTTGTCAAAATGAAGGCACCTAAAAGCATCAAAAACGGTTAGCGCAAACGGGCCGCGATACCTAGGCCCACATGAGGCTCCCACACGCTTCTACCAAACGGGGAATCACAAACTCCACAAGGTCAGACAGACAACCGTTGGAAGCAACGTGAACCGCCAATTCTAGGTCCCGGTTACCAAATATCGACCATCAGTGACCAATCACAAACCCTCCCCTCAAAAATAAAAATTAATCTTCTTTGTGCCCCCCCCCCTTGTCTCTCTGCCCGCAAAACCGCAATCTTCGACGCTGGTGCAGGTCGCTATCCCGGTCCGGAAAAGTACACGGAAGTCTGTGTTCTATCACGAGGCACGGGCCAGTCCAGGCGTGGTAGCACGGCGGATCCTACTATAGGGACGCCTAGGCAATTAGAAAGCGTGGATGAGATGAGGCTGGAGACGATTTGTGTGGGTAGGGGTGTTGCTATGAAGGCTATTGAGGCTTTGGTTAAGTGGGTGATGAGTTTTCTGTTTTTTTTGTTGTTGTATTTTGTGGTGGGGGGGGGGGGGGGGTCAGGGGCGAGATGTGGTTGGTTGGTTTTGGGCTTTGTGTCTGTTCTAAGGATGTAGAGGTAGGCATGCATGTTCGTAGGCCGTGGGAGAATGGATTGATGTTACGATTTTATTTGAGCTTGTCGATGTCGGCACTCTTATTGGATGTCAGTCTAACATCTCATTGAGCGTTGCTCACGTTATAGGGTCCATCCTTATGAAGAGGTCGCTTGCGAGGTTTACAAGGTGGAAGATTCATGAGGTTGATTGATTCCCATGCGGTCCCTGATTTGAGAGTCGATGCGACTCATAAATTGAGTGAGTTGAGTACTTCACGACAGCACGGCATTCACTATCGTCGAGGTTCGAGATTCGCGAATTTCGTTCGAGTTCCATGTTGAGCCCTGTTGAGTGAGTTGTGGCTTTCAAAACGTTGTGCAGTCAGAAACCGAGCTTACACGTTCCTGGTCGCATGTGCAAAACGAATAAGCAGGTTCATGAAGAAATGACCCATTTTACGGTGTTGACTTTTGATAAGTCGAATCAATGAGGCGTACAATGAGGCTGTAGATATGCTGGAGTTCAAACGCTCCACTGCACGATAAAACTGTTGATATCAAGGAGAGAGAAGATCACCCTTCCGACCCTATTTTTATACGGTTAATCTTCCAAACGTGCCGCAATATTGAGACAAGACAGGAAGAATACGCATTTGACAAGCTCAGTTCTATGCACAAAGGCCCAAGCAACCTTGACCAGCACTAAGTCCTAGATTAGCATAATACCCAGCCCTACGAGTTGAAGCTCACTCACCATTGTACCCTCGGATCGGGTACACAAAATTGTCCATTCTGACACTGTTGATTTTGAAATCCACCACATTGTTGCACATCACTAACACACTTGTATGACGGACCTCGAGCACTAGTGAGAGGATCTACGACACAAACCGTGCTTTGTGGACAGCTGAAGTTGGCAGGGCATCGGGCAGGTGCGGCGGGGGTTTTAGCTCCTGCCTGGCCTGATCGACTGCCTTGCCCATTCTGCCACCATGGTTTTTCTCCTTGTTGTTGTTGTTGTGACTGAGGCGATGACCTCCCAGGTGACGCTACAGGTGGTACGCATAGCCCAATACAGCTTCCTCCACCACGGCTATCGGAGCAAGCATTATCGAGCTTTCGGCATATTTTCCCGTTACTACATATGTTGGTTAATGAGAAGGGTGAAATCATAGCCTCCATTCACTTACATACAGCCCGGAAGTCCTTGACCACAGGGAGGGAACTCGCTGTTTAAACCTGTAGGAGACCCAGAACTTCCTCCATTCGCTGCGCAAATCTGGTGATATTTAGCAAGGCAACCGGAAACTATCTCAGCAGCAACCACATACCGATAGGCTGACTTTACACTGTTGATTTCGGTTTGTCCAGCAAGCTATAGAGGCTTGATTTTTGCACTCACACTTTGCAGCATTAGAATAAGCAGAAACACATTATATCTTGCTTACCCAAGAGCCAGAACATGGCGGCGGCTGGAAGGTTCGCGGACACTCGCAGTCTCGTGCTGCTGCAGCTGAAGAAAGAGCGGCAGATCCTAAACTAGCCGCTCCTATCCCAATCGCTCCCAGTGTCAGCCCACCGATGGCGAGTGGGACGAGGCCTTGCAGCTGAGGGTCCGCGACGGGCTCTGGCTTTGCTTCTGGAGCTGAAATGACCAGCGCTGGTAAAGCAAAGAGAAGGACGTGTGTCTTCATTTTGCCAAGGATGATTCCCGGGACGTGGATGGGACCGCAGGGACGTCTGTCGAGATATCGTGCAGTTGTTCTACCGTCGGCCCAGCTTCTTTTTCAAGCGTCTCGAAATAACTAACTTTGCCTTTCTTGACGAAATTGACAACAATATATCGAATCACTTTGCCTGTGCACGAGAAACAGCTGATTCAAAAAAGCGGGGAGGTTGATGGAGTATATAGCCCCGGCCACTTGTAGTATATACACTCAAAGCGTGTATAGTAGCGAGAACCTTGCTGTATCAGAATAAAAATAACTGAGGTGACTGGCGTGGATTTTGCGTTGTTCGCAGGCATTGAAATTACAAGGGAGATGCGAGGCTCCATGAGAGCAGATGCTCTAGATCACTACATTGTGCATGTTTCCCATCAAAGTCAAGGAGTTCGCGTGATGAACTTGGTGATGGGTTGGTTGTTAGCAAGTCTACTGTGGTATTGGATCAACATCTCTATCCAATAAGGGTGAAGTTTGAGAACATAGTTTCGTGACAACCTGGAAGCGCTGTTGGGTGGAAATTGAATCCGGAAGCGAGAAGACCCCAGAGTAGAGCTACAGCGTTCGGACCGTCGTGCGCCAACTGATCGACAACGACCTCTTGCCCGGTTTCATTGCTGGTAGCGAGAGCGGAAGATGTGAATCCTAATCGAGATGATCAATGGTAGTCGCAGTCTCTTACACCATTGATTGATCAGCGTCCAAGAGGGCTTTGGTGGGAAAGAGAGGACAGAAATCTGGCATCAATAATGATGGGTTGCGTCGCAAGCCGCGATATTCTTACCGCACAGAGAAAAGTGCCGAGCTTGGTGTCTCACATAGCGACTTTGGTCCGCATTGGACGGGAAATCAGAGGACCGCGGGCTATCTCATCTTAGCCTTGCGACATTCTCGGACCGGTCAAACAGGACTTGCGAGAGGAGGCTGCCACAAGGCAATCTGCAAGGGATAAGACTCAACTTGGCTTCTTCGAATCGTTTCTGAAGAATTACCATGAGGCTCGATGGCCGTGGTTTGGGACACCATACAGCACTCAGACCGGGAAAGTCGCACCTCTGAAGTCCGAATGTCCCGCGAAGAGATGAAAAATAGATATATCTATAGCTGCTAGACGATAAATGGATAATGGTTGAAAGAGGAAGAATCTACACGGAGGAGGAGTGCGGAGCTGGGCAAGGCGGGGCACAGGATTTAGGTTGATTAGTCAGAGCTTGGCCAATCATATATACGGCTTGAGCCTTGAGGGGTCTGAAGCAGCTTTATGTTGATTGGATCCACGGGAAGATTTGATGACGAATGCGCTTTCGCATTGGGGAAGCTTGTTCTGCTTCCAGGCCTCTGAATTTCACCTTGAAAGGAAGACGAGCTTTGAGCCAATATCAAACATAATTGTTTCATTGGCTAATCATCATATTGACGACGATTTCGCAAACAGACTATTGTCAGTATGTCAAGTATTAGGTCCAATTTTTGCATGGTGAAATACTGGGATATACATCATATTCACTGATCACTGTCTATTCCATGGTCCTTGGACCCGAAGTATTGCTCGACCAACTCTTCAGACGGCCAACCATCCCACTCAGGAACGCTTTCAATCTGTTCTCTCACTACTGCGACGAGTTCCTCGCTAGCTCCGGCGATGCTCGTTTCTCCCATAATCGACAATCGATGATCGCATCCAGGATGTTCAAGCAAAGCCCTTACAGCAACTATGCACTTCTTGAGCATGGTCACCCCATTCATCTTGCGTGCCGTCTCTTTAGCAATATCGTCCTTGGCAACAACCATCCATTTTACCAGACTGTATATGCCCTCGAAGTCGCCGAACAATCCCAGGGCGCGAACATAGGCATGGATGGTAGCTAGATCAGGAACAATCAGGTGGACAGGGAGGGATACAGGGGGGCATTGCCGTGACAACGTTTTGAGCCCTCCGTTCCTATTCGTAATTCTGATGGCAGCATCTCGACCATTTACAAGGTTCGTGAAAAGGGTTCGAAGAAATTGTGGACAAGCTTTGGACTGATGATTCGCCACGGACGCCAACCGCAACCCATTGCGATATTTTCGTGATATTCTCAGGCGATTGATTTGATCTCCATGCTCCCATTTTAGAGCATAAATCGCAGGTGCAGCAAGCTGAGAAATCTTACAAAGGCTCTCGAAAATGTCAGAGTCAACCTCCAAGCCTGATTCCTTCAGGGACTCCACGATATGTTGAGAGAGGACTAGTGCAATCAAAGGGTGCGATGCATCTGTCTTCCAAGAAAAATCCATACTAATGTTCTCCATGGTTTCCCTGCTTTCAAGGGCACGTAATAGATGCAACCAGGCTGGACGTCTAGACGTCTTGTATGCCTTGAGCAAGAGGTATGCATGGATGAAAGGGTGTCCAGTGTGAAACGCCCAGTATTTGAGAGTCCCAGGTAAGGTTGGTATTGGAAAAGACTTGACATTGGTGATACGGAGTAACGAAGACGTATCAGCATCCGGGAACTTGCACAGCAGACCGACGAAAGAAGTGATCGCAGTAGCCGACAGTGGCGGCAGGTTGGTTGCTAACGGCGGCTCGTGTGGTCCAGGATGTTCTGAGTACGGTAAATCTGGTTGGGAGAGGTCTTTCATCAAAGGCGACGGAGTGCCACTGGTGTTCGCAGCCCATACCTTGAGCCCGAAAGAAAACGTGGGTGCGTGAGCCATCAAAAGCTGGAGTTGCGGCGTACCGGGTATGATTCCATGGCTGATCATTTCGTCAAACAAAACTTCCAGAGAATGAGGCTCAGATGGGATATAAATAGCTTCGGTAGGGTCTTCGGGTGCTGGCAAAGTTTCCCGTCCATCGCCAGGATAGGCCCTCAAAATCTCACCTGAAAGGCAGCCTTTGTCATCGGACCCCATTTCCTGAAGAGCATTAAGTCGGATACGGTCGTATATGATCTTTTTGAACATGGCGTGGTAGACAAGGGGATGAAATGTCGTAACAGATTCTTTGTACCTCAAAAAACAGGCCCAGGCTTCTGGCAATGTTCGGGTTGAAGTGACCATAGCTGCCCACATCTGGGCACTCCCTTTAGCTTTGCCTGAAATAATCTCACGTGTCTGTACTGTGGGACTACCATCAACATGGAAGCCTGACAAGATCTTCATGGCGCCGTCAATGGCTTTCAAATGATAGCCGTACTGTTGCATGTAGTCCAGGGCTCTGCCAGCCCGCGACTTTCCATACTCCACTCCTTTTGAATCGTCCAACCTCGTTTGCGATCTTCTGAACGGGGGCCATGATGGTGCTTTCAGCCGCGCCCAGTCCTGCTCCTGAGGAGTCTTCTCCAATCTCAACAAGACCGAGGTCACTGCGTTGTGCCCTAGCCTGGTCACCGGGAGAAACAGTCCGGCCATTGCACGAAGAAGGTCGAATTGCGCCCGCTGCTGGTAAGCGGCCGAGTCCATGGGCTCCAATGATGTTGGCAATGATATCAAATGCAGGGCAAAGTTGCATTGTTTCGTGCATAAGATTCTTTTGTCGTCTGAGGTAGCTTTGGTCTTTATGTGTGAGGAGAGGTAGTGATCGATTATTATCGCGGTTATAGGAACTACCGCGGCGGGCCACACCATGCGAGCATGACGGAGAAGCCGAACGAATAACAGAAAGATGGCCGAGGAGTCCAGGGGTCCAAGCTTGTGAAGTCGCAGATCTTTCGGCTGCTCTAGATCAATTGGCTTTCGGGATTGCAGGTACTCCAAAGTGTACTGCAAAAGTACTCGCAGTGCGTCCGCTGCAATGGACCGCCTCCGAAGTGAGAAATTGAGAACGAACATTGGAGGTCTCGAAGTGCCTTGGATTTCGATGCCGCCAAGCGTGGAAGCTCCGGTGGTCAAGGAGCGAGCAGACTGGAAGCTATCATACTCAGTGATGACAATTGACCAAAGGAGGACGTCATGGGTCGTGTAGCCTTCTTTGAGAATGTAATCGCTCTCTTCTTGGGACAACGGTGGAATGAACCGATCAATGCCTTCCTTGGACACAGTTTTTAGACGTTCAAGGGCGCCGATAACACCAAATACCTGCTCATATCCCCCAACTCCTGGTTTGGACCCTTCCATTTGCCAGCGTATGAATTTTGCAGTGACAGATTGTAGTGATATAGAAGTATCCCTCTGTATATTCTGGTCTAAAGTTGAGGTGTCGCAATGAGGCTCGCTTCCCCATGATCTCTTCGATTTCGTTGCAATGTCGAATCTGCCATCTCCACGAGTCGGTTCCAGGAGCTGATCCTTTCCAACAATTTGCAGTGCTCGAATGAGATGGACGGAAGGGCTTGGTCGTTCTCGTTTCGCTATGTCCTTCAGGTCGACCTTGAAACGGCCCTTGTCGTAATGCTTCAATTTGTCATATGTCCTTCTCCTAAGATTGAGCTTGGACACCGAAGACAGGTCATGCATCAAATCTGCAGGAGTGACTGCCTCTTCCTTGCCATCATGGGCTTGCTCTTCAGATGGGTAGGCTTGATCGACGTTATCGCTGTCCAACTCTTTCAATATTAAACTGGCCCGATGCTTACGCAGTCCGTATGGGGACTTGACATGTCGCTGGCGCAATTCGAGGGTGGGCGGCTTTCCCTCGGCTTTCAGGGCAATTGGCGATGGGGAAAAGCGCTCGATGCGATGTTAGCATAAAATCCTGCATTTTGCAAGCGATACTTACTCGGATGTATTGGCGTACACCTGGTCGGCCAATTGAGTCAGCGAAGCCATTGAGAGAGCGAGAAAAGCCATGCATGCATCAAATTGCGCGCGACCTGCTAAAAGAGTACGGAAGTGGACGACTGGGCGTAGAGAGAGACACGACAAGTAATCGCTGGTGAAGCTCGGAAGTCCAGGCTACCTAGTCAGCAGTCACGTGCTCAATGCTCGTATTGTTCAACCTTTTTTGACGATATCAAGGCGAGCGCTGGGATAGATCATCTTGAATTAACAAAGAGCGTAGGGCTGTGCCCGAAATACATCAGTTCAGGGTCTTGGACAGGAAGGGTTTGCATCGTCAACGCTTCGGTGAACAAACATCTAAATTGTCCGTAAGTTGAGTATTTTGAAGTTCAGTTCAACGTGAAGCCAGCTAAGTAGAAACCTTATCGACCTGCTCCTGTACATAATCCCTGAATTTAACAGGCTCCCTGGAACCGGCCTGCGCCAAAAGAGCAATATACTTCTCCAAGGCATCCGCAGGTTCTCCAACACTGGATTGATGTGATCTTGCCATGTGATTCTGCAAAGCATTAGAGCCGATATCATAATTACCCTTGGAGACGTTGGGAAGCGAGGACCAGAAGAATCGCTCAGCACCAGCTGCCTTGCTACCGTCGGCCATGACTTTGCCTTGTTCGATCTCGATCTCGGCTGACATCTTTTCCCAATAGTTGGTGACAAAAAAGACGGCACTTGAGCCTTGGATCGCAGCAATAATTGACTCCTTGTCGTTCATATCGGCCTGCAACAGATGAGCTTTTTTTCCAACAATCTACTGTACAATCAAAGACTCACAGCAACCACTTTGGCGCCCTTTGCTTTCAAGGCCAAAGCGGCAGGTTTTGTGATATCACGGGTGATGGCTCGGATCTTGTACGTTCTCAATAGTTCCGCATTCTCAAGGACATTCTTGACGACGCTGCCGCCTTGGTTCCTATATGCGGATTAGTTTTCTTGATCATTCTAGCTAGAAGACTCAGAACCAACCACGTAGCACCAAAAACGGTAAAGATTTTCTTGACGAAGGAGACCGCAAACACACTGTTCTCATTCATAAATATTGCTAACAAAGGATGACTGCTATATAGTAACAGTCACCCTCCTTGTAATTAGTCTATCATCAATCATATATATAATGCATATTTCACCATAATAGCCATATTCAAGTGATTTAGGACATTCTGTCAAGAGAAAAGCGTCGAGCTGTGAGAGAGAAAGCTACGATGACAAACGGTCACGAATTCGAGACTGTGATCGTAAGCAAAGGTAGCTGGATGAACGAGCCGGAAGTGTCAATTCAGGAAAAGTGGACAACTGCATCTTGATATACGAATACTACTCTCGTTGATATTTCGGCTTGAGCTCCATCGAGCTTGACTGAATGCTAGTAAGCATTGTGTCAGCTACTGCCCGGCCATCTTCTGCAGGACCGATAGTGTCGCTTGCGCTTGCGCTTGCACGAATACCTAGGCAGTGAGTGAGTGTAGCAGCGAGCTCAAGTCGCTTGAAAGTTGTTGTTTCACAAGGGGCTACATGCTTACAATGCAGGATGCGGGTGGCAGCAGGTGGTGATATACTAATCCATTACTAGACATGTTTTCTTGGCCCCTCGTTCTGAACAAACCATCACAATTTTGCGATCATCAAAGCTTCGGAACATTCTACTATCATGGTCGACCAGCGTGCAGCGTCTTCGCTATATACAGCGACGGCGAATCACTCGGTCTCGAAGGCGTATCATGTACAGAGAGAGTACTGAAGCCTCAGAAAAAGCATGCCGTCCCCTCGACGGTTCGGCTGTACAACGTAGATCAACCCGAGGTGTTTCAATATCAAAATCATCGCCCTACTATTGGTTGCGCACGGGAACCTTGTTTTGTCGAGCAAACAACATCTCCTAAGCATCTCATCATGTCTTCCTGGCAAGAAATCGGTCTGCAGAAACGTAAGCTTAGAGAAAGCTTGATTCCCGAGGACTGGAGAATTGCAAAGAAGGACTATCCTCTCGGATCCAGCGTGCTCGATCTCCCGGAAACATATGGAATCTTATCTGCAGAGGAAATTGAGATAACTTCAAAGTATGATGCTGTTGATGTTGTAGGCTTGATAAAGGAGGGGAAATTCAGCGCCGAAGCAGTCGTCACAGCTTTCTGCAAGCGTGCTGCTATCGCTCAACAATTGGTATTTTGATACTTGGTCACCAGTCATGACAGAACTGACTCGGTCAGGTGAATTGTCTCACGGAAATCTTCTTCGAGCAAGCTATCAATCGGGCAAAGGAGCTGGATGCTGAACGCAAGGCCAATCCAGACGTACCACTTCGTCCCCTCCACGGCTTGCCGATAAGTCTCAAGGACTCTTTCAAGATTCCCGGCATCGATTCGTCCATCGGCTACATCAGCCTCGCAAACAAGCCGGCCGAAAAGGCTTCCCCCCTTGTCCAGATTCTGCTTGACTTGGGAGCCGTTTTGTATTGCAAAACAAATATCCCTCAGAGTTGGTTTCAAAGAAGTTCCTGACCAAGAACTTGAAATTACTAACAGATTCCAGCCATGATGACAGCTGATTCAGATAATAACGTCTTCGGTCGGACTCACAACCCGAACAACACCTCCCTCACAGCAGGTGGGTCGACAGGGGGCGAAGGAGCGTTGATCGCTCTCCGTGGAAGCATCTTAGGTGTTGGCACGGATATAGGCGGCAGCATTCGCATTCCATCAATGTGCAATGGCATCTACGGCATGAAGCCAACCTCGACTGTTTTTCCCTACAGCGGTCAGCAATCTCCTGGTGCTCCAGGGAGCGCGGCGTTTGCAGCCAGCGCAGGACCAATGTCGACTTCCATGCGAGCCTGTCGCTTGTTACTGGAGACGATGATCAAGGCCGAGCCATGGCGATTTGATTTTGGCTGCGACAAAACGTTTTGGTTCGGTAATGAGGCGAAGACAGTTAGATCGAAAGTCCGAGTGGGTTACGTTGAAGACGATGGCAACTATACTGTCTGGCCTCCCATGGCAAGAGCACTAACAAGCAGTATCGATAAGTTGAAGGCGGCTGGTGTGGAAGTGGTGCCAATCACTCTCCCAAATATCAAGGAGATAGTCGACAACAGCATCTCTTACTTCCAACTCGATGGCGGCAAAGTACAATGACCTCACCTCCCAGATTAACTCCAACTAACATCTTCGCAGCACACAGCGTCCGTCTTCGCTTCAACAGGGGAGCCACCGATACCCTCAGTAGCAGCTTTCGGTCCTCCAAGTTGTGTCCACGTCACTCTCTCCCAACTCATGACCTTCAATGCTCTGCGTGCCCAACACCGCCAGGTATAGAACACAGAAACTTGCACCAAATGCAAAGCAACAGCTGACATTTTTTAGCTCTACACCGAATTCTGGCAAGCCCATAACATCGATTGTATAGTCATGTCCCCATCACCCTTCGTAGCGCCGAAAATTGATCAGTGGAACAACATAAACTACCTCGTCCCCTGGAATTATTTAGACTACCCGGCTTGTATTATCCCCATTGGTCGGGTAGAACAGGGTGATGGACCTGAGAAGGCGAAAGCAAAGTATGGAGTCGAGGATGAGGTTTTGTATGGGACTTGTGAGTCTAACTTTCCTCCCTGACCTTATCAGTGGTGTTGAATGTGTAGAGCTGACTACGGCTATACAGATACGAGTGTGGAGGATTACAAGAATGCACCGACCTCGATACAAATTGTTGGGAGAAGACAGCATGATGAGGAATTATCAGACATCGCCATTTACATTGATTCAGTTGTGAATGCAGGGCAAAAGGCACCGATGGCTTCAACGGTTTCGGAAAAATGAGCGTCCTTGCAATGTCTTTGGAATCCCTCGCGGACACACTCACTCAATGGCAAAGGCCAGTCATCTGTTCAATTTTGTTCTTGCTCAACCAAGGTGTTGAAATTGAAGGTTTCTCAGAGAGGGATACTCCACCACATTGAAGTCTAGATCAAAGACCATATGGATTCAATCTTCAGCAAAGAAACCGCCCCCCTTGTCTCCCTCCCAACGCTTGCTGATGCACAAAGCTTACATGAAGTCGTGATGAACGAGGGCAGGCATATTTATACCAACGCCTACATCAAGGCAATGCCCGTGTTGAGAGTCGATGGACTGAGGGCAGTGCAGACTTTGCACCACATAGGGATGTCGCGCGACGGGGATATATGTAATTTTCTTGCTTCCAAGGCGGAAAGGACGCAATCAGGTGTCATTTGAGGTTGTGCCATTGCTCGTTGATTGGTAGAAGAGAGTATGGTGGGAACGCCGCGCAAGCCCTCTGGCGCCAGCTTGACGCCTTGAATCACTGGACGTACATCGATGAAGACTAGTGGGGTTGATGTTGTCGTTGGAAGGACACGATTCGTGGAGAAGAGAGAGTTTGAAGGCATGGCTCGCTCAGTGGTGTGTGCTCATAAGCTCTCGTCTTCTCATCGACTTGTCCCATAAGGTAATCCACGAACCTCCACCCATCACACCGCAAGGGCCATCTTCTAGTGTCAAAGGACGTAAGCAACATCTTTTCTGTCTGATTGGACTCCGGGACGAGTCACCACGAGCTCCTCTTGCACCACCTCTCGACATCACAACCATGTTGTGCTACGAAAAGAATCGCAGGACGCTTCCTTCAAGCATACTATCATCACTTCACTTCCACACGAATCTGGACTCTCAGATTAGCTTTGGAAGAACGGTTAACCTAAACTCCGTCAAGCAGGTACTACGAAGTGTGAGATGCTACGAGACAAGTCTCTCTGCTTGTCGGAACGAACATGCAAACGGTAGCTACTTGGCAGCCGGGCTCGTGGATTACAAGGCAAGTGGAGACTAGATCTCGATGAATAGCACAACCGATGCTGGCATCAACTTCTCCACCAACGCGGGTTAATCAATTCGGTACCCTCGAAATAGAATCAAAACGAGGATTATCATCTGCAATTCAGGATCAATATTGATACATTTCTGGCGAGAATATTTCTAAACGTCGTCAGAAATTTATCGCTAGTAATCCTAAGTCAGTGGAGTCTGGATTAGAAGTAATTACTATCGTGATAAGGGGAGACTGGAATTGATGAAGCCACTGTACCACCATCTCCTGAACATCCATGGTTCTCTCAGCAGGCAAACTCCGCGTGGTGTGAATTCGTCAATGCAATAGGGATTCATACTTCGCGTCGTTGGCACATAGGCGATCTAAAAACAGACCAAAAACTTTTGAAAACATGATGGCTTGACGATAAGAGGCGATTTCTGATGCCGAACCGTCTTCTACAGAGGTTAGCCTGCAAAATAACGTCCAACGCAGATGCAACTCGAATAAAGAATATTTGAAGGAAAAGATAACCTTCCATGCGTGCCGCAACCAAAAAAACGCCCAACCAGCAAATCCCGAAGACGTGAGCGTAGATTACATCCATGGTTGATGGGCTTTATTGCGCTAATGGCCCATTCTCATCACCGTCGTGGGCTCGGCTCGGTGTAATTACCCCAGGCTTCTCCGTATGCTCAGCGACGGCGGCAACACTCAAGGCGCTACCACCACCGTCTTGTAGGTTCATGCCCAAAGTGCGTCTTGCCAATTCCTTACTACCTTCACCGTCAGCTGCACGCTGGCTATCAATACGTTGATGACTACCGTTGGGGATATTGCCATCTACTGGACTTAACGTGATGGTTGGAGACAAGTCGTTCTCTGCAGCTGGCAACTTGACCTGCTCCTGGAGCCATTCCACTTCTCTGCATCTGTTGACCAGACGGATCGTTGTTGGATCGGCGGGTGCGAAATGAAGACCTCCTTCTCCGCTCAGCACGAGCAAGACCTGCCGTATTTCGGGCGCTTTGTAAGCCTGTCCTTCTAGTCTAAACTGGCTGTTTGCCAGAAGCATGTGTAGGACGCGGAGGTAAGTATGCCGTAGCGCTTGCATATTGTCATTTTCCGAAGGCAGATCAAGAAGGTTTCGTAAAATGACATCAGTGAGGACATGCAAGTCGTTGGTGTAAAAGTATTCGGACGTGGAGTTGTTGCTGAATATTAGATAGAGAAGCTTGAGAATAAGAAGTTGCAAGGAGGTTTCCGATTCTCTGTTCAGGAGAAGAATCAAGTTCTCTCCAAATGTCTTCCACGAGCTCAGATGTGTCGAAAGAGCCTTGATGACTCTATTGGTCAGGGCGGCGACTGAGCGACCGTCGGAGTCCGTTCGTGCAGCACTGCCCAGAGCGGCCTGTACCATGTACTGCTCGTTCAGGACGAGGAGAACTCGAATGACTGGGTAATGATAAGGATCCGAGGCGTCGGAAGAGAGGGACTCTGTGATTGCGAAGAGTGAGAGCACGAAGGAATCGTTGACGGCGGCTATTGCTTCCCGCATTAGCGAGGCACAGTGAAGGCGAGATACTGGGAGCAACTTACAAAGATCCTCCCATGTAAGCCGTTGTATTCTTGACATCTCATACATGCAATGTAGAAAAAGGCGATGCAACTGGTCGTCTTTGCTGTCCCATGCTGTGATAAGCTCGACTAATCGTGGGAATACGCCTTCGGCCTGCATCATATGCAGTGTCTCTTCGCTCGCGCGACCATCGTGGAGGAGAATTGCAGCAATCAGATGCAAGCTGGCCGGATCATCTTCCTATCATTCCTCGTGTGAGTATGTCTGGTGCGCAGCGTATGAGTTTGTACGGGTTGTACCTGGAGAAGTGCATAGACAATCTGCCGTCGCACATAGCCTCGATGTCCTGTGAATATCGCCGACCCCAGCAGCTTATACGAACATTTCGTGATATCGTCATCGGATTGGAGATATTCCCCTTCGCTCGTCAGCTCTTGATTCTCCGGTTCGGTAGGTGGATTGGCCCCCGCATAGGCATACCTTTGAAGTTGGTGGTGAAGGCGAGGTAGGATCGTAGGGCATTATCTATGGACTCGTGTGTCTGGCATTGAGCTGAGAGGATGTCCTCAAGCTCTGCTCAGGCTAGCAGTCAGTTATACGAGCACTGCAGGCGCAGGACTTCTTATGCACTGGCAGGCAGTGAGACTCACCTAACCAGAACTGCTCTGCACTGTCGAGGCTATAAGAAACCTCGAAGTCCATGGTAAGGCGGCTGTTTCTCCGTGCAAATCATATTCCCACGCAAGTAGTATGAGGCGTTCACAAGGGCGGAATCGTCGAGGGCGCAGTCTCCATGTCCAGGAAATGAGTGTTTGGAACCAGGAGCGTTCACACGACTCGGGTCGTTCGCGCTTGACCCATAAATACTTTCACTCCCTCACTGTATTGTTATGGTTATTTGCGGCAGTCACGTCACTAAAAAGAAGTTCCGAAGACAATCATGTTATTCGAGTCTGTCTCGTTTGGGGAATGATATCAAATGCTGCGCAAAGATACAAAGGACAGCCAGTGACATCCAACCATCTCAAGCAGACGCCAGTAAATTTCCACACTACCTGTCCCACAAAACTCCCCGCTATGCACAGTAATACAGTATCTAAAATGGGAACCCTCCTGGGAATCCTCCTCCTTGGAAATGAAAGGATCCACCACCTTGTTGGAAGTGGAATCCCCCTCCATGCCCACCAAAAGGTGAGCCCTGGAACGGATGGCCTTGTTGTTGAGACTGGTCGTTTGGATCATCTCCTCGATCGAATCGAGCTTTGAGCTCTGGGTCACTGAGTACTTCATAGGCTTCGTTGATAGCCGCCATCTTCTTTTGCGCGTCTTCAGGGGTAATGTTTTGAGCTGCTGCTTTATCAGGGTGGAATTTGAGTGTGAGCTTGCGGAAAGCCTTTTTGATGTCTCGTTCATCAGCATCACGGCTAACCCCGAGAACCTTGTAGTAATCCTTTTGTTTCGATCGCTTCAAGAGAGTCGAAGCTTCTTGGAGAAGACTCTGAACTTTGCGTGACTCTGGGTGATGCTCCTTGGCCTCATTAAGAGTGTTCATGGCAGCCTCGAAGTCATCCGCTTCCAATTGCTGCTTTGCTTTACTGAGGAGACCAAACAACGAGATGGGGTTGTATTGAAGCGTCTCCTCACAATATGGTTTGGCTTTCTTCAGGTTGTTCATCTGATGGTAATTAGTATTAATGTAGCTGGTCTGAGCAAGATGCTGCCTTACCTCCCAATAAGCCTCGCAAGTGGTGTCAATCAATCGTGCATATAGACCTTGCGGTGAATTTTTGTAGACCAGTCCTTCAGTCGAGTATTGCTCAAAATCTTGTTTCACTTCCTGGAGAAGTCCGGGTTCACTGCCAGACTTGACCAAAAGCTTCGTTGCTCCAACGAATTGCCTTTTTTCCATAAGCTGGGTAACCTTTGTCAGTGACTTGTCCAACTGTTTCTCCCGCTTCATGAGTTTCCGGCAGGCTTTTGAGTCTGGATCTGACTGCAGACACTTTCGAATCTGTGTGAGACCTTCCGCGGTTTCTCCAAGGGCATAGAACTTCATAGCTGAAACCTGGAGATATGGTTCGGGATCGCCTGACGATATTTGCAGTAGGTGCATCAGATCGCTCACACCTTCTGCCACCTGTCCTTGCTCAAAGCGACAGCGAGACCTCAGTTTTCGGAGTTCAGCGAGCGCACCAGCGACCACGATAGCAACACCAGCTTGTTGTACGCATTCCTCCCATTTGCCCTTATCCGCTGCATCTGCTGCCAACATAGTGGCGCCTTGCGCTTCTCTCAACTCTTGAATTTCTTGCGAATGTTTCTTGCCGGCGGCGAGGAAGTCTTTCTCGGCATCTGCCCATTCACCGCCTCTTGCTCGCAGCTTTGCGCGCTGGAGCAAGGCACCTTCGAAGTCTGGCTTCATAGCCAGAACTTTGTCGAAATCCTTCCGCGCTTGCGAGCTCTTTCCCAGCGAGAGATATGCAGCACCTCGCTTGAACAAAGTGAGGTAGTTTTGCGGATCACGAGTTATGGCCACGTCGAAGTATGTGAGGGCATCTTGTCCATTGCCTTTGGCCAGCTCGATGTTCGCAGTCTTGAGTAATTGAGATACGGGAACGTCGGAGGGTATATCAGCTGGCGATATGGCAAGCGCCAGCTGAGAGGAGGAGAGAATGGCAGCGAGGGCCAGAGACGAGAATGGCAAGATCATGGTTGTAGATTGTCAAAATCAATCTGAAGAGGGGCGAAAGATGATGTTCAGGACGAACGATCGCCTTTATTGAGAAGTGGCCAGAGTGAGAGAAGGAAATGTAAAGACAGGCGCGGATGGTGGGCAGGTCGAGTGAGTGCAGGAGCTCAGAACGAGTGTTTGCTAGCAGCAGCAGAGGGAGGATTACTGTGGTTTATCATGTCCCAATACGAACATGCCACCTTTGAACTTCTATCTTTGGTGAACGGAGACGCGCCTAGAGCCCTGAAGAAGTGCTTAACCACACTAATCCCAATTTGCGCCCAGTCATTGGACGATTCCCAGCGGAGCCTCGTCCCGTGTATTGATACGCGGAATACAGATGAACCGGCGGCTTAGAAGCTGCTAAAGCTCTCTTTTTGCCAGTCGCATGCGGCAAACTATCGTGACGTTCGTTGCCAGTGCTCGCAAGCCAGATCCGACCTTTGGCTTGTGCATTGTCTCTTGAGCAAAGCACCTCGAGCCTTGGGATCGAAGAAACCCGCACCTCCTTTCAAGTCTCCCTATGCTCTCTTCTGTCTGACGTCCTCCTATCCATAGCAACCATGTCCTCCCTTCGTCTCCGCATCGACGGCCACCGGTTTCGAGATGCCCACGACCGTGAGGTAACAATCCACGGTATCAACGTTGCTGGACACGCCAAATTTCCTACTGTACCTGATCAGCCTTCCCACGAGCGGGAAGGTTTCTTCGACGGCGACCATGTGTCTTTCGTTGGACATCCATTCTCACACGAGGACGCACATCTCCACTTTGGTCGGTTAAGCCACTGGGGATACAACACCATACGATTTGTCTTTACCTGGGAGGCAATTGAACATGAGGGACCTGGAAAATATGACGAGGAGTGGATAGATAACGTCGTAAGAGTGCTCAGACTGGCAAAGGAAGAATACAACTTCTACATATTCATGGATCCTCATCAAGACGTCGTATGTGGCGGTGTACGACTCCGAGATCGAGCAGGCACTAATACTGTGTCGTAGTGGTCTCGCTTTTCAGGTGGATCTGGAGCTCCGATGTGGACGCTCTATGCATGTGGACTCAACCCCAGAACCTTTGACGTAACGGAGGCTGCCATTGTTCATAATACATTCGCAGATCCTGCTGCTTTCCCTAAAATGATCTGGGCAACAAATTATACTCGCCTGGTATGCCAGGTCATGTTCACCATTTTCTTTGCGGGCAAGGAATTCGCGCCCAAGGCTATTATAGATGGCAAGAACATCCAGGACTACCTACAGGACCATTTCATGGCAGCGTGTAAGCATTTAGCCGAGAGGATCCACGAAGCCGGAGATCTGGAGAACGAGGTTGTTATTGGCTGGGAAAGTCTGAACGAGCCTAATCGAGGGATGATCGGATACCAGGACTTGACCACGATTCCTTCAGAACAAAAGCTACAAAAAGGAACGTCGCCTACGGCATGGCAGGCTATTCTGACTGGTTCTGGAAGGGCATGTGAGATCGATACGTGGGACTTTGGAGGTATGGGCCCGTACAAAGCTGGATCGGTGCTTGTTGATCCTGCCGGAGTCTCTGCATGGCTACCTGAAGACCACGACGACAGCAAATACGGCTGGAAACGCGATCCAGGATGGAAACTTGGTGAATGTATCTGGGCGCAGCATGGTGTTTGGGATCCTGAAACCGATACGCTGCTGAACAATCAATATTTTTCCAAGGATCCAAGGAATGGAAAAGTCATTGATTACGAGTATTTTACAAACAACTGGTTCATGGATTTCTACCGCTATTATAGAGACATCGTTCGAAGTATACACAAAGACGCAATCATGTTCTGTCAGCCTCCTGTTATGGAGAAACCTCCAACTATCAAGGGCACGAAGGACGATGATCCGAACATGGTCTTCACACCACATTTTTACGATGGAATCACACTCATCACAAAGAAATGGTGCACAAGTCATATCCATTATCAAACGCTTCATACTAATCAAAATTAGGAATCGTGTTTGGAATGTCGATGTCTTTGGTATCCTCCGCGGGAAATATCTTACGCCAGCATTTGCCATCAAACTTGGAGAGACAGCTATACGAAATTGTTTCCGTGATCAACTGAGGGCTATTCGGCAAGAAGGCATGCAAAACATGGGAATGAGGCCTTGCGTTTTCTCGGAGATTGGTATTCCTTACGACATGGACGACAAGTACGCGTATAAGACCGGAAATTACTCAAGTCAAATTGCTGCCATGGATGCCAACCATTTTGCGATTGAGGGTTGTGGTGGTAACGGTTTCACGCTCTGGGTTTATGTTGCTATCGTAAGGAGAAAGTTGAATGGGTGTTCGAATTCATGCTAAACAGTCTTAGAACACTCACTATTGGGGAGATCATTGGAACGGGGAAGATCTGTCGATCCACTCGAAAGACGATCATCCACTTCCCAAGCTCAACAGACTGACGGCCCGATCAAACGTAAATCTCAACACCGACTCTCCCTCCTACTCAAGAGCTGCGTCTTCGGAGGTGTCGAGAGTTACACCCGCCACACTGAAGCAAACGATGAGCTCTGAAATCATGGATACTAAAGCGACGCAGAAATCCCGTGACGACCTGGAACAGGATCCGGAAGTTGCTGGCTATCGCGCCGCCGAGGCCTATGTCCGACCAGCGCCCATGTTCGTCCAAGGAAACATCGTCAACTACGGTTTCGACCTACGGAGTTGCACATTCACACTCAACCTTTCCGCACTGGCACCAACGGCAGAGAATGCGCCAACAGAATTGCATCTACCAGAATGGCACTTCCCTAACGGAAGTACCGAAGTGGTGGTTTCTGGCGGGAAATGGGCGATCACGATGGAGGAGCACGTGCAGATGCTCAAGTGGTGGCATGCTGAGGGCGAGCAGACTATCACGGTCAAGGGTAAGGTCAGGAAGTCCGGTATGCCGGTGGGCGCTGCTGAACAGGAAGATGGTTATCTTGGACAATACTGGCAGAACTTGCCTTGTAACGTTATGTAGATTCTCGTTGGTTGCGTTCCCCGATCGGCGTATTCTGAGCGTTTAGGATTGCAGGCTGAAGGATTCGATTTCTTGACGGCAAAGCCGAGCCGGCCATTCAAGTCCTTCCATGTCATAATGCTCGAAAGAAGTTCAAACATATACAGCTCAAAATCGATGCCGCCGAAATTCTGACGTGTTCGGTCTCACAAGATTTCAGTAAATATGCTGATATCAGTTTCAACATCCATCTTTCAAATACGTTAGCCACACGAATTGTCAAATTTGTTAGCCTGGCCGTGATCGACTTGTGTTTTTCTCAATTGCCGCCTGATCAGAATAGCTATGGTTATACCACAGATGGACGGAACTTCTCCGTCAAGCTCCAAACCTGAAGGCGCCCAAATAGCCGGATGTCGAATGCGTGAAGAACAAAATCCAAGGCAGACGGGAAGGCTCCGAGCGTTCGAGCAAGCCAAAAGCGGAAGAGGGACTAGCTGATCTCGCGTCTAACTGGCTCCCAAACCCAATCCGCCGGGACCAGGCTGTCTTACGCCTTTCGAGTCCTCAATCCTCACGACGCGCCCGGAATCACGTCGTTTGCTGCCGCACTGGAGAGAACAGGTGACATGCCCCAGAGCAGCCAGACACTGCTAGCTCGTCCCGTTCTCACTCCAAATTCTTGCTCTGCAATTTTCTTTCCGCAGGTACCCAGCTCATCTTGTCCATCCACCATCATCTTTCCCACTGACAAACACATCGCAGGACCGAGCTGCCCGCCGTTCCCTGATTTCCGAAGGCTACGCATCTGCATGACCCTCTGGCCCTCTTCCAAAAAATGAACGGCATCGATCAGCAAAATCAGCTTCTCCAAGCTATCGAAGCTATCTACAATCCGAAATCCACCAACGAAATCCGCCGTGCCGCCAGTCAGCTCTGCGAGGACACAAAGAGCTCGCCCCAGTCTCGGCAACTTGGATTCGAACTTGCCAGCGACCCGACCAAAGACGCTACGTTGCGGCACTATGGCCTGACCCTGCTGGACTATCATATCAGATTCGTGTGGGATGGCTATGATGAAGAGATGGAAGCAGTTCTGCGGAACAACGTCGTCACTCTTGCCCAACAGGTCAGAAGCGAGGACCCTTCGTTCTTGAGAAGCAAGGTGGCACACGAGTGGACGATTCTTGCGAAGCGGTCCTGGGCTACACATTGGATGAACATGGACGAGCAGCTTGTGCAGCTATTCCAGCAAGGGTCCGACGTTCACCGTGAAATCGTGCTCTACGTGCTACAAACTCTGGCCGAGGACATTTTCAGAAGAGACGATTCGCTGGCGGCGGCGCGAAGTGAGACACTGGCTGCGGCATGCATTGAGATATTCACACCCGAGGCCCTTATGCTGGATGCTGGCGTCCCAAAGACTGGCCATGTAGTCAATGTCCGTTTTGGATCCGAGGGGTGGTTGCAGAGACTGTCTGCATTCTTGGAATACAGCTTGAACAATAATGATCTTGGTGCGGCAATGAAAAATTTGAGCACCCTTGGTTCGACCTTGGGCTGGATGCCGTCTGCGACGATTGCTAAAACTGCTGGCATGCAACCAATATGTCGAGCAATGCTGGTTGGAGATGCAACTATTCGATTGGTAGGTCTTTTGCTCTTTCAGACAATTGCGGTCGATAGGCTTTCGCAAACCGAAACCCGCTAATTATATCAGGCGGCCATCGAGGCTCTTAATGCCATATGTGGAAGAGACAAGCTGGCAGATGACGACGTGGTCAAGATAGTCACACCTCTGTACGCCAGCGACAGTGTAGCGTCGTTGCGCGAGGTCTATCGATGGGCCAAAGTCGATGCTCAAGACATCGATGACCAGAAGTACCTCGTGCTTCAGAAGCTCGCAAAACTGCTCACGAAACTAGGTTTGTGGATAGAGAAACGACCAACTCTGATTCCTGGAACCAGTGACTTTCAGTCATTCTTTGAGCTTCTCTTCGAAGTTGCCAGAGATGTAAGTCTCAAAGTTTCGGAGCCGGTGCTCCATCTTTGGGCAGTACTGTTGCGTTCTCCGACAGTCAGAGATTCTCCCGTCATCCAGCAATCGATAGGTCCATTGATGGAAATGTGCAGTTCGAGGTTAGTGAAATACGAGTCGTTACCAGAGGACAGCGAAGAGCCGACCGTGCTGTTTCTCGAGCACGACTTTGACACGATTCCTGAAAAACATGCCTTCTTGGGGAACTATCGACGTTACTGTGTCGATGTTGTGGAAGCGGTTGTCCGCAAATTCCCTGTAGATGCAGTGAACCATATTCTCGGCCAAGCACAAACGCTACTTCGTGAAATACAACAAGAGCTGGCTTCGTTTCAGCGTAAGTGCAGTGCTATGTACTGGTGCACGTTTTGCTAACCATTTCCAGCGCAACAATTCTCTAAGAAATCCACACCCTTCCTACGTGTTGATGCGCAAGTTCTCCTGGTTGATGCTACTGTGAGGGGATACACCAAATACCTCGAGCATCAGGATGAATCCGATCCCCAGCAGAGCGAGGTTACTCGTAATACCATGCTGTCAACTTTTTTAGAATTCTATCAGAACTCGCTTGCAATAGAATTCAAAGATCCCGCTGTGGAGCGCAGAGTGCTTTCGTCTTTAGTGGGGATGGTCGTCCGAGTGTTTAAACAGCCTAGACCAGATCTCGCGGTAGTCATCCTTCAGCGCTTATTGCAGATAGATATGCGAGAAGACCCGTCATTACCAGATTACTCAGAGGCAGTCAGATCGCTCTCTTACCTGGGCGTGACAGAGTCTCAAAAACTGGCCACATATCTCCCGAACACGCTTTTCGAGTTGTATGATGATCTTGAAAAGACCGTCCGAAATATGCATGCGACACGGAACTACGATGAAGCACATCGTTTGGGATTCAATGCGTTTCTCTTCATCATCACTCTGAAAGCAAGGGATTTGGATGAGGCAACCAGAATGACCAGACTGAGAGCGATGTTGCAGGAATCGACCAATGTGTGGACAAATCAGAATTTCACGGAATCAGCTCAGGGCTTCGAGTCATTCCTAACGATCCTGGGACTTGGTCCTTTGCCTCAATATCTCTTCTCGCACAATTTTCATCAGATACAAGATTGGGGCGATAATTTCCTCGATGCTGAAGGCACAGCTATCCAGGCCAACGTGAATGATCGAATGGAGGTCAGTGTTTGTCTATTGTTTGTGGAAAGAGATGACCTAATAACGCTAGCACATCCCTCATCGTGCCACCAGAACTCTTTTGATGGCCACCTTCGATAAGCTTTCAGAGACTGATCCCATTTACGATACCGCAATCTCACTATGGGCAGAGGCAATGCCCACCATCTTGCCAACCTTGCTGAAGACGCTCAGGTACGTCGAGACCATGAAGTAGTGTTTTCGCTTTCTAATATGTTAAGGCATGTCCATGCATTCGGTGACCGCAGTAGTTGGTCTCAGCTTCCCGATGAAATGCAGCACGTCATGCAACGTATTCTCACTGATCGATTCTGGCAAGCCGGAATATCCACAGAGAGTATGGAGGACTTCTATGCTCGTGTAAACAGCTCCAAGAACTCATACGAAGGCTTCGCATCAACCATCCGTGGCGCATTGAGGCAAGTGCGCGAGAAGTCATACTCGATTCTTTGCTATCTGGCCCGCCTGAACGACAAGTTCTACGGACTACCAGATCTTCCCGGGGCTATAGCGGACGCTGTTTACGGGACCCTACAATCACTTTCAGCACACCAGACCACCGTGCTGGTAAACATGTCTTCGCAACTCATCGGTCGGTGTCCACCCGGCGTGAGGGGCAACTTTCTTCCACCAGTACTGCTAGCTTTGTTCCAACAGCTCGATCTAAAGCTGACCGTTGAGTGGGAAGCCGTCGTCCACCGGACGAGTCAAGCGGGAGAAGACGACAATCTAAACGACGAGATGAAAAGCGAAAGCATCCTTCGACTCCTCACATTCAATGCTGTATCAGTCGCCAACTCTCTCCTGGACATTGATCCATCTCTCAGTCAAAATGACCCATCGAACGCCTCTCGGATGCACAAGATGATCTTCGCGAACACGCAAGTCTTTGGTCAGATCCTACTGTTTCTCAAATCCACGCTCGGGTTCAGAGATACGAGGTCTTGTATCATGGCGATACAGATTTTTGGACGAACACTTCCGTTCTTCTCCAAACCGTCTGAAATTCAATCTTACATCTGCAACGACATCCTTAAGGCCGCCATCACCTCTTTCAACGACCCGTACTTTGTGGACGCACAAAAGAACCTCGCTTCCCTCATCGCGCAGGTCATTTCCATGGACGCTACTGAGAATGGTATTCCGCGCTCTATTCTCCTCTCCTTGCCAGGCCTTGATGAGAACAAGGTGGATAAGGTCATCACGAGAATTCGCAGCAGTAAGAGCGCACAGCAAGGTGGGAGTGCGATTTTGGGACTGCTTAGTGGACTGAGAGGTGTTAGTATTCATGAGCTAGGCAAGATGCCTCCCATGGAGGTGAAAAAGAAGAAGCCAGCGGTGCTTCAGATGGACGTTGTCGTTGATGGTATTAGAAGGGGTGGCGAGGAGACTTTAGATGGGGTTAGCGAGATGTTTGGACGAGATGAAATGAGGTAAAGTGAGGTGGGATGATGCAAGGTCGAAAGATTTGATGGCAGTGAAACATTGTGGTATGGTTGCTTCATATTTGAGATGCTGAGGTGTAGATGAATGGAAAGCATGTCAACAACACAGCACAATGGAGTGGATGAATGAATGCCCTGGCAAAGGCTTAGTTTGGCGGCGGTGGAAATAGGCAAGTCTTGGCTTGTTGCCTCTGATTTTGCTGCTCGCTCTACTGATTACAATCAGATCCTCCTACTCGGCGGCTTTGAAGTGAGTTCTGAACTTCATTGCACATGGGATCCTCAACCGCAGAGAAGCTACTCAGGCACATGGTTTTTGAGATTAGGATCATCCTAATATTTCATCTTGCTTCGTCTTGTGCCTCTGATCGCCTCAACAGGTACTGCCATCACTTCCACCGTGCTCTTGAATACGGCTCTTAGACCCCTCGTTTTGATTGAAACCCTTGAGCATCTGCCGTGAGACCACGAGCGAGTCAAGCGAGCGCCAAATCTACAGGATCCCTAACGACATCCGTCCTACCTACAAGACTTTGTCCACCAGATCGAGCCCAGCCGCCCCGAATTTAGTAGCGCTGTGGATGAGGTTGGCACGTCGATTGGCAAGCTTAGCACGCGGATTTGTGATTCGACCTTTTTCTTCTCTGCTACCTCGGAGCCCGATCGTTCTGAGAAGCTGGCTCTTGTCACTCAAAGTCCCAAGGCGTTGTCGAGCATTTTGAGGCAACCAGACCGACATGATTCCTATGGCATCGCCGCGCATTGTACCAACAAATAGTGTACTTATCGATCGGCAGAGGAGGGTTTGTGGGTGAGCTAGTAAGAAGCTGTCGCGAGATTCCTTTGCGTCTTTGCATGCGGCCGAAGGTTTGTTTTGGGCTAGTACTAATTCACCAAAGCGTCATGATGCCAATTCTGGGAAAGACTGGCATTCCGCTCTAGATGAGGTGATGTGAATAAGTGCTCAAATTCAACCCATGATCGACGAATTCAGTGGTGGAAAGCTTGAACGCCGACAGAAGTGCGTTTTGATGATTGCCTTTGCGCAACAGGAATTGCGGACAGGGTCTTCACTTTGAGCCTTTCTAGAACTTTAAGCTTGTCTACGATCATTCTGAGGCAAGGCTGCTCTGGCAAGGCACTAATAAAGCCAACTTGTGAATTGACTTCTCGGAAGTTCTTCAGCAGATCAATGAATCCTTTGGAGGGGAGCTAGTGTCTCCCGTTTTCGTCCTGTGTCTCCATGAAGGGGGTGCCAAATCTTGACCTTTTCAAACGCCATTACCAAATACGCCGCTGGTGATGGTGTCCCGTAATGGTTTGTTGATATCGATCGGCTGAATTTGATCACCGTCGATCTCGCGCGGAAGGTTTCGATTCGATGTCTAGATGTTGCAGCAGGGTTGAGAATTGAGAAATCTGTGTCCGATGCTTTGGCGGAGAGTCAGCAAAATTAGGCTTGAAGAGGACTGTTGATGACCACTTACTCATTCAGGTTCTCTTCCAATCGGTGGCACGACCAATCCTGTATCGCTGTCAAAGTAATCTACCCAAGCCTGCTCAATGGCAATCATTATTCGTCGTCGATTAAGCTTTCCGCCATGAGATATGTGGTTACCAAGTGATGAATTCCCGACGTGCTTGGCTCGACATATGGGGTGGCTGGAGAAGAAGCGTCCACGGCGGGTGGAGTTGGAAGGCGATCACTGTACAGCCACTGTACGTAGACTTGAAAGTCTGCGGTCTCCTCTTCGGGCAGAATGGTGACTCTGGTCTGCGACTCGAACAAAGTGTTGCGAAGGGCTGCCTTGAAGAACTCAGACGACTTGGTGAGGTACGACTCGTGAACTGCGAAAGCCTCCTCCTCGGCGCCGACGATAATCTGTTTGGTCTCTCCGAACCTCAGTCGCTGCCTCAACCATCGGGTTTCGCAGAGCAGCCTTAAGAAATTCCGAGGAGCGGGTGAAGGACGATTCGTGAAGGTGGAACGACTGCTTTTTAGGGCCGACGCGGACTTCAATGGTCCTGCCAAAGCTGTCAAAATATTAGTCTTGATCTGAATGAGTGAATGTCAAGCAGCATTACCTGGGGACCCGAAATGGCGTCGCCAAGTTGTGGTCGCTTGCCATCTTGAGTTGATCAGTTGGTTCAGTTTAGCTGTAAATTTAAGCTGTCGCTGCACACCTAAACCTGTTATGGGGGAGGGGAGTGACAATGGTGTGCAAGAAGGTTGTCATCATAGTAACTGGTCAGGTTTCACAAGATTGACTCAATAACCCGGACAACACTATTCATCAGCCAGTGTGACCTGGTAATAATGTGCTTAGAGGTTAAGTGGAAGACTGCCTGATGTTCCTGGTATGACCAAGGGTTAGCTTGAACTAAACCATTGAGAATATTACAAACTCCAGACGTGAACATCGTTCTTTGTGATTCGACCTGGTAGTGCTCCTGTATATGCGTTTATCCAAGGGCGTAGCCTCGTCCATGTATGGCTTCCGCCACCAGGGATTTCATACGCATTTTGTTCTCCCAATAATTCTCACTGTCAAGAAAGAGATTGATAGCCAGATCTACTTCTTTCACTTCCCGTTGTCCACTGCTCTCTTCGACACAAGCAGATGCTCAACTTCGAGCTTAAATGTCCCGCTGCGATTGAAAATGCAATTGAGATTTACCACGACCTCACAAAAGACGCTTGAAACTCGTGCTCATAGCATTATGTACATCCTAAGTATGATAAAGATCCAGGCTCATTTCGTGACATCCTTTGGTGTGACTGCGAAGGTTGGGCGAACGAATCTGGCCGCACTGTTAGCTTTATATCAACTCTAGGGAAGCAATTGCTGTACCGGTCGCTATTATATGCCTTCGTCTCGCTGCCCAACAACTCCTTTTCTCTTGCCTTGTCTGCCAGATGTCTCCGCACCAAGTCCCGGTCTTCCTCTGCTTGTAGCAGTGGTATGAGGTGTATCCGCGACCACATCTTCTCTCGCCCCAATTCGCTGATGCCAATTAGCATGCCTTCGCCTCCCATAGATCTCAAAGTATTATAGGAACTCCTCGCACGTACTTTTGTTCCCGTATGCCCCGGCCAACCTTGATGAAGCCGTATGTCATGACCAGACCCATTCCGAGGAGATAAATTGCTGGTCGGAAGCCGCGAGCGGGTAGGTTGCGTTTGTACTGGACGGGGTCATAGCCGCCCACGGGCGGCATGTCCTGAGGCATATTGGGCGATTGGTATGGGGATCAATTGGGTGGATTGTCGCTGTGTCGGAACAAGAGCTTGAGGTACTAGTAAGGCTCGCATTGGAGATGGGATTGGAGCGAATCGATCACGTGCATGGGCCAAACATCGAAGAAATCATCTCACTCCAAAATATCGAACAACTCACGCCGAAACGTTGACAATGGAGACTGATGAAAGACCCACGAAGATGCAAAAGACATCTCATGCTTCAGATGATGAAGACGCCGAAGTCACAGCCCTCAATGACCAGCAGAACAGCAACGACAAGACCCAAGATCAAAATGCAATACCTGATGCCTCCACGAAATCCCACGAAAAGCGCGAGAGAAGCCCCCTTCCAGAAGGAATGTCAAGAAGTGCCTACAAAAAAATGAAACGACAGGTGAAAATCGATGCCAGCAAAGAAGAACGCAAAGCAAAAGACAAGCAAAGGAAAAAGGATAGCAAGGCAAGGCGGAGGGAAGAAGCACAGAAAGCTGTAGAAGCCGGATATCCGGTCGCACCCACCCCGAATCAAGTTCTCCTCGAGAGACGCCAAAAGTCGGTCCAGCTTCCCGTAACAATCATAATTGATTGTAGCTACGATGAGAAAATGCTCCCGACGGAAATTACGAGTTTGAGCAGCCAGATCACTCGATGCTACTCTGACAACTCGAAGGCAAAATATCGGGTCCACTTAGCTGTGAGTTCTTTTGACAAGCGGCTGAAAGAGCGTTTTGATACAGTCCTTGATCAACAGTACAAGAAGTGGAAAGGAGTAAAGTTTCTCGGAGAAGACTTTGTCGAAGTGGCGGAGCAGGCCAAAGGGTGGATGGCAAAAGACGGGAAGCAAGACTATTCTGAATCAGCTTTTGCAAAACAGAATAAGCCTGCGGAAGGAGAGGAGCCTCGAGAGCCGAAAGGTGAGGTAATATATCTCTCGAGTGACAGTGATAATGTCATCGAAAAGCTGGAGCCTCATTGCACGTACATCATCGGAGGCCTCGTGGATCGGAATCGAGAGAAAGGTATCTGCTACAAGGCTGCGATGAAAGCTGGAGTCAGGACAGCCAGGTTGCCTATTGGGGAGTTCTTGGAAATGAACTCTCGCAAGGTGCTTACCACAAACCATGTTAACGAGATCATACTCCACTGGTTAGATCTAGGCGATTGGGGCGAAGCATTTATCAAAGTCATTCCCAAAAGGAAGGGTTTGGCTTTGAAAGGGCAGGCTCGAGATGCCGAACATCCAGACTCAGCAAAGAACGGAGGCGACGCTCAGGACAGTGCAGAGGAGGACGATCTTGAGCCAGAGCCTTGAAGAGGTTCGAGATGAGAGTGTGTCTTCGCTTAGATGGTGACTTGAATGGACTACCAGCACAGCGATCTTGTTTTCCCTATCCAATTTAGCTTCCGCCCACCAGACTATCAACCTGGCACCGAAAAGAGATGTACGAATTCATGGGAGAGCTGGCTAAACTCAGGGCAGAATTGCAGATTGCTCTGGCAGAAACTGGCGGCATCGATCTTGGATCGAGCGTGTTGTATGGGAGTGGGCTGATTTGGGGCGAATACGATCTAGATAGAGCCTATGTTCAACGGCACCCTCATCTGGATAATTGAAGCAGCTGAGGAGGCTGGGGCACGTGAATTTGCTGCTATTCAAACGAAGCTTCACATCGATTGAAGCGGGGTCTGACGAACACTTCCTCGATTGGGCCTTCAGCGTCGGTGGTCTGACTACACACGAACCAATCTATATAAATGACAGTCAACACCTTCTCGTGGGATTCATACCATGATCCTGAATTCAACCGCTTCTCTCCTGCAACTCTCAGCCTCGTCCTCACTCGCGGCCATCACTAGAACTGGGGTGCATGATATTGACACAAGTGACAGCGTACGAAGTGACTGTACGAACCCTCCAGGTTCCATCAGTTCCTCACAACCTCCCGTCCACGTCACATTATCGCCTACTCTCACGAACAACTAACAATCGACCTCTCACATGCCTTTGGAGGGCGATCGCCTCCAACATCTCCAGGAAGAGATCAAGAACCATGTCTGCTTCGTCAACTTCGCCTACTCGCGAACGGGCCAATTCCTCACCCAAGAATCACAGTCCTTCCTCAGCGCCTCAAGCGGCCTCTTCATATTTCACATTTCCAGTTTCCTATGCTGTTGGTGGAATTCTCAGGCGACTTTCCTCGGACGTAGTACCTCTGCCGTTTAAATCCTCACCAAAACAAGAAATGTATACGCCACCCGTAAGAAAGCTGATGCCTTTTCACCCCCCGCCTCTCACACCTCTTACCCTCTCGGGGTGGCGATATACCACGAAAGAGAATGCGAGACTTTTGACTAAAGTGCTGGCGGAAGAAATACGGTTACTGGTGCCGCCAAGACTACAGCTGGAAGAGGAGTGGAAGCTACTGTTTTCTCTGGAACAGGATGGAGTCAGTCTATCGACGTTATACAAGAAGTGCGAAGACTATCGGGGGAAGAGGGGAGGCTATGTGCTCGTTATTCGAGATGGCATGGGTGGTGTGAGTGATGACACCTCAAGTCATTCCATGGGCACAGGCTGACGGGTACATTGCGACAGATCTTTGGAGCCTATTTGAGCGACGCCCTACATGCGCAAGCACATTTTTACGGTACTGGCGAGTGCTTTCTATGGCGGTCTTCGATTCTCCCGGCTATACCTGATATGGCTTCCCTTCCTCCCCCACCCAGCGCTGATACAACGAATGCACAAAGACAAACAACATTATTGAACGCAAGGAGTCCTCGGAGTACACCGAGTACGTCAAATGGTGCGAGTAGAAGTGGCACAAGCACTCCAGATCGGATACGATTCAAGGCTTTTCCATACAGTGGTATAAACGACTACATGATATACTGTGAGGCGGGATACCTTAGTGTAGGAGGAGGGTGAGTCATCTCAGATCATTTACAAAGGACGAAGAAAAGCTGACAAATAACAGCGATGGACATTATGGCCTTTGGCTAGACGATAATCTGGAGAAGGGCATATCAAGCACATGTCTCACCTTTGGGAACGAGCCTCTGAGCGACGAAGGCAAGAAATTCGACGTGATGGGGTTGGAATTATGGTACATTGGCAATTGACGATGTACGGCATGAGTGGGAAGCATTGTAACGGCGTTGGGATTTCAACTTTGACAAGAGTCCCGTCGCTAAGATACCACACATCTCGGATCCTCATGCATCAGAGGCCGAAGGTCAAACACAATCTGGTTGTTATTTTAGAATATTGTGCCCAGCAGCAATTACTCGGCAGAGGAAGGATCTGGTCAAAATAATCAAGTTTGGCCTCATTGCCAACTTACGACTGCTTGCAAGAGGATATTACGTTCGTGAGATATATAATTCTTTAACACTGCAGTGGCAGCCATTTTCCCAGCCTTGGCCTCATCTCATCAAAGAAGTGAGGAAACGGCAGAAGTTTGGGTATCAGATCTCAATCCTCTGGACCGCCTGCAACTTTGAGACCCGATCATCTCGGAGCCCCACATGTCAGGCAAGTCAAGCCTTTCTTGGTTGAGCGTGTCAGGGCGTGTCACAAATGCTTGACCATGATCAAGATATTTTGGCATGGGTCTGGGCTTTGGTGTTTCGAAGGTCGTTTGTACCTGTAGGTAGCTCTTCCGCTGCTTATGATCAACGATTCATTGTTCTGCTCTGCTTTGCGAGTACGTCTTAGGGAGAAGATGGCAAGGGAACGAGGGACGAGATAATTCTGTGCAGCGATTATCAGGTACGCTCTCGTCGATCTCCAAAGCGCTGGTCGAAGAGACCTGGTGCAAATCTCCCGAAGTCACCGGATGGTGTGCAGAAACGCTAATCTGACTTGACGGTGTTGGGACCTCAGCATCCATCACAGAATGGGACACACAGCCGGGGACTTGTTCATCGTGTTCCAGGTCTGTGGATGCTCCCGCAGCTCTCAACCTCGAAGATCGGCAAGGCTGGCCGTCTCTATGAAGGTACCAACCTGGAGGAGCTACTCTCCCACAGCATCCTCGATACCGAGGTCGATGACTGTGTGTACGGAGTAATCACTCTGCATCTCTTGTTCATAGTAAGGTCTTACAGACCATGTGCAAGGCCGTCCAGCGTCTGCATTTGAACGAGTAAAAGACCCGCCTTACGGCATGAACGATGGCAGCTATTGTCCGACGGATCCGGAATGGTGGGCGAGATCTTCCGAAATCCGCCCTCACTCATGTTTGGACCTTCTCCCTGACATGACGCGTGAGACAGTCTGGCTGCCAAGAGGATCTCGCTTGTTGCAAGAAACAAATGGGAAATGTAAGGTGCGCTGTAGACACGAGGACGAGGCTTTGCTTCCATGAAGACGAGGTACGTTGGCACAACCTAACATTATACAGGCACAGTCCCAAAGGTGGGGAGATGACGGGCAATGAAGAAGCTGGAGAGAGTTGCAGTCCTGTGTTAGTGTGTCCTCCCCTGACTTTCTCGGCTGGCGTCCACCGACCACCAAGCTTCCCGGGGCTCTCATTCGCCCGTTTTGAAACCAGGGGCCATTTCTGTGACCATCCAGTGCCATACCACCCAGAATCGACCTTTGTCGCGCGCCTTCAGCCTCAAAACCACCCCCAGGAGGCGAACTTGTGTTTCAGCTTGGGCTGACCAACCCGCAAGCTTGTAGCGCCCCTGCTGCCATTCGCTCAGAGTCTTCTCGCCAGGCAAACACACGTCCAGTCTCACGCTTCTGTTTCTAGAACGATGAGACCACTCGTCAGTCTCCCGGTCGGCCTGGTGTGACGCTCACGCTTTTTGCTTTGGCCACTGGAAACTTGCAGTCCAGCCGAGCCCACTTCGCCTGTCTTGGGAGCGTTCCGACGCTCGCCATGTTGGTCCTGACATTAGTAGTACCGCGTATTCTTCTCCCTTGACTCTTGCTCGCGTCTTCTCTTCGCCTTGCTAATCTCCCTGTGCCTATCACTGGCTGTGTCGTCTCTCATTGCTCACTCAATGTCCTGATGATAGATCTCTGTTCGATCTGATAACACTTCTTCCAGTGCGGGTACGCTGTTGTATGTACTGCTCTCTTCCTCCCCCGCATGTACTCATTCAATTTGCTAATGTAGAACCTTGCACAGTCTATTCATTCATTTGAGACCTTCTCCTCGTCGTTTGCCTACGCAGCAGGCGCTGGGCATCGGCCAACCCGTTGATCGAGGTTCCTTGAAAGGCAGGCTTACACCGCTCCATACTTGCTCTCAGAAAAGAAGCGACTGCACATTATCATGGATCCGTTCATAGAGAAAGAGAAGCTGGGTCGCAGTGCTTCCAATGCGAGCAGTTTGTCGGGCCGGGAGAGGTCGAGATGGCCGCCTTTGTCGCGAATGCTCATGTCAGGAGAAGTCACAGACGAACCGTGGAGAGAAATGACTTGGAAAGAGAACTTCGACGTATGGATGATCAATGAGGGATGGCGGCGACTCTTTGTTGGAGTCTTTGTTCTGCTGCATGCTATGGTTTTTGCATTTGGCTTCATGAACTATTTCCTAAAGGTGAGAACCTATGCATATTCACATTGACTCAAGCTGACTGGTTTTAGGATACATTAGTAGGCGCGCGCGCGATATTTGGTATCACCTACTCTATTGCTAGAGCAGCAGCCCTGGTACTTCACGTCGATGTTGCATTCATCTTATTACCAGTCTGCCGAACCCTCATCTCTCTAGCACGTCAAACACCACTCAACGGGGTCATACAATTGGATAAGAACATTACGTTCCACAAGCTCGTGGCTTGGTCGATTGTTTTCTTCTCTTGGGTCCATACGATTGCGCATTGGAATAACTTTGCACAACTCGCGGCAAAGGAGAGGCTTGGCTTCGTGGGATTCATACTGGCCAATCTGGTTACTGGCCCAGGGTGGTCTGGATATGTCATGCTTACTGCGCTCATGGCCATGGTTATGACATCGATCGAGAAACCACGCCGGGCAAATTTCGAGCGATTCTGGTATACTCACCACCTCTTCATCGTCTTCTTCATCTTTTGGTCCGTTCACGGCGAATTCTGCATGATCAAGAATGACAGGGAACCATACTGTAACGGCGTCGGTGTCTTCTACCAGTACTGGATGGTTGGTGGCTTTACCTACCTCGCGGAACGAATCGCTCGTGAAGTACGCGGGCGCCACACTACTTTCGTCTCAAAGGTGATCCAGCATCCTAGCAATGTCTGCGAGATCCAGATCAAGAAAGAACACACAACCACCAAACCCGGGCAATACATCTTCCTCTGCTGCCCCGAGGTTTCCGTCTGGCAATACCACCCTTTCACGCTCACCAGTGCGCCCGAGGAAGACTACATCTCCATCCACATGCGCGTTGCGGGCGATTTCACCCGCAAACTCTCCACCGTCCTCGGCTGCGATTTCGCCAACAAAGGCGGGATAGACACCGCCGTCGTAAAATCCATAGATGAAGATGGTGTCGATCCCTCCCTCCGCCGTGTGCTCCCCCGCGTCTACGTCGACGGTCCCTTCGGTTCCGCCTCTGAAGATGTCTTTAAATTTGAAGTCGCTGTTCTCGTTGGTGCTGGTATTGGCGTAACGCCGTTCGCATCCATCCTCAAAAGCATCTGGTACAGGATGAATTATCCCAAAGGAAAGACTCGCCTGAGAAAAGTCTACTTCTTCTGGATCTGCAGGGATTTTGGGAGTTTTGAGTGGTTCAGGTCGTTGCTTTTGGCTATCGAGGCGCAAGATCTGAGCCATGCTATTGAGATACATACTGTGAGTGACTGCCATCCTTTTCGCATCGTTCGTGTTAGTGATGATTGCTAATCTACCTGAAGTACTTGACTGCCAAAATCCGCGTCGACGATGCAACCAACATCATGATCAACGACGCCAATGCGGAACAGGACGCCATCACCGGGCTTCGCGCTCCCACTAATTTCGGGCGACCCAACTGGGATATGATATTCAAATCCATTCGAAAGATTCATGCTCCAGCTGAAGCGGGTGTTTTCTTCTGTGGACCAAAGGTGCTTGGGAGTGTGTTGCACGTCAAGTGTAACATGTACTCGAATAGTGATTTCAGATACGTGTGGGGCAAGGAGAACTTTTAGATGTGGAGGGTGACATGAACTTCCTGAGATATCCATATTTTGGCCTAGGAGGGAGAGGGTGGACAGCACGATTGATTCGGCTGGCACCATCTCTCGTTGTATTTGGGATGAAATGATAGATGGATGAAACGATAAGAGAAGGTAGGGACGCACACGTTCGGCGAGCTCCACGCAGCCATGTAGTAGTATAGAAGCTCTCTCGTGAGCTGCCATGAACGAAACAAGGTCATGAGTATGAATGTCTACTGCTCCATTTATCAAGTCGAACCCTCTTTTCAAAAGCCCTTCGAAAGCTTTAAGTCTGGCATTCTACACTGAAGTTCCATGTCGTTCTTTCGGCTTTCACTTCGCAGGAAGCAGCAGCAGCCGCACCGGGGATGATGGAAGTGCACCAGACAATAAGACGTCTGCTGAAATGGTATTCGTCCGATGTTTCTTGTCTCCATGGGGCGACAGCGATTACATTCACAGGTGGAAATTGACAGGTGAGTTGAAGGGGCTTTGAATTGTGGCGATTCCGGCAGGGTCATGCTGGGAGTCTATCAAGTTCCCCTTTGTTGGAGAGCAATTGGTTTGGATGCTTGCTTGATATGACTGGACTGCGATATGCTGCTGTTGAGACGTTTTCTCCCTCTCTGAGTCTTGCCGGGTTGCTTTATGATGATTCCTTCACTTCACGATAGGCGAGAGATACGCCGTCTTTCAGGTTGGAAGAGGATTGCAGAGCGACATGTATCTACAGTATTTCGTGTCGAGAATTTCGAGCATCGAGAATGAATCCACTTCTTCACTACCAGAATGCCACACCCCGTTGACCTCGAATCCCTATATTGAAACTTGCCCATTGATCACAAGTGCATCGGTGGAGGAGCTGTGTGGGATTAGTGAATATCTGGCCGGAGAATGTAAAAGGCAACTTACGATCAAGAATTGGTGCTGGGAGATTACGTTCATATTTCGATCCTAGATCCGATTAGCACATACCACCTGCTTCACTGTCAAGATTGACCTCACCTCCAGGGGCTGTAGGTGGTCTGTATGGATCGGGATGCTTCCATTTCTCCAGCAAGTTCTCTGTCTCCTCGATCAATGCCTGGTCAGAGCTGTTAGTTAGCTCCCTTCCATGTGTCTCTCCTGTTCATGCAGTGTATACCTTCTGTTGTCGCGGTTCTCGGACGTCCTTCTGAGCTTCAAAGAGGGAGCGGATGTACATGGCCTGGCCGCGCCATATGTGTCGGTGGACGGACCAGTCGAGGGTGAGCTTGAGCGCTCTACGGTAGAGGGAGCTGTGCAGAGTTAGGATCTTGCTCGTTGGAGATGTCGGGGAGGGTGGTGGACGGACAGCACTCGAGCTTGGTGGGCCATGGTCACTCAATTGCCTCGCAAGGCTATGTCCAGCGTGGTGAGTGATTTATTGGCGGTGGTCGTCGGTAGTGTAGATGGAGTCAATCAGCATGTCAGTTTGAGGTTCGGAGAGGCTTCACGGCTTCTTGGCACAGTGACAGAGCAGCAAGGACTTCAGACCAGATGTATGGATTATCTCAAGAATAGGAGCGCAAGTGAGTCACGATGTCTATGGTTTCCTCGAGATATCTGTAATTTTCTCCATCGAATACAAGCATTCTATCAATCCAACTGAGTGGCAGTCATTCCTCATCATCGTTACTTCTAGTAAACAAGGAAGCTCCACTTTCTTCTCCTCAGCTTCCCGCCCAGCTTGACAGTCTTCTCCTCCACAACAAATCCCCCAATGTTACCTCGATTTCTCCCAGTGCTGCGTACTGCGGCTGCCCTCTCCTCCTCGAGGGCACGACAGTCCGTCATCCGCCAGCCCATTCACCAAGGATGGGCCAGACTGGCCTCCACCACGGTGAAAGTGCCTCAGATGGCTGAGAGTATAACAGAAGGCACCTTGAAACAGTTCTCGAAACAGGTGGGCGATTACGTGGAACAGGATGAAGAGATTGCAACAATTGAGACGGATAAAATCGACGTTTCGGTCAACGCTCCCGAGGCTGGAACCATCAAGGAGTGGCTGGTCAGCGAAGAGGATACTGTCACCGTCGGCCAAGATCTTGTGAACATTGATGTTGGTGCTGCTCCAGAGGGCGGTGCTTCGAAAGAGGCAAAGGATGAGCCCAAAGAGCCAGCCTCAAAGGACCAGGAGACCGCATCGCAACCAGACGGCGAGCAGGAGAAGGAGGCATCAAAACCAGAACCGCCAAAGGAAGAGACGAAACCCGAGCCCAAATCGCAACCTCCACCGCCACCGGAAAAGAAATCTACTCCTCCACCGCAGCCCAAACAAGACAAGTCAGCCCCACAGAAGGATGAGAAGGGAATGCCGCTCCCATGGAATCGGGATGAGTCCAGAGTCAAGATGAACCGTATGCGCCTCAGAATCGCAGAACGCCTAAAGCAGGCCCAGAACACAGCCGCTTCTCTCTCTACCTTTCAGGAGGTTGACATGTCCGCCCTAATGGCGTTCCGCAAAAAGTACAAGGACGAATATTTGCAGAAGACCGGAGTCAAGATTGGATTCATGGGCGCTTTCGCTCACGCATGTGCGCTTGCCATGAAGGAGCTGCCATCCATCAATGCCGGTATTGAGGGTGCCAATGGCGGCGACACGATCGTATACCATGACTACGTTGATATCAGTGTGGCTGTCTCGACGCCTAAGGGTTTGACTACTCCAGTCGTACGAAATGTGGAATCGATGAACATTCTGGAGATCGAAAAATGTATCTCTGAGCTGGGCAAAAAGGTAGGCACAAATCTGCTTCCCTCTTATTCATCTTGCTAATTTCTCCCTCTTCAGGCTCGCGAAAACAAGCTCACCATTGAGGACCTTGCTGGCGGAACCTTCACAATCAGCAACGGCGGCGTCTTCGGCTCCCTTATGTCAACACCAATCATCAACCCACCTCAATCCGCCGTCATCGGTCTGCACGCCATCTTCGACCGCGCAGTCCCAATCAACGGCAAGATCGAAATTCGCCCGATGATGAACCTGACACTCACGTATGACCATCGTCTCATCGATGGAAGAGAGGCGGCGACTTTCTTGGTGAAGGTTAAGGAGTACATTCAAGACCCGGCACGCATGCTCCTTGCTTGAGCAGAAGCGTGAGGTGAGCGCATAATTCCCATGTACTATACCTTTGCTAGTTTTCGATTTACGTTTTTACGAGGTATACACCCAGTAATAAACGTAGTATGCATTCACGTATTCTTCTCTGCCTTTTTCCGCGTTAGAGGTTCGTGATGGGGCTTGACTGTGATTGATGATGGTAGATGGATCGGGGCTTGAGGGCTGGATAGACAGTGGTAGCTGCTTGGGTGATGTGGAACAATATCATAGTCGAGTCTTTTCTCATTTTCCGGAGTTAAATACGTGGCCAGTGTGAATGAACTGGGGGTGAGAAAGAGGCTCACGCGTACTGTCTAAACATGCGAACCCAAGCTTTCTGACCAAAATCAGGTTATCGTGGGGTACTCGGCACTGGCGCTGACAAGAGAGTCAGCCATGTTGTCTTCCAGCAGCTCGCCGGTTTGCTAGTGTGCGGGGGCTCTGGTCTACGCTGAGATGTTGTGATCTTCGCTGATACGATGCTGAAGCTTACAAGTATGTGTACCCGTTCGATTTATACATTCCCGATCCATGGTTCTCACGATTCCGTGGTTCCGGGGTTTAGATCATCCTCGCTTCGTTTTGGTGGGGACGATTCTTCTTCGTCGTATGTTGTGCGTATCCATTTTCTCGTTGGTGGATGGATGGCATAGCGGGTTCTTGAATTCATGTCAATGCTGCCTTTGGGAACACGGTATTCAAAACTCATTTTCAACGGCTGTATTCGAACTAGAAGTCGATGTCGTTCCACTCCTGGGTCTCCAGCATGACGATTTCATCACAAGATCGGCCATATCGATCTCGTTGTAGGTGTGCTGTATCGGAGTGGTTGAGGAACGTGGACTCGAAAGAAGCAGGTCGGTTACAAGGTTGGATGGATCTTGGCCTTTCCATACTCACGTATGCCTCTTGTGTCTCAGTCCTGGGTGATTTGCTGCTGCCGTTTTTGCGTGTCCTGAGGTCGAGTCGGTGTACACGCGGAGCTCCGAGATGTCTGAAAATTTCGTTGTGTGAGAAACTTCTACAACAACGATGGTTTCGGCGATTAAACTCTTGCATCGTGCTCCCTGATCTATCTTACATACGATGGTATGAATTTCGACCGAATATATGTTGTTGTGGCAGTATCGTTTCGTGGTTGCTAGAATATGAATATTTTTTATTCGAAATTGTTTACACAAATAATCACCAAGAAACTCGAGCGCATATTTCAACAACTCAACCATGTCAGCAGGTCTTTTGAACCCAAGACATGTTGAAATGTATGAATACTGACCTAAAGGGACACAAAATACTTATATTAAACCAAGGGATGTGCATGATCCTGAGGTGATACGCACAACTGAGAGGAGTTGTCGAAAACGGCACCCCGAAGAACATGACAACCTACTAACCGCCAAACCCGACCCACGAGAAGACAGGCAAGGAGAAAATGGCATAACCACCAAAGCTTAAAAGCACCAATGAACAAGATATACGTCTACATCGTTGCTAGCCCAACATCTCAAGTCCGCGATGCCCACGCCCAAGTCCAGCACAATGTCATGCATCTCCTACAAACCACCGCGTTATCGAGAGAAATATATCTAGCAAGGAGTACAAGGGGAGGGGATGTACGAGAGTCAGATATGCTGCGCTCACCGTCATCAGAGTAAGCGAGCAGGTACATGGGCAGATTATCACGCTTCTTCACATAGCCAGTCCAAGGCTGTCTTTCAGCCTGGCACGTCAAATTCTGGTGTCACTGGAAATTGCATGTTGGAATACCTCCAACAGTGCGCATCCAGAAAGATCCTTTGGACTCGAATTCTTGCAATTATCGTATGTAGAGCGTGACCATTAACTCGTCAGAACGTGCCTGACCCAGCTGTCGGAGACAACCAAGAGCGCAACACGCAGCCGCCGCGAAAATAAATATCGCATAACTAGGCATCAACCAAAGAGGATCCCAGGGAAAGACAATCCCGGAAACAAACATAAGCGAAAGGTCAGAGGGATGAAAGAAAGAAGAACGACGCAAAGTTACCATAGTCGGGAAAAATGGGCAAGTAGTGTAAGTTCATAAGATTCCATCCATATCCACGGACGTAATGTACAACAATTCAAACGGTATCAATGTGACCGTGCCCGTTGTGACCCATAAACCCGACCGAGACCCCATTATCTCATGATCACACAACCGAAAGGACGCCAGGAAAAGCAAGTGATATCAAGACCTCAAACAAACAGCCTACAACTCTTGCGAAGGACCCTTGCCACCCTTTGTCGTCTTCTTTGGCAGGAGGTCTGAAAGAAACAGTTAGCGTTTGTAAAAGACGCGTCGGGGAGAAGCGGGAACTTACTGGCGTGAATGTTTGGTAGAACACCACCCTGGGCGATGGTGACGTGTCCAAGCAGCTTGTTCAACTCCTCATCGTTGCGGATGGCGAGCTGCAAGTGACGGGGGATGATACGGGTCTTCTTGTTGTCACGAGCGGCGTTACCAGCCAACTCGAGGATCTCAGCCGCCAAGTATTCCAAGACAGCAGCGAGGTAGACGGGAGCACCTGATAGGACGGATCAGTAAAGAAAAGGCGGTAGGCTGAAGTGAAATCACTCACCAGCACCGACACGCTGAGCGTAGTTGCCCTTCCTCAACAGACGGTGAACACGACCGACTGGGAATGCGAGACCAGCTTTGGAGGATCGGCTGTGAAAATGTTAGTCAACTGTTTTGGAATGAAATGATAACGCGTAAATAAACGAAAAGCGCGTCAAAAATGACGAAATCAGATGATTCCAAGCACAAGAGAGCGCTGATTGTTGATGAGGAAAGAGCGAGGCAAAACTCACGATTGCGCAGAAGACTTGGAGCCAGTGGCCTTTCCACCTGATTTTCCGCCAGTCATTTTGAGGATGGTTTGTTGGGGTTGTTTTGGTTAAGTGTGAGGGTTGGATGAGTGTGGTGAGGTGATGAGAGATATCTGGTCGCGGTTGATGTGGAAGAGTTGATGGATGAAGCGTCGAAGTGGAGGGCGGGCGAGGCTATTTATCGAGACTGGGAAGCTTGATGGATGCTCAGTTTTGGGCCTTGGCATCACGCTAACGTGTTGATGTCGAGACTCAGCATACGCACGGACATGCTCAGATGTGCTCCGGTCTTAGGTATAAGAACCCTCGCGCCCACTCTCCATTTCCCCATCCAGTCCATCGCAGCTTCATCAACCATCAACTCAGCCCACATCCATCCACTTCTCACATTTCCAATCAATTCAATCCTGTCTTCCAAACCAAGCAACCGCACAAATGGCCCCAAAAGCAGCAACTAAGACCCCAACCACTGGCGGCAAAGCCCCAGCAGGTGGAAAGGCCCCAGCCGAGAAGAAGGAAGCCGGCAAGAAGACTGCCGCCCCATCTGGCGAGAAGAAGAAGCGCACAAAGACCAGAAAAGAAACCTACTCCTCATACATCTACAAAGGTGAGCTTCGCATTACTCGCGCATTCATTGCGACCCTTCGCTGACACCTCTCAGTTCTCAAGCAGGTTCACCCAGACACTGGTATCTCGAACCGTGCCATGTCCATCTTGAACTCCTTCGTCAACGATATCTTCGAACGCGTCGCAACTGAGGCCTCCAAGCTTGCCGCATACAACAAGAAGTCCACAATCTCATCAAGAGAAATCCAGACCTCGTATGTCGCGTCCTTCTTCCTCCACCTTGCGCGCTTTTGCTAACGTGTCCACAGTGTCCGATTGATCCTGCCCGGCGAACTTGCCAAGCACGCCGTGTCTGAGGGCACCAAGGCTGTCACCAAGTACTCTTCCTCCTCCAAGTAGAGTACTGTTTCTTTGTTGTTTTTCTTTGGTTGGTCGCTCGGCTCCGGCGATGATGTGGGTATGCTGGGCCTTATATCACGGGAATGGACTCCACGGAGTTTTTGGTTTTGATTAATGTGGACAAGGGATGGCCAACATCTTTGCGACATCCTCAGAAGCCGTTATATGTCTCCACGGCTATCTGAACGGATGATGGGAAAGACGGTGTATCATACAGACTTCGACAAGGCATGAATTGACATTGCTTCGAGCACTTCAATATCCGGTTCCAGACTTGCTCTGGACTACCACCTTGTCTTGTGCCTCTGTTGCTTTTTGCATCGTGACCGTGACTCTGTTGTTTTGGCCTCCCCCCTCGACGCGACACTCACGCGTTTGTCCAAGCTCGGTACCTGCAGTGGAGCCATCAGCCTATCCAGTGCTTTCGGAACGTGGTACCATAGCCCGTCACAAGTCTCGCCACGACTTCACTTCACGCTCTTAACTGGATTGATCAAAAATTATATCAAAGCCGGCTCCACTCATTGTGGTTGACCTGTCCTCACGCGTGGAACAGTTTGCAACACGGGCAGTGCTTGAAACCTTCCGCTGCAATTCTACAACAGCCTTCAGGGCCTGCAACTTCAAGCTTGCTTGCCCAAGATGCGGGCAGTAGCAATGGCTTGCTTAGGTGGATTCTCACGCAACTGCCCGAGACAATGGATATGTCATCGCCTCCCCGGCACCCACGACCCGGCACGCGACTGCAGTCTTTGGGATACTGTCACCAACGAGTAGGAAAGAATGAATCATTCTCAATGGAAGTGGCAACCGCCAATTGAGCTTATTTCAATTAGAAAAGCCGAGCTCAGGAATAATCTAATCAGATGCACGCCAAATGTCGAATACAATGCATTCACCTAAAATCATGTCATTCTCAGGTCACTGCATATCATCATCCTCCGTGTCAAAGGTCTCCACCTCATCAATGGCTCCCTCCCGTTCATTCGACATGCCCCTTCCCATAGCGACTGGTTCCTTGTCCGCAACATGCACGATTGTCTTGCCTCCTGGTGGAGACTTGATATCTTCTCTCCACCGTTTCCAATCTTCTTCGTCTTTGACGAGGAAACCTAGGAGCATACTTGGATCCATTTCCTCAATGTCTATCCGTCTTATGCGGCGGGTGTGACATGTTGCGACTTCTTCAGCTGTGTATGTCGATGGGTCTGGGTGGAGGGCTAAGGCGGGGCGGGTTTGGTGGGGATCGAGGTAGAAGAATGTGTCGTTCTGAACACCGACGAAGTAGTGAGAGGAGGATGGGCGACCACTGTAGCGATGTCAGTTTCAATCTTGCCCGTGACGAGAGGTTGGACTTACCCTGCTATGCCAACAGACTGTGACATTTGGAGAGACGCTTTAAGTGCTTCTCGGTAGGCCGGAGTGATTCTATCGATTCCTAGCCTGATCCCTACGAGAATCAGAGTGGGATCGAAGCTGCCTGTTTTTGCTGTTGCGATCTGGTAGACCTTATCCTCATACACATCTGGACCGTCTGCGTTGATGTACACACCGAGGCCGGATTCCTTGAGCTTGTTGGTGAGAGCCCTGGAACAGTGTCAGCTCTGAGATCCAAAAGCACCAAGAGACAAGAAGACCACATACTGTATACATCGTGCCGTTGCTGAAGGACCAAACCATTCACCCGGATGCTTTCCGCAAGCTGAAGCTCCATGCTCAACAAATCGATGTACGGAAAATGGAGCCTTCGGATCATCTGCGAACAAGGACAGTAGCCTTCGTTCTTCCTCTGCCTTCTCGCCTACTTTCCAATCTATAATCGCCATTAGCATGGTGTTCTGCTCGAGTACACTCTGACCACTATACCTCTTCCGAGCCGGATTTCTAACAGCGCATTAGCAAGCAGGCTTTGTCCTGAGCGTATCATGCAACCCCAGCCAGTGTCTGATGTGAATCCTTCCAGCTGGGCAAGCGTCCTCAACCTCACAGCGAAACTCATGGCAGCAGTAGCCTTGGGATCCTGTGCCCGGGCTATAGGAGCGAAGTTGGACCGATACGTGAGCCATATCCTCGACTCGAAGTCGTCGAGGAACGGGCCTGGCCATCCTCCATCGTCGCTGTCTTTGAGAGCTTCAGCGTTGGGAGCTTCGGCACCTGCTTCGTTCCGCACATGTACACTATCTCCAATACGACTATCATTCTCGGAGATAGTATCCGAGTCTTTCAGGGTAGAGCTGGCAGGTAGAGAAGGAGAGTCGTGTTGCGGGAGCGTGAGAGGTGTTTGAGGCAGGCTTTCGTAGCGTTTGCCTAAGCACCAGATGGGAGCACCTGAGTCGTCGTCGTTGCGCGGCATAGGGTCGTAGAAATATCGCACGAATCGTTTCCCATAGCGAGCTATTTCATCGGCGTTCGTCATGGCCGTCTTCAGGAAGGGTGAGTGAGTCGGAGGTGGGTGTGATTACAGCCGCCTGAGGAGAGGACTTAGGGACTCGTCACATGGATGGCAGCTTGGACATGAGCTTCCATGGGCGAAGGTACGGCTATTTCAAGGGATTGTTGAATTTCTGTTCTTGTTGTTGTTTGACGAAGCAAAAAGCTTCTGGTTGAGCTATACTGTTCAAGTTCCACACAGCTCAGATGATATGCGGGCGAGAGGGTGGCTGAAGGCCAGCCTTACGATCAACTGCTTGTCAAACACAACCTCTGGAAACGGAATTGCATTTGCGATAGGAACAAGATCTGCCTCAAAGATCTCACCTCTTTGATCTTCCGAGCCTCTCCCACACGATTCGAGCCGTTCTCTTATCGCTTGCTTGCTGGTCTATCGCGGGGAAACAGCCCCACATGGCGGGTATCATCGATGACAAGCACCGTGATTTTCCCAGCACCCTTGGATCCGCTTGTTTTTGACTCGGCCGCCATCAACAACAACACCTTGCCCTGGTCAGATCGCGAATGACGCGAAAGAAGAAGGCCGGCTCTGGTCCAAGAGGGAAATCGAATCCAACCCGGAAAGCAACGAGCACCACTCGTCAGCAAACACATTTCCGCAATTACTCTGCCGTTCAAAGTACGTACTCCCCTTTCGCCCCTGCTACTACGGGTTGATATGACCGCGAGAGGCTCGCATTCCTCTCTCTCTCCTTGGCAGATTGCAAATTTCTGGCAAATTTTCCTCTGCAATTGCCAGGAAATCGTAGCTGTCAAGTAGAGCTCGAGCTGTCTTACCACACTGGCCAGAGGACCATGGCAACAGTGACTGACTTCTGCTGTCGTTGAATAGACTCACCGCATTTCTCGCTCCTCGAAGAGGCTCGCAGCACCGGGCACCGCCGCAGCGATTGGACGCCGGAGACGAAGCTACGATATCTTAAGGTAAACTTCGTCACCGGAGGACTACACAATCCCACCGCAGAGGAGAATGAGACCCAGGATGGCCAAGTCATTAATCGTGGAGCAGAGGCAGATATGGAGCGTCTGAGTGGTCTTGCCGGAAACGCAGCTGCGTTCGTACCACAGGCGTCGCCACAGGTTGCTCAAAAGTCGGACCCGGTCGAAAGTGATGATCTGTTCGTTGTCGACATCCAAGGTCAAAAGCCCGCATTCAAGCAGCGACCTCCACCTGTGATTCGGCCTCCATCTCCTGCCGGCTCAGCATCCAGCGATGAGGAAGTGATCTTTGCCGGAAGACGTCATCAACCAATCCGTGTGGCGGCTTCGACTCCTAGTCAAAAGTAAGTTGCTAACTTTGAACTCAAGGCTGCGATTTCTGGTAATTGATGGTCTGTAGATGGGCACGGTATGCTAATGTGATACAGTCCCGCAATTCAAACACGCACTTCGTATGTTCCTGCCCGGACTGTTGAGGATCCCGTCCTTGTTGGAGCTTCTGAACTGTCGGCACGCCGTCTTCAACCCGCAAGCGCAAAACAATTCTCCAGATCTTCAAGCAACAGCACAGCTACACGAGACCTTTCGAAGCCTTCCAGTAATGCTGCGACCACCAATTCAAGGCCCGCGTGGGATGATACCTCTGTGGAATGGGCACATCGCTCAAAACCAGGAGTCGGATGGTCAGTACCGCGGCTAAAGCCGAAGATGGCAGGCAATCCTGTCAGGCGCGGTTATGTGCTGCCAGAAGATAAAGAGTCGAGTGAGGAGGAGGAAGACGAAGAGGAGCAGATCATGCGAGATTACATCGACAATATGCAGACTGAGGAAGCTTCGTCTCAGAACGCCGCGTTCTTGGAATATCGTGAGCTCGACGTCCAGATGGCCAACAGCTCCATCAACACTGCTTCCAGATCCACCTTGGTTGAGGCTTCTGGCTTGGAAGATGAAGATACCAGCGAAGACGAAGAGGGAAATCGGGTCAACCTAGGCAAAGGAAAAGCTCCCATGTTGAATGGCTACGACAGTGAGGTCGATTCGAGCGAAGAAGACGACGATGACGAGGAGGAGGAGGATATTGATGATGATGATGATGACGATAGCATCCTTGACAACGCGGATTTAGAGCAGCGATTCCAAGACAACATTGACGATGAGGTTCTTGCAAGACTGCTTGCCAAACAAGAAGAGTTGGGCATCGACACCGAGGAACTGGTCCTACTGGACGATGAGGCAATCAACCCTTTCAATGTCCAAAAGGAGGCTAAGCTTTATGTCAAGAACTCGGCCAAGAAGGCACGTCGCAGCAACGGTTCTTTTCCCTCAGCTAGTCTCATGGTCGATGTTTTAGAGCAGGATCCTTACGGCGGTTTTGACATCATGCACTTTGACCGCCCATCTTTGCGCACAAAGAACAAGGGCAAGAGGGCTCAAGTGCCGGCTGACTTGTCCGACTCTGATCTTCAGGAGACCTTGGAGTCCTCATGGCAGAATGATCGCGAAAAGAAGCGAGCTCGCAAGGCAGAGCGCGAGATCCTCAGGCGGCAGGGACTTCTTGGAAAGAAGAAGAAGGGCAAGGCTAACCTCTCCGACGTCTATCAAGAAGGCATGAATATTGGCGACCTGGGCGAAGTTTTTAGCAAGTTCCTGGACTCTGACGGTCAGGAACTGGCACTACCTCCCATGGACAAAATCCGGCGTAAAATGGTTCATGAACTGGCTGCGGCATTCGATATGATCTCGAAGTCCAAAGGGACAAAACAAAAGCGTTTCCCGCTTCTCATCAAAACGACCCGTACCCAGAAATGGGATGCAGCGATCTTCTATTCGAGAACCAAACAGATGAACGCAGGTTACTTCCCGCGTTTGGATGCTCAGTCTCGTAACAAGATGCCCGGCTCGAGAGCGTTCCGTCGAACTGCTGGTGGCGGCACGAATGCTCCTGGAACCAAGTACAGGGACGGCGATATCGTGGGCGCTGCTGCACCTGAGCTTGGATTTGAGAATCGTGGCCATGCCATGTTAATGAAATTGGGCTGGACGAAAGGAGACGCTCTTGGTGCCGTCGACAACAAAGGCATTCTACAACCGATCCCCCATGTTGTCAAAAACTCGAAAGCTGGTCTTGGCTGATCGGTCAGGTCATCATCTGACTCCGGTCTTGGAGGTCGGGATAATTTGGCTATTTTGACCGTTCCTGCTCCGGAACGGTAATGGTTCTCTGGACAAGCCAACGTGGTGTTTGCTGGTCGGGGAGGTCCAATGATCTCTCTTGCATCCAGTTGACGTTGTGGCTCTGTGTACGCCTATCATGATGGTTAAGGGTGCATGGCTGTGAAAGGTGCTGCGGGGTACTCTGTATATATGGGGCACTCCGTCTGGTATGAGCATTGTAAGGCAGGGCATTGCTGTTGGCGAAACATATGATGTACTGGGCAACCGGGGTAGAAATCATGTCTCCAAATTCTACCGTTAAGACGAGCCCGTGCATTTATCTAGAATTTCCACAGCGCGCATCGTTGAACACGTCCAATACATACGACTCGGTGCATGTTGCTGCGTATTGTCACATTGGCTTCGTCAATTCATCGGTATTGATGTCGAGTTATACATGGTAATAAGGAACTTGGAAGGTCACGAGTGTGGTGGTGAGGTTGTTGGGTTCGATTATTTTTGGTTTCAACTTTGATCCGACAATATTCACATTCGACAACTTCGCCTAAAAACAACCACCAAACGGCTGACCGGGTCCCAAGAACATGGATTCAAGACACTACAGCTCGTTCCAAGCTCACGAGGATGTTCGACAGCTAAATTTAGTACTCATCGGCGCGCCTTTTGCAGCTTGACAGCTCAAGACCCACAACTAACGCATGCATCTCTGCTCAGTCATCCAGCATTGCATGTTCCATCGCGAAAGACACTCAGACTAGTCGAATCAAACAACATACGGCGAATCACCGTACAGCAGCATGACGTGGATGGAGCCCAGTAGTATCTACTGTACCATGCAATGCCAACGGTGGATCCACGATCGAGGGTTGGAAGCCTTCTGGAAGCCGCCGACGGATGACATACTTAAGGCAAGGCTGACTGTCGAGATTCCACGGATCGTCACCTATCATACGACCACCATTGCTGCCTACCATTCGCCGGCTCACGTTGACAGCAAGCATATCGTCACTCTGCGATAGTCCAGGGGAGGGCATGGGATTCTCAGATCCAAGATGGAGGAGTCCAGCTGCTGACAAGTATTTTGTCCAACCTATTCGCTACGGAACATGAGATCAACTAACGAAGCTTAAGCGTCTTCGTTGCCTTCACTGCTGTTGCTGTATGGTCGTCTGTACCCTTGACAATTCGCCTCTTGGTCACCCTCAAACATCGCCGAGGTCTTTACTTCTGGTCCATCATTGTCACATCATGGGGCCTCTGCATCCGAGCTCTGGGCTACATGCTCACTTTCCTTGTTCCGAAGAGTCCCTGGTACCTGGGTACAGTTCTGGCACAGGTGGGATGGGTGGCCATGGTGTCGGGATTTTCGACCGTGCTGTACTCGCGATTGAACCTGATAATGGAAAATCATCACATCCGCAGAAGGATCCTCATCATGATTTGCTTGAATGGTCTCGTCTTCCATAGTGCCATGGTCACAATCTCGGTTGGATCTGCCGCGGTGCGTAACACCAGACCGGGACACCCGCAGCCTGCCTGGGGACGCGCCAACACCCCCCTGGAACGAATACAGATCATCATGTTTTCTGGACAGGAGTGTCTTCTTTCGTTTTTCTACGTGAAAGCCGCATACCAATATCTCCGCAGTCGATTTGTCCAGCGCGGAAAAATCCGAAAGACAATGTGCCTTTTGCTTGGAGTCCAGGTCATCATCGTGGTCGTCGACATCGCCCTCATCGCCGTCGATTTTGCCGACTTACTCATGCTGAAGCTTTTCATCCACTCCTTCATCTATTCAGTCAAACTGGAGCTCGAATTCGTCGTGCTGAACCAGCTCGTGGAACTTTCCCGCATGGGTGTTCCGGGATTGCCATCCTTCTCCAACAGCGACGGCATAACACCCGGAGGAGAATCCACGCGGCATCTGGGAGGGAACACGCTTGATTGGACACCCACCCAATCACCGAGGCCAGACTCGTTGAATATCGGCAGCCGAGACATCATGAGCAAAAGGCCGGCAATGGTCCAGCGTACTAGTTCCACATTAGAGCAGATTCCAGAGTCGCGAGCTATCGACACCATGACGATTTTGGATGTGGAACGAATCGGAGTGATTCCGAAAACTTAGCATACAACAATTTCAATTTGCAGGTGCATCGCCTTGCCTCGCCGCTACGATTCCCTATCATCTTGCCAACCCATTTGCCCAAGCAAGTGTAAGACACTTTGCATATGTCGCTTCATTTATTCATGCTGGTTTGATTGGGATGCCAGACCTTTGTGAATGCTGTTTAGTGCGTCTATCAAGAGTCTGTGTTTCTCGTGATTCTCTTACATGGTCTTGAAGGTCAAGATTCTGTTGATCTACAATACCGCACTAAAAACAATGTTGAAAAGAGAGAAGTTCCCGCCAAGACGGACAGCCCAAAGAGAGCTGAGAGCAGCATGGTGAACGATGTTCCTTTTGCTCCTCCCACCTGGACCAAACTAGGAAAGGTCAAAGATGACCTGGGACATTCATTTAGAGCGTCAATGACTAGTACATGAATGACCAAAGTCGAGCTCGCCTAGTTTTCACTTCCGATTCCAATTGCCGCGAGGTCCTAAATCGATCTTGGTTCCAGTCGAGAGCAGCCCATGTGTGAGACAGTGAGGACAGTGCCTGTCCGCCTCTGCTAAGGGTTCTCTATCAACAATCCAATCCGTCCTGCAAATTGGATTCCCTTCTTCAATCCCACGCGCTTCTTCTCGGGGTCCCTCTTGATTTCCCCGCTAGCAATTGTGCCGCGTCCCTGGCGAATTTCGGATAAGCCAACATGACTTCTTGGAGATGGTCGTTGATGTCGAAATCACTCGCGTGAGGTTTGATCACGCGCTCCACCTCGCTGAAGAGGAGGGACCCAACGTGCTGGGCTGTAGCATGCGGGACGATGCGTCGAAGAGTTCTCCTGTTGTCGTCGTCGGTCTCGCAGACGAACTTGGTTGTGGCGATGAAGTCTTCCCGGCCACGATGGTTGCTTAGGTGTGAGCTGGCGTCGTCGTAGGCATAGTACTCGAGCACTTGCAACGCGCGTGCTCGCAGGGTTCCAATGTCGTAGAAGTCACCGGCGATGTAGAGTCGCGTGAACCGATTGAGTACATCTTTCGCATCCTCGGCCGGGTGGATCGTGTAAAGGTATCCTAGCATAGCCTTGATGTCGTCACTCTCTCCGGATTCGAGACTGATAACTCCGTCTGCGCCTTCCTAATGTGCGGTATTAACCCATTGATCTATTCACTGTTGGAAACGAGACCAACCCTTGAAATGGCCTTTCTTGCATACATTTGCGAAGAAGGTGGATTAAGGGCAAACAATGGCTTTGTGGACATAGATCTCGGTGCCATCCTCACAACGGATGACGAGATTGGATTGTTCGGACGAGCCAAATTGGCTAGTACATGTTAGCAGTTGTATTATGTTTGATATGCAGTTTGTTTGACCTTTGTAGTGCCGAGTGATGGGGTTTCAAGTCGTGCAATGGAAGCTCCATCTTGAATCCTGCTGGAGTCCTTTGTTATCATTCGAGGGAAGATTAGAGAAAAAAGGACGTGATGTAAACATACACACGGCACCTTTTTGGAGGTGGATCCTGCAAGTCTGCCGTCAAGATGTCACAGTGTATACGATGATCCCACGTCTGACATAAATCTGAATCTTTAGGACACTTCCACCGATGCCGAAGAGTTCCTGGCAATCTGTTGTGCTTCCTTTGCCGTAATCTTGGCGAAATCGAACTGGGACTGTGAATGGCAGACTTCGTTACATTGACTGTTGTCATGTTCTTCTGGAGTCTATGGCGGTACTGAATTGCCGAAGCGACTGTAAGATGATGCTTTTAGCAACATGCTAGGGCCTTTGGCGAGGAGCAGTTGAGTCACCAGCAAATCTCAGGACGAAGTAATGGCGGGCGGTGTCTTTTGATCCCGGTCCTCGAGGGGCATCGCTCTAGTCGAACTCGAGTCCGCCGGCGCAATCGAGGACGTATTCGACGATGGCACATTCCTTCCTCTTGAGAAGGCCGTTGCCAACCACTCCGCCCAATGTTCCCTCGTTTTTCCAGCCAAAGTCCACCGCCTCGGCGGATCTGTGCCCACAACACCAAGCAAAACATCTGTCAAAGTCTCAATCATACCCAAAATACCAACCAGAAGAGGGATGATTTGGCCCACGCCGTTCTGTAGCCATCATGATTAGTCTAAACTCATACTCATAACAAAAAGAAGATCGACTTACCACGTCGTATACACCCGTCATATGGTTGGCGCGGATGATCCATTCGGCACCGGCGATCGACACGGTAATGATCGTGAACGAATAGAACAGAAGCAGAACATCTGTGGTCCTGTCCCCTGATGGCTTGCGAGATCCTCCATTCTTCAAAAACTTCATGATACTCAGTATCAAAAGTACGACGCACATGACCAATGCAAGCGCAGAGGCTATCTTGCTGAAAGTACGGAAGCCACCATAAGGCGATACCTGTCCAAAGAATGCCGTCGTCTTGAGGTTGCATTCGGAAGGAGCAAGACTGTTCGCCGCAGAATCGATTCCCGTGAACCAGAACCAGCAAGAGTATCCAGAAATACCAGAGTAAAGGAGAAGTCGATAGATTCCCGAAGGCCGTCCGATGGGGCTGAATCCCCCTCCCATCAAAGAACTCAAACTGCCAAAGAGGAGGAAGATGACGATGACGGGTTCGACGACCAAGAGACTCTGTGTCCTGGTGAGTACGAGCAAACCGGCGAACATTGCTGTCTGAAGAAGATTGCTCAGGGCGCGGTAGAAGTCTTCCTCCTTCGGCGCGTAGAGGGTGACCAAGAGAGTGGCGAAGAACTGGAGGTAGGTCCCCAGCCTGATGCCGAGGCCGTAGAAATCCGCATTGCCTTGGACGAAGCAATCTCCGAGATTGCTTGGTGTATTGTTCGTGCTGTTGGTGGGCAACGACATGGTGGAACGCTAGATAGTCTTCAGAAGGGCCGGCGGGAAGGGCCGAAGCGTCGTGTATCCGCCGGTCAGCCTTGTTGTACACGAATTTCTGGCTCACAAGAGTTGCGGACTCTAACGAGGAAAATCAAGATGTAAGAATGCAAATGAGAAGTTTGCGAGGCTGGAGGAAGATCTGGGAAGTATCTCAGACTCGAGCCGCGAGCTGGCTCCGCCTCTTTCTCGAGTTCGCAGCGGCCTCACATGCATGGCGTTCACCGATCACGAATCACAACAACTCTTCAGCGCATAGCCCCAGACTTCCTTGCCAGCTGCTGTTCCCACCAGTGTACTTATGGTCTCCCTCATTTGAAGAGCAGCCCCATTTCTCCCGCTCACTTCAAGCCTTGTCCTCATTTTGAACTGGCACAACTTTTGCAAGCTACCAGATGTGGACAACAGTCGGAACCCTCGAGCGACGTGCTCTCACGCCTGAAAATACCCTCCCACTATGCGCCATCAAAGGCAACGCCGACCTCTACGGCCTCGGAATTAGACTATCAATCTACGTCCAATACCTCACCATCCTCGTCGCCGCGGTCTCCGGCCGCCGTCTCTACTCAAAGATCCGCACAGCAGTACTCATCTATGCCGTAGCCATCCTCGTCGTCGTATTCCGCAGCTCCATCTCAGGCGACATCAATGCTCTTGAAGTACCGATAATACAGCTCCTGGTGCTTGTCCAACTTTCCGCCGTCTTACCCACCGTTTGGGTCATTTCTCCAGTGGGTTGGCTCATTTACCTCGCGTTGGCTGCCAACTCGGCTTATTTCGTTTGGTATTGGTTTCGCGGCCTCGACAAGTTGAAGAAGAGTGCTTGCGCCGATGAGTACGCGTGGTTTTTCGCCAAGGTCAGTCTGTATCATTGGTATCGAACCTTCAACAAGGTTTTCGCTTGTTTGGGCATCTTTGGCGTTCTCTATCAGATCCGTGCTGGTGAGTCAATCTGGCCTATCTTGAACCTTATCGGAATGGACGACTAAAGATTGTGTACAGTGGGAGGTATTGCAGCAGCAGATGATGTCGATCAGACAAACCACGTAGGAAACGTATGGAGCCTCCTTCCAACGATTCCTTTCACCATTGCTGCTTGCGAGATGGCCATCAGATGGAACGGGATCAAAGACGTGAACAGTATCGGGTCGACTGGGCAACTGATACCTCTCGTACTTTCGATTGGACAATTGTTGCACTTCTTGTACAGAGGGATTCGACGGGTGGTAAATGATGAAGACGATGATTCTCTTGCATAATGAATTGGTTGCGGTAAGTTAGAAGCTGCGTACAGTGTTGGATCTGATGGCAACAAATGTGTCATGATGGATAGTTTTTATTGCGATTTTGGATGATCCACACATTGCAAGATACATACCTCTTTCTGAAGACCACACTCGGAGCCTTCTATTGGCACGATTTTACATCGTCCTGTGCTCGTGTGAGAAATTACCAAGGGCAAGATCTTACTATCTGCGACGTATCTGCGACTTGATCTATCATCGATGGCAGCAGATCGCTAACCGTCTACCGCAAAATGGCAATTGTTTTGAGTTCTGTTCCCAGACTCATACACTCATTAGGTGATTATTTTCATCTTCTTGGCATGCCTCTTCCACGTCCTCTCAATGCTCGTTGCGCAGCGCCTGGAGGCAGACCCCTGGCTGGAGCCTTCGGCCCTTCTGATTCCTGGTTTTCTGCGACGTGTTAGTTATGCGTTGAACGAATGCACCGTCGTATTCACTTACTGATTGTTTCGTCTACGCTTAAGATCAAGCATGCTGCCTCGACGGCTGCCTGAATGGCGTTGACTTTGACCAGACTGGGCTCCCAGACGAATTTGTCCAAATTGTTTGCTATCCCTTCGTTGACAAAGTCAACACCAGCCCATTTATTGCCCTTTCGGTGCTCTACACGTAATCTGTTCAAGATATCGGTTGAATCAAACCCAGCATTATCGCAAAGTTGTCGAGGAATAACCTCAAGCGCCTTAGCAAAGGCCTTGATGATGGATTGCTGTTTGTGCGGAATCTTCTCATCCGCGTAGCTGTGGAGGTAAGCTGAGACTTCCATCTCAACAGCTCCACCACCTGCAACGATTGTCTGATTCTTAATGGCACGCTTGACAATCATGATCGCGTCGTGCAGGGAGCGCTCAACTTCGGCAATGAATTGCTCCGCGCCACCGCGCAGCACAAGTGTGCATGTCTTTGCCTGTGGGGTGCCCTCGAAGAAGTTGAACCGTTCGTTACCGATCTGTCGTTCTTCGAATCGTTCGCAGGTTCCGAGGTGCTCCTTCTTGATGTCCGAGCATGTTGACTGTATGCTTGCACCAGTTGCTTGACATACGCGCTCCATGTCATCCGAAGCTACGCGGCCAGCGCAGAAGATGTCGCGATCCGCAAAGTACTGCGTAGCCAAATCACCCACGGGCAACTTGCTTAGCACGACCTTTGCGCCTGACTTGAAGCATGCTTCCATTTTGTTGAAAATGATCTGCCATTCTGCATCCACAATCGCCTGGTATTCCGAGACTTGTTCCACGCGCACCTCAGCATTGTCCTTCTCGCTCTTGAGTTCCAGCTCAACGTTCAAGCAAAGAATGGCTGGGTTCTTGAAAGACTTTGGTTGTTGCTCAAAACCGGCGTAGGAAAAGGTCTTCTTGAACGCAACACCGTCGACGAAAAGGGAATCCTGTAGGGCACCTCCAGTGATCTTCTTGATGCCAATAAGTTTCTCGTTCAGGTCGTCCTGGTCTAATGACATGACAGCATTCACGACCATGGTGGTGAAGAAATCGGAGTTGCGGTGTATCAGCTTGCTGCTCATAGCTGTGGCCGCAAGCTTTCGTAGAGTGTCGCGCTGGTTGCCTTCAGTCGTGCTGACAGCAATTTCCTTGATCTTGTTGACAGCCATCAAAGAAGCCCTTCGCAAGCCTTTTATGATGGTCTGACTGCTGACACCTTGCTCCACCGATTCCCGAATCTCTTTGAGTATCTCCCCTGCGATAACAACAACAGATGTGGTTCCATCTCCTACTTCTGCGTCCTGGGAGCGTGCGATGTCTGTGAGGATTCGAGCTGCGGGGTGAACAATGTCGAGAAGCTTTGCAAACTTAGCCTCCAGCTGCTGAGTTATGAAGCTTCAGGAACGTACCTTCATAACGGTAGCACCATCGTTGGTGATTGTCTGCTTTCCATTTTCATCCACAAGCAATAGGTCCCCGCCATATGGTCCTAATGTGCTCTTGATAGTGGCCTGGACGGCTAGACATGCGTTGATATTCGAAAGAACTTGTCCGCGACCCTGGGACTGGTCGGTGCCTATATTTCATGGTCAGATGTAAGCAATAGCAAATTTGGGTCTTGCACACTGACCCTCTCTCAGGACAACGATGGTCGGCGTTTGGCCGCCGAAAGACATGATTAACTTTACGAGGCTGTATCAGATATGCTCAAGGAGACTGTGAAGTGGCGCGGCAATTTCTAGAGGGTTGTGTATAATTTCTGAATCTTCAGACGCGATAAATCGTTGGCGGGAACGCGAATTGGACTTTTCGCTTCGGTGAAGTTCGAGCTAACACTGCGAAAGCTTCCACTTTTGATGACTCGAGCAGACATCAATCATCAACAATAATAGGACACACCCAGGCCCAATCCTTTAGATCTACATATCAACCACAATGCTGCGTCGTTTCGGCCACAGAGAATGCAAGGAAGAGTCCTTCGAGCTGGTCTCTAGGTCCTGTACCAAGCTCTCCGTCGCCCCTCAATCAACCAATCCAGCATCAGATACCGCCACTGGGGCCACAGAGGCTTCCTCCTTCACACCACCCAACCCTGTATCACACCTCCTACGTCTACCTCTCGAGCTTAGGATATCCATATTCCGCTATTTGATTCCGAAACCAGAACGCTCTTTGTTCCATATATACCCTTCACGAGATGCTGCTCCATGGTCTCAAATGAACAGATGCTACATTCGGCCATGCTCTCTATGCGACTATGCTCAATCTCCCGGTCTACCGCAACACTCTCACCATTGCCCGCTATATGAGTGTCAAAAGAATCTGATACACAGCACACCGAAAATACCCAACTCGCTCGCGATTCTACGGACGTCGCACCAGCTTCACGAAGAAGCAATCAGTATCCTATACGGAGAGAACAAGTTCAGTTTCTTGTCCATGTCACCCAATTACCTGCCCGTGCTAGATTGGGTCCGAAAGTTGTCACCTGCAGCAAAGGGACAGATGAAGCAGATCCGTGTTAATCTTGTGTCTTCTGTGAGGGAAGAGCAAGTGAGAGCCTTTGAGGCGCTGATGCTTGAGTGGTTGCCCGGGCTTGTTGTACTGGATTCGATGGGGCACTTTACGTGAAGCGTCGTTGCCACCGCCGTGGCACGTAGGCTCCATGACGGATGCGAATGTACTTTGGGGTGGCAGTGGTACAGCACGAGAATGTATCGTACGCATAACTCGTCGGACCCGAAGCTGTCAGCTGACAATGTATGATATAGTTTGCTCAACTCAGCGATGGGACGTTGTCGAAGTTCCAATTTGCCCAGGATGGGAACGACGAATGCGCGAAGAAATGTCTCGAAGTCGAACATGCACTTCGCTCTGCATCTGGCAGTCACGAAAAGATCATCACTTACGCGACTTCGCTGGGTCTGTATCCGTGTTCGAGTTTTCCTACTAAGAGATGCTGCTGCGTAGCCGGACACGAGATTGGATCTTTTCGCGTTGTGGTCTACAACGTGTCTTATTTTGTCTGGTTATGAGCCATTTTATGACCCGTCAGAAGAAGCGTCTACAGCCTGTTACCTTGAATTAGAATTCCCACACGATGTATGAATCTTTACGTTTGGGGAAGTCGTCGAGGGGCGCGGGAAAGGGGTTTCAGTTGTGCTCGAGATATGGTCGACGCTATTTGAAAAATGTCACATTGAAGAGCATGCATGCTTTGGTTGGGTCACACGGAAGAGATTCAGCCACTGACAAGCTGTGCAAACTGAGAGGCACAGAAGCTGTCTAGATCCATCTGGACTTCGAGACTACCATGGTTGTTAGCAAGATAGCGAAAGTAGAAATAGGAAACTGGTAATCAAAGAGCGCCACTGTGGAAAGGTTCAAGTTGGAGCTTCAGCCCAAGGCCAAGGCGTTCACGTGTCTCTGGTTTGTTGATGTTTCGCTCGACGCGTCCGAGTTTCGGGCTTTTCTCCCCTCATAGAGAGGAGAAAGCTGCACGAACTTGGACGGACTTCCACGGAAGAGGCAGGACCATTGATCAGAAAACAGATACGTGTGCACAACTGCGGCAGCCTGCGCACGAGGCTCCCATCAGAGACGGCACCGACATGGGTGAGATGGTGAGATACGCGATGAGCCCGGTTGTGAGACGTTCGTCAGGCAGAGGCAGAGGCAGTGGGGAGGGGGGGGGGGGGGGGGGGGGGGGGGGTGAGTCACTGGTAGAGGCATTGGCAGATGGTGCTGTTCGAAGACACGACCGGGTGATTGAGCAGGTACGAGACAGCGGAGGCATCAAGATCACGAGTGCAAGGAACGCCTTGATCGAACAGAACAACAACTTGAACAACTTGAACTTGGAAGGCGTCGGAATCACAGAGGAGGAACTCCCGTCCAGATCGGAGGAGTCTGGCATCTGGGCGGCGGCAGCGGGGGAGGGGCTTAAATACAAACAGACGTTCCAAAACTCAGCATCCGTACTTCCCGCGCTAAACCTAAAGCTGTTTTGCATCAAGCACTGGCACCCCTGTCCCCTGGTGGTAGCGACAAGGCCAGCATGCTGCATCGAGGCTGCCGTCCTAGGAGGTATTTCTTAGCAGCAGCACCACCTGCCCGCGCTGCGCACCTTCTCTGTCACCACAAGCCTTCCCACACTCCCGACCACCACACTGATCCCCCCCTACATTGCAGCGGTCCGTTCGAAAGCGACAGCCTCCCACTTTCTATCCATACCCATCACAGATCAACATGCCTCCAAAGAAGACCGCACCACCAAAGGCGAAAGCCGCTGCCGCCGCTGGCCCCCAGCATGCCTCCTACCAAGGTAAGTGCTGTCATCTCCGTCCACCACCCGGTCGCGTAGGCGTCGGCCTGCTTGTGACGGCTTCTCAGAGTACTTGCTGACATCTGGACACAGATATGGTCAAGGAAGCCATTGTGAACGTGAGTTGCCTTCCTCCGGCGCATCGCGCATGTCGTCGGTCGCAATCTTTGACCATGCGACGGACGACTGAAGCGCGCTATCATGTCGCCACTGCTCTTCAGTGTTGGAATTTTCGCTGACCTCTGTTTCTCTGACCGTAGCTGAAAGAGCGAAATGGCAGCAGGTACGTTTCTGCTTCAAGAGCAGCGTGTCGTCGCCGCTCACCCCGCTCGAGTTTCACTTTCAAACTAACAGCATCACAGTCGTCAAGCTATCAAGAAGTACATTCAAGCAAACAACAACCTTGGATCTACTTCTGATGCTTCCTTCACCAACCACATCTCCAAGGCTCTCAAGTCTGGCGAGGAGAATGGTGTTTTCGAGCGACCAAAGGGTATGTCTGATCTCCCCTCTCACGCACCGATTTCATCCTCTCTCGAAGCTTCTTCTCTGGACGTGTCCATTGTTGTGTTCCATAGCACGCGTCCCATCTTGTTCCCATACTCACATCGTCTTCACAGGTGCTTCTGGTCCAGTGAAGCTCAAGAAACCCGCCGCAAAGGTCGCCGCACCAGCCAAGCCAGCCGCTGCTGCGAAGCCAAAGGCCGCCGAGAAGGTAACTCCACCAATCTCACATGTTATCGTTTCCCTCATGCTTACCATCGGATAGAAGGCTTCTGCTACACCAAAGAAGACCGTGGCTGCTAAGAAGGCTGCCGCACCAAAGAAGAGCCCCGGTAGACCAAAGAAAGCCTCCACTGCCGCACCAAAGGCAAAGGCTACTAAGGCTGCTGCATCCAAGCCAAAGGCTAATGCCAGCAAGCCTCGAGCTGCTCCTGCTGTCGTCGAGAAACAACCAGTGGTTCTCGGTAAAACCAAATCTGGACGAGTTACCAAGACCACTGCACCGCAACCAGCAGCGAAGAAGGCCGCAGCGAAGAAGGCTGCGCCCAAGAAGAAGGCCGCCACGCCGAAGAAAGCAACGCCAAAGAAGGCTTAGATGCTTTCGACCTTTTGGGTTTGCTTTCTGAGTTCCGGATGTTCATATATCCGGCTACGATTTGTTGTATTTTTGTCGTCTTTGGGGATGGTGTGACGGCGTCAGGGCTCGTTGACGAATGGCGGTAGTGAAGAAGATATCCTAACTGATGACGGGAGCCATGGTATTTGGTTGGGAATCGTGTACAATTGTCTACTACGTGGGAGGCGTTCTGCGGAGTGCATGGTTTAGCTCTTGTGTGTTTTGATGATCGACACTGCGAAGACGCGCAGCTTGGTAGCCAGCATGGCGCCGTGCCTCAATTTCATGGATCTTATCTCTGTTGCCTTGGCTCTGGAAGCTGATGGTCTTTCTTGCAAAGATTTGGCTGTCAATATCCAGGAATTCTGGCGCTGATATGAAGAAGCGGAGGAAGAAGTCCAAGGCTTCGAGGTATCTCGAGGTTTCGTAGAATAACGGGAACAATTATTGCGTGGATCATATTGACGATAATCTCGTGTTATTGCCTTTGGCAAAGTTCTCCTGCTGCATACTAGTAGTTCAGCATCATGGTAGATTTCGTGCCACCGCCTTTAGGACAAGCCTGTTCCACGCTGCCCCCTTTTCCTTTGGTGATGATCAGAAGTCCCACCAACATGGAAGGCTTCGTGGGATGCGAGTATTCCTCTACGACCTTGCAATTGTCCAAGCATTCTCGTTTGGTATTCAAAAAAACTCGTCCGCGTCCGTCCTGATCCGTCGCTGCCTCTGGCAATCTTTGTAGATCCACGGAGAATTGGACTCTGCAGGTGATCAATTCTCCTTTTCTTCTTCTCAGCATCATGTCCCTGTGGTAGATCCCGGGTGTCACCAGCATATCACGGACAAGTAGGCACGGGATTGACGAAGATGATCGTCTTGTCGTCGTGGCTGAGCATGCGCTCCACCCTCAGTGGTGTTTGTAAATTACGGTGCGGTCTGCAGCGTGGTTGTTGTGCCGGTGCCCTGTCGTTCTGGATCTGGACCTTGGGCGCTGCCAGTGTGGCTGTCTGGCCGTCCCTGGCTTTTCGTGTTTCTATTCCTGTCTCTCTCCTACATGCCAACACTCCCCCAACATACGTCGCGTAGACCCAAAGTCCTATCACAAACGTGCGTGTACAGCGTCTACATTTCGCCAAGTCAAATCCTGCTCACACGGGTCGGATGCATGCTCTGCCCGGTTGATTAAACTATCCAGTATCCACCGCATCCACCGTCACCACCAACCACCACCCATACCAAGGAGACGACACGACGATAACAGCGTAATACAACCACGACCGCGACCCCATTGATCCTCGACTGCCCGTATTGTTCATATGGTCGAGCATTCCATGCTAGCTGCTCGTCCTCGAGATGCCCTCTGTCTTGGCTGAGGACTCAATCCCTCGCCCTGTAAACACCCCTGGCCCTGCCACAAAGCGCTCTTCCTACGAGCGACGGGCCAACTCTCTCGCACGCAGAGACGGCGACGGCAAGACAAACGGAAATTTATGCAATGGCATCACCGACGGCATATCCCATCGCACCAATGGCCATCGGACGTCGGAGGACTCAATGGGTTACAGGAAAAGAAACAGCAGACATTCGCAATCCGAAGATCCTGCGAGACTTGCTGTTCGGGATGATGGCTACTTTGCCGACGCGGGATATGTAGAGGAAGAGGAGGGCTTCTTTTCGACCCGCGTGAAACTGGAATACAATGGAAATCCACAGGACGGTTCCAGATCAGAACGTGGTAATCAGGGTAATGCGAGATCCGACAGTGGTGCTGTGAACAGCTCGAGGCAATCAGAAGATACCATTTCGAGAGACCAGACGCTTTTGAACGGCACTTCCGTTTTTACAGAGCCAGAAAGAGCTACCGCAGGTGACCGAGCATCCGAGTTTCGCGCCGCTGATGGATCATTACGACCTCCCAACCAATCTCAGCGAACCTCAGCACCTCCGACTTTCTCCAACCAACCGTCGCAAGTACTCGCGCCTCAGCAACCACCCAGGCTGCAGCATCGTCACACACTCGAAGTTCCAAGAGGGTCTTCCTCCCGGTTATCGAGAGACACTGCTGGCAGCGGCCTTGACGGCGAGGTAGTTTCTGCATCAGGCCGCTTCTCCCCAAACTCAAGTACTCCCACAAGACGACGAGCTTCAATAACCCTCGTACGCCGAGTGACACGATCTCTCAATTCCGATGTCCATTTAGACGAAATATCCCAAGACCTCGAAGCGGCACAATATGCTGAACAAGTCCGACAGAAAAGAATGAGTCGGAGAAAGAGGAAAGAGGAGGAGGAGGAGGACCGAGTATTGGTTGGGACGAAAGTCGATCAGAATCATGCAAATTATGTCATGGCTTATAACATGTTGACGGGCATTCGATTCACTGTCTCACGGACAAATGCGAAGATGGACAGGGAACTGACGGACGCTGACTTTGACATGAAGCACAAATTTTCATTCGACGTGTGAGTTGGGACATTGATTTTCTCTTATGGTACTAACATGGAATAGAATGGGCGCTGAGTTGACACCCTCGGCCAAGTATGACTTCAAATTCAAGGACTACGCTCCCTGGGTCTTTCGACATCTCCGCAACCAATTCAAGATAGATCCAGCGGACTACTTGATGTCTCTCACGAGCAAGTATATCCTCTCAGAACTTGGCTCACCAGGCAAGAGTGGAAGCTTCTTCTATTTTTCGCGCGACTATCGCTATATCATCAAAACGATACACCATGCGGAGCACAAGGTGCTCCGGAAAATGCTCAAGGAATATTACAATCATGTCACAGAAAACCCGAACACTCTGCTCTCGCAATTCTATGGCCTTCACCGTGTCAAGATACCATTTGGACGAAAGATTCATTTCGTGGTGATGAACAACCTCTTCCCACCTCACCGGGACATACACAAAACGTTCGACTTGAAAGGTTCCACGATCGGGCGAATGTTCAAAGAAGAGAACCTCGAGCATAATCCACGGGCTGTGATGAAAGATCTGAATTGGCTCAAGCATGAAAATCACCTTGAACTCGGGCCTACGAAGAAGCACCTCTTCATCGAGCAAATGGAACGAGACGTAAAGCTGCTCCAAAGAATGAAAATCATGGACTACTCTCTTCTTGTCGGCATACACGAACTTGCAAAGGGCAATGAGGAACAGCTACGAGAGAAGACTCTACAGGTTTTCCAGCCCGGAGGAGACAAAGAAGACGAGAATGCGATACAGCCGGTTCTCACTCGGACGCCTTCAAAATTGGAAACAGCAAGAAAGGCCAAAGAGTTACGGCACACACTGAGAATTGAGAAGCCTGTTCCGATGAGCCTCCATGGCGTCAAAATGCCAGAAGAGATTGATGAGGCCGACGCGAAGAAAGGTCACTATTTCTACCAGGATGATGGTGGCTTCCGTGCCTCTCATGAGGATGACACTCCTGGGGAGGTCATCTACTACTTGGGCATCATTGACTGCCTCACACATGTAAGTACATGATCTTTGCCATCGAAACTGTTACTAACGATAAATAAATCTAGTATGGCATGATCAAACGAGTCGAGCATTTTTTCAAAGGCATCAGTAACGTTGAGTCGCAAATATCCCCTATACCTCCTGAAAGATATGGCGATCGGTTTGTCCGTTTCATCAGCGGTATCACCAAATCCATTGAACTCGCTTTACAAGAGAAAGCTGACAAGGTGATGTCGCCGCTAGACCCAGCCGGCGAGCGGCATGCGAGCCACAGTCTAGACGGACAAAGAGGCGAGCTGGTCCGAAGTCCAACAGACAAGGTGATGGCGAAGGCAGAGAAACAAGCGGAGAAGAGTAGGGACGATCTCAACAAGAGTGAGGGGAAGGCACCCGATAGATCGATGGGCACGGTGCGAAGTCCAAGCCTGGAACGGGACGGAGGATTCACATTGCCTATACTAGAAGAAGTCGGAGAAAGCTCGAGCACCGGGCGCGCAAGCCGAGGCAGCGAGAGGAGCCATGAATCAGCCATGATAAGACCGCAAAGGAGGAGCACCAGTCGGAATCGAACAGATCGTGGCAGGGCAGAGTCTCCTGCCTCCTCGATCCGCAGTCATCGAAGATACAGACATAGTCAGATGGATGGAACGAGGGCGGAGATGACGGATCTAGAAAGGGACAAAATGTTGCCGAGCACACCACCTCGGACACCTCCCAAAGACTCCAAGGACTCAAGTCTGAACGACAGACCACGATCCCGATCTGACAAGGTCGATGTCGACAAAGCCTTGCCTCTTCCACCACTCGGACAGATCATTGTCTGATTGTTCTCGGAACTCCACATTCCTGGCTCTCGCCTGTCAGTCGATCACACGCACGCATCGTTCACATTGCACGTGTTTCCATCCACCTTTAGCAGCGATCAAAGCTGTCTCCATTGTTCTTTTGTTTGTTAAACAATGCATCATCAATCATATAAGCAAAGCGCCACCAGTTACTCTGTTACTCCCCCCACTGCGGCTGATTACTTTTTCCTACACCTGATTGAGCTTTGTGTTTCTTTCCCCGATTCCATATGTACATGGCGAGGAATTCTTTTTCTACAGGGTGCTCTTGGATGGCATGCATGATACCACGGCGTCATTACTGGAAAAGGGCGAGAAGGAATGAATTAGAAGAATGTTGTGCGATCCTTTTCCCTCTATTTGTTTTTCTGTCCTTGATCTCTGTCGAATTGGGAGAAGGGGAAAGAAAGAGTCAGGCTTTGTTTGGTACGGGCACGTGGGCTGTTGGGAGGTATTCCCGTGACAGTGAGGCTTTGCTGTGGCCCCTTCTTCTTTCTTCTTCTCTTTTCTAGATAGATGGGTGTGTTTGTACGTTGCTGTTGATGGTTGAGTTTTGGATGAATGGAGAATTGCTGTAACAATGACCTATTTTTTTTTGTGTGACTCTTTTTGTTCTCTTCCCTGGAGACTGCTCAGGATGAGTGAGAGGATCGTTCATCATTTGGCTTTTCGCGCTACTCCTTTGCGATATGAATATGCGCTGTCGTTGTTGGAAGGAATACGAATACGAATACCATCCGACGCTCATGTGCGTTTCGCCGGAGGCTGGCTGTGTTTTTCATGTTGGAAGTTGACCATGCATTCGTTCCATTGTTTCTTACGAGAGCAAACGAGTTTCGCCCTCCGATGCGGTATCACTCTTGTTCCCTACCGCGAACAGATATCAAGCTTACCGCTTTTTTTCTTCCCCCTCTTTCTTCTCTCGTTCCAGCATCCCCGTTTGATCCGTCATCAGTACATTGCTCTCTCGTCTTCTCCTCCGATCAACGTCCACGTAAACTCAACTCGATCCCATCCGTTCCAACCGGGATTTGCGCGCCTCCAGCAAGAAAAACAGCTTGAGAGATGTACAGCCGCAGAGTCGTTATTCCCTTCTTTTTCTTTCGCTCCGCCGGGATGGATAGAGGTGGACTGGGTTACCTACCTACCTACCTACCTAGCGTGGCTGTGGCGCGTCGATGGAGAAAAAAAAACAAAAAAAAAACATTCATGATCACGGGCGGTCGGAGGAGTTGCGGTGTCGATTTGGAGTGGGAGGATACTGTGTGGCCGACGAATGATTTGCGCAAGTACAAGGGGTGGGTCGAGGGAAGGTGATGATGCTTCTGCTTTGGACTGGAAGAACAAAAAAGTCATGGAAAAGTCGCTGGGTCTGGGAGAAACCGAACACCTGCTTTGCCATTCGAGTTGCCGCTGCAAATCCCGACGCCTTCCGCATTTTTGGGATCCAAGCGGACCTTGTGCGATCATGATCTTCCCATGGTGGCAAATCCCCGTTCGGCACTCTAGTATCACGTCGCGAACGAGACACGTTGCAGTGGTTAGGAAGCCCGTACTTTCATTGTTTGCTTTTCTGCAGAGCTTCGACTTATGGCAAGGCTCATTACTCCAGCAATTTGCGCCATTCCGGATGCAAGTCGATTTCCCTCAGATCGAACACGAAACAGCTGTCATATCATCTCCTAACCACATCCATCCCTCCTGAAAATCCCTATACAGCACCGGCACTGGCCTGGGCGGTCTTAGCACCAGCCTGGTTAGGGTTAATCTTCTTTCCATCCTTGTTGTATCGGACACGGGGTGGTGGGGCACGGTTGCGGCGACCTTCGCGGGACCGGACACTGTTGATAGACCTGTTAGATGCCATATTCGACTAGAGGGAGATGGACTGCCATACCGAACGATCTTTCCGTGGATGGCGCACGAGACGCAATATTGGAGCTTCAAGTACATCTTGGGGACGCTGTACTCTGGGAAGACGGAGGCATCGGAAATATCACCTGGATATATGCGCGTTAGTGTGCTCGAACCGTCTCTCGCGAACCTCTTCAACCGGTCCTCAATGTGCCATTTTTTTCTGCAATCCATGAGTATCGTGGAGGAGTGGACGTACGGATGGCGGCAGACTCGACCATGTTACGGATGGTGAATCTCTTGATTGCCTTGTCCTTTGGCGTGCATCGCGAGCAGTTGCTGCATCGGATGGGGTTGACGTGACCACGTCCGGACTTGTTGCGTCCGCTGCGACCGGTTCATCAGCAAAAATTCATAAGAATTAGTGCAGGCACATCAGTCGACTTACTTGGAGGATCTCTTTTTGACCTTGAGAGTGTTAGCACGGGATGGCAGAGAGAGCGCACATTCTACTCACCATGATGGCGGCTGGTGTTGTTGGGGTGGATTAGGTGAGATTGGTGAGTTCGTGGTGTCGAGCTGTTTTCGATGTTGAGAATATGTGTGGGCAGGACGCGCGGAGAACGGAAGTGGGTCCGCTTCCATGTAGCCTAGCTTATTTATCACGTGATATTGATGTGTTCAAGCGAATAGGACACGGACTCGGATGTTTATTGACAGGGAGGAACTCGGCGACGTGCAGCCATAGCTACACCGCTATTGAATTGTCGACTGCAGCTCCACAGACACAAAATTCCTATTTCCCCGAATCTCAGACTCTCAACCGGGTTTTGCAGAAAAGGCTTGGAGCATAACCAAAATATGGCTTCCCATACCGGCACAATGAGAGGCACCCCAAAAGGGCAGAAGGGAGCCACTCCTCAACCACCCTTTGCCAATTCTCCTGGCCAGAGCCATATTCCTGTGCCTCGTCCAGCCTTGGACTCCCATTTCAGCCAGGCGCAGTCCAGCAGCGACGTTGGTCCGTCAACACTTAGTGCAAGCAGACAGAAGCAGACCAAGCGAGATGAGGTATGTTCGGATGTGAGGCTCTGGAACTCCTCTGACGGGCATAGGCTATACGTAGGAAAATCGAAACCGACCTCAGCAAGAAGCGATCGCAGCCCGGTCGTCTTCGTGGAACCAGGAAGGCTCCTCCAGGAACAGTCCTCGCTTTAAAACCCAGCCAAGCGCTTCAGATCAAGCCAAACACGACCGTCGCTGAAGCTGCTCAGCTTATGGCAGCGAAGCGCGAAGATTGTGTGCTGGTCACCGACGACGATGATCGCATTGCCGGCATTTTTACGGCCAAGGACCTTGCTTTCCGTGTTGTGGGAGCTGGCATACGGGCACGGGATGTTACAATTGCAGAGATCATGACAAAGAATCCGCTTTGTGCAAAGACGGACACAAGCGCTACTGATGCGCTCGATTTGATGGTCAGGAAGGGATTCCGTCACCTTCCTGTAATGGATGAGAACCATGACATTTCTGGTATCTTGGACATCACGAAGTGTTTCTACGATGCCATGGAGAGGCTAGAACGAGCATACACTTCCTCGCGAAAATTGTACGATGCTCTTGAGGGCGTCTCCGCCGAGATGGGCTCAAGTCAGCCGCAGCAAATCATTCAGTACGTTGAGGCTGTGCGGCAAAAGATGTCTGGACCAACGCTGGAATCCGTCTTGACAGGGCATCCTCCTGTCACTGTTTCTGTCCGGACATCAGTGCAAGATGCTGCAGCTCTCATGAAGGAGAACCACACCACTGCGGTTCTCGTTGAAGACCAAGGACACATCACTGGTATCTTCACCAGTAAAGATGTAGTTCTTCGTGTCATTGCTGCAGGTCTTGATCCCAAAACTTGCAGTGTAGTTCGTGTTATGACACCGCATCCTGACTTTGCGCCTATGGACATGAGCATTCAAGCTGCACTGCGCAAAATGCACGGTAAGGAGAAATATTGCAAATATAGCAAGTTATCAACTTACATGGCATAGATGGCCATTATCTCAACTTACCTGTTATGGGAGAGAGCGGCGATATTGTTGGCATGGTGGACGTATTGAAGTTGACCTACGCAACCCTTGACCAGGTATTTTGAAAGAACAGACCTCCTCCATTATGCTCTGCTAAACTTAATTTAGATCAACTCTATGTCAACCAGCGATAGCGAAGGCCCCGCCTGGGGGAAATTCTGGATGTCCTTGGAAAACGATACAGAGTCCATGATGTCCGGTGAGGGTAGCCAACGTCCTCCCCACACCCCTGATGCTCGTTCCTTCATGTCACCTGCCATGGATCGCCCAGGCTTGCACGACCGCGGAGATAGCGTTCTACCGAATGATTCGGCATCTCATCATGGAGCGGAGACGCCAGATCATTCTGCCGTCGCAGGTGCCCTCGCGCCTATAGAGTCCACCCCTTTCCCTTTCAAGTTCAAGGCGCCGAGCGGACGAATGCACAGGATTCAGGTCTTAGCAGCGTCTGGTATCGAAGAGCTGGTTCACCAGGTTGGGCAAAAATTGGGAGCTGAAGCCGACACCATCGGAGGCCTTCCTGAAGTTATCGATGGCGCTGTTGGCAAGTCTGGCTTTGCTCTCAGTTACCTTGACAATGAGGGCGACACGGTTTCCATCACTACCAATCGCGACTTGCTCGATGCTATTCTTCTCGCACAGCATGGGCACCGTGACAAGGTTGATTTGTTTGTGCACGACCCTGAATCGCCTCCACTACCACCTACTCTCGATCCATATCCGGCCATGACAAAGCCTTTGTCGCCACCTCCTTCCAGTCTCCATCACCGCAAGCGATATGATAGTGACGAAGAGGAGGAGGAATTGCCGATAACGCGAAGAGCTAGACCTAAGGCTACAAAGCCAGAGGAACAGGTAGTTGCCGGCGTTCCAAACGAGCTCTTATTACCCGGAGCTATTGTAACGTTGGCAGTGGTTATTGTCGGTGTGTTTGCTCTCAGCCGGGCATCCAACAGATAATGATGTTTTTCCATTCTAGGGCCTGCTTCTCGTTTGTTACTTTCATTGGAGCCTACGATACTGACCACTACACGTTGTATCCTAAGATCGAATATTCCCCCACATCTTTTGAGGTCGCATCCGTTGACCGGTATTGTAGCGATGCGTGTAGATAGTGTTTGGCTGTATACTACCTAAACAAATTCGAATCCTCGCTTGTGAGATGTGCTTGAATGCGTGATATCACCCTTCGACTTTTGCTTCTATTTCGTGGTTATTAAAAGCTATCAACGATTCCTTAGAAGAAGAATAGCGCTATGTTTGCACTAGTGCTGTGATTTCAACCGAGTACAATCGATATGCCTGTCACGCTCGATCTGATATTTGCCCATAGTTTGCATGAAGAATCTTTGCTGTTGAATAATGTCCAATTGATTGCCTGTCCCGTGAAGATAATGATACACGCCCTCTGTGCTGGCCCAATCAAAGTTATCGTAAGTAGCATAAGCGGGTCTTTGAGGTTGTGAAGTACTCCAGGTTCACAAAATTACCTTTCTGTCATCAACACCACAAATCGACGCGAACCATAATTCACGCGCCAGCTCCCAAATAATCGCTTCAGCTCTGGATCGACACCTGGAACTTCTTTCGAGCATCCAACGTTGCTCGTCATAGCACGCAACGGCTCAACGCAGGCGACTCACCCTGCAGGCTTTGGACCACAGCTTCTCCAAATCCAAATTGAAGATGTCTGCTCTCCTTTCCCCAGAAATACACACAGCATTAACGCAGCTGCTTCATGGCCTGCAAAGCCCTGATAACGTCCTTAGGACGGAAGCTGAAGAAAGACTAGCTGTGGAGTGGAGCAACCCGCAACCAGGCATTCTCTTGGTCGGCTTGGTGGAACAACTGTTAGGATCTGACGATGTATCTGTATGTACAGGATATTATGGACCTACAGTTCGTCTGCTAACATGTCTCCCCCGCAGACACGCTCGTTCGCTGCTGTCCTCTTCCGCCGAGTTGCCAGTCGAAGCCGCAAAGACCCCTCCTCCAGTGATTCAAGCCCGAGAATGAAGGAAATATTCCTCACCCTTGAACCAAACCAGCGAGATTTTATCCGTACCAAATTACTTCAGAGCCTTGCCTCAGAAACGAACACACCAGTGAGAAACAAGGTCTCAGATGCGGTCGCGGAGGTGGCTAGGCAGTACACTGAAGATGGTAGGTGGAACTTTTACACTTTCAGCGTGAGGCAGATGGCGTAGACTTTCTAGCCAAAAGCTTTTCAGTATCGGGAGCAATCTTTCGAACGACTTCGGGCCAAGACCTCAAAGCAGAAGTAAATTCGATTTTGAGACAATAAGCTGACGGAGCTGCTGTCTTCGTCCCGAACACCTTCAGCGCACATATTTGTGACCACCACTTATATGCTAACTTAAACCAGGCGAACCGTGGCCAGAGTTATTGCAGGCCCTTCTACAGTGCAGCCAGTCTGCAGACGCAAGCCAGCGTGAGGCTGCATTCAGGATCTTTTCCACAACACCTGGGATCATCGAGAAGCAGCACCAAGAATTTGTGGTGGCTGCATTCACGGCAGGCTTCAAGGACAACGACTCCTCGGTACGTGGACCTCAACTCAATGCTTCTACAATTAGCTTGTAATGCCGAAGTCGAGATGGAACTCGATTTGGAGCCAAGAGACTTCTATCAGATGGCTGGATGCGCAAAAAGAGACCTATGTTTCTAACAAGTTACAGGTCCAACTCGCAGCAATGGAGGCATTCGCATCATTCTTCCACACTGTCAGCAAGAAGGGACAATCAAAATACTTTCAGCTGATCCCGGATATCCTCAACATCCTACCTCCTTTGAAGGAAGGGGGCAACTCTGATCAGTTGAGTCGAGCATTTCTGGCATTGATCGATTTAGCGGAAATATCACCGAAGATGTTCAAGCCATTATTCAACAATCTTCTCACATTCAGTGTAACAGTTATCCAAGACAAGGATCTTGACAATACGACTCGACAAAATGCGCTGGAAATGATGACGACTTTTGCAGAACACAACCCATCACTATGCAGGAAAGATCCAAATTTCACCAATGAAATGGTCACCCAGTGCCTGTCTCTCATGACTGATGTCGGTCAGGATGATGACGATGCTTCAGAATGGAACGCTACAGAAGATCTCGACGTGGATGAAAGTGATGCCAATCACGTTGCCGGCGAGCAGACAATGGATCGCCTGGCCAACAAGCTTGGAGGACAAGCTTTGCTGCCACCCACCTTCAACTGGCTTCCCCGTATGATGACTTCTTCTGCATGGAGAGATAGACACGCCGCACTCATGGCAATTTCAGCGATTTCAGAGGGCTGCCGAGATCTTATGGTTGGAGAGCTCGACAAGGTCCTCGACCTTGTACTCCCAGCTCTCCGCGACCCCCATCCTCGTGTGCGATGGGCAGGATGTAATGCCCTTGGACAGATGAGTACTGACTTTGCTGGTCCCATGCAAGAGAGGTACAACAGCACTGTATTGCCAGCCATAATACCTGTGCTCCAGTCTCCAGAGCCTCGCGTGCAGGCTCACGCAGCGGCTGCTCTTGTCAACTTCTGTGAGGAGGCCGAAAAAGCCGTGCTTGAGCCGTACCTTGACAGACTTCTGGAGAATCTGCTAGCTCTGCTACGGACAGGTCCTCGTTTCGTTCAAGAGCAAGCTCTCTCTACCATTGCAACCGTCGCAGATTCTGCAGAATCCGCTTTTGGACGATTCTATCCCACTCTGATGCCTCTGCTTTTCGACGTGCTACGCCAAGAGCAAGGAAAGGAGTACCGTCTTTTGAGGGCGAAAGCTATGGAGTGTGCCACTTTGATCGGTGAGTCAGAAAAGCCCTGTACCTCTTTTCCTGCTAACTTGCAACAGCTCTTGCCGTTGGCGAGGAACGCATGGGCGAAGATGCCGTCGAGCTGTGCCGTCTTTTGGCTATGATTCAACAGACTGTCCTCAGACCCTCTGAAGAGTGGGTGAATGATCTATCTGCGGATATGGCCATCGAATCGGATGACCCTCAATCGTCATATCTACTACACTGCTGGGGTCGCATGTGCAGAGTAATGGGACAGAAATTTGTCCCTTACTTGTCCGGAGTTATGCCGCCTTTGATACATCTCGCCGCTGCCAAAGCAGACATTCAATTACTAGAGGATGAGGAAGCCATCGCCAACATCGACGCTGACGAGGGCTGGGATCTTGTCCCCTTGAAAGGAAAGTTCTTGGGTATTCGAACCAGCATCCTCGACGACAAGCATATGGCTATCGAACTTATCGTCATCTACGCCCAAGTCTTGGAGGGATCATTCGAGCCCTATGTCAACCAAATCATCGACGATGTTGTCTTGCACGGCCTTGCCTTTTTCTTCCACGATCCGGTCAGAATCGCATCCTCGAAATGCGTGCCTCCACTTCTCGCAGCTGTGAAGAAAGCACATGGACCCGAGTCGCCTCAGCTTGCACAGGTCTGGGAACGAACAGTCATCAAGGTGCTCGAAGTTTTGACCACGGAACCTGCCATTGATTCTCTTGCCGAGATGTACACATGCTTCTATGAGTGCGTGCAAGTTGTTGGTAAGAACAGTCTCCGCCCAGAACATATGCAGAGCTTCATCGAGGCTGCAGAAGGCGTTCTCAAAGATTACCAACAGCGCGTCTCAGACCGCAACGATGAGGCAGCTGAACGCGATGAGGGTGAAGAGCAAACGGAAGAGGAGCTTTATGCTATTGAGGATGATCAAACGCTGCTCTCCGACATGAACAAAGCTTTCCACACCGTGTTCAAAAACATGGGCACTGCCTTCCTGCCGTATTGGGAGCGTTTGCTACCGTTCTGTGATGCTTTCGCTAGCAGTCCAGAACCAACTCAACGTCAGTGGGCGATCTGCATATACGATGACGTTCTGGAATTCTGCGGTCCGCATACTTGGGCTTATCAGGGCCACATCGTGCAACCCCTTGCCGCCGGCATGCGAGACCAGGTTCCAGCGAACCGCCAAGCCGCCGTTTATGGAGTAGGTGTTGCAGCACGATACGGCGGTCCTCAGTGGGCCGAATTCGTGGCAGCCAGTATTCCAATTCTCTTCGAGTCGACGTCTCTGCCAAACGCTCGTGACGATGACAATGTTTTCGCAACTGAGAATGCATGCGCGACAATCGCCAAAATTTTGCATTACTCCAACTCCAAGGTCACGAATGTACAGGAGATCGTTACAGCTTGGATCGATACACTTCCAGTGGAAAACGATGATGAGGCTGCACCGTACGCTTACAGTTTCCTGGCGCAACTGATTGAACAGTAAGCATTGCTTCAAGTCGCTTCCAATGTTATCATTGTGGCTAACCATTACGATAGACAAAATCCCTCTGTACTATCCCAGGCGGCCAAATGCTTCACCGCCGTCGTCAAGGCTTTAGAGAATGACACTCTCCAAGGGCAGACAGCGACCAAGATTGTGGGCGCTGCGAAAGCGCTCTGTCAAATGGCTGGTTTGGATGCTGCTCAATTGGTAGCTGGCATGTCGCCAGAAACTCAGCAGACAGTACGTTCCTTCTTCGGCTAATCCATTTTGTCTACAACAGCATACAAGAAGAATCAGAGCTCTTGCCGTGAAGAGGCTGAAGCCGAAGCCATGGGCAATGTGGAGCGATCGATTGTTGGTGCTTTGTCAGGGCGTGGAATGCCGAGGGGTTAGTCACGACGTCGGAGACTCGGCGAACTCTGCGAGTTCCATCGATTCGTCAATGGCACAAAGGTTTCGAAATCAAAGCTAAAGTCAAAGCCAAAGACTTCGAAACAAAAGCGCTTGCAGCAAAGGCTAGAGCAGAGGCCAGAGAAAGGGCTTCTCGAGGATATCCTAGCTAATTTGGTTTTGTAGCGGGAGGGCTGAATGGAAAGACATGCATGGAATTTTCTAGAGACATGAATTGCATGGATTGGATGGGCTGAACGTTATTCCCCATTGCTTTTAAGACCCCTTAAGAAGTCTTAGTGTTTCAACAAAGTATTTCCCATCCTTGCTTACAAAATGCGACAAAACTCGGAGGGGAGAGCGCAATTTCCAAGGACTTTTCTGTCTGAGATTTCAGAAGGTGATTGATGGAGCTAGGACTGCATCAAAGCAAGGATCCCGCCGTAAACTCGACTTGAGAATATCGAGATCTGGATAAAATCGCTACATTAATGATGTGGTTTCTTCTCCATTGAAACCTTTTCATGGGCTTAATTTTTCTTGTTCATAGATATCGCACAAACACCACTGAACGCCATGCCGCATTTTAACTCCAAAAAGATCAATCCGCCCGCTTCTTCACGTCGTCATGCACAACAGCTTCTTCCTCATTATTCGGCGTTACCGGTTCATCGACCTCAGTCGTTGTTGGTTCATCCACGTCTTCATCCCCGTCTTCATCCCAGTCCTCTGCATTCTCGTCCCAGTTGTCCACCTCTTGTTCCAGCGTCGTGGATGCAGGCAGGATGCCGTTTTCCTGCCCACCGTCGTTGTCCTCATTCAGACGCGTTGACCCCTCGCCCTCGCCTAGTTCCAGATCTTCGTCGCCAGGAACGAGGTTGTAGTGTTTTGAGGCGCGTTTGCGCTCGAGCATGCGTTTGTGGTACCAGGTGTTCAGGGCCAGGGCGAGGAGGGAGCCGGAGGCGTTGGCGAGGATATCAAGGGGGTCGAATATCCGGCCGTTCTGGCGCGATTGGTTAGAGAAAGGTTACTATATTGGGATATGTCATCAGGGAGAGGAGAAGACGTACTGGGAGGAGTCCTTGGACTATCTCTGAGCCGACGCCGAGGACTAGGGTGCAGGTGAAAAAGGTGATGTGGAGGTTTTTGCGGCGACCTATTTCTAGGATCCAGTAGAACGAGAGCTGAGTTGTTGGTCAGTGATTATGGATGCGGGAGGCCTTTTGGTGGTGGAGCGTACGGTCAGGAGGAAGAAGGTAATGAAGTGCAACACTTTGTCAGATTGTCCATAGCTCGGTATCGTGGATGGAGCGAGACCGAGATATGCAGAGGCTAGGACTAGGATGCCGAAGGCGACTGTGATTCTGGGTCAGAGTGTGTGTAATGTCAATACAGCGGTATTGGTCTTACTGGCTGGTGGCTGGCGTATTCTCATGGTGAGGACAGGAATCGAGGTTCCAGTTGCGGGAGAGATGGGAGTGTCAACACGGGGGAGACATTCTCTCTTTGTTGTTCGCTGTGCTTCAGTTCGCGACACTTTGTGTGCCTACAGTCGTACAAGTTCCAGCTATTACTACCTAAAGCTTCGAGCTATTCCTGTGGCTCTAGACCAAGAGACTGAGAATGACGCCTTAGGTTTTGCAGCTGTCGACCGATCCCTCAGCCAGTCCACAAGGGAGAAGGGAGGAGAATAGCTGGTGCTATCCAGAGCAGAACAGGGACTTTGTTGCTCCGAACAGAGTATTTCCCGAGTTCCAGAGAGGCTCGCGCAGCTGGTTTTGTTGTAGGTCAATCAATCTCGCGGGGCCATGCCTATGCCGACCGCACCCTGTGGCTGACCCCCGAACTCGTCGCGACCGTCTCTGAATCAACATCACCCAGACCTGCGATCCTGCCCCAACGCCGTTTCCATCAGATTTCATCAAAAATCATCCAGATATCCGCCGGAAACCACCCCAATATCCCCTACCCCCTTCCATGAGGACGTCTTCCCTCGTCGTCGGGGCTCAAGGAGGGCGGTCATCTTCTGGCATCGCGCTGGTAACAACCCAATGAACGGCCACGCCGCATTCGCGACCCCGATTTCAAAATCATCGCGCAATACCCCGAATGCATCGAGTCGCCTGTCCAGCAATGCAAACAATTCCCACCAAAGCCAAAGCAATCCAAACATGAGTGAAGTCCAGGGTGGCTCGGTAATAGCAGCCGACCAGGACCCTAGATCGCTGGACTTCCGACAGCGATATCTACGAGCCGAAACCCGTCTTGATGCCCTGTTTTGCAACCAGAATGCCTCTTCCGAGCCTCAGGATACCCATTCGTCGCAACCGCAAGGCCATAATCCGCAACACGCCTCGAACAAACCATCTGCGCCCCCCAAGAAACCCGCCAGGGCCATTGATGAGGATGACTACGGAGATGACGATGATGAGGAAGAGGACGGACCGGAAACGGCATCACCGCTGTTGCTCAAATCTGCACCTGGACTGGGAAACGGTATCGGGAAGCCTACACTGGAGCGCACACCTTCCACGGACCGGACCAAGATCTCGGAGGATGTGCGGAAACAAGCAGAGGAAGACAAGGAGGCCGCCGAGGACGCTGCGAAACGCCGGTTTCATTCATACTTCTACACGTTAGAGAACGACCGTATTGCCATGATAGAACAACAAAAGCTGGACGAATTGGACCGACAGGTTGAGGCAGAGACGTCAGGGCCATCAGGTGCGCCCTCGAACATCGCAGCCGCGACATCTGCGCCCCAGCAAGGATCACTGAGCTCTGCTAACCTGGGCGCATCGAGTCTAATGCTGAAGAATCTCCTCTCTGTCATTGACAAGAAGCGGCATCTGGTCCACGCAAACGACGCGCAATTACGAAGATTAATCAGCGAATCTCGGAAGAACAGGAGCAAATGGGCCAGCGAGGACAAAATAAATCAGGAGGATCTCTACGAAGCAGCCGAGAAAGTCTTGCACGAATTGAAGGCCATGACAGAGCATTCGGCGCCATTTTTGCAGCGGGTCAGTAAAAGGGAGGCTCCTGACTATTATAACACCATCAAGAACCCTATGGACATTGGCACCATGATGAAGAAGCTCAAGAGCTTCGCATACAAGTCAAAGAAGGAGTTTGTCGACGACCTGCATCTCATTTGGAACAATTGCCTGCGATACAACTCGGACCCACAACATATTCTGCGCAAGAAGGCGCTGATCATGCAGAAGCAAACGGACAAATTGGTGGTGCTGATACCGGATCTTGTGGTTCGAGATCGCGCCGAAGTGGAGGCGGAAGAGCGGAGAAATGCTAGTATTGATGCAGAACTTGATGGTGAGGACAGTGACGATGAAGAACCCATTATGGCTTCCCGCGGGCGGAAGGCCCCTAGCAAGAAGAGTAAAAAAGGAAACACAACTACACGCAAAGCACCACCTTCAACCAATGAAGGCACGCCTGGCGCTGACACGAAACCTCAAATACAGTCGCTTGGGTCGTCCTCGAATCTCCGCAACAACTTCCTGCGTGCCGAGTCGGATATACCCATGGAGAATGGATTTACTCCGCCTCCTGGAAATCTGACACCTTTGAGATTGAACGGCCTGGGACCAGATGCTGACAGTCAAGCAGATCCGTCCGAAGGCGATGGCACTGCCATGGGCGATCTCGCTGTCGAGCCCTCGGAGGATCCAGAGGCTGATGATTACGAGTACCGGATCTGGAAGCAAGTAACGAAGAAGGCCCGAGCCACAATCGCATCTGAACGTGCTCGTTTATTCCACAACGACCGTTTGAACCCTGAAGAGCCCGCACTTCTGAGGACGAAAGCAGGGATGCGGCGGTGGATGCGCCAACAGAAGAAATTGGAGCCTCAAGAAGAAATCACCGTGGACTCCTCGACTGCTGAAGCAGGCAAGCAAGATGTGCCTGGCGAATCTCTTGCTGAGGGAATGGAGGGAGTAGATGACACTTTGCTTCCTGATTATTACGACCCCCTTTCTGCAATCCCTGAAGTTGATAATCAGCTGAGGTGGGAGGAAGACGGCGAGGGAAATGTTGTCATACATGCTGAGGAGATGCTACGGATGATACCCAAAGGACAATTTTTATCCCCGGAAAGTGCTTTGACGAAAAAAATTGAGGCAAACATGCGGCAAATGCAGGAGACACGCAAAATCTGCACGAAGATTGGTGTCGTAAAGCAGATGCAGCTGCAAGCTCAGGTGATTCACAATTTTCAGAAAAGAAACACCAGAGCTAATCAGCCACACAGATGTACCAGAATCAGTTCCAGAAATATGACCCGACCCCATTTCAAGAGCTGGACATCGAACCGGCCGTAGTCTCTGACGATGGTCCTCTCATGGCACCTGGGCTGTGCCGAGCGACACTTCAGCGAAGTATTGGTAAATTGTTCTTTCACGCCGGCTTTGAGGAGTTTCAGCCATCGGCCATGGAGGCTATGACAGACACAGTAGGCATGTTCTTCACCAACCTTGCAAAGACAGTGGCCTTGTACACTGAGACCTCGAAATTGAAACAAGCAGAGAACAACAATTCTAGTGAACCTGGGTATCAAAATCGTTTCAATCTTGAGGAGACCATGTTACATGCACTTGACGAGAACGGACTAGATGTCGAGGGTCTCGACTTATATGTCAAGGATGATATGGAACGCCAGAGCACCAAGCTTGCTGTGATGCACGAGCGCATGAAGGCTCATTTGGCCGAGCTGTTGGTGAGTTTTGTGTCATGTTCACAAAAGGGCATACTAATGCTATCAGCGCCCTGCTCTCGATCCAAATGCTGTTGGCGCCGATGGAGCTGGTGCCTTCAACGACGGCAGTGAACAGTTTCTTGGTGGTGATTTCGCAGAAGATATCGGCGAGGACTTCTTTGGCTTTAAAGAACTTGGTCTCGACCAAGAATTTGGCCTTGCCTCGCTCTCTGTGCCGCTTCATTTGTTGCAAAGTAGGATGCACAATGCCTATCAGGCACAGAACGTCAAGTACGTACCCCACTCCCAACCGTCAGGGCCTGACCTAACATGTATCTAGCGTCGTCACTACGACTGGGAACATCATGGAAAATCCTCCGCCATTCGAACCTGTCACAATGGAAAGCATCAAGCATGAAATTGGAATCATCCAGCCTCATTTCCTCATGAAACTGCAACACAACAACGGGAACCCTCTCGTCGAAGATGACGAGCTTCCAATTAAGCAGCGTTTCCCTAAACCGCGACTTCCACCGACTGGTAAGATCACGTCGCCGCGCAAGCGGCCCATTCGAGAACAACAACAGATGGCGAAGAAGAAGCGAAAGCTTGAAGAGGGCAAAGAGGAAGTCACCGTCAATGGTGTGGCGCAACAACCGTTTCTAAAACCAACTGGCAAGCTCAAGCTTGACATGCCACCACCACAAGAAACGATGCCGGAACCGGAGAAGGACGACGATGCACCGGGAATGATGAGCCCGGAGAGCATGTAATCAATACCCGTCCTCAGCGTCTCATTCGCCCGCACTTGCACTTCTTGTTCATACTTACATTTTTCACCAGGGCGATCACTACGAACGAATCTTCATTCTAGGTATTCCTCGACTTCAGGGCCGTGCCCGGAAAACGCAAGAGGAGGAACATTTTCTGTTTACAGCCCTTTCTTTCCATGTGAGACTTTTTCTTTGTAATCTTTGCATCTTTCGCGTAAATCATACGGCTGGCGTTCTATGTGTCAAGTTGGGGTGTTATGGTCACGGAAAAGAAAGTGCATGCCACGCTATTCACGTTTACCGGATCTTTTCTTTCGTGCATATGGTGGTTTGGGTGGGAATCGGAATCGGAATGGGATGGGATGGTTGTGTCCCCCTGGGTTATTTGCTTACTCTTTCTGGGAAACCATTTGCTTTTCGACACGCGCGTTTGATACCAATGGATGGGAGGCTGGTCTGGATTTGTATATGCTCCGAAGTGGGGGCACGGAAGCACATGGATTCAAAGACTGTATATGTGGTGGGCCAGGACGGAACATTTATAGTTGATGAGGTAGTGAAATGATACTCGATGATCTGCTGGGTTGCTTTCTCTTCCTTTTCTCTTCTGCTTCTTCTTCATCAAGCACCATTTTTCAGTGGTGACATCCTTGATTAATGGGCAGCAGACTTCAACACCAACCTGATTCCGATTTTGACATGCATCGTCCGTCTTCTTGGATAGCTGAGGTTGTCGAAATATTCCATTGATTTGGCACTCGGGACGGGGTCGACGAGCCATGTACTTTACTACCTTCGGGAGTCGTATCGTATCGTATCGTATCGTTCCTCTCCTCTCCCCTTCCATCCATTCCGAGTTCTCGATCCTGAATACAGTTGCTCGCGCACCCAAAACAGAATAGAAAAAAAAGGAAAAAAAAGGGCATGCATGCATCGGTATTCCGGGCCGTTGATGAAAAGAGCCCGCGAGCCCGCCTGCCTCCTCCCCCTCCCCGCATCCATGGGGTCTGTTGCTGGCTGACTGACTGACTGACTGACTGACTAGTGTGGCCGACAAAGAGCCCTTGAGTAGGTAATTTATTATAAACGAGTAGCCGTGTATATACCTACCTACCTACCTACCTACCTACCTACCTACCTACCTACCTACAGTACTCTCCTCCACTGCAGGATCAGGTCTTCCTCCCTTCCTTCCTTCCTTCCTTCCTTCCACCAGAGGGGCAATATTAATAAAAAAAAATTGGTCGGGTTATTGTTCTTCTTTGTATCGTTTGTCTCGTTTAGGGGTGGCTAGGTTGGAGGAGGAGAGTTTATGCGGTGGAGATGGTGGGGGAGATTAGTGGCGATGGAGGAGTGATTTGTTTGGAGTTGGGATCATAGCAGGCGATCACGGACGTGGTGGATTGGAGACGTTGGTGGCGGTGATGAGGGTGTAGAGGGTTGGACACGGAGGAATCGATGGACAGGCGCTGCTAACTAAGAACATTCCCGCTTCAGCTTCAGGCCACTCCTCGCTCCAAGGACGCAAAGGTACTGAGGAGTCCATGGATTGTTTGAGAAACTCTTCTGCCAGCCTCTTATGGCCAGCAGGCTTGATTAGGTATGTCCTACCATTACAACGCTATGCCGTTCCACCATTCACCCACCCACGCTCACGAAGTCTTCGCCTTGGCCTCTTCAGCAGCACCTTTCGCCTTCCCAGACAACTCATTAGCCTTTCCCTTGGCCTCGCCGGTCAATTCTGAAGCCTTGCCCTTGGCCTGTCCCACAGCCTCTTTGGCATTGGCCTTGACGTCCGAAGCATCCGATCCGACGGTCTCCTTGGTCTTTTGTGCGACGTTCTCTGTGGTGATGGCTTAGCACGTATACATACAGTCCATGACAAGCAAGCATGCATGTGCTTGATGGATTGGAGGGATGTCGACATACCTCCGGTTTCAATGGCGCCGACTAGAGTGTCAGAGACGACGCGGTCGACCTTCTTTATCGCGTCTTTCCCGGCATCGACGGCGCTCTTTTGGAATCGGGGGCTTGTGCTGAAGTAGCGGGTTTGACGAAGGATTGCTGAGCGGTACATGGTGGATGTGAGGTGCGGTTTTGGTCTTGGGTGTACTGTGAGGTTGAATTGGGCTTCGTTTGGTGAGGATGGAGGGTATTGAAGTGATTCGAGAGGAGATGGAGGCGTTGCGAGTTTTTGTCCCCATTGTTGTGGAGTTCACGATGCTATGATGCGTTATGACGTATCGCATGGTTCGAAGCATGCCATCTGTGGAATACTGGAAGCATCTTCAACCGTGCTTACAAACTCCTCTCGGTTTTGGGGAGAAATGGTCCATATCAAGTTCAAATGTAGCCAGGTTCAAGCGGTTTCTCATCCTCTAGCTTTCCCGGTCCAAAGAGATATTGGATTTGTATACCAAGTGTTCAACGCCCCGTTTTCTAGGTTCAGCCTTGCCAAGCTTCCACGGACAAGCAGGCGCGCACACACATGTATGCTTGGATGCCGTCTGTTCAATCTTGGTTGAGTGGAGACATGTCTGTTTGACGAGCGAAGACATAATGGTTGGAAGAGGTGGTGGGAGCTTTGGCATCACAAGCCTGACGCTGGGAGGAGAGGGCACAATCGCAAGGTGAGGGAAATCCATCAGTATTTTTATGGTGTGTAACCTCACAATCGCATTGTCTTCGTCTATCATCCACGCTATTTGGTATCTCAAAACATTGACAAACATCCCTTTCTATGCATTATTCGTACACAATGAAGTGCAAACATCAAATCAAAGCGTTCAGCGGTGGGAAAAATCTAGTGGCCACCAAGTTGACCCTTGGGAATTGGCTTGATCCAAGATACAGCAACGTTCATGACAATGGTGATGATGCCAATGATCCAGAACACCTTGGGGAAGTTGCTAGCTCCAGTCTTGGTTGTTGTGAAACGGAAGATGATGGCGAAGATCTGGAACAGAGGTTAGCAAGATGTTCAGTTTCCGGAGAGAGCGTAGGGAGTCAACTTACAATACCGCCCAAGTTACCGCAAGCACCCGTGAACCCCGACACGACTCCGTTGGCTTGAGGATGGACGTGCGGGACGTAGGCAAAGTTCAGTCCGTTCTGACCCTCAAGGAAGAAAGCCAAACCAGCAATGAGCCCGAACATGGTGCTTTGGTCGCGCGAGTCTATCTTCCCAATGATGATGAGGAAGACACCTGTGAGGACACCGTATGTGTGAAGGAGGACACGCTTGGACCAGACGCTCTTCGTTCGCTTGTAAACAACATCGGCCAACACACCGCCGAGAGGTCGGAAGACAACGTTCAACAAGCCGAACATGGCAGCCCAGTTGCCGCGGTCTTGCAGACTGAGGCGAGGGAAGTTTCGGGTGTAGTAGTTTCCGAGAATGCTGTTGATGGCCAGTTCTGCACCGAACGAGCAGAAGTAGCAAGCGCCGGTGACCATAGTCTGAGGTGATAAAATGACATGAAACATTTCCTTGAAAGTTGGCTTTTGGACGACTTCCCCCTTGGCGGCTTCAATCATCTGCTCTGCGCCGATATGGGCCTCGTGGTCGGTGTAGTGCTTGTCATCGTCGGTGACAGGCTTCTTCTCCATGCTGCCAGAATCGGAATCACGGGAAGCGCTGATCTCTCCAGGAACGGCGACGATACCCCCGTTGACGTTGTGCTCTTGAAGTGCCCGGTCGGCGTAAGCTTGACGGTCGGACCATTTGCCAGTTGGGCAATCTTGGCAAAGAAGGAGGAGAGCAGTGGCAGTAGAGACAATCAATATTCCAGGGACCACGAAGGCCACACGCCAGGCAACGTGTGGTCGGAGACCATCACTGACGAGGGAGTTGAAAACAGCAGGCATGACGAAGTAGGTGATTCCTGAATGAGACTGTTAATCTCTGAACACTGTGGGTTTGAACCAAGGACACTTACCACCACCAGCATTACCGAAACCACCTGTAAGAGAATTGGCAGTACCGACAACGTTTTTGTCGAAGAAGCCAGTAGACCACACCTGACAAGGTACGAAGCTTCCACCAAGGATACCGATGAAAAAGCGCAGAGCCATGATACCAGACGCGTTGTGAACAGTGCCAGCAAGGAAGGTAGGAATGGCTCCGGCAAACAAGCATCCAGCGAATGTGTATCTTGGACCGATAAGATCGCACATTGGGCCTGCAACGAGCCGGATGAGAAGGCTATAACATCATCAAGTCAGCGAGGGGGCAATGGTGAGTCCAATACGGGTGAGTGAACTTACGTGGCAACGAGAGATATAATGTTAGAGTTCGCAATTTGATATTGCTTCAACTTCAAGTCTTTTGCAATGACGTCGGACAAGAGTGGTGGGAAGGCATACCACGACCAGAAAGCGATCATGAAGCCAAACCATGAGAAGAAGAATACTCGTCCATACATGTTGAAAGGATTAAGCAGTGGGATGGACCTGGCTTTCTTGTTGACCGGGTTGACCAACGGAGCCGTCCATAGTGATGCTGGAGAAAACATGTTGTGGGTGTGTATAGAAGAAATCCGGGGTGAGGTGTCCTTAAAAAGATTGAAGCCCAGACGCTCTCAATCGAGAATCTTCTTGTAGAACAGGCGCGAGAAAATGATGACTGAATAGCGTGTGGATTGAATGGCGAAGGGGAGTGTGCAGGGCCGCTATATATCTATCCCATAGCTGTCGAGGCTGATAGAAATACTCCAAACCCGATTGTGGGCTACATCTCCGGCGATTGACCAAAACTATTTCTCAGACGCACGAGGCAAGTCCGCGCAAGTAGTCAAGTCGATCGAAGGCGGGGATCTATGATTAGCACCGTGCGTTCTGGACGTGATCGGCGGTATTATTGTCGAATAGAAACGCCACGAACGGCGCTTGAAGTGCGTTCCCGTGTCTGGCGCGTTGGTGATACGGGAGCGGAAAATGCTTGTCAGGGTAGAGCATCGAGGTCTACATGGCGTTCGATCGAGGTGAAGATGAAGAGATTTGCGACTGGAGAACCATGTATCCATCCCTAGCGACGCTCCCGAGATTTACAAATTGCATGGAAGACATCATCGCACAGCATGAACTGTGAAATAGGACGGATCTTTTGATAACCGTGTGTCCATCGAAAGCGCCCCAGATTCAGAATCAGGGACAATTGGTCGATGGGCTGGATCATGATTAGATTTGCCGGTGCTTATCGAAAGCTTCAGACATATTCGTACAAGCTTCTGCCACTGGCCAGAAATGCTTATCTTTGACGCCTTACCCGCAGTCCAAGGCAGCAAGTTTTGTGTGGATGCCTCACACAGCTGTCCCTGACTCCCTGTGAGCAGTGGGCTTCTGCTCTTTCTCCGCGGTTTGTGTGAGCTGGCATGGCATGGATGGTGGGCCCTGGCATTCCGATATCCTGGACTCTGGAGCCCGGTCTGCGAAATCCAGCATGAGAAGCCACAGCTCACACGCGACCTGGCGGAACGCGTTCTCGATGCGCGAGGTCCCTTAATCCCTTATCTCTCGTGCTTGAAGCCGCCAACACCGTCGATCTGGGCAAGGCATCGGGAGACCCGATGTGGCAAGAATCTAGTCGTGGTAATTTGGGCTGACGCCGTCGCCAGGGCAGTTTTTGGCGACGTAGAGGGCTGAGGGCGCGCCCACTGGCATATGTTGTTGAGGGTTGAAGCCTTGGAGGTTGCGAAAAACCCCACGTTACCCACTCGCGACACTAGCTCTCCCCAAGCTTATCTATCGCCTTCCGGCCAATCAGGAGCTTGCCAATCATGAAATGCTTCTCCGACAATTTATCGCAAGTGACGTTGGCACTTGGTTTACGAGGGACGCAGCCGGAATTCATCATGGGAGATTAAGCATCAAGCCTCCTCGGCCCTGTCAAGATAAGCACTGGGAAGGCGGAGAGAAGCAGTCTTGGCCCATTCTTTGGCGTCTGCTGCCCAAGGCCTCTCTCTGATCGGATCCATCACACCATGGCGTTGCTGGCGAGATGTTGCGTTCCCGCGCAGAATCTGGCCTGCAGTCATGTGGAGAGCGAGAAGGGTCACGCACGTAGGACTATGAAATCAGTGATGGCAGCAAGTGACTGTGCTATGCGAAGTGGAGAGGAAATTGAGCAATTCTCCTCCACCAGGTAGGCAGCCTGGACGGGATGAGCACCAATCGAGTCCACAATGGGGATGCATCGGTCATGGACAGTGTAGGAGTAAGCTCAATTCGAAATCTGAATTGCGGAGATGCACTGTGTCGAATGGGGAGCCCTAGGAATCGGCTTCAGGTATGCGATGGAAGAAAACCCCAGAGCGCCTCCACGAGGGTACGCGAATACAGGCTTCCAGACCACCATGCAGGACAGCGGGTCTTGCCGTGGAATCGCTGGACTTTGTTGCGCTTCGGATAGGGACGCCATGCATCTCCGCTGCCAGGAGAACCGTCTGCAAAGCCACGATCTGATTCTGGGCCAGTAGTGACTCGGCGCGGGCATTTTATTCGACCGTTTGCGTTGCTATCGGTAACCGTGCTGGTCGGCATGCTATTTTTGCCCGTGCTACAAGTTGTGCTTGAAGAGTCTTGACGGTATGCTCGTGCTGCACTGTCAAATGAGAATCTGGTCTGGGTTCAGAGGACAGTCCGCAATTCATCCTTGATGAAAGCCATCGACAACCTCTGCTCCCTACGCGTTACGTTTCAAGAATCTAAAGCAGAACAGAGCGCCATCACCCGTCATGGCAGACTCCATTTGCGATGCGTAAAGCGTCTACTCCTTGAAGGCCATACAAAAAGATTCCATGTAAGATGCCACAAGAGGAAACAAGCGGGTCTAGAAGAGACCACGAAGAAACTAATATCGGTGTCTTAGTCCCTATCATCACGTTACTTGTTTTTGAAAACTTGGAGGTAATAACACGTGCCAGTCTATTCGATTCTCTAGAGGTACGATTGCGGCAAAGTCGGTGATGCTCCATCCTCTCGAAGCGTGTAGAGAGGGGCAGATCATCAAGTTGGTAGGACAGGTGACCCTATTTCGAATCCGTTGTTCACGACTTGCAGGAGGCCAAACTTGTGCTTTCATGTTTGTCAGTCAATTACTACAAGTTGAGATACTAGTACTATATACTTTGACAGGCCTGAAGTAGAGCCACTGCGGGCTTTCGTACATCCCCAGCGCAGCGTAAATCGAGCAGTCTTCTGGCACCCTCGTATTGTGTCAACAATCGGTATTAGTTCGCCAGCGCTGCAATCCCCATACTCCCAGGTTCGCCCTGCGTCAGATTCAACGACATGATTTCGGACAGTGTCGTGTATCTCCGTTTCTTCATCCATCGTCAAAGCTCCTGTCTGCGATGTTGCAATATACCCTCTTCCCACAACCTGTTCTCAAACGAATCTTCGACTCGCAAGATTCTAAGCAGCATTTCATGTTGCTGGCTTTTTGGACTGGGCCTTTGCACTCAAAGGATTTTGGCTCATCCTTTGATATAGGCTTTTCTTCTCCCCTCCCGTCTTTAAATGAGAAATTGCGAGGCAGGCGACTTGCGTAATTGATGTGGTGAGGATCGCAGTAGACATATCGTGCTTCAGCTTGGCCTGACGAAACCGATTGCATCCCATCATCGTTCACAAAAATGTTAGCGGTGCCGTCTTGCACTTCGAAATGCCTGATAGCTGTGAGAGCGAGTTGATGGAAAGACTAATGACATCCTTCAACCCTTCTTTTGACGGGGCATCTGAATCGTAGTGTGTGACGGGCCATGGTCAGGGAACCGCCCGAACTTTGGCGCAACACCTGAATCGTCACCAGTATTAATCGGTCTTAGAGACGAGCACAGGCTTTTCCGATATCGAGCTGAACCAGACGATTCCAGGGGATGTTCAGTGAAGAAGGCCAGGATCGGAGCCGGAGTCGGAGCCGGAGTCGGAGTTGGCTAAAATGGTCCGTGCTAAGAAAGCTTAGTGTGCACCCAACTTGGCAAGAACAAGGCGGCCGGCTCGCAGCGATTTTTTGAGGCATAGATTGCAGTTTACATGCATAGGATGAGGAAGTGTGCTTCTTCATTCGCGATCATTTCGAGTCCACCAATCAGCCTGCAAGTTGAGGAACAATACCTGTGAGTTCATGACAACCGGGACACCATTTCAATCGCTCTCAAAGGCAGTTATGTTCATTACCAAATAGTTTCGTTCATTTCCATCATCTGTGCCACAAGCTTGTAGGCAGGATATCATTAGTACTCCAACCCTCATAATGCTAAATGCCAAAAATCCAAAAAAGGGCCTCGTCATCGCCAACCTTTTATCGAGGAAGCAAAAGTGATTTGTGAATATCGGAGTCGGCTTCGAAAACGCATGCCCTAGTAACGTCTGTTACGTGATGCCCACATCACGGAGCCCGAGGGATCACCCGGAATCAATTTGAAATCGACACTGATGAATCTCTGGCAAACGAGACAATGAATTGTGTACGATATCGATAGACATCATTCACGAATTTCCATAGCCATAAGCAATCTGTGCTGCGAAAAGTCTACCGAGTAAAGAAATTGACGAAGTGAAGAGCTCAATCAATGGTTCATGTAGACGGTTGTGTATGTCTGCGAGTAATGATATTGATGAAATTCCCACGGAGCTTGAGAATCAGTAGAATATGGTTGAGGGACGAGGCTCCCAGGATAGACCTGTTGCTGCATTATCATGTTTTGTTGTCTCATGGCTGGGCAGGGATGCTGTTGGGCTGGCAAGGTGCTGTTCTGCATGGTCGGGGTGGTGGGCATACGCGTGCCCTGAGGGCGGTTGCGAGACATTGTACTAGATTGAAACATGCTCAGACTTGCGGGTTGGTAGGTTTGTGGAGACATGACAGGGTACATCGGATATGGTGAGCCAGGTTGAGGCTGGAAAGCTGCAATTGCTTGAGGTGGCTGAAACTGGAATGGCATCATCTGAGCAGGTCGTAGTCCGTTGTTGCTACTGTTGCTGGCAGTTGGCATGAACCGAGAAACGTCGACTGCAGAAGGCTGCGCAGTGGTTGAGACCTCAACAAAGCTGGTACCACCACTCGACATCGTAGGCTGGACCATTCCTTGAGTCGCTCTCGGCAAAGACCTGGATGACGGATTGCTTGGTAGCTGATGGGATATCGGTGGCGAGAATTGGCCATGTGGGCTAGTTAACGAGGTAGGAGACATGCGAGGCGATTCATCATCAGGTACAAAGAAGTTTGGGCGGCGGTCGTACAAGACCGATGTCGCACGTAAGCGCTCCGCGGAATTTCTTCTCTCATAAACACGCTGACGAGTGATCCTTCTCATATGTTCTTGTCGCTGTTGCCGTGCAGCCCAGGCTGTGTCTGCTCGAAGTCTTTTGGCCGGTCGCGGCGGGCAGATTCCGTTCTCCTGATGCAACTCCTTCAGTTCCTGATCATCCCATGCTCCTCTGCACATTGGACATTTCAAAAGTTCCTGTCGATTCGCTGGTGCAGTGAGCCATTCGACGATACAACTCTTGTGGAAGTTCTGACCGCAAGTGGTCTTGCAGAAGAGTATCGCCTGGGTATCGAGAAATGACTCCCAGCACACAGGACACTCTCCCTCCACTGGTTTCCGGGTGGCCGTCCGAGTGGACTTACAAGGTGAGGTGGGTGGTTCTACTGGAGGCTCTTGTCGTGCTATGAGTGACGCCGCAATCCTAGCCTCTCGCGCGGCTCGTTGATTTGCAGCGACAGCGAGAACTTCCCTCTCTCTGGAGGCCACTGTCGGTGGGATGATGAGGGTATGTCCCATGGTGGAGTTGTGGTAAGGTCTCGAATACGGAAATTGTTCTGGTGATAAAAGGTGTGTCGGAAATACGCCGGAGATATTGTGAGAGAGTGGATTCGAGATCATGCTCGACCATGGGATTGCATTGCCATTCATCCGCGTGGGCTGTGGTGAATCTTCCATATTGGCTGGGTACGGAAGGAATTGAGAAGACCCCAGCACCTCCGATTCTGACATGATGGAATCCAGGGGAGGGCTTGCATAAGCGGAAGCAGCCTCTGGCTGTTGCTGGTGATGTAGTAGTAGTAGTAGTTGTTGTTGTTGTCGAGTTGAGTAATATCGATGGCGGGATCCGCGGGACCCGTCGGCCTCCATATGGACGCGAGGTCAAGTCACCGAGCTACAGGTAGTAATGCTTGGCTGGTAGGCAAAGTCCGAAGCAAAGGAAGGGAACCCCAGAGTATCAGCATAAGCAAGGGAGTCGGTCGTCGTGCCGATGATGCAAAAAGCCCAGCAGTGATCAAGTTAGTCTGGGTTGGCGGGATGACGGGCTTAAGTATTGACTTTCAAGCGGCCTCAAGCGGGGGTAGCAGTATCAGGCAGACAAAGGGTCACGTTTACGACGAGGCTGTCAGAGACGAGATGGTGACGGGTATTTGTACGTGAGCAGTGACAGGGCTAAGCCGGTTAGCGAGAGGAGCGGCGAAGCCGACGAAGGATGGAGGTGCGTGTGGTCTCAGCTGGCAAGTGGGGTGGGTGGTGGCATTCAGATTCAGGTGCGGTTGGCCTGAGTGGAATTGGTGGAGCTATATTGGTGCTTGGTGGGCTAGAGGGCTGGTGAAGGCTGGCCGTGAGGAGAGAAGGGCGGTGATGCGAAGCTTCGGCGGGGAACAAATGAATGATACCTTATTGCCTCGAGGGGAAGAAAGCCAGCAGAGCCTGTGGGCCAGTGCAGGCAGGGAGGCCGGCGGGACTGACTGCTTGAGAACGACACCTATAAAACGAAGGGAGGGGAATGGGCTGCTTCACAAGCCCGTCTGCTGTTCGTGTATCATCTCTTGGCACGGCACAGGCGGGAGAGAAAGCCTGGGGGGGCGAGAAGAGAGGCCCGCGGGGTATTTCCACGTCCGACACAAGGCAAGGCAGGGCAAAGCAAGGAATGCCGAGCATTGGTGGTGGTGGTGGTGGCGGTGGCGGTGGCGGTGGCGGTGGCAGGCTGACTCTGGTTCTGTGAATCTGTGCAAAGTACTAGATGCCGTCGATACCGTGGGCCTCTCCCGGCATCATGAACTCCCTGATCGCCGCCGGCAGCGACTCAGACTCAGACCAGACTCAGACCAGACGCAGACGCAGACCAGACGCAGACCAGACGCAGACCAGACTCAATTTCTCCCGTCGTAAGTCTAGCTTGTCCGGGCCCGCTGTCCCAAAGAACAAGCCAGACGACCCAGGGATTCCCTCTGTCCGAGCTAATGGTGATTCTGTCTAGACCCCGTTTGCCTCGCGTTATTCTCCCCGGCCTGCGAGTACTACTATACACGGCCTCGACAATCTTTGCCCTCGGCCCTCCCGCCATGGTTGTTCTGGCCGCTCTCCCTGATTTGCAGCGGCAATTTTCTCTAGGTATGCAACCTGCCATGGGTGCCCTTTCTTCGTCGGGTGCCAGCCTGTGCTTTTGGGCATCATCTTTCAATTGTTCCTGGAGGAAGGGTCTCAGACGGTCCGAGTATATATCCGTCTCCCCACTCCCAAGACAATAATTAGCTCCAGGTCCACTCCATCCTCTACCTGCCTTCATCACATACAATACGCCCCCAAGCCCACCGATTGTCTAAAACAGCCATCGGCTACCTGCTGATAGAGGAATTGCATCAAGAGGAAACTAGGAAACGGGAACACAATACTAGGTGTTGGCAGTCGTGCTGCGTCTGCAGTAGGTGAACTGGCCGACAAGGACAACATGGCGAGCCGCGAGCATAACGCTATTTGCTCCGGCTTACCTTAAAAAGGCCACCAATGACTCCATCGTGGGAGGAGCGTGTATTGGATGGGAATTTGCAACAGTTGTCGGAACATGTCCGTCGCCGGACATCTGCCTTTGTACCCACGTTGAGGATATAATAGCGGCCGATGCACGTTTGGATATGCTCGGAAAAACAAGCCAGGCCACAGTCAGTGCGGTTGTGGGACAGTCATGAATACGATTGCGTTGACACATCTAATAAAACAACCTATTCTCATGGCGAAGGCAAAGTTTTCAAGCGAGCGCCATAGGAAGCTGCGCAAGAGTGCTTGGTTCGGCCAAGCAATAGCTGTTTGGCACACAAGTGGAAACGTGTGCAGAGACCCGACACTACTCGCTTGGTTTCTACAGACATTGCTCGCGCAGTTGTACTTGGAGATGAGCACTAGAAGTTCCTTGTTTGGTTTTTGCCAATGCGTGAGATGTCACCTCACTGCTATCGCTTTCAGCATCAACGTGAATCGCCCTAATTACCTTTACATCTATAATAACACGCTAACAAAATACGCAGGAGATCTAGATCTAGCTCATACAATACTCTTCTTCTGGCGACATGCTGATCAGGTAATGAGAAGACGTAGCTGTGCCAGCAATGTCTACTAAGTCGACTCCCTACTCACCACCTCACACCAATAATACTGAAGGCACAAAGCTAGGAATGCATATATGAATGACAGGTCTCTTTCTAAGCGTCATTGGCGGCAATCCACACAGAGAGACACAATGACTTGTCTTATCTATACAGGCCCTTCCATTCCGATGGAGAAGCTGTCTCGTTGACTGTTACTGCAGGTGCCGGATTCCACGCCTCGAAAATTTCCATCAGCATCCAGCGCCAGGACCTGACCAGCATGCTGCTACTGTTGTCACGCAGGTCTCGGAAGGGCAACATCATTTCTCTGGCATCATTTTCTTCAAGTAGCGACCCATCTCTGGTCACGGACGCCACATCGTCTTGGATGCTTCATCATTCCAAAAGACGGCAACACAAATCACTAGCAGTCTCTGGTCATGCGCAGATGCTCCACCTGTGGTAAGGAGCCTGTCGTGGTGTATTACCATAAGACGTGTATTATAATGCCCGTGGTCTACGCTCAGAAATCCCCTATGAGAAAGTGCGTCGCTCAGATGACTTCCATTGTGATGCGCTCGTGCCAATCTGGCTCACCCACCACGCTATTTCCATTTAACCCCCCAACTAGTAGCTACCGTTCTCCCAGTAAGGACGTCCTTGTGGACGTTTCAAACGATCGTCGCTCTACTCTCGGTCCACAAGACGACCCTCAATAATGTGGAACTAGTCATGGTATGCCTGCGCGGCTCTTGGCGGGGTGAAGTTACTCCGAGCAGTTCAACAGCGTTCGAAGGATTGCAAGCTGCTAAGGTGCTCTTTGGCCCCAGCTTCGTCAGCGGGGTATGCGAAAAAGCTGTCGGCTTCAAACCACACCACACCACACCACAACATGGAGATGTGGATCGACACTCGATAGATTTGAAGCGGTGCTCGAGGAACGTTTGGACTCGCTTCTCGGGCCAGAGGAAGACCGTGCGCTTGGACTATAATACACGAGATCATCAGCTACATCCTGCAGTGAACTGCATAATCCGCAATTACAATGTGAGGTTTCGAAAATTCTAGACTCCGGCGAATCCATCACCAAGTCATTGGGGAAAAAAAGAAAAGCATCAGGATTGGCATCGTCGTAAAATCTTTCTCGAAATCCCAAAGCACTTACGCGACTCTTCCCACCAAGTCCGACTGACTATCCATATCTGTGACCACACCGCCATCACGCGAATATTCCCTGCACAGTTTCCATGATTCTCAACAGCGTCCGCGGACGCTCGATAGGCCGAAGCTTTTGATGCCCGTCGCCATTTTTGTTCGCAACACACCAAATCACCCTATTTTTGGCAGGAAGAATCCCCTCGCACATCTCCAACAGATGTCATGGAATCCTATCATCACACCTACCCTTCACCTACCCCCTCCTTACTTCCACCCCCGACAAACCCCTCCAAACGCCCCCACCACCCCCTAAACCTCCTCTCCCTCTCCCCCCTCAACCTCTCCATCCATCCCCTCTCCACCCACCCCACCTCCTCATTCAAACTCTTGCAAACCAATCTAAGCGTCAGACTCCACTCTCTGATGAACGATTCGTTTGAGGAGTCGGCGGTGGTCCAGATCAGAGGGTCGGAGGAGAGGCAGGGTGGGAGGGTGTGGTGGAGGATTTGTTGGCGGAGTTCGAGGGGGAGGGTGGGGAAGGTTGGTGCCATGTGGATGGGGTGGTGGTTTGTGGCGGTGGTTGGAAAGGCGATGATGGCGATGCGATGGTTTCGGTGGAGATTGGGCTCGATGATCTGGCTAACAGCTGTATCGTAACCAGTCTGTGGCGTAGGTTTTGTTTGTTTCCCTTTTCGCTTCTCGAGCAAGGAGGACGTGTGTAGACGGGAATTTCGAATCAGGATGTGATCATGTACCTTGCTTGCTCAGTAATCACCTCTCGACAACAGAGGATGGATAAATAATCACAGCATGCTACGGTCCTTACTTACCCCTCCTCCTGCAAACCATCAAGGTGTCTCGCCATGATCCACGAAAAAAGCCCAATTGGGGTGGAAGTCCAGTAGCAGAGATGTATGATTGGTCAATGTTGATCACAAATGCCATCAGGGTCGTCAAACGGGTACCTTGATTCTGCCACCGCGATCTTGTCACGGATCTTGCTTTTGTTTTGTTGTAATCATCCCTCGCATTTCACCTTTCTTACGTGTTTTACATCTTCGCCTTCAACTCCTCCTGCAAAGCTTTCAGCGTGTCCATGCCCGGTTTCTGCATCGGCCATCCAATGCCAAGTCCCTCCTCTGCATTCGGTTTCGGGATCATGTGGAAGTGAACCTATTCTTGCCATTAGCCATCTCATACCCTCCAACAACCAAGCCTCCTCATAACCACGCCCTCGCACCATCCTCCTCTCTCCTCTCCTCCTCGCCTAGGGTACTACGAAAGTATCAAAACCTACGTGATCAACCTCCTGATGCGCCGCCCGCCCGTTGTTCTGCAGCACGTTGAAATCCTCACATCCAGCCGCTTGCGCAATCTTCTTTGTAACTTGTAGGATCTCGGTTAACGAGTCGTCGGGTATATCCGTCAATTTGGCGCCATGGTGTTTGGGGATGATGAGCTGTGGAGACGCGCGTTAGCGAGCAGTTGAGAAGTTGAATGGCATGTTAGCTTTATGGAGTGGAGTGTGGAGTTGATCTAAAGGATAAGGATTGTCCGACCCGTGTAGATTTGTTTCCGTCCACCCTTTTCAGTACTTTTTACTTCGTAGAAAGGAGAGGTCGGGTCGGCAGGAAGAGAGACGCACAGAGTGTCCACGGCTGAGAGGTTGAATATCGAGGAAGGCGAGGGTTTTGTCGCTCTCGAAGAGCTTCATGGATGGGATCTCGCCTGGCCGGGTATTAGCCTAGTGATGCGCTTGAACTTTCAAGGGAGGGATACCCTTGATGATTTTACAAAAGATACAGGTCGCTGCCATGATGATTGAGATGTACTTAGAGGTTGGAGAAGTCTTTGGTAGGATTGGTTGATCGGTGACAAGACAATTGAGCAACGGAGCTTGAGACGCGTTGTCAGATTGCGGGGATGATGATTTGGACCCTTTGCCAGTTATGTTACCCCTCGGTCTTCATTGATGGGGAACATCTGGTTACAAAAATCACAAGATTTGAAGATACCATTGGTTGCTGTAGCATCAAGAGGGCTCATCTCAAGATCATAATATTCATCTTCTATGTTCATGTCTCCGGCTATGCAAAGAGCAATGTGTCGGGCACAGAACAAGTCCAAAATATGCAGCGATCCAAAAGTAGCATCGCCCTCCATTCTCGAGACCGTCAAAGTCGTTGAAACCGATGATGCAAAGTTTACTTCTTCTTACCGCCCTTGCCTCCCTTTGAGGCCTTTCCACCAGTACCGAGGGCAGCCTCACGCAGCCTCCGCTCGCGCTCAGTGAGCTCGTTTTTCTCAGCAGCCTGTTCGGCCTTCTCCTCGGCTTCTGCCTTTTTGCGTGCTGCATCCTCCGCACGCTTCTGCTTGATCAGTGCCAATCTGGCCAAATCGGCCCTGGCCTCGTCTGTCTTGCCCTCGGCGTGTAACTTCTGGTATCGTTCGCGAGACTGCTGTGCCTGCAATGCTTCACGCTCTCGCCTGGATAGCGTGGAGAGATCAGCTGGAACAGCCTTCTTTTTGCCCTCCTTCACTTCATCTGGATCGACGGGTTTGCGAGGGTTTGCGGCCTGAGTGCGAGCTTTGGCGGTATGATTTGGGTTTGCCGGGGTATCTGAATCGTCGCTGTCCTCCTCAGAGGACGTGGGCAGGTCACCGGGCGCGGCGACCTTTGCCTTTTGGCGGGCAATGGCAGCTTCTTTTCGCTTCTTTGCAGCAGCACGACGCTCTTCGCGTGTCATCTCTCCTGCTTTTGGGCCTTCTTCTTCTTCATCGCTCTCCTCCTCGTCTGACTCTTCCTCTGAGCTCTCCTCCTCTTCGCTGGATTCGTCCTCATCCTTGTCACCACGGGGCTGCAATGTACGCATTAGTGGATGGTCGACAGAAGGGGATAATTCATCAGACATACGGCCCACATGTTCTCGACCTCGCCATCGGCATTCAAAGGCTGAAGGTTACGACTGAACTTCTTGCCGCCTGTATCTAATCTTAGCCGTGGACAATAAAGGGCTATGTCAGGCAGACTGACCACCCCGCTTAGGCTTCTGGTATTTTCCAGCACGACCTCTGGTGCTTGAAGACATCGTGGTAGACTGTCGGTGGTGTCGTGAAAGTCAAGGCGGATTGCTTGTTGTTGCAGTGGGGTGTTTTGCGTGGGAGAACGAGGTGTTATCGGTGAATTGGGGTGTGCGAACTCCGGGGTTCAAGTAGCAATTACTTGTTCGAATTTTATGAGTCACTTGCTCGGATTGGGAACGGTACAGGATAGCTGTGAGTGTGAGCACAGCGAGTCCTGGCTCAGGCTCTGTGTTGTCTCTGCGGGCTGCTGCGGGGTCCTGTTGCCAGGCTCGCCAGGCCCCCCCGCTATGGCGCCTCCTGTCACGAAGCGAGCGAGTACAGAGAGATTCAAGTACAAAAGCCTCACTGGCTGATATCTGTTCTGCGTATGGTAATATCTTCGCCAAATGGTTCCCGCAAACGTCTTTCGAGGCTTATAGACGTGGTACTTGTGCAACATCTTCTCGACACGCTATGGATACACATTGAAGTCGTAGCCACTTGGAGAATTGGTACTCTATTGATTTCGATTCAACATCTCCATGTATGTGTACAGATCAAAGCTCTCCTCTGGCGGATTTGAATTGATGAAGCACCCCACTGCGTCTGGGATCCTGACGCTCAGATACGCTGCAAAAACAGCATCAAACAAGCAGGAAACCTCAACGGCAACACTCTTTGCGATACTCGTGGGCGGATGCTACGAGGAGGCCCAACTCGCACATGGGCAATTCAGCATCCATGCGGAAACGTAGGTATCAATGGCTGGAGGATATACACGACATGTGTGATGTACTTTGCACCATCAAAATACTGGAGGTCCCTTGTGATCGGGCGCTTCGGCACGCGCACCCGCCCATCCGAACAGGCATTACCGCCCAACTTCCAGCCTGATCGTCCAACAACTTGAAAGTCCGAGCTGTCCTCCAGGCACGCCTACTCTCCTCCACCCCGTCCTCATCTACGTGCGAGCCAGAATCGCTGCCCGTACAGGATCCAATCGGTTGTCGCTTACCAAACCACTCATCCATCTCCGTTTGTTTTCTTCGCGACTTGGGGACCTAATGCCCCGCTCCTTGGCTGTCGTGGCGCCGTGTGTCACACATACATAAGAGGAAGTATCAAATACCTCACGGTTTCAATCCCGACGTGCCCAGAGTCTCTACTCGACAGACACCTTGGATTCCAAATTATGATCAAATACAAGAGCAAGACGAATTCTTAATTGTGGTCGTTGAATATCGACAAATCCCTTATCATACCACGATGGCGACTTTCCAGTCCCTCCCTCTGGAGCTCAAAAGAGCATGCCTGGAGCAGGCCATCGTCGTGTCTGGCACCAGCCATGCTGTGCGTCTACGCCTAGTTTGCAGTACAGTACTTCAAAAACACTCGTTCCCATCTGAACCATTGCTCACCGAATGCAGAACTGTTTAACCGGGAAATCATTGCCGGCATCTCGTCAACGCGATCACTGGAAAAGGATGTGGATTCCCTTTGCGGAATCGAAGGCTGCATCAAACTGTCCACTAGCTATATTGTCAAGCGGGCTCTGGCTGATGGCCACAACAAGGCCAACCTCTCTGGCCGCCTTCATCGGATCCTCGAGACTTTGGGGTATGATTCCGAGCGCAACTGGCCGTCATATAAAAGAGGTCTGAAAACCCTCGCTGAGGCCGTTGTCCGATGTAACATGCCACAAGACGCGATCAAATTACTCGACGAAACCAATTCAGCCCTCTTAATCGAGGGAACATTCTCAAGAGACCTGGCTGGAGCAGCAGCGATCCTTGGGAAAACGAACTGTGGTGACTCTGTGCTGTTACACTGTTCGGCCGGTTCTCGAGCCCTTCAGTACTACGGCTCAGAAATTGGAGCATTCAACAAATCAATGCTCGTTCTTGCCGTCATGGGAGAACAGCATCTCCTCACAATGCGCATCCTGAACCATAAATTCGAAGAAGAATCTGCAAGAGATGCTCTACTCGAAGCCATCAGACGCCATCACAAACCCCTGGTCCGCCTGCTCCTCCGCCCCGTCGAGGAGCATGGAGAACTTGACATCTCGCTCTGCACAGCGGCCGCAACAGCAGGGAACTGGAACATCCTACAATTACTTTGTGATCGCAACTCCATCAATGCCGGACACCCAGAGATACTCCACCGTCTCGCACAAAGCGGTCATTACCAGCTCGTTGCATGGTCCCTCACCATCGGTCGCGGAAAACACATCAACACCCCGGCATACACTGGCGGCGCTGATGGAACAACAGCTCTCACCGCGGCAGCATCAGGCGGCCACGTCAAAATCGTTGACCTCCTACTTACAAGGGGCGCCAAACACATGGATGATGATGACGACGCGAGGGTCCTTATGAAAGCGGCTGCCAGCGGCAACGTGGAAACAGTGCAGAGGCTGCTATTTCGTGGTTGCAAAAAGATTAGACGGAAGGATCTCAGTCCGTTGGTGAAGGCTGCGCGCTGCGGCCACGACGACGTTGTAAAGTTGCTGTTGGAACACCGGGCGAGCCAACGTGTTGAGCGTTACCAGGCCAAGGGAGTGGCGCTGAGACACGCCGCTGGTCGTGGATATTGGAGTATCGCTCGCTTGTTGCTGGAATCGGGGGCCCCGCCTGATGGAGTGGGGGATGGCTGGCGAAGTCCTGTGGAAGAAGCTTTGGAGCATGGACACTCTCATATCGTTTCGCTTCTTCGACAATGTGGAGCGAAAGAAGTTTGAATCGAGAAAAAGGCGTGAACGTTGGGTACAAGTGTGTGTCATTTACACCCGCCACCACAATACGTATGCCCCCCACATTGTCCAGTTGAAGAGAATAGGATTGAATTCGAATTTGAGCCGAGTTCGATTCAACTTGTACCGCAACCCATCGCAGCTCGATCAATAGCCATAATCATAATGATAATATCCCCACTCATCTCATCACCTCTTCCTCAACTCAATCCCCTTGACCAACTCCCCACCCAGCCTCGAAATCTCATTAACAACCCCCTCCCGATTCACACGAACAGATACTTCCCCTTCCTCCCCCTTCACCATTGGCACACTCGAATACCCCAACTTCACTTTCCACCCCCTTCCATCCGTCTGCGGATTCCACAACCCGGCAACCACATCCCCGCCATCCCCGTTCCAAAAAAGCACCAACGCAGTCCCGAAACACCTCTCCAAGTCCCTTATGAAAAGCATGACGGGATGAAATCCAACGCCATCCGTATCCACAACCGTCTGTACATTCTTGAACCCGCTGTGGGAGGATCTGACAGGCCGTCCCAGATGGACGTACTTGGGATCAAGTCTGATGAGAACATCGTACTCATGCGTACTACCAACAAACAGATGCGCAAACTCCAACTTCGAGCCCGTCTCTTTGATGTGAGAAACGGCCGCTTTGGCTAGAGCGGTCATGCGCGCCGCAACGACTTTGGCAGGTCTGGCGTGATCGGTCCACGTGGTGCCATCCGTATCGACGCTCGACGCCGCGAACAGCACGACCCTATTCAGCGCTGGGTCGATGTTGCGCCATGCCTCGAAGCGCGTGGTGATGCTGGAGACGAGCTCGGGTTTCATGTCCCCTGTTGCGCTTAGATCGACGATCCAGGGTTCTCTGCGCCAATCCCAGCGAGCGAGGAAGGTGAGGGTGCGGAGGAATCCTGTCGTTGCGCTCGATGGTGCGGTCCAGGGGTACGGATTTGTGAACGCGCGGACGGCAAGGAGGTCGATCAGGGAAGGGGAGAAGTGTGGTGAGAGGAGGTGCGAGGAGAACCATTTCTTGAGCAAGCGGGTTGTTGGGGAGAGGGCTGGGAAACGGGTGCTGAGGGTCTGCATAGCTTGGGTGTGGGCTGGTTGACGGAGGAAGGTTTGTTTGTAGACGGCGAGTGCAGAAGCCGTCTCTAACTTCTCTTGGCTCGACAGTGTTTTGTCTTGGAGTTGTCGTTCTAGCAGGGTCGCTTCGCGGTCGTGATGGATTCGTAGGCGAAACGCGGAGCCATCTGTATACAGGACATCTAGGAAAGACTGATTGAGCAGAGGCGCGTCGCCGTTCTCAAGCCCCACCCTGGTGGTGACCCCGTCGACAGCATCGCCCAGCAGTTCAGCGAGTTTGAGTAGAAATGCGATCTTGGTTCTGTAGATGGCATCGAGATCGTCCGGCCAGCGTGCAGAACCCTCAAATTGGATGACCACATCTGCAGGAGTGGACATGAGCGTGCGACCCGGAACGAAAGGAACGTCCGTTGATCCATAGGACAACTGCGCATCAGCGGCGAGGACATGGCGGATTTGGAGGGGCAGGTCCTCAAGTCCTCGGATGTCTCTTTCGAGCTTCTGAAATGATAGCATGACGGGCTGAAACAGGTTGTTTGGAGAAACCTCGGATTTCGATCCTGATGCGAGGAGAGCGTTGTCGGCTTCACCTCTGTACTTCATCGTCGAGACAACCTTGTCTCCAAAGTGTCGCTTCAAAAGGTAGGTCAAGATTTGCCTGAAGATGGACCCCGTGCTGTCTTTCGGTGACCACACCAAGCTTTCCAAGATGCTGCCATCCTTGAAGCGTCGAAGTTCCGCCTTCTCGCCCCAGAACTTCTGGAAAGAGGCGGCTGCCTTCCTGTCCTCCGCAGAAGGTCCATGATCAACCAACTTTTGAGCATTGGCAGGATCGAGCATCAGACCGATTGAGATTGTAGAGTTTGTGGAGCGAGCAGGTGCGAGAGAAGTGATGTCCCAGCTGTGATCCTCGAGCGACTGAATGCACACGAGGTTAGCGCGATCCGACAGCCCCCGTGAGACCACTGAATACAACTTCCGAGAGAACTTTGAGACGCTGTCACCTATGTCGTCTGGATTCGCATCGATCGTATCCGAGCTTCCTGCGAGCTCGACAACGACATCATATCGACACAGAGGCTGGTCGGTTCTCAGAATGAAGGCGGCATCGAAATGATCGAAAGTCGAAGTGTCCAACATGTGAACAGTCGCCCTCGCTTCATACTGTAACAATTTATACGACCAGGGCGTCATCTTGAAAAGTACATTATGTGCTCGAGCACCGTCATAGATAATCGGGAGTCCCGCATTCTTTGGCAGTGATGTTGATTCTCCTCCGATGAGATGGGGCGTTTTGAGCAAGTCCTTCCCTGCCAAATACTGCAGCATCGCCTTGAAGATTTGGTAGCTGCTGTATCCAGAAGAGAATGCTGGAAGTCCTTTCGGCCCACCGCTCTCGAGCAATAGTGCTATCACGATCGACCATTCGAAATTTCCGAATCCCCCACCTTGTATACGGCCACTGAAACCACGCTGTTTGAGCCAGGTCCGACCAAGCAGACACGCGTCCGTGTACGCTTCACAACGATGGGACACTTGGTTCTGAAGTTTCAGATACGAGGGAGCGAGGCTGTCGGTGCGAATTGAAGCATTGTAAAATGATGTTGGCTGCAATGATGATTGTACTTCTTCGCTGGTTGGCTTTGTCCTGACACAGTTTCTGACCGGTAACAATTTTTCTTTCGGGAACAAATCATCGGGAATAGAGGGAAATATCACTATCCGTAGATGTTTACATGGTAGGGCGTGCTTGGGGTGTGTCGTGTCGTTCAATTCCACGACAAGAATAGGGAGAAGGGAATTTCCGTGTAGGTAGTCGAAGCTCAACTTATACTTCTGCTCCTTACAAGACTTGATGCCCGCGGCAAGACATGATAGGTAAAAAGCGCGCTTGTGAAAGTATCGATGATTGAGATAGTCCTTTCGTTCAAACAGGTCCTGCTCTTGTTAAAAGCTATTCCAAGCACCTATGGCTAAGGTGGAGTGGCTCACCGGAGGCATCGTGACCATCAAATCGAGGGCCAAATCGTCGCCAATTTTAGTGCCTGTTTTCAAAGGATGACTTCCAACGACATTGAAATGGGCTGGTTTTGCGTATTCCAGTTTGTAGTTGACATCTTGGGGCAAGCGTATAGGCACAACTATTTTGTCTTTTTTCAATAGAGAGCGTTCTGCCTCGCTGACCTGGGCGGTGTGAGTTTTCATGATTACAACTCATCGTTCTATCAACATACAGATGCAGGTTTGCGAGCTGGAATGTCCTCGATGATTGTCTTTAGTGTGCGTACAGCTCTTTCGATAGAATCATTTCCCCTCGTATGTCCCAGTCTGACTTGGTCTAACAGCTCGTCGACTTGCAATTTGAACAGGTTCGATTTGAAGACCTCCCCATTGTATGCTGTACCGTTACCATCTCCCACTTTCCGCATCGCAGTTTTGGTTTTGGACGTCTTTGGTTTGCCTGGTGCCTTCTCTTCCTCGCCGGATCCCTTCTCAACCTCCATCTCTTCTCCGGCATCCCTTGAGCCACCATCCTCGCTCTCTTCATCTAGTCGCTCGAGCTCTCCCTCTCCAGACTTCTCGGGCGCGTTGTTCGATGCAGACTGTCCATTGGGTAGGTCGTCAGAGGAAAAGGACGCGAATGAATCGCTGTCGCTTTCAGGGTCTTCGGAGCTGTGACTGAGCTTCCTACGCTTCGTAGCTGGAGGGGCCATAGTTGATGGAGATGTAGTCCACCTGCATTTAGAAAAAAGTTGTTGCCAAGAATGCGAGAAACCATGTTCGTGGGTGTGGATAGCGGCTGATCATCAACCGGCCGGCGAAACGGTGCAACACTGCAACACCCGTTACCCATCTACACACTACACAGTAATCGACAAACCATACAAAAAGAGACAACAGTCATGGGGAATAGGGATCCCGTCGCCATCGCCCCAATATAGTATTCGATCAAATCAGGTCTGTCACATGATCAAAGCAGATTCTGCCGAGCGTGAAGTCTCTTCAACGTTCTGTCATTTCCGATCTCGCAATTGCCATTACTCCGTATTCGCGCCTCTGGTTTTGCACTGCGCTGTGACCCGACAAGGCTTCTTCCATCACAACGTCTCTGCTGACCAATTTCCCTCCATCTTCTTTCGTCCATCGACATCGTCAGAAACGCTTCTCTTATCATGCCGGCCAGAGTTGACAATGAAGTGGGAGAAACCATACCGGCAATGACGGCTCATGTAAGTAAATGTTCGGAACGGCATCACAATCTTATAGAGATCAGGCTATCAGGCTGAACAAATCTTGACAGGCCGTGAGTGTCTCACTCCCTACATGGCGATCGAACGTGGGCTATGAGGAAGGAGAAGAATGGGTGTTGAGCAAGCTAAAAACTGGATATCCACGGTTCTACATACACAAGCAAATCCAAGCATTCGCCTCTGCCATTGTTGATAACTTCGGTTCCAAGGGAGAGTCGGCCATGCTCTTCCCTTCACACGCCGGTGCATCCCGTTGTGTAGATTTCCTTCGTCTTCAAAGTCCTCAAACAAGTCACCTCCGTGTTCTCGACCTTGCATCAAATGCCGAGGAGACGACGGGCTCGAAATTCGCGTCACCACACGTTTCGGCTGCTCTCTTTCCTTCGGACCAGTTCAGCATTGCAAAGACCTTTTGGCAACACTCGGGTGAGGGAGTGTCGAGTCGGAGAGCAGAATACTGCCATGAACTGCTGAAAGAAGGACTGCTTGTGGAAAAGAATACTGCAGATACTGCCCAGCGACTTTGTAAAGGGCCTAAGAGGTACCGCAAAAGCTCGAGTCGCAACGTTTCGATGCAAACCGTCCCACTCGAGGGTAAAGATAGCACTGAATTTATTGAAGAACGATTCGGGAGAAATCTGGAGATCAAATTCGCCGAACAAGCCAAAGCTGCCGTGAAGAGACGGATAGCTGGTTCTTTAACAGCTGATATCGCCCTCGAGGACGCTCTTGCTATGAAAAGTGACGGTGTTGGAGGCAGACATTTGGCTGAGTTCTCTGAAGACGACGTGTACCTATATCCCTGTGGCATGAACGCAATTTTCAACACCCATCGCCTGCTGATGGCCGCTCGAGGTCAATACAAGAGCGTCATGTACGGGTGAGTCAGAGATACCCATTGGGATAGATAAAACCAGTACGCTAATTCACCCAGGTTTCCGTATATTGACACCTTGAAAGTCCTGGAGAAGTTTGGACCAGGTTGCATCTTTTATGGCCACGGATCTGCAGCAGACTTGGACGACCTCGAGTCGAGACTCTGTAAGGGAGAAAGAATCCTCTCTCTTTTCTGCGAATTTCCTGGAAATCCACTTCTCATGTCCCCAGACCTTAGAAGAATACGAGACCTAGCGGAGAAGTACGACTTCGCTGTGGTCGTAGACGAAACTGTTGGCAACTTTCTGAACGTGAACGTCCTGCCTTACGCTGATGTCGTCGTAAGCAGCTTGACCAAAATATTTAGCGGAGACAGCAATGTGATGGGTGGAAGGTATGATTATCTCGTCTCACAAATCTCAGCCAGGCGGTCCAGCTAACCTTCCCTTTGCAGCGTAATCTTGAACCCAAAGGGAACTCGATATCACCAACTGAAGAAGACGTGGTCGATAGAGTACGAAGATAATTACTGGGCAGAAGATGCCATCTTTATGGAGCGCAACAGTCGTGACTTTGTGTCTCGTATCGATCGTATCAACAGCAATGCAGAAGCAATTTGCGAGGTTCTCCGAGCCCACCCACGAGGTAAATCTGATCCTGATATCGAGTCTTGGGGTCCGCGACTGTTCCTGACTGCTGATATTCTATCTAGTCAAGCAGGTTTATTATCCGAAATACAGCTCAACTCGATCATTCTATGATCAATGCCGGACTCCAAATGGTCGGTACGGGGGCCTATTATCTGCAACATTTTATGATCACGAAGACGCAGTAGCGTTTTTTGACAATCTTGCCACGGCTAAAGGTCCCAGTCTCGGGACAAACTTCACACTCAGGTTAGAAGACGATCCCGTCATCAATGACACGAATAGCTTACATAGATTGCAGTTCCCCATATGTCATACTTGCTTATTACAACGAGCTAGACTGGGTCAGTTAAAGACGATTTCTCTCCAATGGATATATGTGGCTGACATGTTCCAGGCGGAGTCTTTCGGTGTTGAGCGAGACCTGATTCGTTTCAGTGTCGGTCTGGAGGAAACTGACGAACTGGTTAATGTTTTCAGCCTTGCGCTTGCAGAAATACCTGCATCGAGGAATTAACGACTATTATGCAGGTAATGGCATTTCGATCTCGTTCCACCACAACCAGCAGAGCACAGCCTCTCTCTATATTTTGTGGACTTGAGCGATCATGTCCAAGGTAGACCTGACTCACGGCTTTTGTGGCATGGAAGACTGCCTCCTTCGCCAGACAGCTCATTGTCTGCCCATCGACAGGCAGATGCCATAGCTCACAGCATCCAGAGCATGCTGTCGACAAAGCGCAGCGCAGGATCATTCAGATAAAGAAAAATGCGTTGATGCTCGTCATCGGTGTATCGTAGTCTAGTCCGCGATCAGTCAAGACCCAGAAATAAGAATCAAGGACGAAAATGGGAATCGCGGAAATTCAGATCAGAAAGGCGCAATCCACTTGCACGAACCACACATGAACGAACAGATGGAACAAGAATTCCTCCGGGAACAACGACATCAAGTCGATGGCGAGTTTAGGAGGGTTAAGATCAGGTTGTCATCTTGCTCGGCGGACCAAGACTGGAGGTATCCATTCTTGCAGTGGTCTAGCTCGCAATGCTCGAAGTTTTCGGACGTGATTGTCATATTTTGCTCAAAGAGCTGCTGAGCAGCAACAGCCGCAATAGCTTGGTCAGCCCAGTGGCTCCATCCAGAAGTCATACAAGCAGTTTTTCAATAGCACTTTGTCAGCTCAGGATCGATATTGATAAGCTTCTGGCGAACTCTTTTGTGAATGTCGCCAGAAACTATCCATACCTTGTCCAGCAGAGTCGAGAGAGTGCTCCCTGGTGCGTTGGGTTGGTTGCTGTGGCTGAGGCCGCATTCGACGAGGAGAACGGAGGTCGATGGTGGTGCCCCATGTGAGTGAGTGGCGCTTGCAGGCATTGAGATTCGCCTGGCTAAGCGCGAGCACGGATCCTTTTCTCAGAGGCCGTCCTCATCTCTACTCTTCTACATAACCTTTGATTGGCCCAACACCGTTCTCTACCTACCCGACTCCATTTGGCTGGCGTTCACAATCCACAGTCCATGGGGAGCATTCCCGGTCCACAAGCTGCCTGAACTCCCACTGTCAACCTTGAGGTGCCTGTGCCACTTTGTGGAGAAGGCAGACTCCATTGCGGACGACAGAGTAACGCGATGCAAAACAACATGGCTTCGGAAGAACAACGAGGATAATCTGGAATGATTGGGGATGCTGTCTACCCAATCACCGCAGACACGGCAAACCCACAAAACCTCGTTACCGACTGTTCGTTTAAACACAGCATCACAGCGGATCCCGGAGATATAATGGAGATTTTTTCTGGCGCTGATTCATGAGAATCTGGGTTTTCGAAGGAACTCGTCTCAAACAAAATAGAGGGCCTTCTGCTGTGCTTCAGTAATGACCCGAGAAGATCTGGGAATGCGGATCATTCGTCAATCCACATCCCCAAAGTCGGTCAGAACAACACACGCTCCTGGACACCGTCACCGACAGTGCCGAGTGTCCTCAATCTCTAAAGATTGAAATCGTTCGAGCTCAACAAGGGCGGAAATAGACCTGCATCGGGTGCGCTTGCAGGGAACAGGTGGCGCTTAATTAGCATCACCTATCTGCCCTATCACAAAGTTTTTGCACGGGCCAGCACGCAGTTTGCAAACCTGGAGTTGGAATGCATGTTGAGACTACATACATCTGAGCTTCGAAACGCTTTACCATCGGGTCGATTCCTTGTCACCAACAGTCGAGTCAAGTCTGTGCGCCGCCAACCCCCGACGGGTCCTCACTATGCATCGTCCATCTATACCAGAAACGGGTTTGTGCTGGGGATGGGTGTATAAGCTTTGTTTTTGACTCCGCAAGGCTGTCCAATGTGACAGTTGAGATGTCCAGTCCTTGTGATGGCTGATCTATCCTTAGTGATCAATTCAATCATTGCCTATGACGACTTGGACCATGATGATGAGGATGAGGACGCTTCAATGCTCGATTATCATGGGTGGATGCAAATACAGATTCAAAGATCGGAGTCATGGTTGGAACTAGCTTTAGAGGGTCTAAAACCAGTAGCTTTCCAGGGCATGATCGTAATAATAACCAGCGGTCGGCGCGGCGCCGCATTGCGGGATCTGGCGAGGGAAGGATGCGATACCCTGTCGGCCACAGCAAGCAGTTTTATTGTCCTTTTGGTTCTTGGGGCGCAGACCATCTCTGCTACATATTGTATGAGTGCACCGGCACGGCTGCCTTGGTATTTTGAGATTTAAACCCAGCTACAAGAGTTCCATATTACCTGCCTCTAAACAGCAAACAGTCGAAAAGTAAGTCTCCTATCTCTCTCCCTCTCTACTCCAAGTCTTATGCCGCCCTCTACTTAAGCCTCGCCCCACGCCATGTCTACCCCTCCCAATGCCGACAAGGACCTCAACTCAGAATCGAATAGACCAAGAGCTTCGTCCAGCAATGCCGCAGCGCAGCCAAACCTACTTCATCATACACTCACAGGTCGCATTGAGCGCTCTCGCTCAGCATCATCCCTCTTGTCTACTCGAAGCCGACGAAACCTCGATTCAGATTCAACGAGGGACCGCAGTTGGCAATATAATAGTGCCGTACAAAATTCGGAGGCCCATCTGCCATCAGCAGAATATCTTGCGCCTCAATCATTGACCGTGCTTCCTTCCTTGACGGCGGCCTCAACCGAGTCCAATCTTCCCTCCCTCGGGGCAACTACCCATTTCGAAGAAGCATCTGTCCTGGTCAGAGGGGCCAGTAGTCTGGGGCAATTTGAAGAGAGCCGAGGAGAGTTAAGGTTCGCTTCACTGCATTGGCAACCCCAGGACTAGGTACTGATTTCATACTGTAGCTTGATGGAATCCATGATGCCAACTCAGTACCAGCCCCATGAACAATCATTTGGACATTTCTCTTCGACTTACCCAAGATCAAGTAAGCAGAAGGTAGCCAGAAGAGTCAAGAACAGCTCACTGACTCAACAGGCACAGGCTACATAGACCACTACTCAATGGCAGAGTCACACGAAGAAATGGCGCAGACCTCATCTCACGGCTACACAGCATCTTATGCGACCAGCCCATCCTTAATTGGCAGTCCCTTGATACCTCGACGAGGCGAATCACCAGAGTACGATGCTGAACCAAAGTATCAGCACTCCAGCGCGATTCGAAGTCCGTCGTACCACGGGGACACAAGTTCTCCGCAACCATCTTTGTCTTACACAACAGCCCAAGAACATGCGTACGTACCAGCGTACTCCGCGTAAGCTCCGTCTGTATTTTGAGCAATATCATCGTTTCTAACCATCGCAGGCCTTCGGACTCCACGCACACACAGTATGCCCCGTCCTACGCAGGTTATTCTTCAAGCTACCAGCAGCCGCACACACCTGGAGCTATGGCGCCTCAACAGCACTATGGCACAGCGTACGTTCAGAGCAGCCCTAGCTACGTTGATGGTACTGGCGTGCGAGTTGTCAACGAGCCCTCAAGAAATTTGCAATGCTGGGACCACGGCTGTCAAGGGAAAAAGTTCTCCACCTTCAGTAACCTACAACGGCACCAGAGGGAGAAGGCTGGGAAGATGACGCCGGTGTATTGTGAATCATGCGGCACAAAATTTACAAGATCGACCGCGATGAAGGGTGAGAAGGTAGCCTCCCTCTTCTCAGACACCCTATTTAACATGTACTAGGGCATATAAAGCACAACAAGTGTAAGAAGAGAGGAACTGGCTCTGCCCCTTCATAACCATCTCGATCGATTGACGTACAAACTCGCAAATTCGTCAATTCCCACTTGGTACCTCTCATTTCCAATCTTTCCACTTCGCCATGGATTCGCATGACCAGGAGCGTACATGTCGACTCATTGGAAAGCGTCACATTGCAGCGGTTCATTTTCTTTCTGGCTTATCGTACGGAGTCCAAAGTTTCGTTCACTTGGCCCTTGAAATCACAGTTTCAGGGACGTCCCTTGAAACGTTCTTCCCTTATTTGTGTTTTCCTGTTCATTTCATCATTTCTGGTACGCAACGCGGCACAGCAGACCCGAATGTTTGGGAGACGCCATGGCTCTTTTAGGACTGGAAGGGTGACTAGGATAAGCCATCTGGCATATTCCCACAGGGGAAACGAGGAATAAACGAGAGACACGATCATGCGCTTTAGCGGATGTCATTTGTGGGATTTAGTCGAAGGACACCCTGACAAACTTATTAGAGTAGTTCTGAGCTTTGTCCTTTTGCAGAGAAAGTTATTTGGCAATAATGAACAGTTCGAAAACAGAAATGACTTGCGCCCATTCTAAATGGAGAATCCGGATCGGAATGAGAGATGCATTGATGTGGATGCGGCGTCACTGAAGGGCCAATCATTACAATGGGCATCTACTAGCAAGTCCGTCCCGTACCGAGACTTTGATAAGGTAGATTTCCGATGATGGTGGTGGTCGGGCAAAAGTTAGGCGAGGGCCTAAACTAAACAACACAGCAGCCGATGCTCGAATGACATTTGGAGATATCCAAGCCGATGACGAATGTTCGTCGCGGTTGTCAGGTGTGCTCGGGGAAATTTGAGTGGTGGCTTTCCGTCTTTCCGCCGTGTCTGATGGCCAATCAGATGAAAGGTCCAAATGCAGGACAGCGCTTGAAGCACATCCAAGCCGCAGCGCGGGTGGGAGATGGCACGGCATCCATTCAGATCGACCAACAACGACGATCGTGATTGTTGGAGTAGCGAATGATTGAATTATGCAGCAACCTGCTCAACGGGTAAGCATCGAGGAGCGTGTATGGGTCGTCCTTGTGATCAGACGGCCCTTCTAGTTCTGCACCGCGCTGATGGAGGGTTTGTTGGTTTTGCACGGAGACGTGGAGGTTGATTCGTAGATTGGGGGGTGTGGAAAACACCCGCAGCGCGTCTGGCCAACACCGCAAGGCTTGTCAAATGACTGGTGGCTCCCGTGCCAGGGGGCCACTTATTGCGCTTCTCCACCCCCCCAGTAGGGACCAGGGCTGAGCTTTTATCACGACTTCCGGCGGCTACGAGACTCATGGGGAGGAGGAGGGTAAATGATCCGCCACAGGGACGCCCGGATCGTGCGCTTGCGGAGGTACTATCTCTTGCGTTTGACACTCTTGCTGAGGCTGGTTCCGCGAGGCTGGAACGAGGGAAAGTCGTGATTCTGCCTAAGCACGGACGGATGTTGTTCGCATCATGCATATTTCACATCGAGTACGACATGGAGACGATCTATTGGAGTCTCTCAGCCACAGTAACACTTGGTTCCAGCAGCTATCCTAGTCTCTCGCGAAGAACCCGGAAAAGCATCGCTTAGGCAGCAATATCTCTACCTGGAAGAAGTCCTTGTGATTGTTTTTTTTGGCCCTGGTTTTTGATGCCTGACATGGAGGTGTTGCTGATTGCTGAAAGGAGAGGGCCGTTTCGTATTGCCCGACCTGGTCTTAGCCTTCGAGCGAGGAGCGCGGATGTCTGTTTGAACAAGGGGTCTCGATGCAGCCTTGTTCTTGCAGTAAAACGTGACTCTGATGACCACTGCAGATGCCCACGACCTGCAGGTAGTTGCTGGCTTCTGCCTTCCGCGGAATTAGGACATCTCTTTCCTTCCATTGTCAACCAGATCTATAACTCATCGGTATAAATCTTACAACAGCCGAGATTCACTTCTCCTCTCCAAATGACAGTAATCTTGATCACTCACCTGGATGATGATCTTAAAGATATCACAAGCGATGATGTGGCTAGACAGAATCGTTACATAGCAGAAAGATATGAGTAGTGGGAAAAACAAACCGCGAGGTATTCCAAAGCAGAATCTCATTGTATCCGATCACGTGAAAAAAATGGAGTCATGCCCTCAACTACACCTCTCCACTTCACCCATTCGCACCTTCACAACAGCGACCTACAAACTTTCATCAAGCATCTCGATTCCGTCAAGAAGATGTTCCTTTGGTAGCGTTACAGGCTTCCACAAGCTCCAGCCTTTGACTACCGATTATCTGTTAGAACCTGGAATTCCCCGTGCAGTCACATCAAGCAGCGAATGAGAGCAACAGTCAGAACACAAATGAAACCGGACACCGTCACGATGCTTTTCATACCAAGACCTTCACGAATACAATATATGAAATCCACTTGTCCTACAAACAGCCGGCCATCAAGAAGACAATCAATACGGCGGCGGTATACCTAATTGCTCTCAATTTGGAAAATCTGTTGCTCACATTTGTCACCGAACATGGCTTCCATTTTCACTTTCCAGTCCGATCCGATTCGAGTATCGTCCCCATGGTCGACGCCACGAATGACCACGCCAAGACCTGTAGAGAACGACACTCCTCCCAATGGAGGCCTGTCTTCTCTCTACGGCACTAACGGCTCTCTCGAAGTGGAGAGGCTAGAAGCTGAGCCTCAGGAAGGCCCAATCGAATACAAACTTCACCTGCTTCTACGGCCTCGAAGATCATTTGTCGCAACTAGCACTGGGCTCAGAATATCAGGCTCTTACCGATCAGTACCGCCCACTCCGAAATCTCGTAGCGTTTCTGAAACCCCCGTTCCAGAATCGCCATCGTTACTGGCGGTCCAGAGCCAACCACGCCAACACCGTTTGGAACAGTTGACTACACAACTTCTATGGCGGCTACAGCAGTCCTGTCCACACCATTCTGCATCTTATCACAAACAAGCGACTCCCTTATTTCCTGATGCGACCAAACTTGGAGCGCCTATTGAAGTGGGTCCACCGATGCCTGGATTGGAGGAAAGCAAAGGCGCTTTGTATGAGATTGGAGTTGCAGACGACGGCACTTTTGTGGGACTAGCAAAAGATGAGATGAACGAGAGTATCTCTACTCTGAGAGCTATGGCTGCTAGTCTTGGCTGCGTGGTAGAAGTGCTGCGGATGGTAACTGTGGGAGAATGCGAATGGAGGGAGTCCTTGCCAGGTGAGGTACTTGACGCTTCTCGTAAAGATAAGTTATGGGTGTCTGAAGTCTATGTCAAGCCAAATACTGGTCTCGATCGATCTCCCGGGAATGATGGAGATACGCTCAAAAGTCACAAGTCCAGCCAAGCACAGCAAGACAAGGCGAAACCGGAGAATGTAGTCACGGGACTTTCTGCTCAGCTCAAACTCTCGTTGACTGGAACGACAACATCTGGAAAGTCTAGCTTACTCGGAAGCTTGACCACTGCAACTCTCGATAATGGGCGTGGCAAAAGCAGACTGAATCTGTTGAGGCATCGCCATGAGATTGCATCCGGAATGACTAGCTCAGTCACTCAGGAACTTTTAGGCTACTCAGACACTGCTCACGCTGCTGGAAGAGACGAGCCAATCGACGTGGTCAACTACGCATCTGGAAATGTTTCTTCGTGGGTTGATATCCACGCTTCATGCCAGTCTGGTCGACTCGTCCTACTTTCTGACTCTGCCGGGCACCCACGGTATCGTAGAACCACAGTGCGAGGTCTAATTGGCTGGGCTCCAGACTGGACTCTTCTTTGTATTGCAGCAGACAACACTGAGGATACATCTGGCATGACAGGGAGTACACCACCTCCAGAAGAAGTACTGGGGGTTGAATCGGCGGACGTTGACTTGTCGCAAGCGCATCTAGAACTTTGCTTGAAGCTTAATCTCCAGCTTGTGGTGGTCATCACAAAATTGGACCTGGCATCTAAAGCAGGATTGAGAAATTGTTTGGCGCAAATACTGTCGACTCTCAAAGCTGCAGGAAGAAAGCCGGTTATTCTTCCGAACATGCCCAATGCAAGCGGAAGCCTGACGGAAATCGCGCCAACCGTCCTTGCATCATGCAAGAAAGCATTGTCAAGTTTGAGTCAGAATCCCATGGGGATCGTCCCAATAGTATTGACGAGCGCGGTCAATGGCACAGGGGTGGCCACTTTACATGGTAGGTGATAGTGAACGCCCAAAGCGATTGACGTAACGTTGTACTGACCAAGGAACCCAGCCTTGCTATATCAGTTGCCCATACCACGCCCTCCCAGCGAGGAGCGCAATATGCACGCAGATAAAATTGACACGCTTTTCCACATTGAAGATACATACAACGCGAGAAGCACTGCAGATGCGAACGATTCTCAACCTGTAGTCAGTGGACACGTTCGCTATGGACAATTTAGCCTAGGTGACGAGCTTTTGGTCGGGCCGTACGCTACTGACATGGAAGACAAAGACGCCGATGCGCTTGCCGTTAATCGACCCCAGATCCCGACGTCTCGATCATTTCCCGGTGCCCTAGGCGTGGCGAAAGGCCTGCCGTTGGCAGCTCTTGGACAAGAATGGCGAAAAGTCAAAATCACCAGTCTACGGAACTTGCGTCTGCCTGTACAGACTTTGCACGCCGGGCAGGTTGGCACGGTCGGAGTCCAGTCGCTGTCTTCTCCTATCAACACATCAGCGCTAGCGAGGTTGAGAAAAGGCATGATTATGGCCAGCGGGAGTCCAATTGCCAAGAAAGGCTTCATTGCCGAGTTTGCACGGAGCGATGTTGATGGGCTGTCTATTGGCATGGGCGTCGTCGTTTACATAGCTAGTGTGCGAGCCTCTGCAAAAGTACTCGCTGGAACAGTTCCTGACGATGATTGCGAACCGTCGGATGAGGCTCAGTGTGGGGCCGATGAGGAAGACGACGATGGGTTTGGCTTCTCATTGGACGACGCAAAGAGTGCGCCTCAGAGCGCTGAGAACAGGAGCAACCCCCGCCTGTTGGTGACGTTTCAATTCATTACTTCGAGAGAATATGTGGAAGATGGGTCGCAGGTTCTGATTATGCCTGGAGGAGGACCTGGGCTTTATGGGCACGAGAGGGGAGCAAAGGGTGTCGCAGGGCTAGGAGGATTCGTTGGGAAAGTCGTGAGATCCTACTGAGAATGGAGGTGATTGCTACTTCTTTTTGTCCGTGATATGAAAAACGAATAGACACAAGGACAAACTTCACATATGCGGAGGATGGAGCGGGTATCTTTGTAGACTGGAACTTGAAGCCGAAGAACGGAACAAAGGTTCAAGAATGGACAACTTTGTACGGGTACCGGATGAAGAATAGCATGAATACCACCTTACACCAGGACATGAAGTCGAAGTGTGGACAGGAGGGAAGTCTGGCGTGCACGAAGGCCGGGAAGGACAAGACGCAAGGCTGGTTCGAGTTCACCATCACCGACAATGAGATCAAGACATTCTCGTCGTTGATTCCCAACTCTTTGGCCAGCTATGCTCCACCCTCCTGAGCATGGTCACATCAGGCGGTGGAAGTCAACCTCGATGATGGAACGCGGGCCGGCTGTTGGAGGGGCAAGTCGTGCGGTGTGGAATCCGAGGCAGATTCGCGTTGATGTTGTATCCTAGGCGATGCTGCTGTGTTGCTGCTAGCACTGTTGGTTTTGTCTCTTGTCTTTTGTTAGAGGGAGAGTTGTTATTGATGTTGTCGATGTTGATGTCGGTGATGATGTTGTTGTTGGTGAGGATGTCGTTGTTGTTGTTTAGTCGGGTAATTGGACATGGGTGCTAATTTCCGCATCTTTCTCATGCGCGTTCCAGGTGTCCTGTGATATGTCCCCTTGCACCTGATCCAGGCCCTACAACAATGTCCACGGCCCCTCTGTCGCCCTCTCCTCGACAGTCTCTGTCCATAAGGAGTCCTATATCCTCATCTCGTACCTCTCTAGACCAGAGCAACCCTGTCCGCCGCAACCGCGCTGCACTTCGTGATTATTACAACCTCAAGCCCCCAGCTGTCGTCGAAGGCGCATCCGAACCCGCAGCATCGCCTTCCTATGATGCTCGAAACCATGACAGCCACATACTAGAAGAGGTAGATCGGAAGGGTTTCGACGCTGGCTCCTATGTGAGGAGCATACTAGAGAGAGAAGGCCTGGAGGGTGTGCTGAAAGTCGAGAACGGATTGGTTGGAGAGATCCGAGAATTGGATGGAGAGAGGAAATCACTGGTCTACGACAATTACTCGAAGCTGATCACGGCTACTGAGACAATTCGCAAGGTACGGCATCCTATCCCACAGCTGTACGAGCAAGGCAAAGCTGATGTCTGCATTCTAGATGCGGACGAACATGGACCCGCTAACGCCCACAACATCGACTTTAGCCCCTGCTATATCACATATCGCTGAGACGGCAACGACACTTTCCAGAGAATTGGAGCAGAACCTACCTCCTCTCAAAGATCCTGAGGTCGAGAAAAAGACGAAACAGCGCGAGACTGTGCGATGGGTCCTTGATGCGCCGCGACGGTTGCAGCAATTGATCGCAGAAGGAAATGTAGAAGATGCAATGTTGGACTGGGATACTGTGCGAGGGCTTCTGGATAATTGGAAGGGAGTTCAGGGGACAGAGGCCGTGCAACAAGCATGTCTGGCAATTGTCCGAGAGGTGGATGATTGAATAACTTTTCTCAAATGGTTTTGCTGCCACGTTGTGTGCATGGAGCCAGCTCGAGCAAAACTGATGATCACTGGGGATAACAAAGCATGGAAACAGGCGACAACCCCCACGCTTTCCAATGAATAGCTTCGGGAGTCTGACATGATCGCTCGCAGCTTCACAAGTTCGAATGACCCTCGATCATTCTGGCCCGACGAACTTCGCCTCCTTCCCAGCGGTGGAGCGGGGATCATTCAAGCAAACTGGCTCCAATTACCATGCCACTGCATCGCAAATTCTGCGTCTCCGAGACATGGTTATATTTTGCGGGTGTAGCTTTTCTGCAGCTCAACGGCCCTGCAGCGGAACGGAAAGGATCTTGCTCGCCCAGAGGATCGCATTGCCGACAGCGAAGGCGGTATTTTTCAATAATAAGGTCTTCCCGCTAACGCACTCTTTCAGACATGCCGCATGCCTGGCAGTCCTGCTTGGTTTTGAAGAGTTCGTAGGCAAACAGGACTCATTAATGGCAAGGATAAAGAGATACAAGCACCTATATCTTTATCTGTGCGCCGGGCGGCAGCGACTATACAGTATCTTCACAGTCCCAGATGCCCGCAATTTGCGCAGATCGTCTCTGAATGCGTCAACCGGTCTCCGCGAAATCTGCGTCGACAACACCAAGCGCCTTGGGCGTCTACCAAGATCGATTCGGTTCGCTTCTGCTTCGCTATCAGCCCAATGTGGTAATAGCTAGGAAAAGAAAGCGCCGTGTGCAACTATGCATGTATAATAACAACATTGCCAAAACTTGCAAAACCAGCTAGACGAATACACCTTATTGAGGGCCTCGCAGCCTCGGCTGAAAATGAAATGCAATCTATGAATGTATTCCTGCATGATCTACTGAGGCACCTTCAGAGGTCCCTGTCAAGCCTATTGGCTTACACCTCATCTTACCGACTCCTGGCATCATGGAATGGATAAGACTATGGCAACGACTCGGACTTATTGAGAAGGTCCACTCAGCGCACTGTTCAGCCCGCCCAATGTATCATGCAAGCCATTCGATCAGAATCTCACGTCTCCCGTCGAGAAATGCCACACAAATCCCAGAATCGCCAACTCATGCAGTGTTGTGGCCATGCACATCGAGCACGTGTCGTGATAAGGCCCCTAAGCGCCCCTAATTACCTGCCGATATTTCTCAATGTAGATATTATTGCTCATGTCCCCAGCAGATTATACCTCCAGACAGGATGGGAGCTAACACCGCTCCTCGCGGAGTCCCTGTCAAAAGCTGTGGATATCACTGGTTGGATCGTTTAGCCGCAAGGACCTTGACAGAGTGTTGGGTCCGGGGAGTGGGAACGTATCCACTCCATGAACGTGATTTTGAATGCGAGAACTGGTGGACGAATTAATCAGTTGGACCAAAGATAGCGATGAGGAGGGTAGCTTCTCGTATTCCAACTGTCGAGGAGTTCTTCCGATTGCTCGATGATCCAACGGATGTCTGACCGGGACGGGATAATTTGCACACTCAAATCTTCAACGTGCCTGGTCTGACGAAATATCACGTCCCGCGGAGCTTACTGTAGAGTGTGCCTCACGAGCGACCAGACGGACGGTTCTGCCCACTGGAGACCAACACGTATCGCTTCAAGCATTCATGTGGAGACCGGCACCTTGAATTTGGATTGTGCTTGTTGTCTTCATACTGCCAGCCGATTCGAAATCTAGCATATACCAACCTCGCCCACGGTATGTCGCACCAATATTTTTCCAACACAAAGAGATGGCTACTCTCATCGTGGCATGAGTCTGGACCGAACCCTTTCTCTGCCATTGTCGCGCGGTGGCTTGGAAGTAGTACATACCAACGTCATTTAGAAACCTTGGGTGAGAGAATGCGCGGCTGAGTTGTACAGGGTAGCATTTACTCGATTGGGTTATCCTTACATCTCCTCCTTTATACTCGCTAGGCGGTGTGTCCAATTTGGACCGTCTCTTGGAGTGGAGGCTGGGGATAGGTCACGGTCGAACAGGAACACCATCACAGAACAGAATCTGTCTTCTTCTCTCGATGCTTGGACCGTTACGCCATGATCCAAGTCCCGCGTCCTCGATGATGTACCCGAGGCCTCTTACTTTCGGCGATCTGCACCCAACACCATTCCAGCATCGATCCGCCCTCCCCTGGAAAAAAAATCAAATCGATAAAGAGCAGTGCCATCGGAATCTTTTCATTTTTCTGTCCTGGCGGTGTGCATTATTGCTCAGACGGGGTGTGCTGGTGGTTCCCGACAAGAGATGGGAGGCATGCACTTCATGTCGTCGTACAAGATGTTTGGCAATCACAACCACGATATATCCTCACCACTTGCCTTTTCCTCACCAGACAGATCACAAGTCTGGATGTTCAGTCACACGCAGTCTTGATCTGGAGGATGTCAATCACCGGCTAAAGGGTTTTTTTTACAATGGGAAGATCCGTTAAAATCGCCAAAGAGCACTGTTCACTTTCTCTAGTCGGGCCAGTGTTTCCTCGTTGCAAGAATAGTCCTTGTACATGCAACGTCGATTTATTCCTTTACCAGCTCCCATCCTGATAAGGAGTGTGAATAGCTTCATGTTCCTGTGAAAGGAACAACCTGTATAAGTTCATTGATCAGAACTGGTCCAAATGTGTTTTCCTCAGAGAGTGTTACGGTGTCTTGCTTGACATGTTTGGAACGAGTTCGAGATACATACCTCGCCGAGCCAACTTGGACTTGAGACCTGCTGGAAACCTGTCGGCACTGGTCTCTAGCAAGTAAAAGTGTTGCACGATTCATAATCTAGCGACGAGGCTCGGTAAAAAGATGGTTAGACACAGTTCCCTTTTGACTAACCCTCCTCCTCCTCCTCAACAACCTTCCCAGCACCCGTCGTGCCCGCAGCCGGCGCCCTAGCCTCCTGCTTCCACCACAACTCCGCCAAAAACTCATCGCTACTCGCCTCCTCGATCCCCTTGTCCCCCCTCACCTTCAAGAACCTAGGAAACCGCATACTCAACCCTCTCTCCTCACTAACGAGCCCAATGGCAGCCGTATACGTCGGACTCAACGTAATATCCGCAAACGCAATCTCCCACACCTCCTGCGGTTCAAACCACACGTCCGGTTCCCCGGCGTACTCTACGTACCCCGGCTTCGAAATCACGTTGGCGCAGCTTTCCTCCGAGTCCGGGTCGTATTTGGCGCGGTGGGCCGTGTAGAAGGCGTCTGTGAAGCCGGACATGCATTTCGTTACTGCGACGAGGGTTCCTGTCTGTGGGTTGCGGACGGCGAGGAGGATTGGGGACCACCATTTTGATTTTCGGCCTGAGCCGTGCCAGGCTGCTATTGGGATTAGGTCTAGGGTGTCGGCGGAGGCGTTGTAGTCCTTTTTCACTTTCAGCCACGAGTCGAGGCGTTTGTCTGGTTCGTAGGTGGAGAGGAGAGCTTTGCGGCGGCCGGTGGTGGCTTTTTCTTTGGATGTCGGGTCGTCGGAGGTGGGCTTTGTGGTTTTGGTTTTGGGCTTGGGACCTCTTTTTGGCTTTTGGGGGGTCGTTGGTGATTTTGGTGTTGGAGGGGAGGAGGTTTCTTGAGGTTCGGTTGTGTTGAGTTGGTTGTCGAGGATTTTAACCATGATGCCTTCGCATTTCATGTCTGTTGCGCTCTTGAAGAATTCGAGGACGGTTTCAGAGTCTGAGGATGTGGCATCTAGGCTCTTGACCCAAGTGAAGTGATGCGGGATCTCGATGAAGAGGCTGCGTAACAGATTCCTCCTCTCCCTGAATGGCCTGTTGAGCAATTCTTCTCCGTTCAGGTACATCAAGTCGAAAGCGAATAGGCAGACGTCGATCTTGACGCTGTGAACGACGACGTCTTTCCTGGCTCTGTTTGATAGTGTCTGGAAAGTCTTCAAATCGCCGGTCTCCTTGTCGATGGCAACGACTTCGCCTTCCATAATGAAGCTGCTCACACCTTCACCTCGGATTTTCGGCACAAGCACCACGAGATCGGGATATTTGTCCGTCATCAGTTCCAGATGGCGTGAGAAGATTGTGACTTTCCCCGTGTCGTCGCAATGGACTTGGGCTCGCTGACCATCGTATTTGTACTCGCAGCTGAAATCTCTACCTTGGAGTTTCGTGAGCATCTCACCCAAGTCGCGCGTTATACTTCCCAGCATTGGCCTGAGGGGTATATGAAGCGCCAACCCGCATCGTAAGAGTAGCTCCTCGCAAACCCCGATTTCGAGCAGCGTAGGAACGAGATCATTGTAGTTCGGTCTCCGCGCGAAACAGGCCTTGACTATCTCCTCTCCTTTGTGATACACCTCAGCCAATTCTTCCTTCTTCAGCAATGCCAGCTCAGTTTGCGGCCTTATTGCGAATGTAGCACCTGGCGGTCGGGAAAGTAAAAAGGCTCGTCCAAGCGCAATTAGCATCGTCGTTTTGACAGCGCCAATCCGTAGATGCTGCACAAGTGTTCGCACAATATATCGACTTTCTTCTGCGCCTCTGGAATCTTGGATAAGTCGATCTACGATTCTCTGCTTGACCTCTTGACTGCCCTTGCCCTTGCTGTTCGCTATCTTCACCAAAGATTCAAAGACACCTTTGATAGTTAGAGGTTTCGGTCTCCGTAGTGTAAACGATTGTTTCTTCTTTGCTTCAAATGCAACGTCACCCGCATCGCCGTGCTTGTTGTTGAGGGCCTTGAGACCCGCGTTGTCCAGGCCGCAGACTTTCTTGAGGGCTTTGGATATGGCGGAGCCGCCTAGGCCGAGTTCGAGATCGATGTAGGGAGGAGAAATGGAGTTTGTGGCGAGCCAGACCTTGTATTGTCAATTCGTGGGTCTTACTGTGTGAAACGATAATGTATAAACTTACTGCAGGCAAGAGCGAATCTGGATCGCCTTCTATGAGGCACCGTAAGAGATTCACCAGTGTATCTACTATCTTTATCCGACTCGTCGTGTCATTGATCAAAATGAAACATCGTGTGAGCAAGGCGTACGATGCATTTCCTCCTTCTGTCACCCAATGTTTCTGCAAATCTGGTGTGTATTTCGAAGGATCGAATGTGAGAGGGCTCTCGTCGAAGGGGATGCTCGCCGTCACTGTGTCCTCGTCTGCGGCTGTTGATTGAAGTGACAGCGTTCCTTTGTCCTTGTCTGAGTTTCCTGGTGTCTTGCCAAAAAATGAATTGGAGGCTAACTGCTTCGATGGTTCTTCTTCCTCCTTCTCAATCGCTTCCTCCTTCTTCTCTTCCGTCTCTTCCACAGGACTGCCAACTCTTCCAGAGTCATCTACACGATTTCCATTGACTTGCGGGACTGTTGCTTGATCCTCTCTGTCCCATTGCTCTTGTAATTTCCTTGCCAGTTCTTCATCCGATAGAACCGCAACTTTCGACCCCTCCGCATATAGATTGTTTGCTTGCTCTTCCTCCTTGCCAACCTCTGTCGCGCGAAGCTCCTTGGAGGACGCGTTATCCACCTCGGTCTTCACCCGTTCAACAAGCGGGCCTGATTTCGCAGCCTCCTTCTGCTTGGCGAAGAAGTAGTCGAGGCTTCGTACCGGCTGGCTCGATGCCTTGTAATCGTTGGTCTTCCGTTTCTTCGCCGGACTGCTCATGTCTGCACAACTGGCGAAAGTGACGATGTTTTCGATATCGACGTTCTCGTCATCATTATTCAAGAGCTTGGATCGCGCGAGAATCTACGCTTGTTGCAGGAGGCTTCACGACTGCAACACCAAGTCTCGTGGTCTCCACCCAGCTAACTAGTTGCTGTATCTCTAATCAAACTCATCAAATCTTATCATACTCTCTCGCTCACCGGCTTCCTGCTAACAAAATTGTCTCCTTTGACAGCCATATCTCGTGAACTCCAAAGCATTACCGGGTATCGTTTTCCACATACGTTGTATAAAAAAAACCATCAGTTATCAGACTGGGTCGATGCCCATCACAAATACAATGACTACTTCAATAGCGCAAGATCTCCTCTCTTCGACACCGCTCGACTATGCAAAATATGAGGAGCTTTACAAATACTTTCACGCAAACCCCGAGCTCTCAAACTGCGAAAAAGAAACGGCAGCAAGGTTAGCAGAAGAAGTATCCAAGTTCGGCGTGTTCGAGATCCACACGGATATTGGTGGACATGGTCTTGCCGCTGTGTTCAGGAATGGTGATGGAAATACGATTATGCTAAGGGCTGATTTTGACGCCCTCCCAGTGGAAGAACAGACGGATTTGCCGTACGCAAGTACGAAGAAAATGAAGGACGTGAATGGAAATGAGAAGCATGTTATGCATGCTTGTGGACATGACATGCACGTGACCTGTCTTCTGGCGGCAACAGAGATTCTCGTACACCTTAAGGAATCATGGGGTGGTACACTGGTCCTTTGTTTCCAGGCCGAAGAAGAGCGTGGAACTGGGGCTCAAGCAATGGTTGACGGTGGGTTATACGACAAAGTCCCGATACCTGACATCGTCTTGGGTCAACATGTCACGAATTTGCCAGCCGGAAAGGTCGGATCTAAGAGTGGCACAATCATGGCTGCTGCAGATTCATACAAGATCACTTTGTTTGGACGAGGAGGTCATGGCAGCATGCCGCACATGACGATCGATCCAGTCCTCATGGCCTCAAACCTCATCCAACGTCTTCAAACCGTGGTCTCCCGCGAAACAGATCCAAGTGACATGGCCGTACTGACGGTCGGCTCACTCCACATCGGCCACACAGAAAACATCATCAGCGATCGTGCCGAGATCGGCCTCGACATCCGCAACGTTTCGACAAAAACCAGAGGCAAAATGATTGCCTCGATCAAACGAATGATAAATGCCGAATTCATTGCAAGCGGGTCAGCAAAAGAACCAACCATTGAGCAAACGCGAACATTCCCTCGAACAGACAATGATGGAGCTATGGCCTCCAAGCTTGCAGAAGCATTCTCGACGCATTTTGGTGAACATTTTGATCCCGATACGGCTCGTGTCAATGCGTCGGAGGATGTCTCGATCCTAGCTACGAGCCAAGGAAAACCGTACCTCTTTTGGTTCTTTGGAGGCACAGATGTCGAAACTTATGCGAAGGCGGAGAAGGCGGGGAGGCTGTACGAAGATATACCCGGCAATCATTCTCCCTTTTTCGCACCAGTTGTACAGCCCACATTGAAGACAGGCACGGGGGCCATGTGTGTGGCGGCATTGACCTTCTTGAAGAGTTGATCGATTAGATGAGTCCGTGTAAGGTAGAACGCGACGAAAGGGGAGAATTTGGAAGGCCGTCGTGGAAGGCACGACGCACGACAATGCCGGGCTCATCTCTCCATCAACTGCTCTCAATTTGTCTACATGCTAGGAAGATGCTCACGGAAAATATGCGGGTGTCATCACACTGGATGACTGCCCCATATGTTCTGATCGCCATAGCTGAGTCAAATGCCGTCTACAGGATCGAACGCGGTTTCATCAAACGGCACCTTAATGGTGACAGCCCAAGCACCAACTGCAGCTGCCAGTGGTTTCCGTCGTCCTTCCTCTTTCTGTCGTGCCCGATATTCAGTATTTGATGTCAGGCGTTAACGCTTCGAGACCTCCGGTCAACACCGTCTTTCACCCTCACCAGCTCACCCCACTGCACTTTGCGAGGCATAGCCAGTCTTCGCTCGTGCTTTCATCGCATTGACCAACCGTTTGCCCTTCTTTTACGTCCCGATCCCATAAAGGCTCGCTTTCACGTCACAAAACCTGCCCACCACGACGAGACAATGTCCGACCCAGACACGGCGACGCTGACGACGCAGCCGCCTCAGAGGGCCAAGTGTCTATCCTTGAAGCGTGATTCCTGAATGTGCTGACCAGCTTGTAGCACATATAACAAGTTTGTTGAAGTCGTCGTGGGCGCAAGAGCAGAAAGCTTTCTGATCCACGAAGCAACATTAAAGGCCACCTCCCAATTCTTCGCAAAGGCACTGAGTAGCCCATGGAAGGAGCAGCGCGGAGAAGCACCGGTCAAACTTACCGAAAATTGTCCTGCGACATTCCAAATTTATGTTCACTGGCTCTATAAAGGTCAGATCATAATCGAGGAAGCTTGCGAACACGATGCACACAGTAACACGGATCATAAGAATTTTGCCCTGGCGGAAGCGCTCGTTATGGGCGATGCTTTGATGGACGATGCCTTCATGTCCGCTGTCGAGAAAAAAATCGCTGAAGACCGAAACCTTCACGAGCCGCTGTTCGATGTCGGAGCGCAATACATCTGGGAAAACTCAGCCCCAAATTCGAGACCACGGCGCTTTGTTATAGCAAGTGTATTGGTTTATGGTTCACATGACGAATCAGAGGAACGCAGGTGTGAAGATGAGAAACGCAAGCCAGACTCGTGGACGATCGAGCTGTACAATGCGGTTCTGTTCGCTAGGATTGGTGTTGGTCGGGATTCGTTCAAGCTGGCGCGCGAACTCTTGAAGCGCGACGCATCTCTCAGCGGTCGGTACGAAGATTTCGAAAAAGCTATTGAGTGGGTCCACCGACAGGCTAAGGTGGAAGAGCATGTGGAAGAGCATGGTCCTGAAGACAGTCGACAGCGGACCCCGAGCAAACGCGCTAGGCTGGAAAAATAGGCCAGAGATAGGGAGGATATAGACTGGCTGCAACAGTCACCAGACTTTTCGCCTGGATCAGTCCACCTGATGCCTGCAGATGGTACTTGCAGCTGGCGCCTACGAAGCGTTTACATTCTACACAAACTCGGGACTAGCGAGCTGTGACAATGGCGACCTGCTGCGTCGAGACTTTCGAGTTCATCAATTCAAACAAAATGACCCGCAGACTACGCTTGTGAGCATGCGACGCGCTCGAAGGTCTCTTTTCTGAACAAAGGTTAGCACACTATATATACTACCAGACATCAGCAAATGACCATTGGTATTTTAGCTAATATGACGCTCGCTGCTCTTTCTTACACTTCCACTTTTTCATAGCACCGAAAGACAGAGCGCAAGCACCACACACGATCCCAAAGCACCGTCCAATCCCACCTTGCCAGCTCCACTGCTTGCCGTAGCCGCAGCAACACTTCCGCTTGTTCTGGATCCAGATGCAGTCACACTGGCAGTTCCAGACAATGTAGCAATGCCTCCCGGGCTGCTTACAGACGTCTTAGCAGTACCCGAACTCGTAGCCTTGGTCCCACTTCCACTAGCGACCGCACTCAACTTCTCCAATCCAGCCGTAACAGTGGCAGGGAAAAACGCGATATCGGTTCCATTCAAGATAGCAGTTTCCACGCCTGGAAAATTCGCCGCCGATCCTCCCATTGATTCTGTGCAGATAGCACTGCTCGCTCCACTTGTATAGACGGTACATTCGTAGCTCATTGTGAAATCAGTATCTGTTAGGGAGCCGCCATAGATGGAACCTGATTTGACGCCGACGGTGACACCGGGGCGGTAGCCGCATTCATTTGAGTCGACGGAGGAGGGGCAGGTGAGGAGATATTGGGTTGTTGTTGGATTCGCGGTGATGACGCTGGCGACTAGCTCTTGGGGGTCTGTGTCTAGGAGGAAGAGGTTTATGGTGGAGTTGCTTTGGGCAGCTGTGAGAGAGAGGAGGGACAGGATTGCTGTGGCGAAGGCGAGCATAGTTTCGAAAGTTGGCGCTGATGTTGATGGTGTTTGTGGTTTGATAGGGGTGCTCTTTGAGGACGTGGATAGCGAGTGTATTCGAGCGAGAGTGATGGGATTAAAGAGGGCGACGCGAGAGAACGGCTTTTTTGGACGTAAAAGAGATTGGATACGAAGGTAGGAACTTACACGCGGGAAGAGATTCGATCACTGACCCAATGAGTGAAATGTTGCGGACCTGACTTTTGTCATTTTCAGGGGCCGTCCCGAAAGGGTCGAGTCAAGAGTAAGCCGTTGATGCTATTTTAAGATTAAATCTGCAAGTGCAATTTCTATTGGAGGCATCTCGATAATGATTGACGATGGAGAAGAGAATCACTGGTGGCTATCATGTCGACGGTGTTGATGATCTAAGGTGGAGCATGGAGTGAAGAGAAAGAGATGGCGGAAGCTCACAATCCGAATCAGGAAACTCTCTCTTCTCCGCACCACCAGCAACTCCAAGCTCTTGTTGCTGTTCACAACAGACTACCTATTGAAAACGACCTCCGATTTCAGTACCCAAATTTCTGCGATCCTACAAAATGCCTCCCAAACTATATCTCCGTCGGCTAGAACCGATCCTCCGCCGCTGCATGAGCACCGCTCAGTCCCCTCCTCCAATAACAACCCGCATCCTCGAAGCCCCTCACACCGGGCACATCAAGATCCTCTCCCTCAACCGTCCACAAGCTCGCAACGCAATCTCACGCCAACTCCTCCAAGCCCTAAACCGCGAAATCGAGATCCTGCACTCTGAACCGCCGGACGGTCCAACAAGGGCTCTCATTCTCGCGAGCAACGTCGATTCCGCCTTCTGCGCTGGCGCGGATTTGAAAGAACGCGCGACGTATACCCAAAAAGATACAGCTGATTTTCTTGCGTCGTTGCGGAGGACGTTTGCACGGATAGAGGAGTTGCCTGTACCTACATTGACGGCGTTGCATGCCCCTGCGTTTGGAGGCGGGCTGGAATTGGCATTGACGACGCATATGCGTGTGTTTGCTAGTACAGCCTCTGTAGCGCTTCCCGAGACGAGGTTGGGGATATTACCTGGTGCCGGGGGTACTCACAGATTACCTGGTATCATCGGGCTACCGCGGGCAAGAGACTTGATACTCACGGGACGGAGAGTCGCAGCGCCAGAGGCGTATTTCATCGGTCTTTGCGATAGACTCGTGGAGATCAAGGAGGGCGAAGAGAGCAAGGCGAGGGAACGGGTCTTGGAGGAGAGTATAAGCCTGGCTGTGGAGATTTGTGAAGGCGGACCTGTTGCTGTACGGCAGGCTCTGAGGGCAGTGAATGGATGGGAGCGAGGTCAAGAGGCGGAGAATGAGGCGTATGAGATGGTCGTGGATACAGAGGATAAGCGAGAAGCGCTGTTGGCATTCAAAGAGAAGAGGAAACCTGTGTTCATCGGGAGGTAAAGCAGGGAGATACAGAAATGTACACCCAAGTGGTAATCATCTTTCGTCAGACAATCTCAGGTCTGATGTTGTGCCAGGAGAATATCGAGCTATAAGGTAGAACCCATCCCAGACATCATGTCCGCAGTGTATATGCAGTTTTTTTGACGATAGTCTCCCAAGGGAAGTCGCTATAGCCCAAACTGCGAACAAGGCAACTTGATCGATCCTTACGGATGCCTTCCCTTTTTTTATCTTTTTTGGACACGGCCTTCGTTGCCGAAGACGGTAAGAATCCAAGAGTCTGCTGTTCAAGTCTGGCTGCAGCCTTCTTGAGCTTCATTCTTGGGTCTTGCTCCCCTATTTGTTACTCCCTTCGAGCATATGAGTAAACAAATCTGCTGTTCATAATCATGTTGGGTTAAGCCCAGAATAAAAACGTTTCGCAGACATGTGATAGACACTACGTCAACATGCATAAGCACCCAGCGTAACATCACCTTGCGTAGAATATTTTTCTTGGTGAGCAGGGGAGCTAAAATCCATGTCCGAATCTTCCAGGGCGAGCAGCCGCAGTCACGCTGCGCGGCAAGTTGTTAGTGCACAAAAACATTACGAGAGGCACTTAAGAAGTACTAGTCTTGCAGTTCTGACTTCACCTCAACCATAGACTCTGGTTGTATTAATAAGATTCCCACAACGCTACGACTTACGAGTAGTGCCGAGTCTTGGACGAGACTACTGCGAGCTTACTCCGAAACCAGCACCGCTTTCGATTTCCAATCTTTTTCTTGCCTGCTCGACGCCTCTCTGTCGGAGACTGCTGGTTTCAGTTTCCAATCATCACTCCAGGATCCGTCTCGTTGACACCTCTGGCATAACCGAACCATCCGGAAGCAACCATCACCTGCCACGTAATTCTCTCTCTAGCTCTGCACACCACTAAGAAAATGGAAAAGATTTGCTGTGGGAAAGCAGCACGCAGAGGCCGGGGCTCCAATATGTCATTGGATGAAGTGCGGATGCCAAGGGATCGCGCGCGGAGTCCGCCCCCGAGGCTCCGACAAGCGAACAGAAGCCTGACGACCGCATGGAAGTTCGATGGGTGAGCATCGCGATGATCCTGTTTGTTTATCGACCGTGGACGCCAATCGACGTGCATGAACGTTAGAGCCTTGTTGGAGCTAGACTATGATGCGCTGGGTGTTGCGGTCAGGGTTGGTCAACTTTGTCTGCTGCTGGCCTCAGATGACCACACCTCGTCGTTGCGGAAGCCCGTGGAGTAGGTTCCGATTGCCCAGCGATGAGTCTTCAAGAACGTGTGAGCAAACTGACATGGGCGGCAGCAGAGCAGAGTATCGCCATCTCTCCATTCTCCACTCTCCAGTCTCCTGGCGCCACCTCTCGCGTCCGGAGTTGGAGCGGACCACGCCTGCAGCGAATGACGAAAGGAAGCTGGGTGTAGGACTGAGTCAGCGAGGGTGAGATGTCTGGTGCAACACCTTTTCGTCCAAGTCCCATGGACTCATCATGCTAGGCGCCAGGGCCAGCAAACTTCTCTCCGGAACCTTCGGAAATCGGGTCGCAAGCTGCACAGCTTGATTATCATTCCGAGCTATGAGGTCGCTGTGTTATAGATGGCCTAGGGCGCCTGCAGCCTTGGACACCGCATCTTTGTCCACACCATTCAGTCCGCTCTTGCTCTTGCCGCGCTGTTTCCTCAAACATACAGAGCCTCACTAATACACCCTGCGACGCTGACCATCCTGACAGAGCTCGCACTTCTTTGGTAGCTTGAATCACTCACTGCTGCAGTCGCATCTCCTCGTGAAAGACCTTCCTACGACCAGAGAATACTTCGACGACATAGCTACATACATGCTCAGGAAGCATACCTCTCTCTTATGTTCGGCCCTCTTGCTGGGCCTGCCTCTAGCACTCGCCTCGCCTCACGGCAGCGATGCGAGTCGACATTCGGATATGGGAGGCATGGATATGGATATGAGCATGGCGCAATCGAGTCCGAGTAATTTTACCACGGATCCAGTACCAATGAGCTATTTCCGCCTTGGAAAAAAGGCCACCTGGATCTATGGTCACATTTTTGTCATGACGATATGCTGGACAGTCGTTCTTCCACTGGGTAAGATCTCTGTTCAAAAGTGTCCAGGCTCGAAGCTAATAGATTTTGAAGGCGTTATGTTCAGCATAGCCAAATCGCGCTTCACCTTCCCTTTGCAAGCCGTATTCTTCATCCTCAACGCGCTGGGTCTATTTCTGGGAACTGTCTACAATGCGAGTACGCCAGATCTTTACGAGAACAACGCGCATCACAAAATGGGGTGGATCTTCACATGGCTCGCGCTGGCTTGGGTCGTCATGGGCATAGTCAACACGTACGGCAAACACATGACCGATAGACATCAATCTGGACAACAGGTTTCGCATGCGAACTTGGCTCGCTATGCGCGACTGCATGAGGACTCACGGACATGTGATGTAAGGTGGTCAAACGATTCTGGTCAAGGCACCGAGCGCAACTCAGCTTCTCTCTTTGGATCATCGGCGTCACCAGGCACTGAATCTGAGAATCGGAATTTCGACGAATCGCTTCAGGAATACAACGATGTTGATCTGGGAGATGTCCCAGACGAGGCTGAGAAACGCGGCTTCTTGCGAAATACGCGAGTGGACCGCTTTTTGTCGCAGAATATCCATCGCATCGCCGTTGGAAAGACCTTAGTTTTCAACCGCGCTCTGTACACCATCATCGAGCGCACGATAGTACTCATGGGCTGGGCGGCTTTGGCAACCGGTGTCGTAACATTCAGCGGCATCTTCGTGAGTTTTATTCGTCTCCTTTCCATACAGATCCCTGTTAACACGTGACATAGCGAGGTAACGCCGTTTTCAACGGCCTTGCGCACTGGATCAAAGGAAGCATATTCTTCTGGTTCGGTCTCTTCACTCTGGGTCGCTGGATGGGAGCCTTCGCAGACTTTGGCTGGGCATGGAACATCAGGCCTCGTGCCAATCTCGTTCCAGCCTGGAAAACTCGAATTCCAAATGCCGATTTTGTCGAGTCTTTCCTCATATTCCTATACGGAATAAGCAATGTCTGGCTGGAACATCTAGCTGCATGGGGATCAGCCTGGGCACCTGAAGACTATGAGCACGTCTCCATCACCATCCTCTTCGGTGGCGGCGGTCTCCTCGGTATGCTCATCGAATCAACTCGAATTCGCGATTTACTTTCCTCAAATATCCTCATCACGCAGGAAGACCAGGCTCAACATGCCTATAGCACAGAGCAGGATCCGAAATGGACCCCGCCAAACCACTACGCAGTTTCCCTCAACCCCCTCCCAGGCCTGGTCATCCTCCTCTTAGGTCTAATGATGAGTTCCCACACCCAAGAATCAATGATCTCCTCCATGGTCCATAAACAATGGGGCACGCTCCTTGTCGGCGCCAGCCTAGCAAGAGGCGTCACATACATCCTTTGCTACCTCAAACCTCAAACCTCGTATCTACCGGCCCGGCCACCGAGCGAACTCATCTGTGCGTTTTGTCTCATGGCCGGTGGTGTAATTTTCATGGCGAGTTCGAGGGACGTGGTGATGGCTATGGAGAGGAACGGGCTGGACGCCATGTTTGGGTTCACGGTGGGCATGGGAGTGGTTGCAATGGTGATGGCGTGGGCTGTCTTGTGTATGGCTCTCAAGGGCTGGAGTGAACGAAGGGAAAGGACGCGAATCACTAATAAGCCTGCTGTTCCCAGCGGCGTTGTGTGATAATGTTTGTTCTTGGTAATGTAATGCGGGATGGAAAGAGGTGGTAATGGTAGTGGGTGTTTTGGCGTGATGTTTTTGAATTGCGTGGATGGAAGGATGGAAGATATACCCCCTTGTTGCATGTTTGCATTCCGCTCTCTCTCTCTCTCTCTTCCCCCCTTTTCTCATTTAGCGTTTTCGGGTTTGGCTCTGCGGCGCGCTTGGCTATAGCATACCATTTGAGCGCTTTGAAATCGCTACTCCTTGTTTGTTGGCGAGCAGGTAGGTACTCCTGCTGGATAATGTTGTATAATATTTCAGCGCGGATGAAGGAATGTACACCAGTTTCGCAGTGCGACTTTGACAAAGAGAAATGCATTTCCATTCTCATCCCGGATCGACCCGCCCCTCTTTTCCCTACTGTAGATCTAGCGTGAATGGACGTACACATGGTAGCAGTGGACACGCCACAAAGACGACTTCTACAGCACAGCCTTTGGCATGGATTTCATGGCCTGTCGCACGCCGAGATCGGCCAGGACCTCCTCCGCGCCACCGAGGATGGCGTCGAATTTGTAGGTGCGGTTGAACATCTCGATCACCTTGCCCATGCCTGTCTGGGTGAGACCGCGGCCCTGTCGTTCGAGTTAGCTGCAAGTCCGAAAGGCAAGGGATACGTGGTTCGGGTAGGACGTACACCGAAGATGTTGACGGCGTCGTCGGCGATTTCGTGGGCGGAGCGCGTGGCGAAGGATTTTAGGAGGCCGAGGGGCCCGCCGAGGAGTTTTGATTGTTGTTGGTAGGTTAGGTTGTTCATTTGGTAGGCGAGGGATTCCAGCCAGGCCTGGTTGGCTTCGACGAGGGAGATCATTTTGGCGAGTCTGAGGTGCAAGTACGATGGTTAGTACGACGTAGGATTGAGAGGGTGCAAGGGGAGGGGGCGGGGGGGGGAGATGTGGGAACGATCCTACTTTTGCCGGATGACGGGCTGATCAATCAATCTCTTCCCGAATACGATGCGTTGGTTCGACCATTTCAGGCATTCTTCGACGATGGTTCGTTGTTTCCTGATGGTGCCGCAGCACATTCCGAAGCGTTCGTGGTTGAAGTTGGACATGATGACTACGAAGCCTTTGTCCTCTTCACCCATGAGGTGATCCACTGGCACTTTGACGTTGCTGTACTCGACATATGCGGTTCCCGCTGTGGAACTGTACGAGGTCTTGATGGGAGAGACCTCCACGCCTTCGCCTTTGGGAACAAGGATGACGGAGAAGCCTTTCTTTGTGCGGCAGGCTGTTACGAAGTCTGAGATTTGGTTAGTAAGCGGCATAAGTTGGCAGGTCGAGGACGTACAATGTGCGAACATGCCGTTCGTGATCCATTTCTTCGTGCCGTTGATGATGTAGTGCTTTCCATCAGGAGTCTTTTCTGTACGAGGAATTAGTAACTTGACATCGATGCACCAAGGAGAAAATGGTATGCCAACCAGCAGTAGTTCTGATGCCAGCAACATCGCTTCCCGCAAACGCCTCACTAATGGCAAGACAAATCTTCTTCCTCCCACTTAAACACTCCTCGTTTACATGTTTCTTCAATTCTTGATTGTTCAACCACTCCTGCACCGCCGTCAAACTAATTACCAAACCAGATAGATTACCATCCTGGAATCCTCTTGCATTCGTCCTAGACATTTCCTGTGCTAGAACCAAGTCGTGGAAGTAATCGAACTCTTCTGCTTTGACAACCCCACCCAGCAGTTTCCTGCCCTGCAGATGTTTCCCAGGACCCAGACGCATGGCAATGATGTTCTCCTTTGCCATTCGATCGATGAGTTCCTGGTCTACATATTTGCCGTCTGCCTCGCGAGCCTGGGCTACCGGCGTAATGTATGTATCCGTGAATATACGCATTGCCTTTTGTAAAGCTCTGTGGCTATCATTGTAGTACGGACTCTTGAATTCTGGTCGAAGCCAGAGGGGTTCAGCGTAGGGAACCTGGCTTAGGTCGCCATTCTTCATATGTATGATCTCTGGTTTCTCGCCTTCGATGGTTCCAATGGCGAGGTCGGCATATTTCTGCAAAACTTCATCTCTGTGGAGATTGTAGAATGCTGGTTTCAAGAATTAGCAAGTATTCTTACCGGAAAGCCCTGGGATTTCCGTTCCAGGACTGCGCACGCCTGTGGCAAACGGAGAGAAGGTTGTTCAGGTCTTTGAAGCTCACCAGCTGTAGCGTCTGTTCCAGCGATTTGTCTAAGTACAACTTCTCCTCCGGGATGCGCGTCTATGAACTCGCTAAGATCGTATACTGTGTGGTCAATGATACACCACAGATCCTCAGAGGTGTTGTGTTTGGCCACCTCGGCCCTGGAGAATGTATTTGCGCCCATCGTCAAACAGAACAGTACAAGTCGGCGGGAAGAGAGCAAGGAGAGCGAACGTGGTTGAGAGAGACAGCGAGGGCAATTCAGCGACAGAGGAAAGGTACGAACAGACGCGATATAAGTAACCAGAGAACTGGACAATTAGCAAAAGAGCGCACAGATGAATTAGTTGCTGGCGGTAAACATATCTCTACTGCTACATGGTTGATTGGCGGGCTCGGTATTGGGATGTTGTACTCTTTCTGAGGGGAGGGAGTATTGAGCCTCGGCCAATGTCGAATAAGAAAAACGCGATTGCTAACGCGCTGGAGTCTGGGATCTGGGGAAGTTGGCATGACTTTGGTGATGGAAGTTTTGTCTTTGAGATGAATTTTCAATTGATTTAAGGACCTCCATGTTGGTGAAGATAAGCAGACAACTTCGGATGGTACGAAGGTACTATCGTCACGTGATTCAAGACAGACGGATGACTGTCAGTGGAGCCATTCCATGTTAGTATTATCGCATGCAGAGAAAGTAAATGGTCAGGATTCTGCGTCTGAGATTGGAAACTGGTCTTGGATGTTTGAATTCGTGGATCTGAAGGCAATTGACGGCACCATTATGATGAATCTATCCACTCTCTTACACATCTGCTACAGGTATTTGATCGACCCTGAAAGAAAGCCAAGCCCATCAAATCCCTTTTTTGAAACCCATTGACGCCGTGCTGGACATCTGAAGTCCACTGCAGTCGAGCTACGTTTACATGCCAGCGAGCGAAATATCTATTTGCATCTTTTCTCTATGATATTAGGACCATGTTCATCGTACTCCTTCTTCGATATCCACATCTGTGATGATTAGCAATTCTGTACATTTGAACCCGAACTCGAACCAAGCTCACCTGGTGGAACGTCCCCAGACTGCCCAGTATACTGCCACCGATCCAGCTTGCATACTTCCTCTCCACAACCTGGCCCGAAGCCTGCACACGCACTCTTGGACCAGGGTAGAGAGCGTTGACTTCATTATCGATGCGTCGTACAAGACCTTGGAACAGCGAGCCGGCTCCGCAGACAACGATGTTGTTGAGGAGAGTGGGCCGAACTTCTGAGTCCACAGAGTTGAGGGCTGCTTTGACTAGCATAGGAATCGTGTGCTCCGGCTTGGGTTTGGGGTTATCCGAGTCCACCAAAGCTGCGTCTGCATCGAATATGCCTTCAACCGGGAAGAATTTCTCAGCACCGAAGACCTGATTCCATCCATCTGGCATTTCGAAAGGTCGATTCGGAAATTGCCTCGCTCGTTCTTCGTTCCCTCCGCTCTTGAGGCGCCCCTGCTGGTCCCACACCTGCACTACCGACTCTTTGAACTCAGTCAAGACACGCTCCTCTTCCCACTGGCGGAATGAATTCGAAGGAGGCTTTTCAAATTGTCTGTATGTGGCTTGGGAGGGCTGTCCGGCTTCGACGGTGATCTTCGACTTGACCATATAGTGAGGAACTAAAGGAACGACAGTTTGCTGCGAGGCGAACAACAGGCGGATCTGCTTTGAGATCCAATTGCCACCTAGTGGTGATGATCGGACGCCCTTCTTGAGGATCAATCCTTCATGTACGGGAGAGACCTGAATTCCCGAAGCGCCAATGTCGATTACGAGTGCTGTAGATTTTCCTGATGAGAATCTGGAGAAATGGTTAGCGGACGTGCCTTGATTTTCTTCCAGTAGCTCGCACCTACGCTGCCAGTACTCCGCTTCGTCCTAGCCAAAACGCAGGGACACCCCAATTCTCCATCGCATTCTCAATTGCCTTTTCTCTCGACTTGATTGATGTCTTTCCAGGTTCCGTCATGAGCAACGGATTATCTGCCATTGGCTTCTCGTATTCATCCACACCCTCCATCTCCACATCACCATCGCCATTTGCATCGTTGAGGCCGTTTGTCTTGGGATCGCTAGGTCGAGGTCCTGTCAATCTCGAGGTGATCGAGTACTCCCAGAGCTTTGTCGCAGTGTCCCAATCATCCACCCAATCCTCTGAGCCGCTTCCAGCTAACGGGTTTCGAATTTCGAGGTTGGATATTGGAGTGTGCAATTCGTTCTCGCCAAAGAGGAGCTTGGTGTCGCCGTTCTTAGAGAGGAAGCCATAGTATGTCGGAACTACAGACTTTGGTGTATCTTCGCCAGCAAAACCGGCACGCGTCGTCGAGTATCCTGGGTCTAGAACGAGGGCCGATACTTCATCTGTGGGACGCAATCATCAGCTTGGAAGTGACGCGCCGCGACAAGTGGAGCAAGCGCATACCTCCACCATATTCCTGCGTGGGCGCAGTAAATTGATTGGGCATCGCCATGATGCGCGTGGTCCTGAGGAAGGGAATGCGATGGTTGAAAGTGTAATTATCTGGGCGATAGTGGAGAGGTCGGGAATGGCGCAACTCTTGGTGGTTCAGTTCTGTGACATGGAGAGCCACATGGAATCAGAGGATGGAGCAGTGTTGTTGCCTCAGGGTTTATGAGGGCCAATTAAGGGGTACACTCGTGTGTGCATTTACCATCTGGCATCTTCGATATAAAACACCAAATTTGCTTCGAGTTCTCTTCCATACGCTCCCCTTCTCCTTTTCCAGCTTGTTCCTTACAGTCGGGGATGCTTTGTGAAGACTCACCACCATGACGTGGCGGCACTCCTTCCGCAAGATCTATTGCCTCGACACGCTAGACACGCGGTTCAGCATACCAGCAAATGTCCCTCCAAAGCATGCGAATACAGAGCTCCAGGAGATTCCCTCGATACCCAGCTCATCTGAGCAACGCGTGTCCAAAAGCAGACCAGATGGGGCGCCAACGCAGTCCCTCCCAGATGCCAAACCGTCATTATGGAATACGTGGGAGTTCTACGCCTACTATTTCGTTTTCATCACCTGCGTACCTATGATGTTCAAAGCTGTCTACGATGTTTCGCAAAGTAACTACCTCTCCTCCGTCCTGCGGCATCTCTGCTGATAACATGTGACAGCCACCCATCCTTCATATCCGGCGTACGAGCATTTACTTTCTCCAGGATGGATTCCTGGCCGTAAAGTTGTAAGTCACGACACGGGCAGCACTCCAGTGCTTCATCAATCCATGGATCTTGGGAAAGAACTTGTCGATTGTTGTCGATTACACTTAAAGTCGACCAGATGTATGTTTGGCGAAAACATCTCTCAAATTCGCCGGAAATTGAATGGGGACCAAGTTTGGAGCTGCTTCCCTGATTATTGGGGCCACCGATTGATGAAGCCACTGTTATAGCAATTTAAAGTGTCAACTGCTGACGAGACCAAGGACAATTCTGACGGCCAGTATGCTTCTGTCCGCGATAACCTACCCTATCTGATTATTCTTCTGACTCTGCATCCACTCTGCCGAAAAGCCTACGACGCTTTCTGGAGGACTTCTACCTACACCACCGTCCGCTCCACCGGCGGAGGAAGAAATGACGGCCTTACGCAGAGCCTATCCGCAAACGCGGCAGCGAGCGTTCGTCAAGAGCAGCGCCTTTCTTTTGATTTCTACTTCGCATTCATCCTTATTGCTGCTTTGCATGGATTCTCTGCTTTGAAAGTACTTCTCATCCTCTGGTTGAATTACAAGTTGGCGAAGTCTGTTCCGATGCATTATTTGACCTTTATCACCTGGACATTCAACATTGCTATTTTGTTTGCAAACGAGTATGGCCAAGGCTATAAATATGCTACAATCGCCATATCATTGGGCGCAGAGAAGACTGGCGAGACATGGGGACACTGGCTTGACGACCACGGCGGTCTTGTTTCTCGATGGGAAGTATTGTTCAACCTGACCGTTTTGCGATTGATAAGCTTCAATCTCGACTACAAATGGAGCCTCCAGAAACGTGGCGGTAGCGCAATAGAGGTTTGTTGACACTATATTCCACGGAGCGCGTGAACACAAGCTAACAGCCCAAAGAAGAAGCAACTCGATCCAGCAAATCTGTCTGAGAACGATCGAGTGCGAACACCAGCCAGGCCGGAGGATTACTCCTTTCGCAATTACATGGCATACGCTTTATATTCGCCTCTATATCTGGCTGGTCCAATCATTACATTCAATGATTACATCTCGCAATGCCGTTACCAGCCGCCAACGATACGTACAGACCGCACGATTCGTTTCGCAATCCGCTTCGTTGTTGCACTATTTTGCATGGAAGTGATAGTTCAGCACTTCTTATACGCCGTCGCCATTTTCAACGCGCAGCCCGACTGGAAACTGTTCACACCGATGCAGCTCACCATGTTGGGTTACTTCAACCTCCACATCATTTGGCTCAAGTTGTTGATCCCATGGCGATTTTTCCGCTTGTGGGCTCTGGTCGATGGCATCGATCCGCCTGAAAATATGGTGCGATGCATGAGCAATGCACCATCGACTATCAAGTTTTGGCGCGGATGGCATCGAAGTTACAATAGATGGCTTGTTCGGTACTTGTTCATCCCACTAGGCGGCAGTACCTCTTCTGGGTGGAAAGGAACTGCCCGCTCCATCCTGAACTATCTCGTCATCTTCACCTTTGTCGCTCTTTGGCACGACATCAACTTGCGACTACTCATGTGGGGCTGGCTGATTGTTCTTTTTATTCTCCCTGAAATCATTGGCAAAATGCTGTTCCCGGAGCACAGATGGAGAGGTCATGAAAATGCGCACAGGATCATCACGGGAATTGGTTCTGTTGGCAATATATTTATGATGAGTATTGCCAATCTTGTTGGATTTGCGATTGGATGGGATGGTTTGAAAGGAGTGCTTTCTGGTATTGCCGAGACCGTCGAAGGGAGGATTTTTGCTATTATTGCCTGTGCCGCTGTTTTCACGGCATTGCAGGTCATGTTTGAAATTCGGGAGGAGGAGAAGCGGGATGGGTATAAGATCAAGTGTTGATGGGGACTGCTTGTACGAGGAGGCGATGGTGGGCCTCTTGATTTCAAATTTGCATAACCGCGGCAGTGACGTACAAAATAAGATTTAGACGCAGACAGAGTCTTTATCTCAGAAGGCTTACACCTTTCCACTGCGAAGCTTCGATTGCGCCCATGAATGGTTGGGTCAAGACCAAGGGAAATTATGTACGGTGAGCGCATATCAGTGCGAAAGGATGACCGCAAGTTGGGGAACAAGCAACTGCAAGATCATGCAGCCCCTGCATTACTTTTTGTTCCTGGTGCCTGGTGTGATTCCCGGTTGCCGGATAGAGAAACATTCCAGCCTGGTGATGATGATAGCCAAGGGGGGTCAGTTCCAAAACTCACAGCGATGTCCTTGCTAGAGGATCCAGGGAACTGTTGATGGAGACTTTACGCTCCATACGAAACCCAGACGACTCTTTTTGGCAGCCTTCGAGGCGTATAATCTCGTGCGTGGTGAGACGTTACTGATGCTTGATGGCGAAAATAAATGCGCGAGGCTAGTGTTCCTGGATTGAGGCCCCTGCCCAAACGCGGGCGCTAAGCCCTCCACAGCTTAGCCCCACGTTTCCCTGCCAATGAAGGAAGGTGCGCTTCAGAATGTCGAGAGGCAGGAACGAGGCTGGTTACCAACCTCCGATATTCAACTCACTATTACCTACCACCAGACTTCGTGCAGGAGATAGAGAACCAGGAAACATCAAGGGCTAAGCAAACCTCTTCCCACTTTCTTCCTCCCTTCTACACGAACCATTCCACGGCATACATACATACAGTTCCTGACTCTCCAACAAGCAGTGTCAACACTCCGAGCCCGACCCGCAAACAAAACAATCGCCGTATATCCTTCCCAACGCCATTCTTTCTGAATAGACAGGAAAGAGCGAGGACGATCCACGGACTCGAGCATCGACACCTCTATTCTACAATCTCCCGGCCCTTCGGGAGCCGCTGGAGTATTCCAGCTGAAGAAAGCAAAGGCGGAAGCGCAAGCATACAGACAAGATGGCGAACACAAGATTTGCTGTGGGCATGCAAAGTATGTTGGACAACGGTTCCTGACAGAGCACAGCTAACCCGCGTTTGCAGGATTGATACCGTGGCTGGGTTACCATCATGTACTCATGTTGCTAATAGCGATCGCGATAATATTACTGTGTATGTCAGACGCGTGTCTATGATGAGAGACCAGTACTAACAACTGCCAGCACTTCTCCTTGCGGGATGCTCCTCGACATCTCCATTAATACCGGGCATCTTTCTTATCTCCCTCTACTACACACCATACAATCCCGTGTATGCTCCGTCACAAGCATCGCCAGGAACAGTCTCCGCAATCAAGAATATTGTGGGCTCAGCGGTGCTGGAAGTCCGCGTTGGATACTTCGGCATCTGCACAACACCTGATGGCTCGGGATGGTTGTGCTCAAACAACGCCACAGCTCTCGCACAGCAGACTTCGCCAGGTCAAGATCCTCTGAATTTGATCTGGGTGGCGCAAACCTTCAAGGATGCAGTCGTGTTCCCATACCTCCTGTGAGTACTATCCATACGTTGTTGCAGAGACACAACTAACCAATATCTGCAGAATCGTCGCAATCATTCTTGCCTTCGTGTGCTTCATTCTCCTCGCCACATTCCCAGGATGGCACTACGAACACGATGACCTAACCGGCTCGGATATCGACGTCAAGCCATTCCCTTCCCGACCGGTCTGTCAAGTTGCCCTCGCCCTCATCTTCGTCTCCAGTGTCTTCGTTCTCGTCTCGGTCCTATGGCAACACACAGCTTCCGTAGCCGCCTCAGTAATAGCGCAAGATTTCGGGAACGGCAGCGTCAAGTCCGGCGTAGGCACTGCAGCAATGATCCTTGGTTGGTTCGGATTCTCGCTGCTGATCATAGTCACCATTGGATTATTGGTTATGCTTCTAAGTATGAGTGTCTTGGATAAGTTGACTGGAGATTGATACCCTCCTCGTCGAGCTTCTTGTATTCCATGGCATCTTGTTTCTTATCTGCATTCCCCCATTCTTCATTGTAATTGTCGGCAAGCGGGAGCATAATGGCGGCGTTTTTCTTCCCTTACATTTCTCCGCAGGCAGCAAGGTTGCTAATCCTCTTTGGCGAAAGGCATGGACAGACTCAGGCTTATCGCAGACGCGCAGACGGAATGCTCAGCTCCATCGGCTCACGCACGCTACATGCCCGAATCAACGACAGAATTGGTTCAGCCTTCGGGTTCACGCGGCTTGAAGCGGACGTAGCGGTTTGGGCGGCAAAGATCGACACTGATCATCTTCTTGATTCCAAGGGTTTTTCGTCTTTTGATCGTCTTTTGGGTGGAATGGATTTATACTAGATTGGGTCAGTGGATGGGAAAAGTGCTCCTCATGAAATGAGTCGAGTGAATATGTTACTGAGAGATGGAAGATGTGACACGAATATGCTATGTAGACGCGAGATGAGAACGGAGAATGAAGAACAAGGACTCAAAGCATCAGATCAATCAAACAAACCAAATCAACCAGTCGATTCAATAGGTTTTGCCTCTCCGGGTGCCACACGATTCTCTTCTCTCCTCGTCGAATCTTTTGTAGCTGAATGCGCGAATTCACTTCCTGTGGTCTTTTATCGGATGAAAATTGGTGGCTTTCAGCCTTGATTCTTTCGGCTTCGTGCTGATGATAAGTTTCTACTGGGTCGGTATTGGAATGCCGTAGAAAGTGGGCCAATTTCCTCCGTAAGAAGGTTCTCATGGGATCGGAGTAGCCCAATGATCGATAAGCACGAACGAGAAGCCCGTGAGAGGAGACGCTGACGGGGCGTGGAGGCACTAGTTTGAGTTGAATGGCAGAAGTGTCGTTCTCCCATTCCCCCTTGTTGACGCATGTCTTTTGAATCTTTTTGACTGCATTCTCCGATCTGTATGAATTGGGGCAGTTGTCCTCGGGTGTTCAAAGAGAATGGCTTTTCAGCCTTTCCGGCGTTCTTGTCCTTTTGCTTGACTTGTTCTTTGGCCCAGTGCCGACCGAACTGGTCCAGCTGTTTCACTCGCGCAGAATTTATCCAAGAATACGATTGGTACCCCATCGAGGGACTGGATATTCATGCGTCCTGGACGAAGTGAGAATAGTAGTGTAAATGCAGATGGGTGAGCGGAGGACGAGAGGAATGTGGGAGGACTGGAAGATCAGGTGGATGCCCATGCAAACCCCACTAATCCTGACTAATCCTTGGCAAGAAATCTCATCAAACCCAATAATTTCCTGTGCACCCTTTTCGCAAAACCATAAAACTAAAACTGAACCCTCTTTATTCACTATGAATTGACTTCCATCGATATTCGTGGGGGAAAAAGAAGGGGAGATGAATGATCTTTCGAGGTCTAGAGTCCGCTTACCACTTGCCAGCGTTCGATGCCATACTCGCGGCGAGTAAATATTGAGACATACATTTCGCTGCACCTGTTGTGAATGGAGAGATGAGCACAACGACTTATGTTTACCGAAGAGGGTTTGCTGATGTTAAGTTAGCTCATGTATGATAAGGATCTGTGAGCTTGATCATGGTTGGGTGCTGACTGACAACGTTGACTCTTGACATGGTGCTCTCGACTTTTTTCTCGAGCTGCGCGGATATCCATCTGGCTGAATTGATATGATCCATGTTCGACAGGGTCGTGGTATAGGCGCTTGCTAATGTGCATCTATAGAAGAGATCAAGGAAACAAACAAAAGAGAGTTGTAACTAAAATCTCTCTATGGTAACTGCTTCATGATCGCAGTGATCCTTTCTGTGCATAAGCTTGGCCTCAGGACATTGAGGTGAGGGCGAATTTCAGGCGTTCAGCTTCTCAGCCAGGTCGATGATGAATGTGAAATCGGAAGAAACCAATCGACGAGGGCCTTGATTGATAGACTGCGATCGAAAGTAATGGGTGAAGGTCGTCGCTCATGTGCCTCTCAGTAAACCTCGCGGACAGCCTTGCCTTCCTCGGGAGAAGATGTGTGCTTGGCGAACTTCACATCGTCGCTCCCAACCGGGACACCGACACCGCGTCGCGCCCTGCGACACAACAGTCTCTCATCTTTCTCTTGGAAGAGGTCACCTCTTTTTAAAGCTCACTCTACGCGCGGAAGATTCTGGAGCGCCATAGATGAGGCACTGCCAGTATAAGTCTTCTCTCGTCGTCGAGCAAAGTGATGATGTATGCAAACCATCGAGTCTCCTTGAGCTGAACCGACCATCTCCTCTGCCTTGAATTCTCTTTCTTCCTCTCCTGTCTCCCTACTTCCGTTTCTTTGTCCGAATCAATGATTGCAGATGAAGAACAGGAGAATTATGCGCTCTTCCGTGATGCTCTTTCCAGTACCGTCCTGCAGAATTTAGCCTTGGATACGCCAAAGGAACGTCGACGAGCCAAGAGGCGCCAGAAGAACGAGAAGAGTAGGACTTCTGTAGCTCCCTATGCTAGTTCCTTGGAAAATGGGAAAGCGGAAGGCGGCGTCGCCTCGAACGATGCGGAGGAGCTGGCAGAGTTTCTCGAAGTATGTCCCCGAATTCTCCTATTGCTACCACAGCGCGCTTTTCCACATGGGTCTACTGTGTAGCTGAAAGCAGCTTGTCACTGCTGCTTCCAAGCCACTGGCATTGATTGGACAGTGTTCGAAATCACAATTCCAGAAGTTAATCGCGATCGAGCCGAGATGAGAGATCTAGGCAACTACGGTTTCTGTAGCCATCAGGCAGCTTGGCCATGACCGAAATGATGGCTTGAGGCTCCGGCATAAGAAAGCTAATGGACAACAGTACCTCTCCTCAGAAATCTTCCCCTCCCTCCCAACCTCGTTCCGAACCCTCTCCTACGCGAATATCCAAGACGATCCATCTCTTTCAGATACATATAGCCCGCCATTGACCCTCACAGACACGGAAAGCCTTCTGACAAGCCTGCCTCCCTCCGTCTCCGAATCTTTCTCAACCTATGCCCTTGTACCAAACACAGACTCCCTCCCCAACATGTTAGCACCAGTATTGGAAACTTACATCACGACTGCTTCCATGCCGCCACCGTTAGACAGAACGTCAGCGGCGCAAGCAACAGAATGTGAACTCTGTGGCAGGGAACATGTTGGACTGAGCTATCATCATTTGATACCAAAGAGTGTGCATGCGAAGGTGCTGAAGAGGGGTTGGCACAAGGAGTGGGAATTGAACAAGGTTGCGTGGCTTTGTAGGGCTTGTCACAGCTTCGTGCATAAGATTGAGAGCAACGAGAGTCTGGCGAGGGAGTGGTTCACAATTGAGAGATTGGCAGAGAGGGAGGATGTGAAGAAGTGGGTACAGTGGGTGGGAAGGGTGAGATGGAAGGCGCGATAATGGGGATCTGTGAGCCTCGCAGGTCTGTCATGATAGTGTAAGGGAGGCAAAGCGGGCAAATGCAGTACAGATCATTAATGAGGGCGTCTTAAAGGGCATCTTGTGGCCTACTTGGACTCCTAGGACATCTTTGAGGGAAAGGTGCGTGAGGCAACAGCAGTCTCAGCGTTGCTGCAATTACCTACCTGTACTGAACTCACCCAGCCAACGGATTACTCAAATCTATCACGTCACATCAATACCATTCATTCGCAAGTGGACATGAGAAAGCAGATGGCATAAACATGTGTGTTCACGTACAGAGGCCCTTGTCATCAAGCCAAACCTTGGAAACCTTGCTCGTATCAACCGTCTGACATCGTAATAATGAACTATGGCCCGATCACGACTTTCGAACACATAATTGCCAGCTGAGATACCATGCGTTTCATCTTAGCTTCTTGCTCGATTTTCTATGCTCCCGTCACAGCTCGGTTGTCGAGGCGGGAAGCTGTTCGGTAGGTAACTTACCAAGCTGAAAAGGGGCATGAATACTACGAATCGCGACGATGTTCCATCGATTCAACGTCTGCAAATGCATGCGAATGTAGAGCTGGTGATGGTCATTACGATTGCAATGGTGACGGTCATTTCTTGAACGGTGATGGTAGAACTGATACGATGGGAGCTCCCATTGTATATCTTACCCATGGCTATCCAGGTGAGAAAACGGCAGTTACTCGGTGGAGAGCGAACCACTGACCCTGCGCTTGCTTTTTGCGTGTGTTGTGTAGCGACAGGCCTATCCGAGGTGATAGCTTTTATACAGGCCTAAGATATCAGCTGTTTCACACCTTTTCAGAGGGACAAAGACGGTGATAACGGAATGGGGAGAGTAAGTTGAAGTATTATTGGCAATCGCTCCGAGCTAGCCGATTTGGCATAGCTAACCATCCAGTGAGTATCGATATAGAAAAGACCACCTGACATCGATTGTTCCGCGGCCTGGCCGGGTGGAAGGTAAAGGAAAGAACACAAGGATGGGGGATGATTCACATGACGGTACACTTCGCATCAACGTACTCCTCTCCAAATTGGTCAACCAACGCCATTCTCTCGTTGAGTTTCTGCTTGGCCTTGACTTCGTCTGGGAAGTACTTCTTCAAGAACGCGATCAGATTCGGGTCAATATATCCTGTTCAGCGTTAGGGGTGTGCATCAGGATCCCCAAGCGATATGTGACTCACGACTATCAGCCATCATCACAGCTCCATCTTCGCGACACAAGGGACATCGGCCTTCTCCCTGCCGCTGCAGTGTGATCAAACATCGAATACAATACGTATGCTGACACCGCAATCGAACAGGCCGCCACGCAAGTTCAGAACAGATAGGACATAGATAGTCGTCCAGTGATGGTACCACGGAAAGAATGTCTGTCGAGACTTGTGCTGAGAGCGATTTGGCAATATCGACTGTTAGAAGTGATGTCGGGAGTTGAGAGGGAAACGTCGATTTGATTGACAACGCTGTCCGCTTGTCAAATTCTGTCATTGGTCATTAACGCGTATGGAAAGAATCGGACGGCTACACATACTCTTTAGTATTTTGGTCATGGCGGTCTGGTTGATTTCCACAAATCGAACATTCTGCAATAACCTCGTATTGATAGCCAGGAAGGACTGCAGCGCCACCGCACTCTCAGTCTTCTTAAATCTGGATAATAGGCCTAGCTTCTGAGCCCTCTCGATGAACATCATGTATCTTTTCTGCGCCGAAGCAAAATTCTGCAGTCCATGGTCTCGTTCATTCGTGGCAAAGAAAACGCGGGAATCGACGTATAGCTCAAAGAGCTTCCGCCAGTGTGTCAGATCTTGCTTCCCCTTTTTATCTTGCGGATCCGTGGCTTTGGCCAGTTCTCGTCCAACTGTGGTGATGTCGCCATGCAATTTTTCCCTTTCAGTGGTTTGGAGTTTGGCGATGCTGCAGAGCTCATTTTGGAGTCGATCGAAAAATTCCGTGTCAGTTGTGAGTGGAACTTCGATTAGCCTATGAGCTCTTGGCGATCTCCTCGAGCCATTATCTGGCGACCCGTTCTCCGATGAACGATCTGAGGTAAGTTCTGGAGCTTCCTCAATGCGGACGTCCGTCAACTTAGCATTAAGGGCAAGCTCATGGATATAGCTCTTGGTTTCAGGTGCCAGTCGTGCATCGAACGGGTCTCCCGTCTGCTCATCCACAAGGAAAAGTAGCATGGGCTGCACATAAGCCTGTCGTGATTTCGAAGCGCCATCTTCCATGGCCCCTCTCCGCCTGGCTCTGTCTCTGAACTCATATCGCAAGGGCTTCTCCTCGTCGTCCGAGTCTGTTCCCTCATCTCCTTGTCTAGCTATTGACGCTAGTCTTTGCTCTTCGGAGGCCAAGAGATCTTGAAGGGTCGCGGGTTCCAGTCCAATGGAAGCAAGTTCGCGCTTCACCTTTTTGATACATTTCTTCAGCTGGCCGTAGGAGAGAGCGGAATTGACCCACTCGGAAGGAAATCCGCTGTGCTCGAGATAATCCTTGTATTCATGCGCAAACTTCATCGTGGAGGTTTTCTTTCCAGGATGGCAGGATCGATTTCAGAGTTCGTCTTCCTGATATCCCACTTCGTTCCTCAGGGCTCAATGTGCTGGTACTCCAGCAGTAACCCTGGATATCCGATACCCAATTAAATCGCAACGTGAAGAGCTAGAGAGACGTGGTGAGAGACTAAGCGGCCTCTAAGAAATGATTGCAAGATTATGCGGATGGCGCGAGGGAGTCTTCATGGAGGATGTCTTGGACGCAAGACATGTATGAGTGCAGGAAACATGGCACGACACACGACGGCGCCTGGGTCCTTATGAGGCATGGGAGCACGCGACCAGTGACCAGCATGAAAAAACTTGTGGGTGTACCGTGTATTGCCATAGGGGGGCGTTCGAGATGGTGGCGAAGTCTGCGCTATGCCCAAAGCTGGCGTCGTTAGGCGAATCTTTACGAGTCAGTATGCAAGCATCCCCAGCCATTACCCATAGCAAAACTCTGGCCAAAATATCTTCACCATTACTATCAATGGTCCCCATTGCTACTGGGCAAAATGGGTCCCAATCAGAGCAAAAACAGTGGCGGCAGCAATGCTCCCGCTGCAAATGTCAAGACAAGCTACTACGAGCTTCTGGGAATAGACAGACAAGCTACAGAGGACGAGTGCGTCTTTCAATACCTATACTGCCCCGTACATAGCACTTAAACGCGGGACACAGGATCAAAAAAGCATACCGCCGACGCGCCCTCGATCTACATCCAGACCGCAACCACGGCGCCGAAGAACAAGCAACAATCCGTTTCGCTGAAGTCCAAGCCGCCTACGAAGTCCTCTCCGACCCTCAAGAACGTGCCTGGTATGACTCCCATGAATCCGCTATTCTTCGCGGAGGCGAGGCTGGTGGCGATGAGGAAGAACATTTCGAACACAATGTTCGCGTCACGACCGCCGACGAGCTCGATGCTATGATGGGCATGTTCCGATATGGAGTTGACTACTCGGATAGTCCTAGCGGGTTCTATGGGTTTGTGAGAGAGGTGTTTGAAAAGCTGGCTCGGGAAGAGCAAGTCGCTGCTGAGTGGGAGAATTTGGAGGCACCAGACTATCCGAGTTTTGGACACAAAGATGATTCTTACGAGGACGTTGTCAAATATTTCTATGCAGCATGGAGTGGGTTTGCGACGAAGAAGGCATTTGCGTGGAAGGACAAGTACCGGCTGAATGAGGCGCCAGATCGGAGAGTCAGGAGGTTGATGGAGAAAGAGAACGCTGCGTTTCGAGCAAGTGCTATCAAGGAGTTCAATGAGGCGGTCAAGCAATTAGTGAGCTTTGTGAAGAAGAGGGATAGGCGGTGGACACCGGAAACAGAGGATCAACGACATGCGGCAGCGAGAAAGGCAACTGCTGCGCAGGCTGCGCGGCAACGTGCTGCTAATGCCGCAAAGATGGCAGAAACAGTGCCCGAGTGGACCAAGATTCAATCGTCGGACGAACAGGACGAATCCGAATCCGAAGAGTCAGAGCAAGAGGAGGAGGAATATGAATGTGTGGCGTGTCGGAAGACATTCAAGAGCGAGAAACAATGGGAGTCGCACGAAAAGAGCAAGAAACACCAGAAATCGATGTACGCGTTGAAGAAGCAGATGCGCAGGGACAATGCTGCGATGGGTCTGGACGAGGCTGCGGTGGGCAGTGGCCCAAATACACCACTAGATGAAGATGACTATCCGTTAGAAGACGAGGAGGCTGAAGAGGAAGAAGAAGCAGATCCGATACCCGAGGCTGAAGATCTGAACATAGATGATGACAGCGGGAAGACCGAGACCTCACTAGGAGATGATGAGGGTGAAGAAAATGCCCAATCGAGACCATCACTCGACCAATCCCAAGAGGACGCAGATTCAGATTCAGACTCCCAAGACTCGGACTACGCCCCTCGAGAAAAAGTCGCCGACCGTCTCACCTCAACAAACTCTTTCTCTGCCCAAGTATCCCAGCCCGAACCTTCCTCCAGCGAGCCTCCTATACCACAGAAAAAACTAGGCAAAGCAGCTCAGAAACGTCTCAAGAAAGCCGCCAAAGACAACAACACCTTAACTGCAAGCGGTCCAGCAAATGGATCCACAACTGCCTCAGCTGAATTCCAATGCTCAAATTGCTCAGCGCCGTTTCCATCCAAGACGAAGTTATTCGCCCATCTCAAAGATAACCCTGGACATGCGAAATTGATACCGGCGGCTGTTGGCAAAGGAAAGGGCAAGGGGAAGAAAAAGTGATTCTGGAGCAGTATGGTCTAGGCGGAAAGAAAAGGCTTGGTTTGTTGGGCATAGCGTGCGGCGTTTCTGGATGTAGTGTTTGACGCGGCATGATGGGATGCCCCAGTGGGCGGATGGATATGATGATACCCTGGACTGGATTTAGAGAAGAGAAAGAGACGTGTACCAGAAATTTTTCTTGCCACGAATTTACAGTCCACTGGAAAAACGACGTCCGTTTTGATCTTATCTCAGAACATGCCTGCACTCGCACCGAGTCGGCATGAGCCCCGGATACGTGATTGACCTCAGGATGGCTGGACCAATTCCACCTCTGGCCACCAGTCTTTTGAAGACCTACACGAAAGATCGACTACAACATCACCTTGCGATTGCGTGCATTGCCCAGGAACATGTCCAGAAGACATTGCGGCAAAATGCTGACTATTACTTATCAGCGACCTAGCCACATATGGAGAATACTGAGGCTTACCTCGGTGCGAAGCCGCCAGGCGTATCGCAAGTCCACCGATGCACCAGATCCAGCCTTCCATCTTCCCAAAACCGGAATTGTGTGTCTCCATCATCGTCACAATCAAACAACTTTGAGCCGTCAAAAGTGCGCGATGTATTCGGTCCTGGCGCCGGTCCGCCGATTTCCAACAGGCTGCGACAGTTTTCGTTCTTGGCCGAACATGTTGTAGAGGAGCCGTGGTATGTATCGGCAAAGTTGAAGGAGACGGAGCAGTAAGGAGATACTCCTGGGATTGCGGAGACGTTTCTTCGGTAAGACAGATTGCTGATCTTGAAAATGGGTTTGGAGGAGCCGATGCAGAAGCCTCTTTTGGTGGGACTGGCATGAGTTTGCAGCGTGAAGAGAGCGATGACGGAGACAACCGAAAAATGAGATTGAAAATGCATGATGAGTTCTATACTTGCGGAAGTTTCTGCAAGCAGATGAGAAATTGAGAGCCTGACCTGAGGACGGGTAAGAAGACTTTGACGTATCTTATGCAGTCCCCTGGATCTTTGGCTGATGGCCAATTATGTGCTTAGGATCATGATGCAACGCAGTCGATAGATCGAAAGATCCGGTTGAAAGCTGTTACTGAAGGCAATGGAAGATTCGGGGTGGTTTGCCCTGATCAGACCGTTGTACGTTTGATAACGGCGAGCGTACGCCTCTCCGACGGTGACAGTATTACATTGCTGTACAACGAGCAGAGGTTTATCGAATCTATAGAGTCAATAATCACGCCAGAATCCAAGGAGTCTTCCTCTGTGCGAAGCCGTGTGTGAGGTCTAGATGTTATGTTTGCGCCATGCCACTCTTGAAGGTCCTACAAGAGTCCAGAAAAGGAGATTTGCTCTGGGCTGAGATTCTGTTGCACCTCGGACAATTGCCTCCTTCTCGGAGCGTGCGTATCGAGCAAACTTCATGGGTAGCACCAGTACACATCTCGAAAGGGTGAACGGAAGAGTAGGCATGGTTGCAGAGCACAAAGATTGTGAGAATTGCTTTACTGCATTGGAAGCATCTGTGCGCGCCTGAGCTCTTGTCGGACCAATTTGGGCGTGTGAAACATGACAGGAGCTTTGTCTTATGCTTTGAGCGTTGGCGCTGTGCCCAGAAATTGAGAGGATGGATAGCGACTGATGATGGTGAATGTGGTAAAGATCAAGGGGAGCAATTTTCGAAGCTTGAAGTTGGCACCTGAGTCGCCAAAAATAGGGGGTACCTAGGGCGTCTAGTATACGCCTCGGCTTGTTTTTAAAGTCCGATGGCACCCTCGATTTCTCCCTTCAAACCTTGCACTCCAACCACCGACATGGTGAAACAAAATACAAATTATTCTATGGACGAATCGCACGTCGCTACCATCTCCTTTCCACTAATCTAAGCTTTTCAGAGCTGACATTCGTGGGGCGGGATGTGGCGTTGTGGCTGACAAGCGCGGGAAAATGGGAGGCGGGGAAAACACCAAGGCTGAATGTCAACCACGAAGGCTGTCTACATAGTATAAGTATCGCACATTTCTTGTCGGAACCTTTTTATCTTCAGAATATCACGAACAACTTCAACAACACGAATAATCTCTCCAAGTCTCACATATCCATTCTCTCACCTAAGCACTTCACAACAAACACCCCTGATTACAATACACAACACAATCTACTCTCATCACTTCGCCGAGCACCTAGTCAGAAGCACATTTCTGCTAAGATCTCATCACTTCAACTCTACTCTCACGCACTGCACAGCTCATCACGACTCAGACATCCAAAATGTTGGCCCTCCCATCATCCCTCATTCTCTCCATACTCCTCCTCATTACACCATCCCTCTCAACACCTGCCCCAGCATCTGTAGCAGACGATGGAATGTGGCACCCTGCTAGTCAAGCTCAAGCTTCCACTTGGGCACCAACAGCCACAACTCCTACCTCTCCTGCTGATGGGAAAGCCTCCACTACCAGCGGAGCAGGTATTCCCTACTCTCAAATGACCGTCACTGCAAAGGATGGTGTAACCGCTTCGACAGTCACAACACCAGCTGTCGCTCCAACCGCTCTCACTTCCGCAGCCACAGGTGATTGGCAGACGGCTGTGACATGGCCAGCTGGATGTGAGCTCTGGGCCAATCCCTGCCCATCGGGCGCTCACGTTGTTGGTGGTGCTACAGTAACTGGCGCTCCAGCCACGGGTACTGCAACTGACACTGCCTCGTATGAGAATGGCTTCACTTCTTATACCACGATGACCGATGCCAACGGTGTCATTACTGGGATGCCAACGAAAGCTACTATTGCTGCTGGCATGACGCCCAAGGTCTCGAACTCAACGACCCTCAGCACGAGAACCAGCCCTTCTGGCACATCGAGCGCAGGCAGTTTCAGCCAGCCGTCCACAACCAAGATCGCAGCCAGCTCGAACAGAGCCGCAAGCTTGAGCGCTTCGCTCGTGCTCGGTGTACTGGCCCTTGCCGCTGCTATCTTGTAATCAGATCAAGTTTGACTGGGTTAGATTGTACCATTCTAGATAGGCGTTGGGGATCCCAAGAGGGACTTGTATTTGGGCTAGCGGGAGTTTTGATGTCTTACGAGCATTGAGCAAATGGAGAGAATGGACATGAAGTATCTAGACTAATGACTGTAATGGACTTGCAAATAGTGCAAATAATATCAGCAAACATTCAACGAATCAGCTTCCGTTCCTGCGTGCAAAATGACATTTCTACTCTCAAGTGCCAGTCTACCTTGAATTGGATTGCAACATCCTCCCTCATCAATCGACTGTACAGCGGCGCCATGCATCATCAGCTCTCCATCAACTATGACTCTCGCAATTGCTAGAACAAGTACCATGAATTTGCGGGTTCTGAATATCATCATCTCCCATGCAGACCGTTCTGCCCGACACGAGAAGGCTCTTATACCGCATCTCGTTGGTTTATATGGTTGTAGAAGCAAAATCCCAACGCCATCGCTATCTCGTAAGTGAACGGTCGAAGTTATTCTCGTTAACGACAACTCAATTGATATACCGCTCGGCTTCCTGAACGGGTGTGCCCTCGATGAGGGTTAGGAGCGGCATCACATGTCGTTCACTCCCGCAGCCAATGTCTATGATATTAGGGAGGGCTTGATCGATGAGCGGCTTTCACCGGTTGTGGTGATGAATGGAAGATCAAGATCGCAATAATCTTACTTTTGAGGAATTGACAGGGTATCTTTCTAAGCGTGCGATTCACAGAAAGAGATTATTGGAATCCAAGATGGACGGACACAGTACGATTGGACATCCGAAACGGGCTACATGTTTACGTGGTGAGCTTTGAGAGAACGACGAAGAGCTAAACAACTATAATACCTGTAACGATGAACATTGTTATGAAGAAGTGAATCAACTCGCCGACGAAGTAGTGGTAGGCTGTGTATCAGGAGATCGTGACGTCGGACTATCGCAAACAGTGATTCGACAGCACCAGAAATAATCCATGTCCATATTCGACCACCATCTTCCCCTCCTTCGAGTCCCGCAGACATAAACGAGATAAGTACCGTATCTAACCACGAATTCTGGAACAAACACAAGTCACAACTCTTCAACTTGGTAGCAGTCCAGCTCACACCATCGTGCCCCACCAGAGCTCTTTCCAACCACCCACAACAACGAAGATTCGAGCACGGCAATTACCAACTTGAATTGACCCATCCAACATGGCCGAAAATCAAAAGGCTCCACCGCCTGGGCCTCATACACCTGCTCCCCTTCAAACGTCGCGATCTCTCCCAAATTCCTCGACGCGTCCTCCCCCTTCTCCTTCTCTAGGCTCCCATAGACCCAGTCTTACCGAAAATCTACGCGCAAATCCTACTTCCCCAAGGACTGCTTATCGAAGTCCGAGTCTGAGTCAACAGGCATTGCAAGAGCTCATGAACAACCCTCCAACCATGAACTCTTCAGATGGCGGAGCAGGAAAAAGTGGAAGGAACGAGTTTGCTGGAAGAGATTGGAGGGACGTTAAAGTGGGAGAGGTAGTCGATAAAGCATTGGTTCGGTGGGTTGAGATGGGGACGAGTGTGGAAGAGGCCACAAACGTTCTCATCTCCTCTGGTAGCCCGAATGTGGTCCTGCTGAGAGAGAACAAGGATACACATGCCGCCATTGGGACATTTGATTACACCGATCTCAATTCATATCTGTTACTTGTGGTAGGCCTTGCACAACCAGAGGATCGACAGAGCTTCAAAGAGCTGGCGCAGAAGGGGCGGGAGGGCAGACCGATTCCATTGAAGGATGTCAAAGACTTGGGGAAGAAGGAGCCGCTAATTATGCTGCCGCACACGGCGAGTCTGACGAAGGCCGCGGAGGTGTTTGGGAGCGGGATTCATAGGATTATCGTTTTGAAGGAGGGAACCAAGGAAGTTGTGGGTGTGCTTACACAGTTGAGGATGGTCACGTTCTTTTGGGAGCATGGCAGGCATTTTGAGAGCATTGAGAGGCTTTATCATGCTACACTCAGGGAGCTAGATATCGGCAGTAAGGAGGTTTTTGCAATCAAGTGAGTCCTGGACATGCTCAAGGAGGCTTCCTCGCTGACTCTGCGGCAGTGGTGACAAGCCTTTGACCGATGCGCTGGAGCTGATGAACAACGAGGGTATCACTTCGTTGCCTGTGGTGGATCATCAGCAGAACGTCATTGGCAATATCTCCCACGTTGATGTTCGAGTAAGTTTGAGAACAATCTGATTGAAAGGATACTTACTAACCTGCCCACAGCTTCTCACAAAGAACACTGCTCTACCACTCCTCCGATCATCCTGTATTCACTTTATCTCAGTCATCCTCTCAGAACGAGGTGTGAACGACGGGAAGGACTCATATCCCGTCTTTCACGTAAGCCCATTCTCGACCCTCGCACATACGACAGCCAAATTGGTGGCCACGAGATCGCACAGGTACGTATAGACTGGTTGAAGAGAAGACGCGAAAGCTGATAATCATGTAGAATGTGGGTCGTCCAGCCCTCATCCCCAGCTTCCTCCTCAGGGCCACCTACACCCTCTCTCGGACCCACAACACCCTTTCCACCTCTCAACGCTTCCTCCCACGACCGCTCTCCTTCTTTCTCCTCACCTCAGACTCCCTCGTCTCACATTCCGTCAACAACAATTCCACCACCAGCCACACCGCCACTTGCCAGCTCCACAACTTCTCAAGTTCAATCCGGCATGCAATTTTCTCAAAATATGAGTGGTCGTCTCTCTGGTGTCGTCAGTCTCACGGATATCTTGAATCTTTTCGCAAAGGCTAGTGGACTGAACCCCCACGATCCTTCCGAGCTGAGGCAGTTAAGACGGAGAAGTTCTTCAGCAAGCAACACGAGAAGGAGCATTAGCAGTGCACGTTCTGAAAGCATAGGAGGGGGCTCTAGCGTTGCTGGCAGTAGGAGAGGCAGTCAGTCGAGCAGGAGACCTGCTGTTCAGGGTGGTGGAATCAGTGGCGGTGGTGCCGTAATTTGAGCGCGTGATTGTGGTGCCGGTATCTTCTTTGGCTCGAATGAATCGCATGGCGTTCGGAAATCTCCTTTGGTTGAACTCGATGGCTTCTCAATTGCGATCGCTTTGCTTTGATGCGGTGCGGAGATGACGATGGGTCCAGGGTTTAAAAAGCGAAGCTGTTCTTTGTGACTCTCTTAGCAATGGATGTATTTGATATTCGCCCTGCTTTGAAATTAAGCGATTACACTTCATGACTTCTCGTGGATTTAAGAGCCAGTTTAGATCTGTTCAGCATGTTGATATTCTATCGATCGATTCTATGGTCACGTCCTGAAATCATTTTTACCAGTAATCGTTGTTCTTCTCAGTCACAGCCTCTTCCACCATCATGTTTCCTGATGTTTTAGTCCTTTGTTCCTGTTCACTGACATCGAGCTATTGTTGGACGCTCTCGGTCTTTCAACGCGTGGGAATGACTCGTCGGCCGGACGTCGAGGCTCACTTCCAGAAGCCTTCATCGATGGGGGTCCAAGTTTTCACTTCGCTGATAGCGATGGGAAGTGTCTTTCCCATGTCACTGCCTTGTTTGCTTCGTAACGAGTTGGCCAGCCGTCCTCATCATGGATTTTTGAGTTACGAGACATGTGTTGCCGATGCTTGATGATTGCCAGTGTCATACTTGGGCTGCCTGATTGACGTGGGCCCTGACGCTTGGTCTTGGAGTTCTTGTTGTACTAGTACACGCGCTTGGGTGGTAGATTGGTTTCTTGATCAATACGAACAAAAACAATAACTCTTAGTCATCGCTTACGATCCAGCTTATTCAAACCACAGTTAACATCGTTGGATCGTGCGGCAGGGTGAATTTCCTTTCACCGCTTTCCAAGCTCAGGTAAAGTCCCAATTCTCCTGAATGTTCCCGTCGCCAGCTTCTCGAATAACAGTACGACAGCTTCCGGCTCTCCCTCGGACAGTGGCAGCCCTCCTGGATAGCTCAAATCAAACACCCGCCAGGCATGTGCGCAATATACTTCGACGCTCTCAGACAATATGGCATCGGGGAATAGATCGTACTGGTCCAAGTGAGCCAGCGTTTCTCCGCTCATCGACAACGTAAATGGCCCTGCTAAACGGCACTCGAGCTGGATTTCCCCACCAACAACTTCCCCAAAAGGATCAGTCGTGCTGAGCTTGACGCGGATATCTCGGATCAGAACGTCTAATTTTACTCCATGCAACGTGGGTTTTGGTCTGTTGCACAAATGTGTTTCGTGCAGGCCTTTCAAAATCCACGTGGTGTCGATTTGGCTATCCACGGCTGCCCATGACCATGACGGTGCCTTCAGTGCCGCATTTCTGTGTCGACGGTGCTCGCTTCTAATATGCCACAGAATGTGTGCACCGTACCCATCTAGTGGTTTTCGAAATCTTCCGGTCCAAATTCCAGCAAAATATGGCACTGCTGCGTCAGCGCGAGGTAGTAATTTCACGTCTGTGTGCTTGGTGTAACAGTCGCCCCATTGATCGAAAGCACGAGCGATACCTGAAAATGCAGTCAGTCTGTCCTTTGCAAAAGTGACGTTTCCTCGAGAATAAGCTGACAGCAGGTAAATCCACTGATCGTTCTTCACAAGTCGGATTCACTCCGGCCAATGCTGTATTTCGGTCGACATGTGTGGAGCCAAGAATGTCTCCTGGAAACACCAGCCACGCTTTGAGGTAGGGGCGTCTTCCATACTACGGTACATTTCCGTTGGTGTAAAGCAAAGCGCTTTGGTAAACTCGACGTCGTATTCCTCGTTCTTGGGATAAATGGTGCATCCATACAATCTGGGTGGATTTCGCTGGAAAAAACAGCCGAATGTTCCTTCAGCTGCATCTGCTGCAACAAGGTTCAAGAAACAATTTGCATAGATCAATCCCATACGACTAGCTTCGTTTGTCCAATCATCTTCATCGCCTTGAATTATACACAGGGAATCTATCCAGAGGTATTCCAAATCAAGTCGTTGAGTCGCAATGATCGCGTGTTGGAGCGTCTTGGGGAGCAGACTATAGGGTATGTTTCGTTGCATGTCGATCAAGTTGTCGCGCGTCGTCGTAAATGGCACCTTGGAACCCCAACAATGCGATAACGCAGCATACTTGACGCCGCTGGACGGCTCTCCCCAATATGCTGATTGCGGGAACTTGTGCACAGGCTGCGCAGGCCGAAATGCTCTCCTATCCATGAGTATACTTTAGGTGCATTCACGGTTCATTGCAGGTGGGTTAGCTTACCCTGCTGCGTCGGCTCCCAAATCCATATCTTTGCAATGACATAGGCGCAAGCTGTCGAAAGATTTATCGTCCCGGGGTATATGGATCAGTCTTTTCGGTAAGTTGATACTGGTCACAGCAGCTTCTCTGCACTGGAAGTGGGCCCAAAGATCGTCCGTAGGAGATATGCATCCCTGCAACCAAGTTTTGACAGTCGCCCATGTCACTGGATCGTCTGTCGACGGAGCGATCGCGTTCGGACGCGCTTCTATCTCGGCTTTAGGTACCTGGACCACCATCGAAAACAAGCAGGTTGAACTTACCAACCCAAGCGGTCTGGTCAGAAAATTGTGCGTGGATCTTGCCTTGTACGCTGACCTGCTCCGTACTAGATTGCTGCACAGCCGCATCTGTCTCGAAGTCAAGGGTAACTATCCCTTCAAAATAAGTACTGCCAATGTCGCCCGAAATATCAATAGTGCCCACTCGCGAGCTTAAACTCATCTCCGAAAGTTGTTCTCCCATAGAAACAACGAACATGTAACATATCGGACATCCATTCTTCCTCGAATAGTCAAGTCCATCAATATCCCACCGGGGACGTTGAATAACCTGTTCCCAAGCCTGGAAAATGCCCAGAACCAAGTCATGGCATTTTTCGCAAAGTTTCGTTTCTGCTTCCAGCACGTTGGATACGTGGTCGAGGACGATGAAGGTGGACATGACGCGTCGTTGCTGGATGGGGTTTGTGAAGTCGTGGGGCTGAGAGATTGGATTCCAGCACGTGAGAAGCGTGCGACGTGAGCACGAGGCTATGCTATGACCTGAGGGAATCCATGTGACGAAGCTATGTTTACTGTCATCCAGCAGTTTACTTGGCGATAATTGATGCGATTGGAGTCCGACTCTGGCGACGAATGTAAGAGGAAACTGTGGAGAATGCGTGTCTTAAAGCGATTTCGTGGTTCGAGAAGTGGCTATGTGAATTATGCTAGCTTTGTTCTTGTTAGCTACCGCCACGAGAGAGTCCGTCGTGAAAGACGGGGTGATGGCGATTAAAACGAAGGGTTTCACCACTTCACGACGGGTTTCGATAATCTCTTTGGAGACCGGTCGTTGAGGGTGGGTTGAGATGGCGTTCATCTCCCTGGCTACCTAGGTAGTATAGGGTCGTTGTGCCAGATCCTCGACTCAGTCATCCAGGCGTGAATGAGCCTCACAAAGAGAGGAGCTCGCAAGAGCTACTGTGTAAGCAAGGGCTGCCGCCAAAAGCAAATGGGCACTGGATGGCAGATTCCCGGGCTATGAGTTATGGCTTGGATGTTCAGCCGCCATCTTCTCATTACGCGCTCGCAGCAGAGGGTCGTGTATAGCACCTCGTGAATGAGTCGGTCTTGGCCATTCTTTAGGCTCGCATGGGCTCTATTCTGTTCATTGAGTTCGCCGTCTACTGGTAAAGTGTTTTTCGATTCCTCAGCAACTCATTCCATGTCGTCCCACTGACGAGTTACATAATCAGCCTCTAGCTCCTTTGGGCTCCTCCGACCCGAGGACATTCCCTTAACCCAAGCATGCTCTCACACCAATCTCTTCACGCCTGCAACATCTTCTCCAACAGTCACGGCATATCTCGGAACCTTGCTCAGGAAGCGATCGCTGATCTGACAGCCAATCCGGTACTCATCGCTATACGTTCACGAGCCCGAGAAGCCCTTTGTGAACGACACCGACAACGAGAAGATTTGCAACGCTCTCACCATTCCTATGGGACAAATGTATCGATCTGATCGGCCTATCCTTTCTTACCATAAAGTGGAGCGGATATACGCGCCAGATGCATTTGGCATCCTGCAGCAAGAGATATCGCCGGGCGCAAGTGTTGACTGACCGAGTGCGGGTCGGGAAGGTTGTCTGGCGATGTCGTTTATTTGTCGAGGTAGTTATCGACCATTCGTTCAGTACAGGAGAAGGAGGACACGGGAAGACCGTGATCCTGTAATTCTGTGATTCTGAACTTTTTGATGGATCGAACGGACTTCAGCGCTCATGGGCGATCAGCCTGTATCTGAGGTCCCCACAAATTGCTGCACTCCGGGTCTATCGGGCGAGATGAACCTCTGTCTTCGTGGAAACCTTATCAGCTGTCGGTCCGAACAAATTACATCGCCTACTATAGTAGAACATCAGTTACAAAGAAATGTTTAAATAGTCTCTTTCTTCCCAAGATCCTGACGAGAACTGCTGACGTTCTGGGTTACAGGTACTTCACGCCAGAATATACAGCCTAGGCATGGCACAGGTATGAGTCGATGGTGCTGTCAATAACGGATCCTCACTCTCACAGGAACTGAACATCGTGGAAGCCTCAATCGAGGACTTTCAACAAGCGTTGACTTCTGGTCAAATCTCTGCAGTCGAATTAGCAGCTAAGCATCTCCATCGCATTGCACAATATGATCGAAGAGGACCAATTCTAAATGCGATTCCTATAATTAACACGGATGTCTTCGAAGCTGCACAAGCTTCAGACGAGCGCAGAGCTGCCGGAAATATTAGCTCTGATCTTGATGGCGTCCCATGTACCATCAAAGATAGCTACAAGATCAAGGGCATGACAGTAGCCTCGGGATCTCACGCTTTCCAGAATTTGATCGCAACTGACGATGCCTTCACCGTTGCCCAGATCAAGAAGGCTGGTGGCATTATTATGGGCAGAACGAACATGCCGCCAATGGCAGCGGGTACGTGCAGTCATTGAATACTTTGTAACCACCAACTCTAAACTCTTCCAGGCGGGATGCAGCGTGGAGTCTACGGTCGAGCCGAAAGTCCATACAACAAGGATTACCTGACAGCCGCTTTCGCCTCTGGCTCTTCCAATGGCTCAGCAACAGCCACAGCGGCAAGTTTCGGTGCTTTCGGAATGGGCGAGGAAACCATTTCTTCAGGACGCTCACCAGCCTCCAATAATGGACTCGTGGCTTACACGCCATCTCGTGGACTTATCTCAATTCGCGGAAATTGGCCTCTGTTCCCAAACTGTGATACCGTGGTGCCACATGCAAGGACTATGAAAGACATGTTCAGCTTGCTAGATGTTATCGTGGCGAAGGACGATAACAAACACTGTGACTTTTGGCGGGAGCAGCCGTTTGTTCCGCTGCCTGAAGTCGACACTGTCCGACCGAAGACGTACCATAATCTCGCGGACAAAGACTCCTTGAAAGGCAAAAAGATCGGTGTTCCAAAGATCTATATTGGTGAGCATGATCCCGCTGCTCTACCGGTTCACACTGCTCCATCTGTTCGTGCGTTATGGGACAAGGCCCGAAAGACGCTGGAGTCTCTGGGCGCGACTGTGGAGGAAGTCGACTTTCCTGTCGTCACAAATTTCGAAAAGTTCCCTGAGGGTGTTCAACCACCAACGACTCCATATTACACACCACGATATAATAACGCGATCGACATGGTCCAATTGATGGCCTATACCTGGGACGACTTCCTCAAAGACAACAACGACGCTTCTTGCGTAACTACATTGGGAGACGTTGACCCCAACATGATCTTTCCACACCCTCCAGGCTGTCTGCGCGATCGATACGGCGCCGAGGATCCCCTTGTAAAGCACGCAGCTCTCGTGGATGCAGTGAAGAATGGTCGCATTCCCACGTTCGAAATTCCGGGCCTGGGACCTAAGCTCCAAGCACTGGAAGAGCGACGTAAAGTGGACTTTGAAGCCTGGCTTGTCGCAAAGGGTCTTGACTGTGTTGTCTTCCCGTGTGCGGGAGATGTCGGCAAATCAGACGCCGATGTCAATGAAGAGTCCGCTCGCGACGCTTGGCGCAATGGCGTCCTGTACTCGAACGGTAACTGTGCAATTCGACAGTTGGGCATTCCGACTGTTTCTGTGACCATGGGAACCATGGCGGATACAAAGATGCCCGTCAATCTGACCTTTGCCACAAAAGCGTACGATGACTCGACCATCTTCAAGTATGCTTATGCTTTCGAGCAGGCGCATCAAGGAAGAGTCAAACCTGGTAGGACCCCAGAGCTGGAGACAGATTTGATCACTGCGACAGAGGTAAAATCTATGAAGGGCACTGCAGCCCCTGTTCTTCGCGCAGCCGTGGCAAGGACGGGAGGCTCGCTGAAGATCTCAGGATCCGTCAAGGCTGACGCTGTCGGGGGTCTGAAGAGTCTAGAAGTTTTCGTGGATGGTGTCAAGGCAAGCGAAAGCACACCTGATGCTAGTGGAGACTGGCAAGTCGAAGCTGACGTAACATCGACATGGACTGGCAAGCCCCATGAGAAGAATGTCCCGGACGCAAATCTGGCCATGATTGTAGTGCTGGCTGTTGCTAAAAACGGAAGAGCGGCTGGCAAGTTGATGTTTGCTTAGTGGCTGGCTGTCGTCTTTGGGACGTTAGGTTGGATATAAGAATTGGAATGTAAGTAAGACAGTAAGCTCGTCAAATTTCCCTTTAAAGTTCACCGATAACTGCGAAGCCCTCTTTTGACGATTTCCCTGCACGCGGCCGAAGGATATGTCAACTTGCTCAAAAGTATGGATATGACCGCAGCGGAAAGCAGCTCAACAGAGACGGAACCACTATGGGTTTGATATATATTTGAGCTTTGTTCCAAGGCCTGGTGATCGCCAGTCAAAAACCCGCCAAAGGCATAGAGAGATTCAAACAAGTGCTACATCACGGTTGAGCCACTCTGAAGGATCGAAGTGATATAGAGCACGAAGCACCAATACTGACATCCTCACCCCTATCACTCGGGCTCAACCTGGAAGACAAAATATCGTTCGACATGAAAACAGGTTCCACAAGTACCGGCTTCCGAGCATTCGGATACACCTGCTCTCCAGGCATACTCACCTCTCCCAAGGGTCTAATACTCGGCGCCCTCGACAACCACGCCAACAGTGATGAAAAATCGACGGGCTTATCGAAACCTGACCTCAATCGAAAGAGGTTCAGGAGCAACAAGCACTGACACATTCGGAACTCGTGTTTCAACAACCCACGCAACATTTCGAACAGGACGCCGATAAAGTGGGTAAAGCTTGCCTGCGTCTGGCTCGCCGACATCGAGAACTTGATCACGAACAGGACAATATCGAAAGCGCACAATGCGATATAGATCAGAGGGATTGGTCGGATTATTTGAAAGTCGTAAGGACTATTACCTAGATCTAATCGTCCTCAACGAAGTCGAGATATTTGTAGATAAAGTTCCTTGCTCTCCCGTCGAACTTGCTGCCCAACAGTTACTCTTCCGCTAATGATGACACTCTGGTTAATCTGTAAAAGCCTAGAGTTCATGGCTCTTGGATCAAACCATCGTCATAGTCCAGAGCGTAAAAATACATCTGATCATTTAAGCTGTCATCGTAGGCTCAACATGGAGAAGCTTGATTTCGTAGGCCGATTTCTCCTATTTTCATTATCAAAAGGCTGTCTCCTAACATCGATTAGGAACTGATCTTACATCTATAAACGTAATGCGTGAGTGTGAAAATGTACATCGTCGGCGACTAAGTCGCAACCAGCTGATGACGGCAGTGGGACGCCACCACTTTCGTCGGAATCTTCTTCCCAGTCAAAAAACAAATTCGGCTCGATGAGAGGAGACTCCGGCTCATCAATCATGTGGATCGAAACGGAATCTTGGCCCTTAGTCTCTTCGTCGAATGAAAGACTGCATGATTCTGAGCTAATATTTCCTACGCATCATATTAGTGCGCTTCTGTGAAATGTGTTTCGACTCCATCTCACCAAGATCTTCAGATTCATCAGAGACGTCAGGAGAATGTTCCAAAGACTCTGTTTCGAGAAAATGCGAAATGGACTCTGTGATGCCTGTTGTGGAGTCGGGATGCCACTGTGCATTTGGTCTCCTCTGATCTATTTGATGGAGGGCTTCCGTGCGCACTTCTTCAATCATTTTATTCACTATGTCTCTTTGTGTGTTATTGCCGGGGACAAAGTCGGGTGGCCTCCAGTTTTTATGAATTGTTTGGTGGCTGGCCGGCATGACCGGACGCAATGGGTGATGGAGAAAGTAAAGCGAGCAACAGTAGCAAGCGGGTTTGCTACAAGCCACGAATATGTCTGATCCTTCGAATTTTAGATCCTTGTTATGAAATAAATCCAGTATTTGAATTTCGGCGTGAACGCGAGGTTTGAAATTAGCGTCTCTATACGTCTCCATGTACTGTGCATAGATATCAAACCGCATGTCCATCTCGGAAAGGGCACGTTGATAATGTGCAAGATCTGGAGACTGAGCTGGGAGCATCCTTTTGGCGATGCTGTCTAGGTTTGTTTTCCCGTCCGCTGATGGCGGTGATGTTCGAGGTGGAGGTGACATGAAACGCACTTTGTAGTTGTCGAGCAAATGTACCAGACGTGGAGCGCTCTGGATTAACATTTTGACGACCTTCACGTATTGAGCAAGCCGACCAATATAATGCCTTAGGAGTGTACATCCAGCCTGCAAAGACTTTCTCTCTGGCTGGGAATGAGCTTCTCCACAAAGACTCTTCAGTATGAGCATCTCTTCGCAACGCCGAGAGTTGTAAGCAAGTTTACAGAGATCTTCTAAAGCAGCGCTTCGTTGGAATTTTTCGAGCCATTCTAACAGCAGCTTACCTACAACGCCAGATATTTAGTGCATGGTATTCTACTTGATGGATAGGTTACTCACAGCTCTCGTCTTCAAGCGCCTTGTTTACCAGATTTCCTCTACAAGCATCGAGTTGTCTCGTGAAGAAGTGGAGGTACGCTTTGATGCGAGGCCTTGCGTGATCTATGCACGCGGCTAAGAAGTGGTCCATTGTGTCTTCTCCAGTGACTCGGCTTTCCGCAATATTCTTCAACAGTGAAAGGCCATCCCGCACGAAAGGTGCAATCTTTTTGCTGGGGCAGGAGTTCGCAGCGATCCAAAAAACTCTTTTCTGGGGGGTATGCTGGATGCTAATGGCAGTGACCGAGTCACCACCAGTGTCGTAGTCACACAAAAATGCTAGATAATTGAGGAAGAGACGTCGGACGTATTGAAGAGGCCAGCTATTTACGTTTGCTGTTCTTGGAAAATTGGCTGGTTGATGATTTCCCCTAGTTCTGCCCAAGGTGCAGAGAAGGATCAAAGGCTCGTAAAAGCGGCTGAGCATTCGTTCATGAGGATCAAGACGAGGGGCATTGGGCGAACTTGATTTCTTCTTTTTGGGCATATTTTTAGAATGAAAGCTGGACAAGCTAAAAGTTCACCTCAATCACGAAGTGTGAGCTTTGCAATATATATTATAACCAGTCTGCAGACCTCCTCAATAATAGGGCGCGAAGTTTCTTGTGTAGAAAGAGCAACATCTCTGATAAGATGTCTTGACTGGCGAATCACTTCCTACTTAGCTACCCCGGGCCTACTAGGTTTAAAGAGCGGATTCACTACGTGTAGTAGAGCGATTGGTTGTTGGCGATTTACCAAAGGGGTCTATCCCAATATGGACCCGGATGCAGATTCTCATGATATTCCACAAGCGATGAGAATGGCGCAGCTGGGTACAGTGCCAAGCCTTTATGTCTCCAATCAAGAGTGCCTGCAAATCACCATCACCACCTGCCTCGAATCCTCGCGCCACACGTTCTTTCTATTGGCCGCTGCCGATTCTAACAACAAGGTTGTCGAAGTGGTAACGTCTTCGAGGGTCCGGCCGACTCCGCCAAGGTCCAAAAGCTCCCGATTGGCTCTAGTCTGGGTTCGGATATCTTTTGCCTCATCCTTCTCTCGCGCGGCCTCACGAGCGTTGACGATATCAAGCCTGCTCGGCTCCGGAGCGCAAAGGTGCAGACAAGTATCCGTTGCGATGACGAGATCATAATGCAGACAAACAGGATCAACTGATAGAAGCATATGGGCTCCAGATGCCCCAAGGGAGCGAACCCTCCGTATTCCTTGACATCTGGGAAATTTGACTCGTCACGGCGGAACTCGCGCAGATTAGGAATCGTGCAGATCGCATCGTTGAACCAGAGGCAGACGCATTCATCAAAACCTCGCATGCTAGGCGTGCGGAACGGTGTAACCATGAGACCGCCTCTGGGTCGCCCTGTTGGAGGCTCGATTGGCTGCTGCTCTTGTACTTGTCCAAGTTTCCTGCTGTAATGCTATTGTTAATGATTCAGATTGCACAGTTTCTGATCGATACCGAAAAAATTCTGGCTGTGTTCACGATTGATGTCGCCAGAAAATTTGAAGCATCGATTCCAGCTTAATACAATCCAAACTGAACGAGGACCTTCGGAACTTCCTAATAGTATCAATCGTGAGCATTACCAGAAATTCATCGACACGGATCACGGCAAGAAGCAGGTCAAACCGAAAGTACCCAGCACGGCTCCATTTGTTGCCAAGAAAACCATTATACCGCGTCCAGCTGCTACCCATTCTGCGTCCAGGATCTGGTGTCGGTAAGGCGTGTAGGGAGCGTTGTCCATGGATGCAGAAGGTAAAGTGAACCCTGGTGTAAGAGTCACTAGCTATGCTCCTGTGGCTGTAGGGTTGAATGTAGTCGCGTGCATTGTATCGTCCTTTGACTGAGCAAGGTTATCAGCAAACATGAGCGAGCAGACATCAACAGCTGAACTACGGATCGTACTCACTGATGATGCGGCGAAAGGATCAAGGATGGAGACTGATCCATTCGCAAAGGCAGACCAGGATCTTGGTCCGACGAGGCGAGGAGGGAAGTTATGGAGAGAAGGAAACTTTTTTCGCAGGTCGTGTCAGAACTTGGCTGTAGAACGGCATTGGGGCCTGAGACACGAAGTCGACGGGCAGGCGAGCAATGGTCAATTTGCCAAATGCTCCATCGCTGCATATTGCGACCAGGAGATCTTGGTACGTCAGCCTGAAATGGGCGACAAGGTGTGTGGTAGCGGCTGTGAGGATGCCAAAATGGATGAATTGCCTTTCCAAACTCTTTAGCAGCACTGCCCGTGTCTTCATCTGACCCTCTGTCCTCCTTTCTAGTCCATCTGAAGCTTGTTGGGGCCGGCTTCCCTCGACAAGGAATGGACGGCGTGGGTATGCTGCCAGCGTCGCGTTCGACTTCATCCGCTAGTGGCGTCGATGAAAACCTGAAGACTCGAACTGTTTTATCTGAACAGACGGCAGCAGCAATGATAGGAGGACCGGCATTGTCGTAGTTGCCGGCAGGAAGGGCACATAGCAACAAGTCAGTAATGGCTAGGTCGAGGCGTATGTGGGTGCGATGTACAATGGGCTGTTGGAGGGCGGGAAAAAGGCGGATGTCGTCCTCCTGGGGCTCGAACGGGTGCGAAGGCGAGGGCTGGTCTCTAAATGGGCAGCCACCACTCCATATGATCCATATGATGGTAAGGCCCCTCTCATGACCGACGACGATGATTGTGGAGCCATTGGGAGAGGGACACGAGAAGACTTGCGAGGTGTACACATTCGCCGCGGCCAGACGTGTCGAGGCCGCCGCCAGGGAGCGCCATTGTGGTTGCGGCTAGCCGATCTACAGCCCGGCCTGTCAGTCTATCTACTACACAGTAGATTTTGGAACACTCTCTCTGGCAATTTCAGATAGACCACTGGATCGCCAGAAAGATGTCGATGGCGATAGGAACCGGGACAAGTGCAACGAAAGAGACGACTCACCGTGGTGGTGGTGGTGGTGCTGGTGTTGCTGTCACTGCAGTCCGGGTGTCCCCGACCTGAAGGAAGAGAGACGTCCGGCTCCGTCTGCAGAGGCAGGCGCACTGCGATGGGCGGGAGTAATTGTGTCTTTTTTCCTATGCCATCCATCTTCTCCTCGTATTCTCATAGTAGATGGGATAGTCGCGACTATTGGAACGCGACCAAACAACATTTTCCATGCTGCAAACATCACGAAGTCACGCCTGGACGCGTTGCAACATCCAGCTGCCCAATTTCGGACGCGATCTTCATCAAACACCACCATGACTGCAAGACGGTGACATCAAACTCTCCTTCTTAGCCAAAGCATCAAATTGATTGTCATCTAGTACTAGAATCAAGGAGACGCCCACCCTGAAGCCTCCATGTCGAACACATCGCGAGATGGCCCAAGTCCGTTCTCTCGGCCTGCACACACCCTCTGGACTCCCGTATCTCATCCGAGAAGGATTCTTGCCAAACGAACCGCATGAGGACTCCTACAATTGGGAGACGTACAATGAATCTGATGGCCATGAAGAAATACTGACCACCGAGCAATGCGTGGTCTGGTCCAGAGCTGGCGTGGTTCGCAAAGCATTCAGCTTCGACGTGGAGAAGGAAAGAGTACAACAAGCTGTCCTGACCTGGTTTCCCTCCGATGACGACCTCTCATATGTACATTCGAAGCCCAAAAGGGAGGACCCGAATTGTAAATCCACCAAACGACAACACCTGCCAAACAGATCCAGCTCGCCATTTCCAAGACCCAACGGACTGTCCAGGGCACTTGTCGTTTTCCTCAAACATCAAGCTCGTATATACTTCATCTCTGGCGCTTCCCATGTCATCAACTTGCATTTCGAGGTTGAGAGAGCCTTTTCGTCGCCACGAGGATTGATCATTCAAAGGAAGCTCCCCACTGAGGCGAGGCCTGCTACTCCACTGCTGCCCGGAGGCCCGTCGGCCGTGTCAGGTGGGCCAACACCATACAATTCATTCGCATCACCAATCGCGACTCGCCATTCCCAGCACGATCCATCCTTCAGGCAGAGCTCTAAACCCAGGACGATTACGCTCAGCTCAAAGGGGTCTGAGAATTCTCTACAGCTTAATTTCGATTTGCTCAAGCGATCGAAGACCCCAGCCGCTGATTCTCTCCCACGTCATTTCTGCTTAACCAATCCTCTATCGGAATTTGGCCTGGTTGTTCACGCCCCTTCAGAACCCCAACAGAAAACTTCCCACCCGATCAGGACAACATCCGAGGATCTTGAAAGTTTAGACAAAGACGAAGAGATACTGTACGTTTCATCAGCCACCGAAGTGGTTGGGGGAGACAATTCTCAGTCCCCGTTGACTCTCGTAGTCACTCTCAATCAAGCACGTCGTGTGTATTCCGTCTGGCAGGCGATGTATGCAGACTCGAAACCCTTATCATCTCTCTTCAAAGGCACAAAAACAACCACAACAGCCAAAGCTCGGCGAAGAAGCTCTTTTGTGACAACTGGAGCAACGACTCCAGCTGTTCGTGGAGTTGACAAGCTACGTGAATCTTTGGGGCCAACAAAGCGAACACAGAAGGTGCCTCAGTTCAATGCTAGCCAAAGCGCTGCACAATCGGAAGCAAATGCCGAGGATCTCATGGTATCGCAATTAGATCCTGACTTTGAAGCACGACAACCAGCAAAGGAATCGAGACGTGTGAGTGGTATGCTTTCCCGCGCAGATCTGTCCACGAGCTTCGACCGCTCGGCATTCCAAGAACTTGCTTCCCAACGTGCAAATGGCCGTCCGTCTTTGGGGCCTTCTGGACGGCGCGGAGTCTCTTTGGGCGGCCCTAACGACCGTAATAGCCTAGGACTTGCAGCTCACCGCAAGCTTCGTTCGTCGACACCCGGAGCTTTTGCTCGTCTGAGTCTCGACGAGAGCTCGGCTCTAGGACTGAGCCTTGACGGAGACGATTCTACCATGACTGACAACCTTGGCGACCTTGACGATATATTTGAAAGCCACGCAGGGTTGGATGCATTCGATTTCCAGCAACCATTCGGTGGATTGAGGAAAGAGATCTTTGTTACCAAGTTTGCGGAGATTCCAATGTCAGATTCGATTCCACTCAAGTATTCCTTTGGGTCAGTTGTGCAGACTGCAGTAAGTGGTTCGTCGGATGGCGTTCATCTGATGCTAACCTGTCTAGCCACCCACCATCAAAGTTTTCACAGTAACTTCTCCGAAAACGTCCTTGGAGGGCCATTACCAAGGCCAACGCTTTTTTCTTCACATCATGAACCGTGAAACCAAAGACCATGTGCAGGTCGAGTACTCTGTTCGCGCTCGTCAAAATCCGAGAGAGATTTCTGCGCAGAGCTCTCCCGTACCCATCGCCATATGTAGAAAGGTCACTAGACTAATTGGTCACATTGATGTGATGAAGATGACAGATGACAAGATATCACGCGTACTCTGCTTGGAAGAAAAATCTGGACATAGTCGCTTGCGACTTTATGCACCTTGGTCTCCAGAGACGCCATTTGAAGTCTCGCTAGATCGGCTCAGGCTTTCCAATCCATTTGGCGTTTCCTCGGACCCTACATCTACTCCTAGCTCGGCTGGAAAGCAGAGAACGGTAGTCACCCCCAGAAAAATGGTGCAGCTACTCCACCCTGGCTCGGACGGGACCGCGAGTCTTCGAGACATCGATGATCAACTTCATCGAATTCAAATCCAGTTAGCATCGCGTAATGATATCATCTCAAAGATATTCGAACTCCTTCTCTATGTTCTCCCGGCATGGACGGGAGACTTGCTGCTATCGGTTTGGTGGATTCAACACCAAAATTTCGAGGATGGAGAACAAAGGGAGTGGAACGCGCTGATGGAGGCTATCTTCATTGTGGCGCTCTCGCTTGACGAAGATGCTGGGAAAAGGAGGAAGCCAGAGACTCCTATGCAAGCGCACACGAAGAGCCCAGCAAAAGCGCACCATCCACCTCCTGCTGATGCCTTCACTCGAACGATGGATATCGAACAAGCTTGGAATGGTTCTGGAACATGGAGCCCGTTTGCATGGTCCTGGGCCATTGACAATATCAATGCGGCCAAGCCGCTGTCAAGGCACCGGACAGCGACAAACGCGCACATATTGAATGCCAGAGAATTCGTGAAGTCGCCACAGGGGCAGGATATCTTGAGGCCTCTACGTTCCAATCCGGACATTGTTCAGTTGATGATCTCGGTGATACTCACTACTTTACACTTATTTCGAGAAGAGCGAAAACTGGATAGCATGGCCGCAAGCTTGAATGCAAACTCAAACGGCGACCTCGCTCCAATTCTGGCACAACTCGGCCGATGGCTGGCTTGGCCGAATTGGGACTGGAAAGCGGGACAGTACTATGGCTATGAGATCAAGGCTGCAGCAGACTTCGGTTTCGAGGATCGTAAGTCCATCCCCTGCCCGAGAACTATATTGTATACTGCTATCTACAGAGGTCTGGTTTCAATCGCCCGATGCTCTCCCCTTGTGGCTCGGTGAGCTAACATTTCAGTGACCATTCGCGCTTTCACGTCTTCTAGTCATGTCATGTCCACTAGTGAACCCCCATCAATATATGCCTGGCTGGAAAAGGCTTTGCATCCGAGTTTTCAACCGCCATTTCCTTCTCTTGATGCTGTGCTGCAGCAATCAGCTACACAAAACTTGAGACAAGCATCGGCATACTTCTTTCCCCGATCCACCGCACTGATGAAGTACCTTGTCAATCTGCAGGCATTGAATCTACCAGCCGACAAACAGGTGGAAGCCACTGTTGAAGCAGGTATAACATCGCAGATGCTAGACACCTTCCCAGAAGCTGTCTTCGGTATTATCAACGAGGGTATTGTAAAGTGCCAGGCAAGCCCGCCTACAACTTGGACGACGAGCTTGCTTGAACTTGTTGGTCGTGAAGATCTTATGCTGCTTGCTCAAGGCCCGCCGGATGTTTCGCAAGCGCAAGCTCCAAATGCAAGTTGGGTGAGTTGCCGAGATCGAATTGATGCCGCGCTGGGATATGATCTAATACTACTTAAGCCTATTATTGTCAAAGCACGCAATGATGTACATTCCATATGTCTGTCAGCTGAGCGACCAGCTTTTGTCCACACGAAGCATCCTGAGACTGACCGTATGACAATCTCGAGGTTGATCTTCCACGAAGATCGACGGTTTATGGAGGCGCTTCGCGTCATCGAGCCGTTGAGAGTCGCCGTCGCAGAATGCATCCCAGATCCTTCGTGGTCTGAAGCTCAGTTGTTAGAAGCTCAAAAAGAGGTCGTTCAATGGGTAATGGTCCGCACGTTTGCTCTCGCTCCAGGACAGGGTATGGCACATTTCGAAAGCCGAAAACCATTCCCTACGGAGAACTACGAAATTCACGGCTACAACACGGGCTGCGTCATGAAGCCCTCAGGTCATACCGTGTCCGCCGACCGTACATCCTTCACCGAGGAAAAGTACGGCTGGGCTTGGTTCCATGCTGGCGTTGCTGCTGGGCTTAGTATATCACGCCATGCCAAAGGAATTGACACCTCCTGGATTCTTTTCAACAAACCCCCGGAGCTGAACGTTCGCCATGCTGGACTTCTCCTAGCTCTAGGCTTGAACGGACATCTCAAGAATGTTGCGAAAGTGCTTTGCTTCAAATACCTCACACCAAAGCACTCCATGACTTCCATTGGCCTATTGCTAGGTCTTGCGGCGTCGCATCTTGGTACCATGGACACGTTGGTGACCCGACTTCTGTCCGTACATGTTACCAGGCTCCTCCCTCCGGGCGCTGCCGAGCTGAACTTGACCTCCTTGACACAGACAGCTGGTTTGATGGGCATTGGTTTGGTATACTACAACACGCAACATCGTCGAATGAGCGAGATCATGCTCTCAGAAATCGAGACGACGGAGACCGATGACTCTACTGGAGGACCAGACACACTCCGCGACGAGAGTTACCGCCTTGCTGCTGGGCTATCTCTTGGTTTCATCAATCTTGGACAAGGCAACACACTCAAGGGCATGCAGGATATGCGAGTGATCGAGCGATTGTTAGCCATCGCTATGGGATCCCGGCCTGTGGACATGGTGCACATCTTGGATCGCGCAACTGCCGGTGCAACAATCGCCATTGCACTGATTTTTATGAAGACGGGCAACAAAGCAGTCGCGCGGAAGGTTGATGTCCCTGACACGTTGCCACAGTTCGACTACATACGGCCTGACATCCTTCTCCTCCGCACTCTTGCGAAGCACTTGATCCTCTGGAACGACATCAAAGCAGATCATCATTTTCTTATTGATAACTTGCCTTCGGAATATGCCAAGGACTATTTACTGGGAGACATCAAGTCACTGCGCTCTCAACATATGCCCTTCTACAACATCCTCGCCGGTCTGCTTTGGAGCATCAGTCTCCGGCATGCCGGAAGTGGGAACCTCAAGGTCAAAGACTTTCTTGTCAAATACCTCGATGCCTTCATCAAACTCTGCAAACTACCTGCTTTACGATACGATGCCAAATTAACCCGTAACACGGTCCGTAATTGTCAGGACCTTGTTGCTCTATCTTGTGCCACGGTGATGGCTGGAACAGGTGACCTTGACGTGATGAGACGCCTTCGTTTACTGCACGGGCGTGTGAATGCAGATACACCGTATGGCTCTCATCTTGCCGCCCACATGGCTTTGGGTACGCTGTTCCTTGGCGGTGGCAGCTTCACATTTGGCACCTCGAATCTTGCAATAGCGTCCCTCATCTGTGCTTTCTATCCGCTCTTTCCAATGGATGTCACGGACAATAAAGCGCACCTCCAACCTCTACGCCACTTCTGGGTTTTGGCCACGGAATCTCGCTGCATAGTTACTCGGGATGTGGATGCCAACCGCGCTATCCGTGTTCCACTTACTGTGCGCCTAAAGGATGGAACATCGAAGCATCTGACGGCACCTTGTCTACTTCCCGAGCTGGAGGCCATCAATCAGATCGAAACTAGCGGCAAAGAATACTGGCCTATCATCCTTGACTTTGCCAATAACAAAGCCCATCTCGAGGGGTTCAAAGAAAACCAGACGTTATCCGTGAGACGGAGATGCATTGGGCAGGGATATCATGGTGTTTTCCCCACGACACTCATCTCACTCGACGATGCGGCGACGAAAGCGATGGTTGGAACACGCCAGATTTTCGCCTCCATTTTCAAGCTGCCGCTTTTCCAAAACACGGCTTTTGAGCTTTCAGATATTGGTCTCGTGCTACCAAAGGATACGAGTAGTGGGGATTGGATCGGTGGAGGCAGGTCTTTGGTGGATGACAAATTAACGCTTGTGAGGGCGGCGATGAAGAGCACGGATAGGGATATGCTTTGGAATCTGAGGGTGCTGTTCAAATGGGCGGAGTGGGCAGCAGAGCGAGGCGAGGGGAGTGTGAAGTGGTTGGGTATGGAAGTTATCACGGGATTGAGGGGAATGATTGAAGAGCGAGGAAGGAAAGTGAGGGAAGGGGAGGCATAGAAAGGAAAGTGGGGTAAATACATGCGTGGTGAGTGCTCCATTGGCGACAACATATCTGGACTTCAAGATGGTATGGTAACATGATGATTTGTCGTCTTCTTCCCGCTCTGGCGCTTCAGCTCCAGACAATTTTGTGGTCCTTTTTTTTTAATAGATCGCAGCTTCCTAGAATTTCCGCCAGTGATTGCCTGGTTGACGGTCTGTCATGTTAAGGTTTTGTGGGTGTCCATGCAGAAGACTTAGAATAGCTCTCGTCTCTAGAACCAGGGGAACAGCTAGCAGGGATGACGATCAGCATCGTATTCGCCAGATCTTGAGATTGCGGTGAATATCGGGACAAGAAATCTTGGAGAGCAAACTCTCCTCCTTGATGGTAAGAAATGACGTGTCGGAGGCATCGACGATTTTGAAGCACAGTTGAGGTATTTGCGATCTTTTGGGTCTTGTATAAAGGACTCGTGATTTCTCTTATTTTGGAAATCCTGTGGAGCGTGAGGTTAATTATAGAAGTGGAAAGTCCAAATAAGATGGTCTAATTATAGTTGGACACAGACGCGGAGGCCTGTCCGATCGTTGTACTTCGAATATCTAATCTCAGTTCGGTCTAGCACTCCCGTCTTCAGCCTCCACGCCTCCGCAAACTTCCCATCTCCAAAATGAAAAGACATCATAGAACCAGCACGTACTTCCAACATCCTGAACTTGACCAATGGAAACTGCTGGCACGAGTTGAGCTAGCAGGTAAAGCGTGCAAGCCTCAGGCTTTCTTATGTTACTTTTGCAATATTCAAGGTCAACTCAATCCGAAACAAATAGGTGTACCTTTGACTACTTTCCGCCTCAGATGTCCACCATACTTGGCAGGTGTTGGCTCCCACAAAAGTCTCTACACTAGGTAAGATGAAGATAGCAGCGTTTACTTGACGGCAAGGCGTGCGCATTTCGAGTTGCCCATCGCCCCTTATACATTGAAGTAGTCGAGTTCAACCTTTGGCATCACGTCCCATCCCCTCTCCTTCAATTGTTCCACCAATACCCGATGGGCCTCATGAACACCCTCGCCATCACCTTTTCATTGGCCTGCGTCACAATAGCACAGCTCGGCCTCACAGCGCAAACTTTCGCCATCGCCGGAAAACCAGGTTTAAACAACGTCAAACTCGCCTGGAATTTTGGCGAGAACTCGTACACGGTCGCGCGCAAATCAAGGAATGGAGAGTACACCATCATCGCGACGGTACCGGGAAACCAGCATGACGATTACAATGTACCTGAGGGACCGGTATCGTATAAGGTGACCGGGAAAAGCGGTGTCTCGGATGAGTTTAGACTCGACATCTCCACGACTCCGTCTGGCTATGTGACGTATGATAACACGGTACCGTCGTCTTTTAAAACCTTGTCGCAAATCAAGATGGGGACGACGTATTATGCGTACCAGTATCGAACCGATGCCAATGGATTCAACGAAATCGTCGAGCAGACCTCATCTGATGGCTTCACATTTTCGGGTAACAAAGTCGTTCTCACCCGAGCCCAAGCATGCAAAGCCTCTCCCACCGGGTTCTGCAAATTCGAAGCAACGACCTTTGTCCAACACCCCACTTCAAAAGAGGTGATCATGTGGACGCACTGGGAAAATGCAAAAGACTACACCCAAGCGCAGGTGGCAGTCGCGTGGGGGATCCCAGGCCACCCTTGGACATTTGGAGGATCCTTCCGACCCACCGGTAAAGATTCAAGAGATCTTTCCTTCTTCAACGATAACGGCAAGGGATACATTCTCTCCGCCACAGACACCAACACGAATTTGAACATCTACGCGTTAACGGCCGACTGGCACGGCGTCGAGAAACTCGCCGTCACCGTGTTGAAGGGGCAGAGGAGGGAAGCACCATCCATGATTTTCGAAAAGGGCTTCTACTACCTCTTCACCTCGACAGCGGCTGGCTGGTACCCTTCAAGCGGCCAATACATCTCCGCCCCCTCCATCTCAGGGCCCTGGACGGGATCGAGGAATATAGGCAACACAGCCACCTACGGCTCCCAATCCGGCGTCGTCGAGAAGATCGGAAACACCTATGTCATGCGCGCGAACCGATGGGCCGCGCAGTGGAAGTACAGAGAAGCCTCCAACAGACAGATCATCATGCCCATCTCCCTGCAAAACGGCGCGGCGAATTACCATTACTACGAGGAGATCATGTACAAGGACGGACAGGGCGTCTACGGTGTCCAAGCCGGCAAAATCGTTTCCAGACAGAAACCGGTCAGATCCAGCACGGGCGGTGCGAACGGGTCCGCGGAAAAGATCGCCAACAACGGCGTTGAGACGGATGCGGCGTCCATGTTCGTACCGGCCAAAGTGCCCTTTTCATGGGATGTCGATCTCGGTTCCCCGATGCGTGTTACGCGGGTTCATCTGCTGACGAAATTGGTGGGCGGGAGTGAGACGGCTTATAAATTCAATGTGTTGGGGAGTGTGGACGGCAAGTCCTGGGAGCTTTTGGCTGATCAGAGTAAGAATACGGTGGTGGGGTTTGTGGATGCGAAGGTGAGGGAAGGGAAGGGGTGGAGGTGGGTTAGGGTAGACGTGTTGGGGATTATGAATGTTCATAATGGCAATGGGGCGGATTGGGCGAAGGGGGTTCTGGAGGTCACGGTGTTTGCTGTTTGAGGGTTCTCAGTGGGGTAAGACGAGGGCGGTGGGGGGCTTTGATATCGGACCGGAGGAGGATGGGGTAGCAAGGCTCTTGTCATCATATACAATGGCGGGTGTCGTGCTCGGCACTACTTCTTGCTTGCTGCTTCATGTGCGCATGCAAAAATCACGCACACTTCCTGTTTTCTTCAAGCCTGAATTTGATCAAGCGGGTTTGATGGCGTTAGGGATGGTGAGAATGAAAAATGTGCGGTTTTCCGGTTTGGTGATGTTTTACCTTTGGCATTGGGCTTGACTTGGTATGCGTTTCCTCCTGATACCCTCTATCGAGTGATATGTATCCCGCCTCTGCAAGTCGGTAGGGACGAGAACCGTGGATTGGCGAGTGTGAATCCATATTTGACAAAAAATCCCATTCTTGCTATCATCGCGCCCATCCGCCAGGATCAGTCTTCCGTTCTTCCCTCTTTCGAACATGTCTTGTCAGGATATCTTCCATATTGATCTTTGCCTCGCGTCGCTCAGACCCTGCTGTGGAGGACAGCTTCCAAACTCCGAATCTCGCGAGAGATGGGAGCTCTGTGTTGCGTCTAGGAGAATACCTGGCCGATATGAAGCCGTGCCTTTGAGTTTGATATGCTGGAAATGCTCGGTGCGTGACATCGTGATTCCGCGATGATGGTCCTTGGTTCAGGGCCACCTATTCACTATATCTATACTGATTCAGTCTAGGTGGAATGTGGATAGGTACCTATCGAGGGCGTGATGCGTTTGCTGTCCATTCATCATGTCAATACGACCTATTCCACCAGATGATATAAGCGAGCGACACGTCCAATTGGACGTATTCCACAATATATGTATACGAGGTGGGAGGACAAACAACGCAGGAGAATCAAGCACCGTGCGTGTTGGTAAGCCAAATTCTGTTCTATTTTCTCCTCCTTTCTTCCAACATCGTCCATGCCCACCTTTGAAGCAAGTTCCACCACGGAGGGGAAAGAGTGAAACGCAAGCCACATTCTCTGCGTGACAAAGGTCCATGTACCTGGAGAAGCCGCCGGAAACTGGAGGCGTGGCCGTCGTTGGGCTGTGTGCAGGGTGTTCCTGTTGGCAGCGACCGGTCACATGTCTGGCTTGTGATTGTTCTCGTCGTCGTTGGTGTCGTTGTTGTTGTTATTGTTGTTGTTGTTGTCCTGAGACATGTGGCTGGGCGCATGGACGTTGCCCGTGACTTAGCAGAGGGAGTGAAATCCGTTGTTTGCAGCACCAGTCTCGCTTTTACTCAGCACCCTCCGGCCCTGTGTGAATTTCGCCCTCCCAGCGACTGCTTCACCGCCGACAGACAAGATACGGTCCGCGACATCTTTGCCCTGCCCCCAGACTCTTCCAAGGTTCTCACTCGCCTGCAAACACTCTCCGTACATAACTAGTACTTCGCAGTGCCCCAGTGGACAGAAACACCTCACGTCTCCATACAATACACGCCTGCTTCCTCAAGAGCACGGCATCTTAGAGCAAAGACTGTCTTCAATCCAAGCTTCCTAGGCAAACTCTCTGTGACTTTCACTAGCCATGGCCGAGCCTACCCAGTTGGCTTACCGTACCTTGAAGGGTATTGGTGTTTTCAATGCCGCTCCAGTATACGACAGCCTGCCTGGTTTTGTGCCGTACGCTGTACACTCAGATTATGTATGCTACCGAGACTGACAGGCCAACGCAGACCCGAAGGCCATTTCCGCTGCTGCCAATACTCGCCCGACGGCAAGTTCTTTGCCTGGGCAGACGCCGAGAAGTATGCCTACTCAATCCATGCGGAAAGGAAAACCTATTGACAAGATACGTCAGAGTCACTGTCGTCGACGCGTCGGTCGGACATGTTGTCACCACCCTACCCGCCGAGAATGTTTACGAGCTTGGCTTCTCGCCCCTGGGCACGTACATTATTACCTGGCAACGACCCATGAAAGACGAAAATGGCGATGCTACAAAGAACCTCAAGGTCTGGCGGACGATTGACGACAATGCTGGCGAAGCAGGCGAACGCGCCGTGGTCGGGCAATTCGTCCAGCGCTCACAAACAGGCTGGAATTTGCAATATACCGACGACGAGAAATACTGCGCGAGAGTGGTGACCAACCAGGTCCAATTCTACGAAAGTGGCGATCTCAAGACTGTGTGGAACAAGCTGATTGCCGAGGGTGTCACTGACTTCGCCGTGTCGCCTGGTGAGAAGCATTCAGTTGCTATCTTTGTACCGGAGCGAAAAGTGCGTTTATTTCGACTCGATACACGAGGATATCTGCTAACCATATACAGGGCATGCCAGCTGCCGTGAAGGTATACGCCGTCCCCGAGTTTACAGGAAATCCAATCTCGCAGAAGACTTTCTTCAAGGGAGACAAGGTCACATTCAAGTGGAACAGCCCGGGCACGAGCTTGATTGTTCTGGCCCAGACTGATGTGGACAAGTCCAACAAGAGTTATTATGGCGAGACGACCATGCATATTCTTAGCGCGAATGGCGGTTTTGATTCTAGGATTCAGTTGGGTAAGTTTTAAAACAGTCAACAAGATCACAGACAGCCACGTTAATTCTTTCTTGCAGACAAGGAAGGTCCAGTCCACGATGTCGCTTGGTCACCAAACGGAAAAGAGTTTGGGGTTGTTTATGGATACATGCCTGCGAAGACGACCCTTTTCAATGCGCGCGCCGTGCCCACCCACACTTTTCCTCTCGGGCCTCGAAATACCATTTTGTTCTCTCCACACGGCCGATTTGTTTTGATTGCTGGATTCGGCAACTTGGCAGGTCAGATGGACATTTACGATTTGAGCAAGAATCACACCAAGGTGTGCACGATTGAGGGCAGCAACGCTTCCGTGTGCGAATGGAGCCCTGACGGAAGACACATCCTTACGGCGACCATTTCCCCTCGATTGCGCGTGGACAACGGAGTGAGAATATGGCATGTTGGGGGAGGTTTGATGTACAACGAGGACATGACGGAGCTCTATCACGTTGTCTGGAGACCACAGAGTGCAAACACTCATCCACTACCCGCGGACACTTTGAATCCTGTTCCAGTGCCACACCCTAGTGCTATGACTTATTTGGGACGCATAAAAGCACCAAGTAAGCCGGTTGGCGCGTATAGACCGCCTGGAGCCCGAGGAACGAGCACGCCTTTGGCGTTCAAGAGAGAGGATGAAGGTGGAGCTGCATTCACTTCAAGCAATGGTACTGGCGGAACAACCTCTGGTGGCCAGAATGGATTTGGCCGGCAGCGACGTCAAGTTCCTGGTGCCGAGCTCGTCGCCGAGGCGCCCATATTGCCCCCAGGAGCTGCTCCTGGGGGTGGAGTGAGTCTTGCAGGAACTGGCGAAGGCGCGGATGAGAACTTGTCCAAAGCCGCCCTGAAGAACAAGAAGAAGCGCGAAGCCAAGAAGTTGAAAGAGGCGGCTGAGAAGCAGGAGAAGTTGGAGGTTGAAGGTCTCGACAACGTGCCCAAAGGACCACGAGCAATGAGCCGCAGCCCGGAACGACGCGCCCAAGGCCATCACCAGCGTACTCGGAGTGGGTTCGACAACCACAACCAGACTCAAGGACGCTCGCCACACCCAGGCGAGAGGAGGGCTCGAAATGATTCAAGCGCCAACAGTTATAACAATGGCTACAGCAATGGGACACGTCCTGGCATGTCTGGCGATGTTAGGAACTCGCAGCAGGATATTCGAAACCAGCCACAACAAATCCAACAGCGCCCGACGCCTTCCCCGGCGCAGTCTCAGATGCAAGTCAACACTTCCAAGCCTGTTGGTCCACCTCCCGGTCTCACCATCACGAGCCCGCTGGATGGAGGCCCGAATGAGAAGAAGATTCGTAGTTTGCACAAGAAGGTGCGGGCCATTGAAGAGCTCAAGATGAGACAGGCTGCGGGCGAGAAGCTCGAGGATACTCAGATTCGAAAGATCGATACTGAGGCTGGTATCCGCAAAGAGCTTGCTGCACTTGGAGACGTTGACAATTGAGTGCTTTCGCTACCAGGGCGAGTCGGGCGCGTATTCATTTATCCTTTGGATCTTGCAATTGATCACCCGTGCAGACGCGATTGGGACGAGAAGGCGACACGATTGGGACGGCGTGACGTGACATGGCACGGCTTGAACATGAACATTTTGATTGCGTAGATGAGATGGATAAATGGCTGGATAGCTAGATCAGATGAGGAATGTCACAAAGATCTGAAGTCCATGTTTATCATGTCTGGCAGATGGAGATGAAAGGGACAGGAACCACCAAAGTAGGGGTCACAAAAGCCCTTTGTGGCGCGAAAAACGAATAGAATAAAATAGAATAGAATTGGGGAAATTTGCGACTATCTGCCTTTCCGAGTTCCAAGCATTATTTTCCACTGTGTTTTCCTCGTCGTTGTTTCCTCGCTTTACTCCTCTTTTCTCCCTTTGTTCACTGATCTTGGCGGTGCATCTGGTAGATACAAAAGGGCTCAGTGGACGGGCGATCTTGTGAGTCGGAAGTCTGCGTGAGATACCGGAACGACGGAGGGACACGAGGCCAGATACATTGCTGGATTTTCAACATGTGGACCTGCATTCCTGATCTTGATGGTTGGTTTCTCGGTAATACAATATGGGATGTGCCTTTTATATCTACGTTGAACGCCAGAGAAAAGTGGACTCTAGACAGAGGATGATGCAGGCACGCGTCTAGGGGGGGAAAAGAATGAAAAAAGAAAAGAATAGAAAAGAAAAGAAACGGTCCTTCCTAATAACTGATCAGGGAAAAGTGACTGGGGGGTTTCACGTAATCGCCGCCGTCTGTGACCTGTTTGCTCTTCCTTTGTAAATCTGCATTCTCCATCGTCTGCTTCTCGTTGCCGTGCAGGGCCGTGTCGATCATTGCCACGGCCAGCTCGCGCACATGGATGGAGGGGAGAAGCGCCTTCATGACTGCGGTGCCGAGGCTGAAGTGTTCGGGGTGGATGTGCGCTGGGCGCATGAAGTAAGGGGTGAAGCGCGGGGTTTCCTCGGCGATCCTTATGAGGCCGTTTTCGGTGAGGCCCTGGTTTCGCTCGTTATTGGTGTTTTTTTTTTTTTTTTTTTGCGACGGGTACAGACGTTCTTGGTGGGAAGATGGGAGTTGGAAGGTACCTTTAGTTTTCGGGAGTCTTGTAGGATCCATAGGTTTATGTCTTGATCGCGGGAAGCCATACCGGCGCTGCAGAAGACGAATTTGAAGTCTTTATCTTCACCGATGGCTGGGAGTAATTTCGAGGCGAAGGCGTTTGCTGCCGCGAGTGTGTAGTCGACTTGGACTTTCTTCGCTGTTTTGACGTCGGAGAATTGGCCTGCTCTTCCGCCGATTGCCCTTTCGTCATGATTTCAGCTTGTGAAACATAGGCTGTTTGGGGAAATGGAGAATGGGACTGACCATAGACATGCTTCGGCCCCGCTCAACTCTTCCAGCAATTCATCGGAGTAGTGGGAAAAGTCCTCGTGGGTTATGACGCTGACTTTCTCGTTGTCGGAAAGTTCTTCTAAAAGGGGACAGCGGGAGAAGGCGATGATGGAAGTGATGAGGGGGTTCTTGATGCATTCCCTGAGCACAGTGCTCCCCACAAGACCGGTGGTACCAGTGACGATGACTTTCATAATGTTGAAATTGCGTTTGCTGGAGGATTCTTTTGGCGTCGGAATGGAACAGCGCAAGCGACTCGGCTCTCTATATCCCTAGAACTGTGGACTGCCTGTACCTCTGGATTTGTACAGGTGACCTATATCAAGTTCGGCATTGAGCTTCCTTCGCGTCCTACGCGATATTTGCCACGACCCTTGCATCACTGCGCGATTCTGGGCAACCGTCTGTATTGGGTGCGACTGCTGCCCTCACATGAACTACTGCAAACAGGATGCCGATTGTTGGCAGGTGGATTTCGGACGTCGTTCGTGAGACCTGCGGGAGAATCCATGACATGGAGTTAAATTGGAGGAGATTCTGCGAGCCTCCTCTGCGTGTGTGTATGCATGACACTGCGGATTTGTCGACGGGGTGGAAGTGGAAGGGCGAACACTGCAGATGAAGCCGGAGGCAGCCCCGCCTGAAGCACCGTCGGGTGCTTATGTCATCAACGGGACACCGTGGACGTTCTCAGTGGCTTCCGTCGTTTCCTCAAGCCCAGAGGAGTTAGTCATTGTCAGACATGTGCACTGAACGCCGCTAAGAATAGAGCAGTTGCTCGTGTTCTCGTCTTCTTGGCTCAATTCACACGGTATTCTCTTGGAGTCCTGAGTGTCGTAACACGTGCCAATCGCCTTGAGGTTGAACTCCCTCCTGAAATCATCCAGCTCCCACAATTCGTCGTCAAAAATTTCATGGAGGTCATCCTCCAACACCAGGTGTGGCCGATGCACATTCTTCAAACGCTTTGGTGCTAAAAGAACTTTCCTTTGATGGCTCCCATGATCATATTCTTCTTCTGCTTAGTCACGAATTTGCCCACGTCGTCAGCCCAACTACTGCTATTCTGCTCCAGCTTGTTTACGTTGTCATTCATCAAACCCAATGCCTCGGTTCGTTCATTGAGTTGTCGTTGCATGTATTCCCAGTAGCCCTCTTGGGCGCCAGCGGCGGCCCCGGACGCGCCGGGACGTGATGCCTGTCTGGCGGCGGCTTCATCGGATCGTGCTTGGGCAATCATGCGTTTGGAGGGAGGTCGGTCCGGGCCGCCGACTATGGCAGTGTTAGCTTCTAAACCGGGGAAGCGAAGAGGGGAAACTTACTGAGAAGGTCCATGTCTGAAGGTGTCACGTATTGCGTGCCTGAAACCCATTGGAAGTTTGAAATTGTGGGACGAGCAGGGATGAGGAGTTCGGGGTTGAAGAGAGTATCTTTGGATCGGTTTCTGAAAACACTGTGGTTAGCATGGCTTCTCAAGGGTACTGAGATCAGACTCACACGACAAGACCAGTGCCCCACACATTCAAGAGAGCAGTCTCTGAGGGACCTGTCCAGCCAAATATGTCTCCTGAGGCTGTAATAATTGCTTCGCCTAGCCTGTCCCGGTCTAATATGTCAGAGACTTTCGCAGAGCCAATTTCTCGCAAAGCAGGAATCGAGAAAGCACGAGCAGTACCGTCTGCAAAGAGTCCGACGAGAGCGTATGCACGATCTTCAAAACGAGTGACCGAAGCTGATACACAAGCGAACTCGTCCCAGCTCTTATGCGCTCCTTTATTCGATGCAGGTTTGAAAATACGGGCGCCGCCTTCTGTTACTGCCAGGAGCACGCCATTGATTTTAATACCGGTTCGCAGGTTTGCAACGGCCTGTTGTGACGCATACGCCGGACGGCCTGAATCGGCGCTCAAGGGAGCGATACGAACCACGCGATCATCTGTCGCTATCACCCCAGCAAAGTGGACACCATGCCGTCCGCCAGCTTCGGGCAGAATCTTGAAAGTGGCGACGTGCCCAAGATTCGTACCAACGTGAAGGAGGATACTTGAATAGCTATCCCCATCTACCATCATGACACTGAACTCCATGACTGTGGGCCATAAACCTTTCTGCATAGGCTCTTTGCTAGATCGACGGATGCTTCCCCGTCTGTCTGATTTAATGAACTCTTGGATACTACCCTTGTAGATTATTGCTGGACCTCGAAGGTCAATGACAGCCACATCTCCACCTTCAAAGCCTGCTGCCACGAACCCAACGTCGCTGACTTTTAATGCTGTGCATGGTCCATTTTGAGAGTCCAGCAAAGTGAATGGAATTAGGCCTTCTGACAGCGAAGGATCCGTCCTCGCTGCGATATTCGTCAAGCCATTCGGTACGTTCGGTCCAGCATCGGCAGGCGGCTTTCCGGCTGTCCTGTTATGACCCCATCTGAAGATCACAACTTCACCTGCGCGTGTCCCAGCTGCAAGTTCTCCGCTTGCTCCAGCAAAGCTCATTTTGGTGATGTCGATGCCTTCAAAACGGCCGAGAGCTTGTCCAACATCCACCTGGAGCATAGAATCGTTCTCAATTTCGTCACCATGTCCCGCATCCCACATCCTGATCGTGCCATCCGCATGGGCTGTCTGTACGATATTCCTGTCTTCAAACCGCTTCATGGGACGAGACACCTCTGCGCCGCCCTGTAAGATCAAAGGGCCTCGAGAGCGTGTTTCGGTCATTCCGAGCCATTTCTCGCGCGTGATGGGTGCCAGGTTGATTGCTGTTATGAACGGATGCACAAATGTGAGAGAGACATGCAGCATGTTGGTAGGAGTGATTGGGTACCCGCTAGGGAAACTCATCGAAATTACCTCTCCCGATGACAATACTGCCATGACAGCTATCGGATCCTGAGCTCCTGCGAAATGTGGAGATGATTTCGGAATGAGACAAAAGTCCACCACCTCGGCGTTGGGTGGCGTGGGTAAGATTCTTTGACGCTTTGGATTCTCAAAGTATGATGAGAGAGCCTGCCATGAGGAAGTAGCATACACTGGAGTGCGCCCTAGCTCGAAAAATGTCAGGCCCTTGGTGGGAGATGTAGTAGGCTGCCCACCAGCAATCAGTATGGAGGTATCGTCTGGATCTTGATTGGCACACCAAGCGATTCTAAAGTAGGGCTCCTTCATGGAAAACTTGTCTTGCGCAGGATTGACTGCGGCAGTTCCAGGCCTGTTTATGTTGGTCTCCTGGAGAGTCCTTGCCATGACAATCCTTCCGTCCTTCAGATCCCAGAACACAAGACTAGAATCGTCATGCGCAGTCAAAATGAAGGTTCCGGTAGGGTGCCATACGGCATGCGTAAGCCGCGGGTGTCGAACCACGTTCATCTGTGATGGATCCGAGTCCCCACCGGGTGCCCCTCGAGGTACCTCATACTGAAAGAAATTGGTTGGCCTGTTTTGCTTGAACGAATAAATGACTGCCCCTTCCGCATAACCTATGAGCAAAGTTCCAACATCTCTAGGATGGAGAGACAACGATAAGATTGGTGTCACCCGAGCTTTTGGATTCTTCTCGGACCAGAAACTGGGTAGCTTGAACGGGGCCATGTTCTCTCGATCCAGATCATACGCAAGAACATCACCTACAGACGTCAACAACTCTGTTCAATGCTCAAGGACAGTATCAGGTTACCTGTCTGCATGCCCAACAAAATGTAATCCAAGGTCGGATCGCTGCATACTGAAAGCACGGTTCCAGGCGGAGAATAACTCGAGATTATCCGCTTAGTCTCCAGCGAGAATATGGTGAGGTCGTTACGTGAATCAAAACATATGAGCTTGTCGGAGCAGAACTGAAGTATCCTGACTGATGCCTTTCTTTGAAGCGCCAGAACAGCGTTGACCCGCTTCTGTCCAAAGATGTAGATTTGTCCAACTCCAAATTTCGTGTCGTTTGTGCCGACAGCAAGTAAGCTTTGGACTGGATCGTAGGCTACGACCGAAGTCTGTGAGTTGATGCCATAGCGATTGATCTAAGCATGCATTAGAACATGGCTTCTAGAAGAGGCTGGTGGCGTACATCATCAATGGCAAAGAGTTCCGGCACGAGTCCAGCAGAAAAGTCATTCTGGATGCCAGCTTGCTTTCCCCGTAGAAGATGTGCCATTCCGGAGATATGTCCTAGGCATTCGAGCTCGATGTTGGGTGATGGAAGTCGGGAGGTTAAGTGACGAGCTTGTTTCGCATCCAAATTGTGGCTGAGCACAGCCCCATGTCAGTTATACAACACCAACTACAATATCTCCATCAAGCTCAGATTTGGAGTATCATCTCAAAACAGTAGACTGTTCTCGTCAGAAGAAATCAAACTGCACTGTTGTTTTCGGGCACGTGATCTATACAGACCATGATGCCCGAGTTTGTATCAAGTTCAACTCCGATCTAATTTCTTACTAGAACCAAAATCGACGCGCCGGTCCCGTCTCGACCGAGCGCTGATGATTGTTTGGTTCTGAACACTCTCAGATGACTTGGATGGCAGGTTCTAGCGGCATCGCTGAATCCTGAATACCAACGCTGGAGCTTCTCAACACGCGTCGTGTCGTGTCAACGGGTCACTCTTTTGATCTGACCTCGTTCCGTCAATAGTGAACATCAGTAAGTCCCCATTCCTTCAGCGAGCAAAAAGAGACACTCATTGACTACCTATGGCTCTGTGTAGGGGACTCTTCATGTCACGATGCATCGAACAACTCTCATCTTGGTCTTTCCACATGGACAGAGATTGCAAATGCCTTCCCTTGTAAGACTCGAGGCACTGACTGCTTTGCAATCGTAGAATGTGAGCCAGTCTGAGAACCAATGACATTCCCCGCAAGGATTTTGCGAAATGTAATTTGAAACAGGAATGGTCCAGGCATTTCAGTTTTACCAGCCCTGGATACCAGGGCGAGGCCTGACGCGTTCGGCTGTAATACGTGCTCTTCCAAGATCTTCTCAAAGCTTTGGACATCTCTTCTTATGAAATAACCTGCCCAACAGGCATGTCACCTTGGAGCAAGAACAATCCAACCGACGGTATCTCCAGTTCATACTTGAGAACGCGGGAACCTTTCGCGTAAGGCTTGCTAAGAAACTGGCAAAAGTTCCGCTGCGTTGGGAAATCGTTCTGGCAAGGAATGACGGCTCCGCATCCTTCTCCGGCTCTCACATTTCAACCTATCTTTTGATTTGCTATTAATGTGAGTGGATGCACTGCTGGCTACCTTTGAGCTTTCTGCAGCCACGCCTTTTACCTTACTGTGTCATAGTCTTTTCTGTCTCTGCCCCTTTGTACTGATCACGTTGAACGTGTTGCAATACCAACGATTACATCTTCCGTCTTCACGCGTGGTCATTTGAAGTAGGGTCAATCGCAATCTGCATGGTAAGCACCACGAAGAAGCCATCCGAGCGAATGAAGGTGAAAGCTAACTGTTGAAGTCTCTATCTACCTGAAATTATCTGTGCTTTTACTCTCCTTGCCCGACGGTATGGCCAGATTACAATTTCTTCTCCTCTGCTTGGTCGCCGCTAAAGCCATCTCAGGTATGATCTCGACTGCTTCGCATCGATAGAGTAGCAGCTAATTCATTTCCAGGCGCCTGCTCGGCCGATAGGACGTTCATTATCCGAAATGCGACTGAGGCGTCCGCACTTGCATCATGTCCTACCTACACAGGGAACGTTGCTGTGTCTGTCAAAGCGTCAGGGGTCATTGATCTTCCCAAAATCCAACTTCTGAACGGTTACCTAATCATATACGACAATCTTGCGCTCTCAGCATTACGGGCCGAATCACTGTCTCGTATCAATGGCAAACTCATCGTCAGGAACGTTCAAAATCTCAGTGTGCTTGCGTTCCCTAATCTTTCCCAAGTTACCGATTTGGTTTTGGATTGTTTACCCAAGCTTGCCGAACTAGGAATGGACATACAAAACGCGTCCAACATCTTCATCGGAAACAATCGAGTTCTTGGCAACATCATACTGCACCTAAAACAAGTTGAGCAAAGTTTCACTGTCGTAAAGAATGGAAACGAACTGAAAAAGGTGTCATTGCCAGACCTGAGCGCTATTGAGGGAGACGTTGTCGTAGGGTGCAACTCCAAGCTCGCTGAACTTGCTGCACCTTCACTTGATCATGTTGGCAAGAGCATGAACATCCAGGCAAATCCTGTGATGTCTACTCTCAGACTTCCAGAGCTAGAGAGTGTGAAGGGCGGACTTTGGAACTTCAGCTCGTAAGTGTACCGGTCACTGTCGGCTTTGATTGACAGACCCCAAACGAATCTATCAAGTCGGTGGAGCACTAACATTCTGCAGTCCTGACGCACCCAAATTTCCTGCGCTGGGTGCAGTCGAGGATGCGCTTTACCCTGGCCGCATAAACTGCAGTTTGCAGACGATAACGATTTTGCCCACACTGTTCTATTCGCACACCCTGGACTATATATCCACCAATTCGATCGAAATGGCAGAGTCAGACGCCAGAATGCCTCTCGCCAATCCGCAGATGGCGAAGGACAGTTCAGAATCTGATCCGAACACCAGCACCAACGCGACCGCCGACGTAAGCACAAAAACAAACACAAATCCGAACGTGAATACTAGCTTAAGCACGAGGACCAAGGCCATCCTTGGCGTGACCATAGTCTTTGGGATCGCCATTGCGATAGCAATTGCGCTTTGTCGATTCATGGTAAAACGCAAGCTCAGAAAGATCAGGCGGAAGGAGGAGGAGGAGGAGGAAGGTGTGATCGTGAGCGAGGAGGACTCCGTAGCAAAAGACGGCGCGAGAATGATTTCAACTAGCACAGCCAACTCAGGCTTGGAAACAACAGCCTCGCAAACGACAAATCTAGGCTTAGCAGAGATCCCAAAACCTCTTAGAAGCCACAAAAGCACGACTTTCCGTCCCATCAAGCTCGCCGCGCCCATCAAACTAGCTCCGCCTGACGCACTCGGCACGGACTTCTCAACGCTGCCTATCAATCTCGTTGCTACCCAGCCCGGCGAAAATGCAAGCTCGGAAGATGTTCAGAACCGCAACAATGTGCAAGATGAATTGGACCGCAGGAGCAGATTAGGAAAAGATCTCGATCGTGCCGACACAGCTCATAGCCCACTGGAACGTATCGAAGTCACAAACCCGTTCAAGCATGCGAATAGCCTGCTAACCCCTAAATCAGACGATCGAGAAAGCATACTTCCATCTCCAACGACAAAAACCCCGCAGTTGACCAGAAAGAAAACCATCATGTTCCAACGTCCAAGACTACACCTAGATACGAGAAATACCTCGCTGGACTCGAGGTGCCTTTCAGTGAGCTCGCAGCCGCCGAGGCTGGAACTAAATTTGGCGTGTTCATCAGCGAGCAGCTCGCAGACTTCCCTTGTGGAAGGCCCCACCGACTGTGCGATTGCCGAGAGTTCGTCGATCCAGAGGCTGAAACCTGCGGTCGTACATGTGAAGACGCCGAGTCCGCGGACGTCGGGAGGGTTCGGGGCGCATTACGGGTGCGATCCGAGGTTGAGCCGAGTGATGGCTGAAGCGAAAAAGGGGACCTCGAGCGTGTAGATCAAGATCAGGCTAACAGCGAAGATGACAGTGTCGTTGGCTTGGCTCTAGATCCGACCCACGCTGATACCGCTGGCAACTCTTTCTTTCGTCTTGCTCGTCCCCTCGTCCCATACGTTATCTACTGATAGCGTTCAGGCAATTCTGGACTTTGGTCGCCGTGGACAATGATATCGGAAGAGGTGATATAAACGACCTCATCCTCCATGATAAAAAAAAAATCCATAACCCCTCTTCCAGTATCCCTCAACTCAGCACCAAACCCTCAAAGATCACGCGACCTTGTCGAGATCGTCGTAAACAGAGCTTAGGTACCTTGCCTTCCCCCCCATCAAACCTCACCAAACCACCACCATCCCAACCAAAGGAAAACCCACTCCTCGAACCAAGATGCCCTCGTCCCCATCATCAATCTCGCACTTTTCCTCCAGGGCGATGACGAAACTCGCCAAAACGGATGTATTTAGCAGGGGGATTAGACGACGTGGGATTCGTGTGTTGGGAGAATCAGGGTGGGGAGTTGGAGAGGAGTGTGGAGGGGGGTCTTTGCTCGTGTGGGTTTTAGCCGGTTTTGTGGGAGGGGGTGGGGTGTGATGAGAGGGTATGTGATGCCATAGGAGAGAAAGAGAAAGAGAGCGAGAGGACCCGCAGGAAACCTGAATGAATGAACGAACGAATAAGTAAATGTAATATCTCGAAATAACCCCAAAACTCGAGATGCCAAGCAAACAAGTCCCCCTACCTTCCCCTCCTCTCTCCCCCCTCTCCACCTCCCCTCAAAACTCAAACCCCTCGCTCCATGCACATCCACATCCACATCCAAGGGGCGTGGCGGTTCCCACCCGCCCACCTTGTCTAAGCGCTCTACGTCTCGAATAAGGGTGTGATTCGGGTTCAGAAGAGAAAGACCCGTGGCATGCGCGTTGACGCTGAGGAGAAAGGGAGGGGGGGCACGGGATTATGAGAGGAGTTTTAAAATGGGGAGATGCAACCGAATCTTTGGGTGGTGGTGGAGGAATCGGGGGGGAGAGGATATTGTCATTGTCGGTTTAGGGTTCAAGTCATGCTCGTTGCTTATCCCTAGTTTTTGCCTCGATCTCAAGATGACGCACACAGCTGAAACTATGAATTTCGAGGTTCATGGAATTGGTTTTTTACAAATGGCTCGATACTAGGTCGCCGGGTGCTGAGAAGAAGGGTTATATCCCTCTCCTTCTCCCTCCCCCTTCCCTCAGAAGATACACTGAGTAAAACGCACTCGCCGCTCCCTCTTCCGAACCCCTCCACTTCAGTACCTGCCGTCCCGGCATCGAGCCTACGCAACGGTGAGAAATCAAGGATATCAGCGCACTCGGAATTCGGCACTCTGACGCTCCTCTTTCAGGATTCCACCGGCGGACTCGAAGTGGAAGATCCATCGTCCCCTGGTACGTTTCGTCCCACGATGCCCATTCCAGTTACTGTGTTGGTGAATATTGGGGGTTTGATGGAGAGGTGGAATAACGGGCGGTGGAGGAGGGGGGAGAGGAGGTTTTAAAAGCGAGGTATTCGATTCCGGTTTTTGCGAACGCGGATCCGGAGACTGTGATTGAGGCGTTGCCCAGGCGTTGGGGCGAGGAGAGGCCGAAGAAGTTTGGCAAGACGACGGCGTGGGAGTATGCGCAAATGAGGATGGCTGCTTCGTATTGACCTGGATGAAGAGGTTCTAGGTTCGATGGTTGATTGAGTATTGATGACGTGTAGGCACTACCGTCCATCGCTCCGACTGTCCCTCAAGTGTCCTCGAGGCGATCTTCACAGCCAACTTCGAGATGGTCGTTTGTGAGCGTGGCACGTCATCTTCAGAGCTCTTTGTAATCAGCAACATTGCAGAGGTCCCTACCTCCATAAAAGCTCGCCAACTGAGAGTGAGGACAAGCTGAGATAACGCACTCTATCAAGTCTCGCGCCGCCACCTATGCCGCAGAGCTTCAACTTGCTTCATCTGCATACATTGTGAGAAACCCTCCTTTCGTAAGGGATCCAAAATTGCGACGAGGCTTTGAGTACTTGATAGCCACAATCTCGGAGGCAAATCTTACCTGAACCGCCATGTGCCTTTGCACCACCGGAGAAGACTGTGTTTCTCACGGTTTTGTAATGACATCTTCTTGAAGTGGGATTAAATAATGCATGACGCCCTACAGCTACAGGCGCAGCTCACGAAACGACAAGAGGAGGCAGAGTTTCCGAAGGGGGGCATTCGACCAAGGCTATGAGGTCAAGTCAATTTGCGGGGATTGAACACCCACAAAGTAGAGGCGTGGCGTAAGCGGTCCCCATCTCATAAATTCAAGACGTCTAGATTGACTTGAGCAGTATCGGCAGCCGTGAAATAAAGGTATGGAATCTGATCCGATCTCATCGAAAGCTGTGAGTTCAACCAGGCTTGTCGCGCCCAGGTGAGAAAGACCTTGGCGTGCTCAAGCCGTCATCAAGTTAGTCGTCGCTTTTCTCGCAATACAGATGGTCCCATAAGAAGAATGAATCGCCATATATTTCCGGTCGTCGAAGCCAGCGGAGAGATGCAATGACCGGTGCGATTTGCGTTTAGTGCTTCTAGTATTTCGAGCTACAACGTAGCTGTACAGCATCCTGGACAACCAGTACAGCTGCCCGTACACACTTTCTGGACATGATGGCAGCAGGCTTCGGCATCATTGGAGAAAAGAAGGAGAAAGATGATCCAGAATTTTTGATTGGATTTTGGCCGTATAACAGGTGAGGAAGGTACTGTGCACCTGTATGCAACGAAGGTGAAAGTAGGGCGCTGTCTTTGACATCTGATCGAACACCCTGTGTTCCAAAGTCCCGATGCAAAATGCAGCGCTCACTAGCGAGCTTTCTTGGCATTAGACACGCTTCAAGTAGTATGCTCTCTTGGCTTGCACTTCTCGTGCACGGAGAACATGCTGACGATTATCGGTGCCGCCGAAATGCAACGGTCATTTCGTGGAATTCGGGTCAAAGGGCAAGAATGGACGCCTGATTAAGTGTTATACGAATGAGAGGGGATGGTTCATAACAGAAGGCGGTCCAAAGAAGAATGAATGGTGGTGCGGGTCGGTGTACGCGATTGGCGAGAAGAGATGCTGAGAACTAGTAAAAACGTGGTGATGCCAAGACAGTCACGTTCCTGCTTCCAAAGTCTGTCTGTGCTTCCCCTGCAAACCTAAGTTTTATATGCCAGTCGATACGGTATGTCCTCGAGAGCCAGCGTTGGAAATACGGTGCTCGAGTGAAGTGGAGGTGGAGAAGGATTCTTTGACAAATAATTCATCAAAGAATCTCCCACCTCTGACGTTTCGATTCTTGGTGTGACTACTGCATTTTGTTCAGCTCAGGCTTCAACCCACGCAGTTGTTAATATACGCCCTGCCGACCTAAGCGGACAAGGATACGCCCACGAACGCTTCTTCTCAGTTCCTGGATTCGTCTGGATTCGACTTCGCTAGTGGTCGGGATGCTGGTGTGCTCGTGTAATGGCGGAGAAGCTTGTCAGCCGCTGATTCGTCCCACGCGAGCTGTTACGGGAGCGGATGCTGGAAGAGCTGATACTTGATACTGCGGGCAGGTACGAGCCGGCATGCTCCTAAGTCTCGATACCCGGTGGAAGCACTGCCTTGGACCTCTCCTCGGGGAGCCTCGTCCTGTCGTCTCGATGTTGCGGTGGCGACGGGTGCTCCTCAGCGCTTCTCCCTTAGGACGCACCTGCAGCTGCCCAAGGATGCCGTGGGAAGAAATGCTTGCGAGTGCTTGTCCGGCGCCATCTCTGGCTTGAACGTGTCAAGAGAATGCCTGGGCAACATTGGCGAGGCATCTCTGGCGTGGGACTTGTGCTGCGGTCGTTGCTGAGATTGCCACATTGGAAGTCCGAAAAACGTGCCGAGATGCGTCCTTTTGATTGGTGTACAGGGACCGACCTTGACACAACGGCCCCTTTTGCTTGGTCTGCAGGCAAAATCGGAAAACACCAAAGATGGAGGCTGCCATTGTCCGCTCTCCCCCCAAAAAACAAATCCTATTCCTGTCCCCAGGCCTGGCCGGACGAAGATGCTTGAGCCGACAGCGTGCATGAACCCTGTGCACACCATTGGCTGGCCCCTCTCTTCCTGGACGTCGAGGCTAATCCGCTCTTCAGCACTTATCGCCGTCTGGTCGTCTCCATCGATCGCGGGGGGAGGTCCCCGGCTTCCCTGCAGCCTGCTTTATTATTTCAGGACGCCATCTCCTCCAGAGGAGATGGTTTCGTTGCTCGAGTCTGCCGTCCATCACTCATCATCCCCTTCGTTCTACTGTTGAGCCGTAGGGGCATCAGCCATCATGCCTGCCTACACTGCTGGCGGCAACGCTGCATTCCACAACTTCCACAACGACTATGCATGTGTCCCTCTCACACTGCAGGTGTACGCCCATCTAACCGTGAACTCAGGCTCATGTCGAGGATCCAAACGAACGCAGAAGACTCGCTCTCGCCGAAATTGACAAAGCTCCTTTCGGCTGGTATCATGTACGTCGGACCCCCATATAAGGACTCGCGCTTGCTGATATCAAAAAGGTTCGTGCTATTGTTGTTGCTGGCATCGGTTTCTTCACCGATGCTTATGATCTGTTTGCCGTCGGTTTGATCTCAAACATGCTGGGAATAGTGTACTGGCACAACGCAAAATCTAAGCCCGGAACCCTTCCTTCGTCTGCCGACACTGCTATCAAGGTGGCCACCTCTGCTGGGTGAGTTTCAAGTAATCTTCACCGGAAATTACAAAGTTGTTGACGCTTCATAGAACCGTTGTCGGTCAGGTTGGGTTCGGTATTCTCGCTGATATCGTTGGTCGTAAAAAGATGTACGGGCTCGAACTCATCCTCATCATTTTCGCCACTGTGGCTCAGTCCTTGACTGCTGCTGGCCCTGGCCTCTCCATTGTAGCTACGATCGTCTTCTGGCGTGTGCTCATGGGTATCGGTATGCTAAAATCTCCCGCTGATGATGACATCGAAACAAATTGGCTGACGCGCCCAAGGGATCGGTGGTGACTATCCATTGTCGAGTATCATCACATCCGAGTTTGCCACCACCAAATGGAGAGGAGCGATGATGGGATCCGTCTTCGCCATGCAGGGTATTGGTCAATTTGCTGCCGGAATGATTGCTTTAATTGTGACTGCTGGGTTCAAGGAGTCTTTGCTCACAGCGACCACTGTGGCCAAGTGCAGCGGTGTCTGCGGTCTTGCAGTCGACAAGATGTGGCGTATCATCATTGGTTTCGGTGCCGTTCCTGGATGCATCGCCCTCTACTACCGTCTCACCATCCCGGAAACTCCTCGTTACACTTTTGACGTTGCCCGCGACATCGTCAAGGGTGCCTCCGATGGAAAGGCATACCTGGCCGGTGATTCTCACGGCAACCCTGACGAGATTGAGCGTGTGCAGGTCATGCAGGAAGATGCTGAACAACTCGAAATTCCACAGGCCTCCTGGAGAGACTTCATGAAACACTATGGTAAATGGAAGAACGCCAAGGTTCTCATCGGCACAGCCGGGTCATGGTTCTTCCTCGATGTTGCCTTCTATGGTGTCTCCTTGAACAACTCCGTCATCTTGAAGCAAATTGGCTATGCTGGAGGCGCCAACGTCTACCACATCTTATACAACACAGCCGTTGGAAACTTGATCATTGTCTGCGCCGGCGCCATTCCTGGATACTGGTTCACCGTAGCCTTCGTCGATACCGTTGGCCGTAAGCCCATCCAGCTTGGTGGCTTCATCATTCTCACCACCGTCTTCTGTGTCATGGGTTTCGCGTACCACAAGCTCAGCGGAGGCGCCCTCCTCGCTCTTTACGTCATCGCCCAGTTCTTCTTCAACTTTGGACCAAACACCACAACCTTCATCGTGCCAGGAGAATGCTTTCCAACACGTTACAGATCATCTTCTCACGGCATCTCCGCTGCTTCCGGAAAGATTGGTGCCATCCTCGCACAGGCACTTATCGGTCCCTTGAGAACGCGTGGCGCGCCAGCTGGATCTTCGAGCTCGCCCTGGTTGAACCACGTCCTTCAGATCTTTGCGCTGTTCATGTTCTGCGGTATCTTCACTTCGTTGCTGATCCCAGAGACGAAGAGAAAGACGCTGGAGCAGTTGGCCGGTGAGGTTCCTGGAACTCCGGAGTACGATCCTGAAAACACGACTACGACGAGAAGAAAGCGCGTGTCGGGGGATTCTGCTGGGGTGGAGATGTCCAATGTGACCATGCCTGACAAGCAGGTTTAGATTTTAGTTTTGTTTTCCGTGATTGGGATTTTCACACGGGGAAGGCGCTGGATGAGACGGTTTGCAGATACTTATCCTTTGATCGATATACCCAAGCCTTTGTTTTGCAACTCTCATCTGCCTACTCCTACTTCAAGTGTGACTGATGCGGGTTGAATGATGGGATCAATGCGTTCAACTCACCACGCAAAACGCGATAGGTTCATTGGAGTGAGGCGTTCCACGACTTGCTCTCTCTCACTACTGTAATCGCCGCACTGAGAATGTAGATGGCGTGTCTGGATTGCCGTATTCCAAGCCACAAAGATGATGAAAATGGCTGTTTGCTGTTTGCTATTGGTTTGCATCAATCCCTCATCCTATGCTGCGCTCGCTAAGTTCGCTAAGCTTCGGTCTCGGTATATTATCATCCCGGGTTTTTTGAATAGGGGGGGATGGATGGGGCCTGGTGGCACGTGCGGTTTCTTGGAGACGTGGACGTCTTGGAGAGTTGACCTTGGATTCTCTGCTGGATAGCGGCTAGGTATGATGGACTCTGTTGCTATCATGATGAACTTGTGGCTGAGGACGCGTTCGTCACTTGGGACGCGTCGATGGCCGTTTGTGCAGACGCCTCGAGTCGGATCATTCTTGCTTCTCTCACAGCTGCTGGTGCTGGTGCTGGTCCACAGTTGGCATCCGCTCACTCTCCCGTCTCGACTGTTCACCGTGGGGTTTTTGGGGCTTTTGGAGTTGGGCAGATCCTTCAGCACGGGTTCAGGCCATGTAACGAGCGAGCGAGATTCTGATTCTGATTCTGACTGAAAAGAATATGGCGAGTTGTTTGGATGCGTCGGACGGTGATTTGAGAATGGAGGAGGTTGGGACCTCGAGTACCGACACAGCTCAACAAGAGAAGGTTGCGCTCGCTACAGGAGTGTAAGTCTGGGTTCTGACCTGGTTGCCACCGGCTAATTCTGCGAAGAGCGTGTCGAAAGCAAAAGACAAAAGGGCAATGAGTATGGCAGCCTCCTTCAAATCGATGCGACGACCGTGAATCATTCTTGCGGAACACTGCAGTGACAGTGAGAGTTCTCAAGCCCGGAAACCAAAACAAGACCTGTTCTTGGTCCCGTGCCTTCTTACCTCCATCGGAAGCCGTCCTGGATGTCTACTAACAGTGTGACCGTCTTCTGCCTAAGAATTCCATGCGATCAAGTCCGTACTGAATCGTCTTGCAACTCACTATCCGTTCCGATTACCTGGCCGAATGCAGAGTCTGAACACTGGAAGCCTGTTACAAGATTTGTCAGTCACGTGCTCGAAACAGTGTTGCATCAAACACTGTGTGACATCTAACAGCCCGGCCTGGTGGACGCTCATCACGACGATGGCGAGAAAGGTCTTGGCCCAACGATCGCTACGCTCAGTCTCGGAGGTACTGCCCGGATGACCATCCGCATGAAGAAGAGTCACTTCCAAGGCGTCCCGGGTGATACCTTCGTCGATCGCAAGCCCGTCCCAGGATGCCTCCAAGAACAGGAACGCATCGCCACATGGCACGAACTGGAGAAATTGAGCCCCACCGAACGAAATCAACGAGCAAAAACCTTGCCGAAGGACCTCAGATTGGGTGGAACTAGGGATAAGAATGCAGGCCCCATCTTGGATATGAAGGTCAACCATGGAGACATTGTCATCATGCAAGGACACGTGCTGCAGGAGATTTCCGAGCACGAAGTCACGTCCAAGTCAAAATTAAGCTTCGCGCTCACGTGTCGGAATATTGATATCAATAGTTCAACGCTGGCGGACAGGCCTGAGTACGAGGTCAAGGCTGAGGAGGTGCGCTACGATGGGTTGGCCTTGGATCCGCCGATAACGAGGGAATAGTGAGTGGTCTTGATGAGCTTTGTAGCTTGCATCTATTATCTGAAGAAAGGCGCGATTCTCGGGCCTGATGACCGTTTTGAACGTATTGTTTTGTTTTTTTTTGGACTGAGAATCGTCGGTTTTGGTGTCTGCGTACTCGCTGCGTGGACATTGTCTATTCACTTTGGAAACGGAGGATTGGTTTTGTGTCAATCTTACCGTACGAAGACTACGGACAGCCTTGGCTGTTGGATCTATCTACTACTTTATGAAAAGATCTCGCCACTTGTCGAGCATGCCACTAAAGGATATGAGCCGCCTTGAGAATGCTTTGACTCTCACGTGATGTTCTTTTCCAAGCCCATCACTGGAAGAATATTGTGATTGATCCAAACGTCGTTGAAAATAGCGTATTAGATGCTTGAACGTCCGTTGATACCTCGTCTGTGATGATAAATTTGCACGCGCAAGCCAGTTTGACCTACGTGAATAATTACAAGTAGATCTCGGTCCCTATTAGTTTACCCCTCCTTTCTCTCTTGCACAGGTTATCGACACAAGGTCATTAGATTCCATCAAAGTGCAATGGATGGAGCGCGTATCTCATCACCATCTGTGACCCGCCATCAGACTCTCCGCAAACTCATTACCCCTAACTCTCTACCTCGAGGCCACTTCGATGCCTCGTTTCCCACACTTCTTCCGCGTGCCCCCGAAGCTCCAAAGAAGAGCTAGAAGATCACGACTGGCCACGATGCTCCTTCTTCTTGGAGTCCTATTCGTCTTCGCCACGCCTTTCTATTGGATCTACAAACCCCCGGCCTTTCTCGTGAGCTATTTTCAACGACGATGGCCCGATGTTCTTTTCCAGGTTTCAACCAAATCCAAGGTTGTTGCCCTTACCATCGATGATGCACCTTCAGGGCACACGGACGAGATCATGGACATTCTCAAAGAGAACGGTGCCGAAGCTACCTTTTTTGTCATAGGATCTCAGGTCCCTGGTCGCGAAGACATTCTGGAGCGTCTCGTTCTCAATGGAAATGAGTTGGGCAACCATGCCATGCACGATGAGCCCTCTCGCTCGTTGAGCGACTCGACCCTTATTGCAGAGATGCAGACTGTCGATAAAATGATACACAGCGCGTACTCGGCGGCCTCACTCCCTCCTCCACCGAGATACTTCCGACCGGGCTCTGGTTTCTTCAGCGAGAGGATGCGCAAGATTGTGTCCAGCCTCGAGTACCGAATTGTTCTTGGTGGCATCTACTCGCACGATCCTCAGATACCCTACTGGAGGATCAATGCGCGGCATACCCTGAGTATGGTCAAACCTGGAGGAATCATCATCTGCCATGATCGAAGAAGCTGGACGCTACCAATGTTGAAGAGGGTTCTTCCAGAACTGAAAAGACGGGGATATCGAGTTGTAACCTTGACCGAGTTGTTGACAGAAGAGCGGACATGAATGCATCTTCTTTGTCCCATTTTCAACTTATAATCTTCCTGTCTGGAACAACAGGTAAGCAACTCCAAGACCGCATGACGAGTTGCCCTTGGACCTATTTGCCACGCTTCACCAATTGTATTTCACATGGTATTGCACAGTTCCACATGCGTTAGCACGGCGGTAGTCCATAATTGGGCATGGAGGCAGAACTGTGCGACATCGAGGAGACGCTACTTGCTGCCGCTTCGTCAGCAGACCTTATCTATGCTGCGATCACGGGGTTATGCAAGTTGAAGTCTAGCAGTAGTGCGCTCAAGTTCCCTTGCCTGGGCCTTGAGTTTGTAAGGCTGAATCGCATCCATTCCACGAACTACGGTCCGAGACCGACCCAGATCAAAGGCCAAAAAGGCTTGCTGCAGCCTGGCTCGAGTCGTTGCGAAGATTCCAACATACCGCCCAAGAAACCCACACCATTGAAGAACATTTTTGATTCCATGGAATGGTCCTTCAGTTGCAACCACGATTGTTCAGGAAAGCGCTGGGACTTGGTTGTTGGACACGCGAGCAATTGCAACGGCAGACAACTTGAACCCACAAGGCTTGGGGTGGGAATGTGGCGGAACGCCAGGCATTGGACCCCCCATCGTCGACAAGGGCGGCCTGCTCTAGCAGCCCCAGCCGCTCCGGCGGGTAATCAACTGAAAATTGAAATGGAAGTCCGGCCGAACAGGTTCGCCGGAAAGAGTACCATGTAGACTTTGCAGCAATCTCATAGCCATTCATGTATGACGATCGAGGCAATCGGTCGTGTCCAGAAGTCTAGGGTGAATGGCGAGCTGCGGCTGGAACTCAAGACGCCCAGACTTGCTTGAGTTGCTTCAGCACGCTTGAAGTTCTTGAACGACGGCGAGGCCGAGCCACATTCGCGGCCGGATCACCGCTAAGCTTCAACCAGCTAGCACCTTGGCAGCTAGTCGACACATCTCCTCGCTAAGGCACCCATCAGCGAAGCTAGACCGCGCTTGAAATCTCTATCGCCCCGGTCTCACAGCCAGACCAATTGATTCCCGGGAGCTCGCCATAACGCGATCCTTGAAGACGATAACGCGATAAGTCCTGCCCGCACAACCTTTCCTGAAACCAGGCCTGGGCTGAGATCTTGATGGTAGTTCGCCCTTCCCTTGTGGTATAAACTTGCATGGTCCTGCGCCGTCAGGTCTCCAGTTCCGACCTCCAGGATCCTCTCGAGCAGCTGGAATCCAAGATGTCGACACCATACCCTCAGGATGAGAAGAAAGGGCCCAGTCCGGCTTACGTTGAGGGCAGCGATTCCGAAGGAGAGGTCAAGTCCTTTTCGGCCTTGCTCGAGGAAGGTAAGCTTTGTTCCAACCCGATATCGATTGCGCGCGACTGCTGGTGATTCCGTTCTTGGGGGTTATCAAAACGTTGCTGAAATGGATCGATTATGAGCATGCTGATCAGAGGACACCAAACCGTTGAGCATCACTCTGACACGACTCGCAGACCACAGTCATGATATCAAACTCAGAACCATGTCATGGCAGAAAGCCGCCTGGCTTCTTTGCGGAGACCAAGTCTGTTTGGCTATCATGGCACAGACATGGTCTCTTTCCGTCTTGGGCTGGGTGCCCGGTATCATCACAATGGTGCTTGCCGGACTCCTCTTCTACATCACCTCTCTCACGATGCACAAATTCATCATGAAGCACCCGCAAATCCGCGACATCTGCGATTTCGGATACTACGCCTTCGGGAAAAGCAGGATCGCCTACGAGTTCACAGGATTCATGCTTCTGACGAACAACATCATGTTGATTGGATTCCATATCCTTACGGGGGCCAAAATCTTGAACACCCTCTCCGACCACTCGCTCTGCACCGTCGTGTTCAGCGTCATCGTCACGCTGATGGGCATCGTGATGTCCCTCCCGAGGACGTTGAACCACGTCTCCTTCATGTCCATGTTCTCCGCCGCCTGCATGGGCATCGCTATCCTGCTATTCCTGGTCTTCGCAGGAATCGAAGACGCTCCCGGATACGGCTACAACGGAACCTACCCCGCCGACGGTCCTGTAAAGACATACGCCTTCCCCCTCCCGGGGACAACATGGGTCGCCTGCATGAACGCCGTCCTGAACATCACCTTCCTCTGGGTGCCGCAGATCCTCTTCCCGACCTTCATCTCGGAAATGGAACGGCCCCAAGATTTCCCCAAATCCCTCGCGGTCCTCGGCGCCGTCTCGACCTTCCTCTTCATCGTGCCCCCGGCCATCGGGTTCCGCTACCTGGGGCAGTACTCCACCGCCCCGGCCTTTGGCTCCCTCGGCGTCGTCGCCTACAAGAAAGCCTCCTTCGCCTTCGTCATCGTGCCCACCCTCGTCATCGGCGTCATCTACGCCAACGTCAGCGCCAAATTCGTCTACTTCCGCCTCATGGGCAAGTCGCGGCACGCCCACAGCAACACCGTGCTCGGCTGGGGCGCCTGGGCCGCCGTCATGGCCGTCATCTGGATCATCGGCTTCATCTTCGCAGAGGTCATCCCATCCATGGGCGATTTCCTCTCCCTCCTCGGCGCCGCCTTCGACTCCTTCTTCGGCTTCATCTACTTCGCCGTCGCCTACTGGCAGCTGTACAACGGACGACTGTTCAAGGGCCCGCTTCGCATCGTGCTGACGCTCGTGCACGTCTTCGTCATGGCGGTGGGCTTGTTCCTGTTGGGGCCCGGGCTGTACGCGGCCGTGGAAGCCATCATCGCTGATTATGCGGGGGGCACCAAGCCCGCGTTTAGCTGTAGCAATGTGTCGATTTAGAGCGGGCGTGAGATGATACACCATTTTAGCAAGTCCCTCGCTTTGGGACCGGATAGAAAATAACATCCCTTCATCCATTCATCCATTCATCCGTCCGTCCATATGACATGAGATAAGACGAGACGGCAAATTCCCAATCAATCCCCAAAGCCAAACCACCGAGACGAGTGCCCCACCATCTTCCAAAGAGCGATACCGAAATCAAGCATCCACGCCACTCAGATACGCACAACCCCATCTCCGACACAGAACTAGAAGAAACAAACGTGCGAACAACTGACATGTACGGGGGGGAACAGAACCCCTCAATCGCAGACGCGCCTTCTACACCACGCAGCCAACGGCAACAGAAACCGTACCATCGAGATCTAGGTATAGCTTCCTTATCCCCTACTCAGCCCACCCGCCCATCTACGGATGACGAACGTCCCCTAAAAACATCAAGGCTCTATCACCCTCTACCACCACCAACAATAGCAACCTCCTCGTTGCCCCTACAGTCCCTACAGATCCTGTGTGGGTCGTGGACGAACGGGCGTGTGGTGGCGTTGTGTATTTGGTGATGAATGTGGTGTTAGTCCCGGCTGATGTGGACGGTCAAAAATCACTGTCCTGTCCTTCTCTGGGAACACTCAGTCCCTCAGAAATCGGGAACGAAACGGGTAGCACAAACCATAAGAAAGAGAGTGGTGGATACAGTAGGACTAGTATTGGCTATCAAAGAGCAATAACAGGTATTAACAATAACGATTAGCAATGAATATATTCAAATGCGCTCTTCCTCCGTGTCTTCTGTAGGAGTGCCGAATGGCTATTGCCAATAGATTCCTCCGCAGACTGGCCCTACTGTTCTTCGATGTTCTTGACTGTGTAGTTTTGTTGCGGCGCTACGAATTGGTTGAAGACAATATCGGTGCGGCCAGTGAAGTTGCGGACGCTAATCATGGTCAGTCCGGGGAATGGAGACAATGGTGTTCGATCAGTCTAAAAAGGGCAACGATTTTATACCATTACCCCCTCCCCCTCCAAGTACTGAAGCCAAGATCGTGTGCCTGTTTCCTGTTCGACACGGGATTCTTGGGCTCTGGATCTCGACCCCGAGGCTATGGAGGAAGGAGAAAGGGATACAGATCGTGTACTTTAGATATCTGTCTCGTCGGGTTGATTGTAGAAGAAAACGACTTACTCTCCCGAAGAGATGTCTGTGTACGCAAAGCTGACCTCGATTTGCTTGATGGTACCGTAGTTGATATCCTCGCGAGGCACAAACTTGGCCGCGACCCCGCGATTCCCAAGCCCATTATCGTAGACACCACATGGCTTGAAGAACGTCTCGGTGCTGGCGCGGTCCTCGTTGCCGGAACAGCGTGCTCCGAATGAGGGGATCTCGCCATAGGCTGGCGAGGTGATGTTGAAGATGTAGAAACATCCGCTCCTGGCACAGCCGGCTTCCCAGTTGACGATGTTCCAAGCCGTTGGGGTAGTTACGGCAAGAGCTGCCACCGAAGAGGCCATCGCAAGAACGGCGGATGCGAGTGCCTTGACCATGTTTGTTGGATGCACCGAGGTTGAATGGATGGATTGGAGCTTTGGCGTTTTTGGCGGATTGCAGGAAATCTGATGCAGCTCGAATTTGGTTCAAGAGCAACCGGTACTTGTGATGAGGTTATAAGAGGTCATGAGCATAGAAGGAATGGAGACCTGGATGATCCGCGACTATGAAGTCAAACCCGGTCATTCGTTCCACTTGATACGAGGCAATCAAAATTTGAGCCTCACTCCATGGAGAGATCCCTGCCCGCAAAATCTAAAAATTTGCGGACTTATTACCGTGGTATAAATAGCTTGGGATTGGCGGAGGAATAGGGCAACGTCGATCAATTGCCGCAGTGCCAATTGTGTGGTCGTTGGGTAGCTGCTACAACGATCCTCTCATGTCGCTTCATTCTGTACGAGGGGAAGAACGAGGACGGAGGATGACTAGAGACCAATTTCTCATCCGCCAAACATCAGACAAGGAACGAAAAGTGGTTTGTTGCTGTTGCTGTTCTTGTTCTTGTTCTTGTTCTTGTTCTTGTTCTCATTCTTGGCTTCGGGGTTTGGGGTTGACATGTCAAAGAGTGGACAGGAAGGAGATTCCCTCCAGACCAGCAAAGCCACAACGTTGGAGGCCTGGCGGGCCCGGACCCTCTTGGCGGCACATGAACGGAAATTCCCGAAACTCGGCTTCCCTCGGCACTTGTCCTGGAATGGTCTCCGATTTCAACTCCAGCTACAAACTAGACTTCCAGCACTCCGATAGTTAGTTGTAGAACTCTATGTCCAAGCCGGCTCGGCTGAATGCTTTATCCTGGTTGGATGGCAAAACTGAGTTCTTACAATGGTCCTACCGATTGTACGGTATGGACCTAACAAAAATAGTTATGGCGCCGAGTCCATCAACACTCATCAATTTTCGCATGTGTAAGGCATTCTAATCCAGGGATAGGGTAGAGTCTCCATCAACTACATGGTCATCCAGTGATAACCTTCTAGTCTCGAAAGTGGGCGACTTATACACATACATATTACCGTCGAAGGTCTTATCGACGAAGTCCGATCCAAGTCCCACGAAAAAGCCATAGTAGACGTCAAAAGAACAGACAGTACGAAAGCGGGAGTAGTGTACAACTCCGTCAAGGAGTCACTGGATGTTTGCGGGCCTGGAATCCGGCTCGACCTCTAGCATAGATAGATCAACGCGTGAGTCTCTTGAGAAGGGGCATGCCACCGCTACATCTCAAGAGTTCTTCGGCCACAGCTCCAACCCGACACAAAAAGGGAACATTCATAAGCGAATTCGGAACGAGAGAATGTGGTTACAGACGGTGAAGAATCGATAACTGGATACCATGGTTTCGGGCGAGGCAATCCAGCCACGGATCCCACACGCCTCATATACATTCCGAGCGTGCTGAAAGCTATCATGTCTAGCGAGAATGGCACGGAGAGAGTGGACGATGAGATAATGCCTACTCAGACCTTGACACGGGGTAAAGCGGTAGGAGGAAGAAAGGGATAGAGCGTTTACACCTTTCCCAAGTCAACTTCTCTAGTAGAATCAACAGCGTACGGTCTATGAAAACTGTTCCGTATTTCAGGCAAGTCTTCGCCTTCAAGATTCTGATGCGTTTTGGGGGCTAGTCCAGACGTGTTTGACATTCTGGTGATGAAGGATTTGTTTAGAAGGTCAGGCTCCGACCATGAAATGGTGGTTTGATCCAGGCTGGGATATACGGAAACGATGGACTGATAGAATCTACAAACAACAGGAGGAGACTGTGCGCTTTGCATAATTCGTCAGGTCGCTCTTACTTGCTAGAAGAGGAATCAAGGAAGTATCCGAGCTGATAACTTCTTCGATTCCGTGAGCGAAAACTGGGCTCTCCTGGCTTTCACGAGCTGAGTTTTGAGCAAGAAAATGCATGGGTGCGTTCTCGATGCGATTTTGACGTCAGGCTGCTTAAGAGCCAAGCGCATACAGTCGACAAGGCAGCACGACGCTGCTTTGAAACTGCCACCGACATCTTCAATGCATACCCCCCTCACACCGGCTTCTCCAAATGAGGCGGCTCAATGACTCCCGTCTGTCCCGTGATTCTTCCATAATGTTCAATCCTTCTATGTCTCCCAAAATCAAAAGTCCTCTCTTTATGCGGTCTGCAACGGTCCAAATCACACTCAGCAACTACAACCTCGTCTCCTTCCGTCTTCGCCTCAGCCACAATCTTCCCATCGGGATCAACAATACCACTGCCTCCAATCAACCCATACTTTCCATCGTCGCGGCCACACCTCGCAGAACTCACAGACCAGCACCCATTCGTGTAGGAATTGCTTTGCATAACGAGACGATGGTGGAAGAGAGCGAGTTGCTCGGCCTCGACGGGATCTTGGTCTTTGGAAGCCCCCCACATTTCGGGTGCGAAGCCGGCAGTGTTGTAACCACAGAGGACGACTTCAACTCCTTGGAGACCTAGGACACGCCACGATTCTGCCCAGCGGCGATCATTACAGATCATCATTCCGAAAATGGGTTCACCACGTTCCGGAGAGTAAGGCAGGAGATCTGGGACGCGGAAGGCCTCCCATCCCAGATCGCCAGGCTTGAAATATCGCTTCTCGAGCTGTGATGTTGTTTCTGGGTCTTCGAAAGGCTCGAAGTCGCCTGGCAAATGGATCTTGCGGTATTTGGAAAGGATAGAGCCAGATTTCGCGTGGTAATAGATGGTTGAGTTGAAGCAGTTTGCGCCGTCCATGCCCAATCTGGTGGTTCTGGTTTCGACATCTGCTTCCGCGAACCCGATTGAAACGTCGATTCCCAGGTCTCTCGCACGATGGAAGAGAGGAGCCGTTTGGAGCGAGGTTGTTATGTCGCCGTGCTCGAAGAACGAATCCAACTCTGGGTCTGTGAGAAGATATCGGGGGAAGAAAGTCGTGAATGCCAACTCGGGGAAGAGAGCTACTTGAGCTCCCTGAGCGGCGGCATCCTCCAGCAGTCTGAGAAGTCGATTCATTGTATCTGTTCTGGATGAAGTACGATGTACAGCGCCAACTTGACATGACGCGACCTTGAGAATGCGAGGCATGTTCTCTTGTTCTGCTGCTTGATATCAGAGAATTGAAGAAGGGAGAAAGGGGAGTTCCACGGCGATGTAGAATTGTAGAGGGAGAAGAACTATCAATTCATCCTTGGCAAGAATGGAGGAATCCATGTCCACGTCAGGTAGGTTGCGATAAGGGCCTCGATGTCGGCCGACGGCTAATTCTATTCGTATGCCTGCAATCAACCACCACCACACGTGATCTCTTTACTCCGGGGTCAGCATATCTTACAGCAGGATTGAGTGGATGGTTTCTCTAATGCTGGAGATGATGGTGTTGAGGGAGGCAGGAGAGGTAGACAGACAGAGACATCGACGCCGGGCGCCGATCTCGGCATTCAACCATGGCGGAGTGTACCATTTCGCGACAACAAGCGACATGGCCATCTGCCCGAGTCGTGACACACCAAGACTTCTGGTACTGCTGAGTTCTTGGGGTGCTCTTCATACTGGAAACACCTCGTTCCCTGGCTTGCGATTCACACGCAATCCCACACACGCCAGACTGTAGGCCATAAAAGAGCGCATGCATTGCCTCCAATTGAGGATGCCTCCGTCGGGTTGAACCACTGGTCTTGAGATATAGACATACTATCCCCACTGACACGTAGATGATCAACCTCTTCAAGCAGTAGAAGCCACCTCATACTCCTCCAAGCCCAACTCGATACAACCAATCAACCCTCACCAAGTCTCTTGGCGTTGCCTTCAGAAACCTTCGCCTCCGACCAAACTACGTACCCTCCCTCCCGATATCCTTTTCCCCAAGCAGGAGCTTGACAGCGTGTCCAAACTTATCTGCAGTGCGGAGGACATACAATCGGATCACAGCAACCTCATCTTACCCCTCCGTGAAGAAAAGTGTGCTCCCAGACCATCTCTGACGGAAAAAAATCTATTTTGCAATTAGTAGGGAGTCACAACATTGGAGATATAGTCGTGGGCAGCACGCAGTTTGATCGCGCGGCCAGGTTTGGCAATAAGCTCAAGATGCCGAGAAAAGCTTCGGCGATGTTAGAGTCGTGTGTCAGACAGACCCGCACTTCGAATAGACCCAGGTGGCTGTTTCGTGGATCCGCGCATCCAGGAAAAGTCTTTGCAAGAATGACAGTATCATTGTGCTTAGTGCCAGTACTCATCGTTTCGTGTGCGTCTAATATCTCTCAATCAGCCAAATTCTTCTCGCCTCGTCACTCATCTCATCAAGCATCTCCTGCTCCGCTCTCTTCATGGTGATGAAATTCTTTACCATGTCCTCCGCCAACGCCTCTTGAAGTGCCGAGTCATCCTCCAACGCCTTCACAGACTCATCGATACTCCTAGGCAGCATTCTCGTGATGCCGTACTCGGCTCTTTGATCTTCATCGAGTCTCGCAGTATTGTCTATCCCTCGATGTCAGCCAGGGCATCTACACGTATCATGCGAAGAGAGAACTCACAAGGACAATCCTTAACCGCCATCTCCATCTCCTCCCTCAAGCCAAGCAACCCTGCCGCAAGAATCGCGGCAACAACGAGATACATGTTAGCAAACCCGTCCAAGCATCTGACTTCCCATCTTCTGTCTCCCGCTTTCCTAAGCGGCGCTTCTCGGTTTTGAGTTCCCCAGGCGACCCAAACTCCGCCCGACCAATGGTCCTCGCCAATGCGATCGTAGCTCTCTTTTTCGGGCAGGGCGAAGGCACATATAGCTTCAAGGTGTGCTAGGACACCGGCCCAGAACTGTGATTCTTTCTTGTCGAGAACGTCGCCATCGAGGTCGGAGGAGTTGAGAGAGATATGCGCGTGGGCTCCCGTGCCAGACCTGGGAAAGGGGTGAGGATGGAGAGTTACACGAAGGCCGTGAGACTCGGCAACCGTCGCTATCATCTGGCGAGTCTGGTAAAGTGTGTCAACAGCTTGGATCGGAGGAAGTGGCGGGAGGATGAATTCGTAGGCGGGATGTGATTCAGAATGCATTCCTTGCAAGTTGATACCAATTGCCGCCAACGCTTCAGATATCTCAAGAACTATTGGAAGGAGTTTTGTCCATTGTTCTGTGCTCATGGTACCCCAGGCATGTGTCGCCGTCAGTGGAAGATAAGGATCTGTCCCGTTCTCTGGGTTCCTTCTAAGGAAGACACACTCGATTTCAAATCCGACCAGGAGTTGAGTCGAATGCTCCGACTGAAGTACCTGAAGGCACGACTGCAAATGGCACCTAGCACATTCCTTGATGGGAGCACCGTTGACATCGCACCAGCGCGCCATGACAGTTGCGGCAGGCATCGGCGCTTGCCAAGCAGGTCGGAGGGAGACCAGGTCAGGCTCCACATAGATTTGGCCCGTAGTATTCACTGCCGCGTTGACGGTATCGTTCTGAAGAGTGCCAGTGTTTGCTTGTGCGATGGATATTCGAGTCCCAGCGTTAACCATTTTGTTGAATTCGATCGCTGGAAAGATGCGAGTCCGCATTTGTCCCATGTAATCTAGCCACTCTACGAAGACAAATCGAGTCTCAGGGTGAAGCTTCATGAAATTCTCCCAGAGTCTAGTATCGTATGTTGCTTCCCCCGACCCAGGAGCTCGATTTCCCACCAATGGCAGCGCTCTTGGGGCAGCCTTCTCTCCCAGTTGTGGAGGAAAGCCAAGTTTGTAGAGGTCATTAGAGCTGTTGAACATCAAGCCTGTTGCCAATCCGATTGCTTGACTCTCGGACAAATCGTTCTCCTTTGCGTACTCAACCAATACCTATGGCAATGCCATTAGTAAACGAGCTAGAATTAAAGAGTGGGACATACCTGTTCGAGAACCTGCCTAAATTGTTTGTTGGCCAGCCAGTAAGTTTCTGGAAAGTAGTGTCCGTCGGTCGACCACAGTAGCTTGTTGTATGGCACGAGCTCAAGAGCTTGCCTCAAAATTTGGATTTCTCCATCTCTGCTCAGCATAGGAAAGACTTCTCCAATGTCAAGGTAGGCATTCTTGTAAGTGCTAGCCAGATAGCCAGCCTCTCTCGTGTAGGGATACGCCGAATGCAGTAACACGAAGGGGACTCGGGGGTACTCTTCGATGATGGGCTGAAGATAGGCTGGATTTGATCGCAGTAGGTCTATGTCACGATCCCCAAGCCCAGTGTGCAGTTGCAATGGTTTGGAAATTCCTTCCCCAGCTCGCAAGGTTAGGATCTTCAAGGTCTTCAGCACCAAATAATCATTAACGTGCTTGATGTCGACTCGATATCGCTTTTCAGTTACGGAACGAGTGATGTAGCGCGAAAAGGGTGGCGCAATCTTGCCTAGACAATGCTCATAATCTGCATCGATATCCAGTCCAGACCTGTAGCAAATCACCGATTTGAACCCAGCCACTTCTGCATCATCAATTGCTTGGTGGATTTGGATCTCAAAGCGCTCCTCAAACAGCAAGAACGTGTCCGCCATGAACTCAGCAACGGCCAGATCGTCTTCAGTCGCGCGCTTCACGATGCCTTCCATCAAACGCTCGGCCAAAGTCTCAATTCTGAGAATTCTCTTCGACGGCGCGAGGGTGAACTGATCGTGGTAATCGTACGAATGCATGGTACGCGGGTCGCCCAGCCCATCATCGATGAGAATGGAGTATGTCCCCTGTAAGCATTTCCTAATCAGCCCATCTGGGTCGGAATCAAGCCATCTCTGGCGTTCTTTGAGACAATCCCACTCCCCATCCGGGCCGTCGTACTCGTAAAGCTCTTTCAACTGGTTCCACGCCCTGAAATGTGGCGAGGAGAGGTACGTGTCGCTGAGCGCGTCTCCCGAGGCTTCGGTCGTTATGCTCTCGAAAGGATGATTCTCGTATTCTGATGGCAGGAGGAGATTGTGCGCGTGGTTATCGATGACCTATGAGAGTCAGCACGTCACGAATCTGGCGCGTCTCTGTTTCATGCAGGTTGTTGTACCGGACAATGGCGTATGGTGGCTCGAAGCGCGGGAAAGTCCGCCATGTTCAACTTCGGACAACGATTCTTGGCCTCCCAATTCTCAGTTGTACCGCTTGGACATCAAGCACACCTGCTCATAGGGGTCGTGTCTCTCCTGCTTATGCAGAGATGAGTAAGACTGCAGCCAAGCTTGAAGGCGTTCTGCTCTTCGCTTGGGATCACAACGGCGTGAGACCATTCAGCTGCGAGTCGGCCGCCATGATGAGTTCCCAGGCGCCCTCTACAGGATTCCTCTCATACATTGACCCAGGCTGACACCAAATCCACTAGAGAAGGAAGGATACTCGGGCCACACCACACTCCCTTCTGGGCTCCTCGATACGTCTCGACTGCCTCTTCCAATTGCCCCTCCAACGTATCGAGACACTCATAAATTCTTCTACGGGACCATCAAAATGGGTAGAAACATCCTCATAGTAGGCGCAACCCGCGGCCTCGGAAGATCCCTCATCACGAAATACTCAGCTGCTGGCAATTCTGTCTATGGCACAGCACGAGGAGAACCCCCCTCAAACCTCTCCTCCAACCCAATTTGGATCAAGAATGTCGACATGTCTACGCCCCATGCAGGCGAGTCCATAGCAAAGCAATGGCCAGAAGCGACACCGATCCATCTCCTTGTGGTCACTGCTGGATACTTCGGATTGGAGAGTTTCGACGAATTAGATTGGGACAAGCAATTGCTCATGTACAAGACGTCTGCCATGGGGCCCGTCTTCCTCGTTTCTCATCTGGAGAAGGCTGAATTGCTAGAGGAAGGCTCAAAGATCATCTTGATATCCTCCGAATCTGGCTCCATAAGCCTCCGTCACGAGAGCGAAGGAGGTGGAAACTACGGACACCACGCCTCCAAAGCGGCAGAGAATATGGTCGGAAAGCTACTCAGCCTAGACTTGAAAGAGAAGGGTGTGGCAGTAGGACTCGTGCACCCAGGATTCATGAGAACAGAAATGACCGCTGGTGTTGGGTTCGATAAATACTGGGACGATGGTGGAGCTGTGACGCCCGACGAGGCTGCAGAGACCTTGATTGAGTGGATTGATACCTTTGACATTTCGAAGACGGGCACGTACTGGGCACCAAGGGGAGCCGCGTAAGTCTTCTCACATACCAATCAACAAGGCATTCTACTAATCCTTCTCAGTGACATTGGTACTGCTGAGCCAGTCCTAGGCCCAAAGAGCAAGCTGTCGACACCACTCGAACTGCCATGGTAATGACATGAACGGTTGATACCACAGTGGCGCCATTGGCTCAGTTCCCCTCGAGATATATCTACTGAACTTGGTATGTACAGGGTAAGACCGATGTCTATGAATCTCTTGCGGATAAGAGGAACAACTGGGCCAGAACTTTATCAATATCGATCTTAAGTTTCCAGAGTCTAGATACGAAACTGGGTCCATGAATGCTTGATCCGATGGGCGCTGAAGAGATCCAGCCACTGTGATACGACGAGGAGGACATTCCTGTCTCTCGTCTCTCCCAAGAAGAAGGGAAACTGAGTCTCAGCTTTTTGCCATTATGGTTATTAATTACCTTGTATGAGAAATCGGTTATATAGTAGTACACCAGCCTAGATAAGCGAACCTAATGGATGATCATCTGAAAACTGCCACATTCGATCACATCAACCTTCAAACCATGGTGTCATTGAACAAATAGATGAGTATTGGGATACAAAAAAAAGAGTATTCAATGACCATCGACATAATCTCAACCTCCAAAGTCCAACAAGAACCGTCAAGAATCAAGAATCGTAATACAGAGGATTCACATTATCCAAAAAGTAACCACAAACATCCAAACAGAACGAGAAAGAAACTCGAAACAAGATTGTAGAGATGATATCGATGTTCATCTGCCCCCCTCAATCCCCCTTCCATTCCAAAAACAAATAAAAATTAAAAAATTAAAAAATTCCCATCCCCAAGAGTCTCTACAACAGAGGATCCAAAGACCGCGTGCGTCCACCAAACCCAATCCCACCTGTCTCCACTTGCCCCTACTACCTCTACAGATCGTCCGCCTACCTCGTTACTCTTAACGCGTCTTTTTGCATCCTCGTCTCGTCTCCTCCCGTCTCCCCCCCTTTTACAGGATAGACTTGAATAATGACGACGACGACGATGACGACGACGACGATGACGATGAGAAGCGGATTCGCGCCAAGTGGGATTTCTGGACCGGGGAGAGACGAGACGAGACGGATAGAGTAGAGCACGATGTCGGTCCGGGTTTATGACGGAGCGAGCTCGACTCGCCCCGGGATTGTGGGTGAGTGCGGGGGTCTTTGGGTTCTGGGCTGTGTTTGTTTGGGTTGGTTTGGTCGTTCGTCTGGGTCATACGTTTTTTGTGGGTTGGGTTGGGTTGTAGTAGTCGAGGTATCTTCAAGCTATAGGTAGAAACCAATGCAAGAAGTCACAACGAATCGTGTAGGCAGCATGGAAGGAAGTTGGACGATAGGGGAGGTAATTTCGGACCCAGAAACGAAGATTCGGGGACTGCTCAAGACAAGCAAGTTCTATCCAAGTCCTGAAGGTCGGGCAAACCAAGACTACGCGTGGGGTACAGTACAGTTAAGAGCACCAGAAGATGGCAGAAATACAAATATGCTTTGCTTGGTTCGCTTCGCTTGCGCCAAGTAGGTATATACAACGGATAATCTCTAATGATCCTATTCCGCTTCCCTCTCGATTTTTTTGACGTCAAATCTCCCCCTCTCCTCATGGTAAGAAGCATAAAAAGCAGGCTGGCAAAACGCCCTACCCCAGAATTCAATGCTAACATGTCAAATCAGACCAGGATGATGTTACAACAAATTACCCAAGAGGCACACTCGTCCCCCTCCATCATCATCCGCTGCTTCGTCAAATCCCGCATCTCGGCCGGGTTAACTCACTCATAGAAGAATCATGCCAGCACCAAACAACGCCGCCACTGAGACGTAGATGCCGAGACCGAATAAGCTCATGCTGAGGGAAGGAACCGACGTCATACCAGCCGCACTCTTCTTCGACGCGGTAGCCGAAGCACCAGAAGTAACGGTGCCGGTGCCGGCGGTTCCAGCCTGAGAGATGAGCGCAGAGCATCCCGAAGGCGTGGACGCAGCCTTGGTTGTGGCGGCACCGCCGAAGTTGCAAGCATCACTAGCCTTGTTCTGGGAGAGGTAATACTGGTTGAAGGCAAATGACAGTTGCTGAGTAGAGTTGCAGCTAGAGTAAGATCCGTAGGTAGCATTGGAGGCAATAGCGGCAATGCCAGCACACGAGTTGCCGTAGCCGCAGACTTGGTTGAAGAGTGTTCCGTAAGTGGACTCAGCCTGGGAGGCCTTGACAACGCACTGGAGAGAGTTGACCATACAGGAGCAAAGTTGAGGGTTAGCCACTGGTGGAAGAGGGGATGCCTTAGCTTCCCATACACCAGTCTGCACTGCTGGACAGGCTTGTGGAGAATTGGATGGAGTGTAAGATGCCATTTGAACACCAGAGGGGGAAATGGTGGCCATTTGCGATGAGAGATAGGTGAAGTCGGCGAGCTGGCTAACAGTCGAACCAGAGACTTGGACAAGACCTGAGTGTTTGGTTAGCATACCGCATATTCGTAGAGTGCATCGGCACATACCATAGTCGTTTGCTTCTTGGAAGTACATGTAGACAATGCCGCCAGAGAATACACCAGTCATTTGGGAGCCGTAGATGGCCTTCACTTCTGTGAACTTTCTTGGCCGAACGGTGTTGCAGCCATATTCAGCGAAGAAAGTTGGCACCGAGTAGTTCTTGAATTCAGCAACGCGCTGATCGTAGCCAGACTCGGTGTAAGAGGAATCGCCACACCACGAGTAGATGTTGTAGCCCCAGAAGTCAATGGCCTCGCTGGTATCTCCGCAGTTAAAGTATGTCTCCAAGTTGGCACGGATGTCGGCGTCATCATTTGTAGCATATCCAACATACATTTGGCGATAGTTCTTGGACTTGATGTATGCCTTTGTATCACGAACGGCGGCTTTGACGAAGGCGCTGGCGTTGGTGTTGGTCTTGTTGTTGGACACCTCATTACCAGCGAAGAAGCCAATCACGTTGGAGTATGGCGCGAACATGTCGATGACGCTTGTATAGCGGTTGTAGAGCTGGACGTTCCAAGCCGGTGAGTCTCGGTTGATGGAAAGTCCTGGCTGTCCAAGATCGGCCACAACGTAGATGCCATTGTCCTGCAGAAGTTGCATGCAAACTTTGTGGTCCTGGGTGGGGTCAACAGCGTACACACGAATGGTGTTCATGTTGAGCTGCTTCATCAACGGGATATCGACTCGGCATCGTGCAGCATTGGCAAGAGGGTCGGTGTAGGCAGAGTTCGCGGTCGTGGAGGCGGATCCATTGGTGCTGTAGTCCTCTTGGAGAACGTTAGCCAAAAACTTCTGAGACTCAATCGGGATCCTCACGTTGGTATGCAACACCCTGAATGAAGAATTCGGTGCCATTGGTCTTGTAGAAGAACTTTGCGCCCTTGACCACGATGGGGTCCAGGTCAGCCACAGCTGATCGCGCAAACAGCGCGGCAACGCCGGCTGCCACAGCGAGGCCTCTCATTGTCGCGATATCCTGTGTACCGTGGTGACAGATATGTTTATATTCTGAGTTGATAGTCGATATCAGATGGATGGTCAATGGTGTAGCAAGCCCGTGGATGTTGTGCAACTCTCGTCGTGTTGTATTGATTGAGAGTTCAGGGGAGGAGCGCTCAATGTCAGAACGTCAACAAATCTGATAGTGCAAAAGAGACACGAGAGATCACAAAAAGTCAATAACTTTGAGTCAACGAGTGTATGGAATATGCGTCCAGTCACAAGAGGCTACTGCGACAATGGAAATGCCAAGCTGAAGGTGAAGAATGCTTATGTTCGATGGCGGCCGGAAATGTGTCGCTGAGGTGCGAGCTTGCAAGTCCCTGGAAGACCAACCTCATTCGGACTTTTGGCGCCTTGCCCGTAAACAGTGGACACCCAATACAACACCATCCTGTACGCTACAGACAGACGACACGCAAGCAACCAGCACCATTCCATTCCAAGCCGTGTCGATCCATAAGCATACCGACCGGGTGTTTCGGGAAACACGCGTTTGATACAGGCAAAGCGATGCCCACAGCCCCAATAGCGGATCTGCGTTTCTGCACCAGCAAAATGGCCATTTCAATTGGTGGCAAGCCACCGCGGCAGAATAAACTCCGCTGGCTCGCCACTTCACATCGATAATTCCTAGAGGCAAAAGACAAGGCTGCTTGGTTGCTTACATGTGTCGTACCAGACCTTAGGCATGCCTTGACCAGGTTCTTGCCACGGTCGGACAGAGGCCCGGATCATTGGCTAGCAAACAATTCAGTCGTGATGATTGTGGAGAGAGAGAAAATATTGCATTTTCCATCTTGCGTGCAGGCTGTACGTACAATGAGGCGACACAACCGGGATGGCTTATATGCTGTGCTACCATCAACAGTCATTTGAAGAGCCCTTATTGAAGGGTGACATAGTCGTGGGATCGTGGTACCGAGTACGGAACAGTTGCGTCGTCCGGATCGACGGAGTACCGTAGACGTTGCTCCCACTGCCGCTGGAACGTTGATGTTGAAGTTTGGTGAAATGTAGTAATCCTCAACTCTATGGTGATGAAGTCTCTCTCGTTGCCTTGTAATGTGTAATCCAGTAGAAGGCTTCTGATGCTGTATACTTGAACCGGGTTTCTTTTACCAAGCCACTTGATCGAATCCTCTATGTATCTTCGCATCCTGCAGGGCCCCTTTTGCTTCGAACCTAGCCCCTCTAGCGGTTGAGCTCCAATCGTGGGACGACGGTTCGTCAACTACGGTTTCAGGAGGGGCGATCCAGTCCAAAGTTCAACTTAGAGGGTGCTGACTTATCGCCAAATAGGAGTACACGCCTCCATCTTCTCCCTACACCGCATAGCAACTTTTGGATGCCAAATGCACTTCATCCTGATCTCAAAATCTCCGACCTGGATCTCTCGGTACCCCATCTGCTTTGTAGGACTATTTCCGCGGGAAAGAGTACGAGCCCTACCGCATCGATAATAAGCTGAACAATTGCTGCCGGCGGAGGATTATCGCGAGGATTGGAAATCATCAGCTGGCTTTAGTGAAAGGAAGGTGGTTGCTAATCGCGGGTTCGCCGTATCGATATGGTGAAAGCAAGGAGTGCCTGTCCACGATCCTTACCGCTGCCATGATACCGTCAGAACTTGCTTGCCAAGCTGGATGTTGTGGACCATTCAGCCCATCAGCTTTTTATTTTCTTGGGGAACTCAGCTCTTGAATGCAGCTTTGATATGCACGATGTCTGGAGATCAAGAATATATTTTGCCTCCGAACAAGGTTTCGAGACGCTGCAGCCAACCGGCATGTGCGAGGAACAGGATATGGGATGACAGGACTAGCGCCCGGCGAGCTAGGGGCGTTGAGATCTGTGTGGCTGCGCTCCAGCTTATCTTCGCGACCTCTCAAGGCTCTCATAGCAGAGGTCAGCCACATGCTTAGGTAGTTGTTTACGCGTTAATCAAAATAAACGACGATCCCAGCCACAACAGAACTCGAAACTAACGATCTACTGCATACTATGTACATGATTATGCAAGATACACACACGAACTATTGTCGCTCGTGGAGAATGGTTGTTCAACGTCTCATAGCGGAGCGGTAGCGATTACGTGCCGGCTCGAGATTCCGAAGGGGCCGTTTGAGATTTCGAATGGTTCATGGATGCGAGTGGAGCATGGCGCAAAGAGAGCGGGTCCAATTATAGGAGCAAAAGCCATTCGAATGTCTTTTGCCTGCCGCAGCCACCCGATCGCTAGAGAGAGAGAGAGACGACACAGGGGCTGCGGGAAGGCATTTGGGACGCACAGTAGTGCCGCAGTAGTGGGCAAAAGACCACTCGTAGATCAGCAGAGGAGTCCAGTCTTGAGTGGGTGTCAGGGGCGAGAGATTGGAGAAACAGGGAAGCTGGACTGCGTGAAACTGCTGCACCGCCACTGGAAGAGCAAACAGTAGACAGCAGCAGAGGCGAGGTGAAGATACAGCAGTGTCTCGGACAGCAGCAGAACGACGAGTTGCAGAAGATGTGATTAAAGACAACAGAATGGAGGCACCAGTAGCGAACAGCTTTTACAGACGCCTCTTCCCGTCTTGCTGAGTCTGACGGGAGAGGACTCGTTCTGCCCGCCATCCTGGGAGCTTAAAGTGAGCCCCCTGGGACTAAGCAATTTGCTGGTCTGTCGAATGAATGTCCGTGGCGCGGCCGGCGACGCCAGGTCCAATGGCCCCTTTCCCATGCGTTGCGTACTGTGGTCCCCGTGTGCTGTGCTCCGTCTGCCTCATACTATGATAGAGTAGAGAGTGCCAGTGCTGTTGTTCTCTCGCCATGAAATAACGCTCGTCTTCACAATCCCGTAGTGCCAACACCAGCCTCCCGTCCACACAAACACCAGGCGCAATCCCTCCAGCAGCGTGTGTTTGCCGCCTGCAGGCAGAGAAGGGCAGGGCCAGATCTTCGTTGAATCAAGTGGGCTAGGGTCATCCAGTGCAAGTCCGACGCTAAAGGGGAGCCGTCGCGTCTCTCTCTCCTTTGCTCCAATACATTTTGGCCTCCCAGCCTGCACCATTGTTTTCCCAGCAACAACAACTTTGGAGCCCGGAAAGAGACTGCCTCCACGCCAACCTCCTTCCTTCCTCACCACTTTGCAGTCCAACTCCAACACACAGTCGCTTCGAGCTCACGCAACCTCCATAATCGACTTTGTCATCCTAATTTAATTTGCCCCGGGAGACGCTCGCTCAATCTCCGACGCACCATCCATCCCTCGCTCCTCTACACAAACAAGGCACACCCCACAACAGTTCTTCTGCCGTCGCTCCGAGAAACTCCTCCAGGCACGACTTCTTGATTGCCTGTTCGCATTCCACAGTTCAAAGAAGGATTGTTTCGAACCGTAATGATCCAATTTTGAGGTGAGTGACGACGACGAACCAAGCAAACACCGGCACTATGTTGTTTCACAAATGTCCACCATTCCCGCGAAGTCAATTCCTCAACCTGCCTGGCGTGCATGACACTGTCGGTTTCGGGAGCAGTACACTGACAGCTTGTTTCTCGTCCAGGTCTCTATAATCCAATTTCATCATGTCGGGCCACCCGCCTCCACCTCAAGGTGGCTACCACGACGAGTCCTACGATGCCAACGGTCAACCTTACTACAATGACGGTCAGGGCTATTACGACCAGAATCAGCAGTATGAAGGCCAGCCTCACGGAGCGCCTGGTGCTGGACAAGACCCCTACTACGATGACCAGTACGTGCATAATCGAACAACAAATCAACTGCAAATACTGACTCTTTCGTCACAGGGGATACTATAATGATAATCATCAGGGCGGCTACGCGCAGGACGGATACTATGACCAGAATGGGTACCAAGGCGACGAGTATTACGACAACCAATACTACGACCAAGCCCAGGGCGGACAACCACCACAAGGGTACGGATATGATGGGTAGGAATGCCTTGATCGTCTGCTCCATTCGAACGAGACAGGAAGCTGACATGTCCACAGTGGTCAGCGTCGACAACGCCGAGGGGATTCTGAAGAGGACTCCGAGACGTTCAGCGACTTCACCATGAGATCCGACCTTCACCGAGCGGCGGACATGGACTTTTATGGCCGTGGAGACGAGCGCTACAATAGCTACAATGGAGATCAACATGGTCGTGGTTTCAGACCCCCCTCGTCACAGATTTCATACGGTGGCAACCGGTCTTCGGGGGCCTCAACGCCAGTCTACGGCACTGAGTTCGGTGCTCTCCCTGCTGGTCAGCGATCGAGAGAACCATATCCAGCCTGGACTCAAGACGCTCAAATTCCAATCACGAAAGAGGAAATAGAAGATGTCTTCATGGACCTGCGAGAAAAATTTGGTTTCCAAGGAGATAGTGTGAGAAATATGTACGACCACTTCATGACTTTGCTGGATTCCCGCGCATCCCGCATGACTCCAAACCAGGCCCTGCTATCCCTACACGCGGATTACATCGGCGGTGAGAACGCCAACTATCGCCGATGGTACTTCGCGGCTCATCTCGACTTGGACGATGCTGTCGGATTTGCCAACATGGAACTCACAAAAGGCAATAGACGGACCCGGAAGGCGAGGAGAGCTGCCAAGAAGAAGGCATCAGAGAATCCAGCTGATGAGGCCAAGACTCTCGAGGCTCTCGAGGGTGACAATTCATTGGAAGCTGCTGAGTATCGATGGAAAACTCGAATGAACCGCATGTCGCAACACGATCGAGTCCGCCAGATCGCTCTCTTCCTGCTCTGTTGGGGCGAGGCTAATCAAGTGCGGTTCACACCTGAGCTTTTGTGCTTCGTCTTCAAGTGCGCGGATGATTGGCTCAACTCGCCGGCCGCTCAAAGCGGTCATTTCGTCGTCGAGGAAGGCACCTACCTCAATACCGTTGTCACGCCGCTGTACCAGTACATGCGGGATCAGGGGTACGAAATCCAGGACGGCAAATACATGCGCCGCGAACGCGACCACGCCCAGATTATCGGTTACGATGATATCAATCAGCTGTTCTGGTACCCGGAAGGTATCGAACGAATCGTGATGGAGGACAAGACTCGCATTGTCGACTTCCCCCCTGCGGAGCGGTACGCGAAGCTGAAAGACGTGGCCTGGAAGAAAGTGTTTTTCAAGACATACAAGGAGACCCGTTCATGGTTCCATCTGATCGTCAACTTCAACCGTATCTGGGTCATTCACGTCACTGCTTTCTGGTTCTACACTGCCTACAACTCGCCTACTCTTTACACCAAGAATTACCAGCAAGAAAGGAATCAAAAGCCCAATCCGCCCGCTCAATGGTCTGCAGTCGCTCTTGGTGGTACACTCGCTTGCTTGATTATGATCATTGCCACTCTCTGTGAGTGGATGTACGTTCCACGAGCCTGGGCTGGTGCGCAGCATCTCACCCGACGTCTGTTATTCCTCATTGGCATGTTCGCCTTGAACGTTGCTCCCAGCGTCTACATCTTTGGTTTCTCTGACCAGACTGGAAAGATCGCTTTGGCCCTTGGTATCGTGCAGTTCTTCGTTGCGCTCGCTACCTTCATCTTTTTCGCCCTCATGCCTCTCGGTGGACTTTTCGGAAGCTATATGGTAAGCAAGAAGTCTCGTCGATATGTCGCCAGTCAGACTTTCACAGCCAGTTGGCCTCGTCTGTCTGGCAATGATATGTGGATGTCCTATGGTCTCTGGGTTTTGGTCTTTGCCGCCAAGATGACTGAGTCTTACTTCTTCCTTACTCTGTCCTTGAAAGATCCTATTCGAATCCTCTCGGTCATGGAAATGCGGAACTGCGTCGGAGACAAGATCGTTGGAACCATTCTCTGCAAGTACCAGCCGATCGTCTTGCTCGTGCTCATGTTCTGCACCGACTTGATCCTGTTCTTCCTCGATACCTACCTCTGGTACATCATCTGGAACTCCGTCTTCTCAGTCGCACGGTCCTTCTATCTAGGAGTCTCGATCTGGACACCATGGAGGAATATCTTCTCCCGTCTTCCCAAGCGTATCTACTCCAAAGTCCTCGCGACCACGGACATGGAAATCAAGTACAAGCCAAAGGTTCTCATATCTCAGATTTGGAACGCCATCGTCATCTCAATGTACCGCGAGCATCTCTTGGCCATCGACCACGTTCAGAAGCTTCTCTATCACCAGGTTCCGTCTGAGCAGGAAGGCAAGCGAACTCTTCGAGCGCCAACGTTCTTCGTCTCGCAAGAAGATCACTCCTTCAAGACCGAGTTCTTCCCATCCCAGAGTGAGGCCGAGCGCCGTATCTCCTTCTTCGCTCAGTCTCTATCTACACCAATCCCAGAGCCACTTCCAGTCGACAACATGCCCACCTTCACCGTCATGATTCCTCATTACGGTGAAAAGATTCTCTTGTCTCTCCGTGAGATTATCCGTGAAGACGAGCCATACTCTCGGGTCACTCTGCTTGAGTATCTCAAGCAGCTTCACCCTCACGAGTGGGATTGTTTCGTCAAGGACACCAAGATTCTTGCCGATGAGACTTCGCAATTCAATGGAGAGAACGAGAAGAATGAGAAAGATACAGCACGCAGCAAGATTGACGACCTGCCATTCTACTGCATTGGTTTCAAATCTGCTGCTCCAGAGTACACTTTGCGAACACGTATCTGGGCTTCCCTCCGCTCGCAGACTCTTTACCGCACCATCTCTGGATTCATGAACTACAGTAGAGCCATTAAGCTTCTTTACCGTGTTGAAAACCCCGAAGTCGTCCAGATGTTCGGCGGCAACTCTGACAAGCTTGAGCGTGAGCTTGAACGCATGGCCCGTCGCAAATACAAAATTGTTGTTTCCATGCAACGTTATGCCAAGTTCACCAAGGAAGAGCGTGAGAATACTGAATTCTTGCTCCGCGCCTATCCAGATCTCCAGATTGCCTACCTTGATGAGGAACCTCCAGTGGAAGAGGGAGGTGAACCACGCCTGTACTCCGCCCTGATTGATGGTCACTCTGAGATCATGGAGAACGGTATGCGTCGTCCCAAATTCCGAATCCAACTCTCAGGCAACCCAATTCTCGGTGATGGAAAATCCGACAACCAAAACCACGCTATCATCTTCTACCGTGGCGAATATATTCAGCTCATCGACGCCAATCAAGACAATTATCTCGAGGAATGTCTGAAGATTCGATCCGTTCTTGCGGAATTCGAAGAAATGACTGTTGAAAATGTCTCCCCTTACACCCCTGGCCTTCCACCATCAGATACCACCCCGGTCGCCATTCTCGGTGCTCGTGAATATATTTTTTCTGAGAACATCGGTATCCTGGGTGACGTTGCCGCCGGAAAGGAGCAGACGTTTGGTACCTTATTTGCCCGTACTCTCGCTCAAATCGGTGGTAAGCTCCATTACGGCCACCCTGACTTTTTGAACGGTATTTTCATGACTACCCGCGGTGGTGTGTCCAAAGCTCAAAAGGGTCTGCACCTCAACGAAGATATTTACGCTGGTATGAACGCACTTCTCCGTGGTGGTCGCATCAAGCATTGCGAGTACTACCAGTGCGGTAAGGGTCGTGATTTGGGGTTTGGCTCTATTCTCAACTTCACCACGAAGATTGGAACTGGTATGGGCGAACAGATGTTGTCCCGCGAGTACTACTACCTGGGCACCCAACTTCCTCTCGACCGCTTCCTTTCCTTCTTCTACGCCCATCCCGGTTTCCACATTAACAACTTGTTCATCATTCTCTCGGTGCAACTCTTCATGGTTGTCCTGATCAACTTGGGGGCCTTGAAACACGAGACAATTACTTGCACATTCAACAAGAACCTGCCAATCACGGATCCTCTCAAGCCAACTGGATGTGCCAACTTGGTCCCCATCGAAAACTGGGTCGCTCGTTGCATCGTCTCCATCTTCATCGTGTTCTTCATTTCCTTCATCCCTCTCGTGGTACAGGAACTTACGGAGCGTGGTTTCTGGCGTGCGGCTACCCGTTTGGCAAAGCACTTCTCGTCGCTGTCACCAATGTTTGAGGTGTTCGTCTGCCAGATCTACGCCAATTCAATCAGCGCCAATCTCTCATTCGGCGGTGCTCGCTACATTGGTACCGGTCGTGGTTTCGCCACTGCTCGTATTCCATTCGGCATCCTGTACTCTCGGTTTGCTGGACCATCCATATATGTCGGTGCACGTCTCTTGATGATGCTGCTCTTCGGCACGATGACCGCCTGGGGTGCATGGCTTATTTACTTCTGGGTCTCGCTTCTCGCTCTCTGCATTTGCCCATTTCTGTTCAATCCTCACCAGTTTGCGTGGAATGACTTCTTCATCGACTACCGCGAGTACCTCCGCTGGTTGTCCCGTGGTAATACCCGTTCTCACTCGGCTTCATGGATCGGTTTCTGCCGTCTCACTCGCACAAAACTCACAGGTTACAAGCGCAAGGCTCTCGGGGACCCATCTTCAAAGCTTTCTGGCGATATTCCTCGAGCTCGCTTCACGAACATCTTCTTTTCAGAGATCATCTCCCCATTGATCCTGGTTGCAGTAACGCTCATTCCCTACCTCTTCATCAACTCTCAGCGTGGTGTGACGAGTGATCTCAACCCCGACAAGACCGTGGAAGCCACCAATTCGCTCATCCGTGTAGGTCTAGTGGCTCTGGCACCAATTGGCGTGAACGCCGGAGTTCTGGCTGGCTTTTTCGGCATGGCTTGTTGTATGGGTCCACTTCTCAGCATGTGTTGCAAGAAATTCGGAGCTGTGCTCGCCGCCATTGCCCACGCCATCGCTGTCATTATGCTATTCGCTTTCTTCGAGGTTATGTTCTTCCTTGAGGGCTTCAGCTTCGCCAAGGCACTCCTTGGTATGATCACAGTCCTTGCCATCCAGCGATGGATCTACAAGCTCATCGTTGGCTTGGCATTGACCCGTGAATTCAAGACTGACACTGCCAATGTTGCATGGTGGACTGGTAAATGGTACAGCATGGGGTGGCACAGTATTTCCCAGCCAGGTCGTGAATTCCTTTGTAAGATCACCGAGCTGGGATATTTCGCTGGTGATTTTATCCTCGGTCACATTCTCCTCTTCATCATGTTGCCAGCTCTCTTGGTGCCCATGATCGACACGGTCCACTCTGTAATGCTCTTCTGGTTGCGACCAAGGTATGTCTACCCACCGCTTGATCCTATTCCAACGCTGATTTTCTCTACAGTCGCCAAATTCGACCACCCATTTACTCGTTGAAGCAATCAAAGCTAAGGAAAAGACGAGTGATCCGATTCGCCATCCTTTACTTCGTAATGCTCGTTCTCTTCGTTGCGCTCATTGTCGGTCCATTGGTCGCCGGCAAATACATTACCGGATTTACACTGCCACTGCAACTTGCTCAACCTACTGGTCTTAACCGCAACGACACAATTTCCTCAGAGACTGGAACAGCGGTGAATGGCGGGGCAGCCGCAACGGACACAGCAACAGCAGCAGCGACTGCTCGCAGACTTCTCGCTCGCCACTACTGAGTTGAAAGTTTCAATGATGCAATCTCTTTCATGCCGTCTTTCAGCGCCTTATGATTGCAGCCAGACATGAACACAAAAGCTTGAATGCTTTCCAAGCCTTCACTGTATAGAGCGCGCACGCACGCACAAAGTCATCCAGCACATTGACCAGGATGCACACTACTTAATCAGCATGACTACCTCTGCTTGCTTGCATCAGCAGTCCATTGGCGCTCGGGTTTGCGTGGAATCATTGACGACCGTTTTGCTTTCTTTTGGGTCCTTCTCTTCGTCGAAGCAGGAGATGGAGATCAGATATAATGACTTGTAGAGGATAACATTTTTTGGGGAGGTGTTACTGGTCAGAGTGCTTGGGTTTTTCTCATTTTTTGTCTGGCAGTAGAGAAATGGGAGGATGTTATATAGCCCAGTATGGAAGCAAATTCACATCAGTCCACAATACCGATTATCCCTCTTTGAAACTATTTGGACCATTGTATATGTTGGCTTGATCATTCAATATGGTTGGTGACTTGATGTCCGTTCTACAAAAGTATCTTATCGTGGATCAGTTTTAACCGGCTGATTGCGCGAAAAATTGATCGAAGTATCGATGTTGATATGGTACAGGAAGCAGGAAGCTAGACTCGTCGGACTTGGGCTAGAGGGGTGTTGGATAGAGGAAGCTACATACTATGGGTGATGAAGAAAGGGGCAGAAATTTAAAGTAAAACGTGAAATTGCCTAATGGTATCCCCGAAGCTTAGCCCCTAGCCCTGATCCCTCGCATGCCTCGTCACGCATCTACGATTCACCTCCGCCCTCAAGCCGCCCTCTAGACTCCCTCGCGATTTCCCTCCCGACGGCAATACACTCATTCCTACCGCAGTCATGGACATCTCTGACGCTCAGAATGCGTTTGCGCACTATTCCGATGTTGCGTCTGCTCAATTTAACAGAATGCCCGGTTCCGCCATCATCCTGCGATATATCCGTTCCTCGTACCAGAATGACCCCATTCGATCCGCCGTCGAGCTTTTCCTGTTTCTTTTTGCGGTTGTCTACCTAGCAAGACCGAGTTATTCCACCAAGAAAGGCGGGAAGCAAGGCTTGGGGAGGGAGGAGATTGACGACCTGATTGAAGACTGGTCCCCGGAGCCCTTGGTGGCTCCGGAGACGGAGCAAGAGAAAGCCGAGAACGAGAAGAGACCTGTCATTGTTGGACCTACTGGACCCAAATCACGCATCCAGACCGCTGGTGGTAGTCGCCTTGTAACCAATTTGGCGAGTTACAATTTCTACAATTTCAATGCGAATGAGACGTTGAAGGAGAAGGCTATTGCTACGTTAAGGAAGTATGGAGTTGGCCCATGTGGACCGCCTGGTTTTTACGGGACGCAGGATTGTCATATGGCTACTGAACAGGAGATTGCCAGGCATCTTGGCACCCCAGCTTGCATTGTTTATGCCCAGGCGTTTTCCACTATTTCGTCTGTTATTCCTGCCTTCAGCAAGAGGGGAGATATCATCGTTGCGGATAAGACTGTCAACTACTCTATTCGAAAAGGCTTGCAGATTAGTAGAAGCACGGTTTTCTGGTATGAGCACAATGATATGGGCGACTTGGAGAGGGTGTTGTTGAAGGTCATGCGCGACCAGGCAAAGAAGCCGCTTACAAGACGTTTCATTGTCTCCGAAGGGTTGTTTGAGAACGTTGGCGATGTCGTGGACTTGCCCAAGCTGGTAAGCACTTCAGCAAGACCACAGAGTCAGTTTTCCCGCTAACTGAGTCACAGATCGAACTCAAGCTTCGCTACAAATTCCGCCTCATTCTCGATGAGACGTGGTCGTATGGCGTCCTCGGGGCAACAGGTCGTGGTGTCACTGAAGCCCAGAACGTCGACTCGAACGAAGTCGACATGCTTATCGGATCGCTCGCTGGCCCGATCAACGCTGGTGGAGGATTCTGCGCCGGATCTCCTGAAGTCGTCGAACATCAGCGTATTATGGCTGCAGCATACACATTCTCCGCTGCTCTTCCAGCTATGCTGGCAACGACAGCCAGCGAGACAATCAAGCTGTTGCAAGATCAACCGGAATTGGGCGAGAAGCTGCAGGACAATATCGATACCATGTGGTCACAATTCGATCCCAAGAACTTCCCAAAGCAGCAGTGGGTGGTTTGCAGGAGTGCCAAGCAGAACCCGCTCATGCTTTTTGTGCTAAAAGAGGACTTGATCGCGAAGTACAATATTTCAGTCTTCGACCAGGAGCTCATTATGCAGGAAATTGTCGATGAGGTATTTGTCTCTGTACTGATTACCAAGCTCGACGCTCGCTAATCCGACTGCAGGCTGTAAAGAAGGACGTCCTCATTACCCGTCTTAAGAAAATGCCTCCTACGCTCGGCGCTTCCTCCCGTGAACAAGAATGGCAAGCCCAGCCTGCTCTGAAGATTTGCATGACAAGCGGTCTCACAAAGAAGGAGGTTGAGAACACTGGCACCGCAATCAGGAGATGTATTCACACGGTCATGGAGAGGAGGAAATTCAAGAGGTGATCAGATCATCTTCTAGCATTTTAGCATACATTTTGTTTGGATAGATCTGTATTGACACTGAGCATAGTTTGGCGTCCCCGGTCTCCATTTTCTTGCGCAAGGCGGTTTCCCCTAAGGCTGAGGTCTCTTCTCAGCTGGCTGAGCTGAAACAGGAGTCCTTGAAGAGTAAGGGCTATTGGAAGGGTGTTAGGTGGGCTAGTGATGTCTGATGTTGGGAGTGAGGGACGGATTTGTACCATCATCTATCTACGTACCCACTAGCTCTTTTTGCTTCGGAGCATCCTAATGTTAATACTGCACGCACGCGGGACCTGCAATCCATACTTAGCGATCTGAATGAGCCAGATTGCCAGAAATCTGTCGATATCGATACCGATCAAGGGCCTTAATCTGAGACATGGACTGGACCTTGAGATAGGGACGGAGCCACGCCACTAGATACACCAAGCCGCTTTACACAAGCTTTGCTATCTATTTCTCAGGCTTTCGAGCGTAATTCGGATCTTGGGTGGACACATGGTAGATTTGCGGTTTGAACCATGACAAGCCCTTTTTCGCTTCTCGCTCTCGACTGGCAAAACTTTGCAACGACTTTACTACGTCAAAGAGTTGCTTTCATAGCGCGCCAGACTTGTCACGGTACTCTTCTCGAGAAGACACGTACAAACTGTCGCGTCTACTGGCAGTCACCAAATCCTAATCTAAATCTAAGCGGAAACTAGAAAATCCGTTGAGGTCTTTTGAAAATCGAACCTTTCGTTGATTTTGAACTACTTGCGCCTGGGGCAATGCGCAGAGGGTCATTTTGGCTTTGGATTCGACTTTGGACAGGAGCGAACGCTCCGCTCCCTCCATGAACAGGATCGATCACTCAAGCTAGCCTTTGGTTTTCTCAATTACTCTTTTGAAGGATTGCAGGGCTTCCGTCGGTAAGGATCCTCCTAGGTATAGCCTTTTCAGCAATGTTTTTTACAACAGAAATTATGTCACTGTCGATCGCAAACAAATGAGTAAACGTCGGAGCAAAGGTATGGGTAAGAAGACGGAGGTGAAAAGTCCAAGTTTCATCCAGTTAGGTTCGACGATGGCCTTTGTCAATAGTATCGAGCGGACTGGTCGGTTCGCCAACACACAGCCTTGAAATCTTACCTTTTGCTTAACTCCCTATCGAACGCATGTAACCTGACAATAGCAGGCCCGGGAGTCAGATAACCACGAGTATTCTTTGCTAAACTCAGCGGCGAGGCTTCAGACGTGGCGAATACCTGACAGAAGAGTCATGGAAGCAACCACCGTTGCCAAATTAGAGGTCGAGGATCTCCATGGTCTGCTTGGAATGAACAGGATCACGGGTATGTGGATCTTGAGACATGGGATCCGGGAACCTTTACAATTGCCAACAACCTGCGCAATAATGATACTGTCAGGTGCAAGCTCGGGTCTAGCCCAATCTATCCTTGCGATCCCATCCGACAGCATGATTCTCTCATCATCCTCGTCACCACCTGCCTATGCGATTCGTGTATACTCAACAGGATCCATGCAATTACTGCGAACTTCTCCTTCGCTTAAGCGGCAGACCTGTGGTCTTCCACTGGGAGTCGAAGTAGTTGATGCTTTTGCCATTCAACAGGAATTAGGATAGCCTTCTACAACTATACATATAGTTTGCTGACGATGCCTTTGGAACGATATGGAAAAGAAAGATGATGTTGTTGTTGTTGCTGTTCCAGAACATGATTATCTGGGCTACATTGATGAGCGTCAGGGATATATATGGGTGGGTGGTCAGAGCCCAGCCTTCCACAGCCTAAGTAGCAAGATTACCGTTATAATCGATAAGAAATGCGACTGTGTGACGTGCCCTCGATGGATCCATGATTGCTTCTCCGCTCGTCGCACGAATCGATGGGGTTTGCAGGTAAGAGCCGTCGCACCTGACGTTATTGTCCTTGCTAGGTGTGAAGAAGGAGGCAGGTTCATCGTTATCGGCCCCGTGTCCGAAGACCATCTACCTTCATTTTCGCAATCGCTCAATTAACGAAACGCTCCCTCTCGTAGACTGAGCAGGTCGAAAGGAAAAACAAGGGGTCGAGGGCGCGCCTTGTACAGCTTAGTTCGAAAAGTTCTGGGAGATGCAAGACGTTTGCTACTGAAGAGCCAGGGCCTGCGCGATACCTGTCAGCGCGTGTTTGTCAAAGCGGCTCTAGAAATCCATCTCATTCTGGAGAACGGAAATATCGAAATGGGGATCTACCGCACTTCGCTGATGAATACAGGGGACCTTGAACCTCAGGAACGCGGTAGCTCTCGTCGTATGTGGAAACCATAACCAATCGATTAAGAAACGCATCTTGAGCTCGGCAGTGCGCTTGACTGGACTGGGTAAGTCGAATGCAGATGGGCGCTTACGTGGATGAAATGAGGACTGATATCACAGTCAGTATCTTCGTAATTTGGGTGTTTTATTTGGTAATTCATTGTCCGCTGAAGAAGCCTATGAAGAACGCCCAATTTTGAATCATTTCCACGCTTTGTGGATGATGCAACTCCAGACCAGACCAGAGCAGACCATCAGCAAGCTCCATCCCAAGCCCAAGCAAATCTGTTGCCTTTCCAGACCGCGATGCTTATCTCCCACACAAATCTTCGCAATGCCGCGTTCTGAGCTATCCTATTCGATGCCTGTCGTGTTCAGTCAATTGCTTCCCAAGACGCTGTGACCTTGTCGTTCCGATTCATTCTTTGTGTCCAAAGCTATGATCCGCGCTTCACGAAGGTTGTTCAGCTCACTCTTGAATCCTCCATTCTTCAACCACTCCTTGACTTCACGGTTCTCTTCAAGCTCCGGATGGAAGGCAACAGGCTCAGCAGCTGGCGTTGCGTCGACAATGAGTCCGTCGAGATCGTAGTCTTCGTCGTCAAGATCCTTCGGGTCAAAGAGTTCTTCGTCCTCGTCATCTGGCATCTCTTCATCGTCGTCGGTATCAAAGTTGATGCTGTCGCCATCTCTGCCCAAGTCGGCATCCCAAAGATCGTCCGCGCGAGCTTTCTTCTTGGGACTGAGCGTGTAAGATTGACCCTCTGCTTCCTCATTCTCGGATTCATGGTCCCATGTATCTTCGCGCCAATGCTTCTTGAAAATGTTTTCGGTGACACGCGAATCAATTTCGTCCTGAAGCTGCTGAGCTGGGGTGCGAAGGAGGCATTCGATTGTGACCGGGCCAAGCCTTTTCTCTTCAGCCTTTTGTTCTACCTCCTGCTTCTTTCCCTCCAGAGTTTCGCCCACTTCGGCGCTAATGTCACCAGAAATCCTGAAGATCACCTCCATCTTTTGGCAAGCTGCCAAATGTCCGTAATCCTTCATTTCTGCGATCCGAGAAAAGGGCTCCAGGATCTTGATCGCGTCATTGTAAATATGTTGCTTATTGGCTGGATTCTTCTTGTACGCGGTAGAGGTCCCACTTCCAGAATTTTCCCATACAAGATCAAACATGACGGACACAGTTTGCTCGCGGCCAGCATGCTTAGCCATGTAATTTTTCAGCTCGATGACGATCTGCTTGAGCTCGGCAGTTCGCAGTTCCGACTCCAGAACAGATTGATGGGCGATGACGATGCATATGTTGATATGTCCGACCTTGGAGATGAAATCCTTGTGCAAATTGGAGGCGGCCTGACGGATATCATAGCATGAATCAGTCGGCAGGTCGGCGGGTGGCGGACCGGGAATTGCGTTGTACGTGAGAATCGGAGGTGGCTGTTGCGCATGGAGGGCGAACATTTGCTGAATAGATGCGGACTGTTGCGCCAGGTCGCTCAGATTCTGCTGCTGGCTATTGAGTCCAGGCTGGCCGTTGGGAGCAGGCTGGCTGTTGGGTGCAATCTGACCGTTGAGTGTAGGCTGCGATGACGAGCCGAAACGTAGTACGCGCGACTGTGTTTTCGTTATGGGAGAGGCGCTTCGGCTTGAGGGGGTGCCACAGGCTGTAGGCTTGACGCAATCAATCTTGAGATGGGCTGAAACTCGATAAAAGGTGAGGCTGATCGTGACGTATGCGTTGGCGTACAGTATGTTCCAAGCCTCCCTTCTGATCAATTCACAGACTGCTAGGATATTTGGATAGCACCTGATGCGTGGCTTCTCAACAACTTCGGTTTGCTGGGCTTGATCGATGAGTAGATAGGAGTAGACTCTGTTGCGAAGTTCCGCAGGTAGTCTCATAAAGGGGAATCGTAATTTGCTGTCCTGGGCCATAAGAGCGTCTATTATCTTTTCTCTTGATGGCCGCGGAGAATGGGAGTGGCTCATAGGAAGCTCAGATTTTCTCTGGGCAACGATTTGCCAAAGCTCGTCGTCGGATTGCTCGCCATACCATGCGTGACGTTTCGCGGCTTCCTTTTTCCCACGTGCAGCATCGTGGACTGCTGACTTCATGTACTGGGCCATGATAGCATCAATTATACCTTCTCTTGACATCTCTCGTCTTGACATGGAAGCTTTGATTCCTCTCTCAACTGCGAGCTTCCGCAGGTCACGATCAGACTGCTTGTCGTACCATGCGCGTCGCGTACAGGCCGCTTCGTTAGCTCCCATAGCGTCACAAATCTCCATCTCGTCGGCGCTGTGGTCTTGGATGGTGGTAAGCAGCTGGCCCTCGTGCCGCCCATCACCACAGTCGTCCCAGTAGGGATCCCAGGTGTGGGTGGACATGTTGTACTGTGTAGTGGTGAGCAGTAGAAGGTGAGTAGAGGATGATTTGTCGGTCGATGTGTCAATTAATTTTCTGTTAGTGAGGAGCTTGTCACCCAGGCGTGCTGCTTTTCCGGAGAGTGGAAGGTCAAGTCGTCGATTGTTGCAATGAGAGGAAGAGTCGGGTTTGTTGTATACAGCTGAAAATGGTTAGTGCGGGTAAGTCCCGTACCAAACACATAACAGAGCACGTGAGCATAGAAGGTCCTATTTGTTCAGTCTTTACCTTGAACACAATGTTGCTAATTATCAAACAACAACGAATGAACTCTCCCAGCTCCACCTGCACTCCGGCGATCGACCGATACCAGGCTTGGCTTGGCAATTTTTCTACTACATGGAAGTGAAGTTCCTTCTTGAAAAACAAGGGTTAACGCGAAGGGACTGCAGAACACGACAAACAAGCTGATCGGTCTGATCACAGTCTGAATGATGATTTAAAACTGTGTGCTTACATTTGCCCAGCGTTTCTGCAACATTGAACTTTCGCGCCGAGTCGGCTTGGTAAATCTATGACAACCAGCTGGTCAGATCATATCCACGATATATTGGGGGTTAAGTACAAACCACAAATGACAAACATTGAACACCAAGCCAAGTCAAGATGTAACACCCATCCAACACGAATTACTCATCGAGACCAGCTGTCTGACCGTTCTTTTTCAGGATCTGACGATTATTTACAAGTAATGACATGCACTGGGCTCATTCGTCATCAAAGAAGACTTCATGGATCTTGATCTCGTAATTTCGAAGTCAAACATGTCTGTCTTCCGCAATCGTATATTTTCCCTACTCTTACCATCCTGCCCTTCGCATTCGTGCCACCTCATTGTCTCAGAATACTCACAGATCTTCCACTATAACGCACGAGACCCCAACCTCTTCTCACATCACGAGTGAGCAGGTAAGCGATCCTTTTGCCAATATCGGGCAGGTGGTAAGATTGCGAATTGGCGCACAAGAGTCGATGAGGGAGAGCCAGCAGTGGCTGCATTCTTATTGGTAGTTGATTCATTCACACATCTATGTTCAGGAAGATTAGAGAGGCGGAACAGGGATAGGTACAGCTTTACCGTAGTGGAAAGTTGGCCTATAAGATAGGACGGCGAGCTTAGACTAGCGCTTATCGACTGGACTAGCGGCAGCTAAAAGAGGAGGGCGAGAAGGGTAACGAGAGAGAACTGTATAGTTAGTAAAATTATAGTAGGATTGTTTATATTTGGTATTAGGAGGTATAAGTTTTACGTTGTTAATACCCTAGGATCTAGCGACGTGTTAGACTTATATATCGAATAGACTGGCCATTTAGAGGTAGTAGGAAGTATTCGTGGAGATTACTGCCAGAGTTCGTATAAAGCGAAATGCATTGATCTGGTTGCCTCTTGGCTTCTAGCGGTAGGGCGGACTCTTCCCCGTTGCGCTATGGGTGGATTTTTGAAATTCCGATATTCGACTCCGTCAGGCTATCAGTGGTTCCTCTCGGGCATACGAGGACGGATCATTTGTCTGGGATATATTCGGGATCATTCTTTTCGAGATCTTTCTTCCGAATGGCTGTCATGAGCTCGTATAGCTGTACTTTTTGATCGTCTAGGATTGGACTATCAGCTTCTTTTCTGTGTATCAGTGCCACACAGCGTTACTTACCACTCATTTTGTCAAAGGTAGCCTGATCAATTGCGTCTTCGTTCCATGCTTCTCCTTCGATTTTCTGTGCAAAAAGTTGCCACTGGGTAAGAAACCCGACCTGAAAGCCCCGTTAGTATGCGTGCTTCTCGATATAGAGTAGACCATACAATATGCAAAGGGTTCTCTACGTTCCTATGAGCCCTGAACTCCGATTTGATGTACTGATCCCCAAGCACTCTCAGCTCTCCTGGTAGCTTTCTTTGGGCTCGCAGAAGTCGCCGATATAAAGGGATTGGTGGCAGCAATGACAGCGGGACATGTCGTCCTGGACCAGCACTGGTGGTCGCCAGAAGTCGACTGAACACTCTCATGATCTGAAGGCACAATGTAGGATGATCACAGGTCAATTGCAAACGCAATGAAGAAGTTGTTGCAAATTAGAAGTCCCGTCTATGACGATGAGGTTGAGAATCTACTAGAGACCCTCGGCAACAAGAAACACCAACTCCAAAAATATCGCGTCCAATGTCCATGCTTCCAACGCCCTCAACCTCGCATGTCAATTTCGACCAGGTTTATGAGCCGGCAGAAGACTCGTACTTGCTGCTCGACACTCTCTCCAGCGCTTCCGAGACCGCCTTTCTCACAAAGAAATTCAACGCAAGCCGGCCTTCACCACTTGTAGTCGAAGTCGGCATTGGCTCGGGAGTAGTATTGGCCTTCGTCACAGCCAACGCGAGCACGATGTTTGGCCGCAAAGATGTACTGACCCTCGGCACTGATCTTAATAGCTTTGCCTGTCGCGCCGCGAAGACTACCATTGAAAATGCTACGAAAGAGGCGGGCAAGGTTTCTGGAACGCTTTCAGACACCATGATTGCTGATCTCATGACTCCAATACGCGCCAATTCCGTTGATGTCCTCATATTCAATCCTCCCTATGTACCTACCGAAAGTCTACCTGATCTCGCCGAGCACGAAGCCTACAACGAGAACACGATTGCCGCTTCCAAAGCCTTTCAACGCGACTCACACCTTCTGGCTCTATCCTATGCTGGAGGAAAAGATGGAATGGAGATAACCGATCGCCTGCTGGAACAACTGCCCGAGGTTCTACAAACAGATCGAGGAGTGGCGTATGTTCTCTTGTGTGCCCAGAATAAACCAACCGAGGTTACAGAACGGATAAAGCGATGGCAAGGAGCGTGGAATGCTGACTTGGTGAGCAGTAGTGGGAAGAAGGGTGGGTGGGAGAAACTGCAAATACTACGGATTTGGCGAGGCTGAAAAGCTGCCCGATGTTTGACATTGAATGCAGGGCTGGAAAGCTTTGTACAGCCCGGTAAGCGACAGTCATTGACCAGAAGGTCCTGACGGTATGCGTTGGATTTGCCTGGTGAGCCTCAATTTGGCCGCCTTCCCAAACAGGTTTGGCAATGCTGTGGCCGTCCTTGCCAAGGAACCTTCAGCCTGACAAAGTGAGTTCATGTTGTCCGGGAAGAGGTTCTAGGAAGTGGGTTTTAACGGAGCCTGGTATGAATATACCTACCTTTTGGCCTTCACGAGGTTCTTCCGGTTCTTAAAACATCGAATCGAATTGTCAGGCACGAAAGAGCAGGCCTGGAAAAATGATGAGGTGAGACGGAGGCATAATGTTAAAACAAAAGCCAGCACATTCTTGCTTAACCACATTATTTGCGTATTGACATCGTGTGAACTCACTGCACGTTTTTGTGATAGCACACCCATTCACAAGCCAATTCACCACTGTCACTTTGAAGAAAACGTGAAATTTGCTCAGTGTGTGGAGCAATATTACGCGGCAGTCTCAACTCGAAGAGAGCAATCAACAACATGGCGATTTCCACGAATACGATAGACATTTGGAAATTCCACAAGGACTACAAGAATGATAGCACGCTCGGCAAAGGAGGCGGTGGAGTAGCACACTTATGGCAGCGAACCGAGTCAGCCAGATCATCTGTTTGCAACAAAGCTCCCTTTGTCGCGGTGAAGACGATCAAAACCAAAGTCAACAATCAATATCCAACGGAACTCGCCTGGCTAGAAAGGCTACACCCATACAAGCACCCGAACATCATTGGATTCATCGGATTTGTGGAATGGGATCTCAGATCTGAGAGTGTTCGAATGATGCTCGAGTACTGCAGTGGAGGCGATCTTCACAAATGTATAAGACGGTACGACCAACAAGAAAAACATTTCAAGGAGTTTGAGCTCTGGGACATTACGACTTCTATACTGAGTGCTCTCGCCTTCTTGCATGATGGGAGAATGATGACTGGAAGACGTGTCCGCGACTGGAAGTCGATCATCCATTGCGACATCAAGCCAGGCAATATCTTGTGCTGCCCTAGACCAGATGAGACCGTCCACTGCAAACTCGCAGATTTTGGACTATCCGCATTTGCGGAGCCCCAAACCAGACCCAGGTGTTGTGGGACATACGACTGGCAACCACCAGAAATGCCGGATATTTTGACACCAGAAGCTGATATTTGGAGTGTTGGAGCGGTTCTTCACTATCTCGTGCATCGGGAGCCACCTGTCAATCCCCAGCTGCATGCTATGAAGATCGATGTCCATCCGGACTTTCAGAAAGGGGACGACCGAAAAACATGGGCTCGAAGTGTGATACCCATCAACATAGAAGATCCAACAAAGAGATATACACATTGGCCGAGTTGCAGACGGTACGAAGGCATTATCGGTAAGGCCTGGGAAAGGGCTTTTAGTGATGAATTGAATGAATTCATGGTGCGCATGCTTTCTACTGATCCCAAAGGTCGATCCACAGCAGTCGAGCTGGAGAAGGACATGCAGAAGGTGATGTGGGCGAAGAAATTTCCGATTTATGTGAGATAGAGCCCATGGAGCATCGTTATGTAGGTAGCTAATCCCATGTAACCACACCAATATCCCTGTGCTGCTTCCGTTTGCAAACTTGGATTCTCTCCACCAATGTTGTGGCTGCCAGCTCTCCTTCAAGTCGACATCGAAGCGCAGAGGATTCTAAAATCTATGTAAACGGCGAGGCCTTTTCTAGATATTTATTCACTACAAATTTGGCCACAAATCTCTGCCGAACTGATCGAGAGGTCATCCAAAGTAAGTGAGCAACCCAATACAGTTTTTCCCGCAGTGAAGCTCATCGCGGACCGGTCTCAGGTTTTGTTTGGCGAAGTGGATCACGACTAAGGCTGTTACCGGAATTTTGCAAACCTGGGAATCTTGGGGCCTTGCATTCCGCCGGTCTACTCCCTTGCAAACAAGGGGTCGACACTTTTGCTACGGACAACGATGGCTATGCTTTCAGAGCGCAGCAACACCTTTCTTTTGCCATGGTTGGGTTTGTACCGACCCCGAGTTGGAGCACACTGGCTCGATTAGGCCGACCTTTCCACCACAATATTCTCACACGTGGCGGAAAGAGAGCACTCCATTATTGCTCGACTGGGTCAAGCTTGAGTTGACTTCTTCATGGTTGGATCCACGCTGTAACTGCGCTCACAGAAAGAGGTGCCGCGAGCTACTCACAATAACTGGCGTAAGTATCAATACTATATTTTGACGGATGGCAGCCTCACCAGAAACTGACGGAATGCACAGACTACCCATCCGAAGCGCTGGATCGAGCCAGCGGAAAATCTGCCTACCCGGACGTCGGTGCGACATTCACTTCGTCACATAACTTTTTGCGCCTTCACTTTGACCAGATCTGTGGCCCACTTTTCTCGTACCTATCCATGTGCTGGGCTTTTGTTGGGCAAATAAATGTTTACTGCTGAGGCTTTGGCAGCTTGACTTCGACACTTCCTCCTTACTTCGCGTGGGTGGACGTTGCTGCAATACTACATTACAACCATAAGTCTCTATCGCCACTACCACTTGAGACTTCCTGTCGCTGTTGAAGCGCAGTCTCCAACACCACCACTTTTGCGCACTTGCGATTGTTTATTACAACATCTCGTTCACTGAATCGACTCGCCAAAAGGCAACCTTCAAGACCGCAGGTTTACGGCGTCGCCAGTTGGAGTAAGTGTGTCACCCGCTTCTGGTTGCCTTTGGCCACCAAAACGCTATCAACCTCACCAACAAGGTCAAGATTCTGTGCACCAATCTGCTAGCCGCCTCTCCGAAGATAGCCATCATCGGCCAAACTGTCTGTCCGTTGAGGGTTAGCAAAGGTATGTTCTTAGGTTTCTCCAACACCACGTGCTGCGGCGCCGAGTAGGCGGCTGCGGTGTCAAGAGCTTGGAATCGCAACTTTGGAGAATCAAACTGGGTGTTTGACACAATCTCTGAATACAGTCAGAGCGAAAGTTGTGGAACACTTGAATATCCCAGAATGCCTGACTGTTGAAAACGGGCAGGAATACTGCGTCCTTCATCACCTTTCGGACCTCGCACCGGCATACAAATTGTCCAAAATGGAGAGAGGCTTTGCTTAAATACTTGGCTGACCTCAAGAACCACAGACAACACCACTATGTCAAAACGATCTTTCGTCCAAGTGGATACCCACCAAGATGCGCTTCCAAGCAAATTTCGCAGAACTCTCCTTCCGAATTTACCAGTTAGAGGCACGCGACAGTCAGCTGTTCCAATTCTGCAGATTCCTACGCCAGATCTATCACTCGGAACAGCATCAGCTTCCACTTCGACCAGCAAGCCGGAACCGTATTACGAGACTCCACAGAGATATTCACTCCTTACGATCGTGCGGACTCTTGGAACGGGTGGTCAAGCACGTGCCGTCCTTTATCAAAGCATTGAAGGCAGACAGTTTGTGGTGAAGTTCTTCAAAAAGCCAAAGTATGCTGTCCGGGAGGCGACGATTATTCGTCAAATTCATGGCTCTGCTGGCACGGCCGCTGATGGGTACGAATTTTTCTATTCTTGAAACGCGGCTGCAAATTGGAGCAACTTTGTGTTCATGCCTGTGAGCACAATTCGATGCGACAAGATTTCTGGCGATTTCCACGTCGCGATTGCCAGAAGTCTTGCTGCCCTGCTCTTCATTTCTATGCTATAACTCGTATTGAATGTCTTCAGCATCCCGCGCCGATCTAAATCTCTTCCCACAGCGATGCTGATACCACCGCAGGTATACACTTAACCATCCACGCATTGTCGGTCTGCAAGATGGCCCATACAACAACTTCCCGGGCCACATGAATACCTCAGATGGACCCGAATGGGCCATTCTACTCGAATATGCCAAGGGCCACACACTCACTCAATGCAAGAGCGAGTACATGAGGCAATCGAGAGCAACTCCAGAGATGCTTGTCTGGAAGTACTTTTATCAGATGGCCGAGGCACTTGCTTTTATGCACTGGGGTCATGGCACTTCCGAGTTTGACCCAAAGAATCCTTATGGACGGCCATATTCATTCGTTCATCGAGACTTAAAGCCGTGCAACGTGTTGCGGACAAGGTACGTCTCTATTTGCGCATGCTTGTCTTGAAATCAACATCAAAGAACTTCTGGGAGATATCCACGTTCGTGGTTGCCAGAAATCCGTCAAAACTGACATGAGTGATGAGGACTTTGACTAATCTTTACAAAAGCACAACAACCGCAGCTTCCTACGCGACATCGGTCAATCCATCCGCGAATAGCGACCCATATCCCGACATCCAAATCTGCGATTTTGGCATGGCAGGCAGAATCATGAAAGCCCAGTTCGGCGACGTCAAGACCGGTGGCTCCGAATACTGGCAACCACCAGAGCAATGCCAGGCCCCTCATCTCGCCGGCCCCGCTCAAGACGTCTGGGCAATGGGCGCAATAATCCACTTTCTAGCACTCGGCGAACCACCATGCGATGGCACGAATCCAGCCTTGCCACTCGAGGACGGAGCAGACTGGCGTGCCTCATTACCTCGCAAGGCCACCTCCATCTCAACGAGGCCTGAGAAGCGCTCGTCGATGTTCAAAGGTGTCAAAGTGGGCGGTTTGAGAACTGAATTCCACAAGGCCGATGCCGATAAGAAGTGGGGCGGTTGCTATTCGCAGCTTCTGAACCATTATATGCAGTGGTGTCTTCAGCTGGATGCTCGTCAGCGGGCTACGAGCTGGGATATCTTGAAGGAGATGGGTGGTGTCTATAAGGATGTTATGGCGAAGTGCAAGGGGAATCCTGGAGGATTCGCGAAGAGAGTTAGGAACATGACTTTTTGATGTCGGTCGTTGAGCATTCATGGAGCTCGGTTGATGAAGATGGGGATTGCGACACCCCGGCGTCTGGTGTGGATTTTGAAGCTGAAGCTGAGCGTTTGGGAAAGATGGTTTTGATGGAGTTGTGATGTTGGGTGCGCATGGATTATTTTGTTTCACTCACTGCACTGCACTGGCACGAGGACTTACGGTGGAAGATTCTCTCACTTCTAGCGATATTTGAGAACCGGGAGGTCCCGGAGATTGGAAATGATTACAATATTCCATCCCAAGCTTTCGAGCCTTTTCCTCTCCTGTACTTGCTGGCGCATGAACTAGAAAGTGGTAGTATAATTGGAAAAAGAACGCTTGTCAGTCGTGCACGATATGAAGCTTATCAGTATCAGTCGCTGATATCCGACCTCAAAGACTTGCACTTCTCAACACCTGCGTCTCCCTCTCTCTCCTCATCTTCTCAAATACCCATCAATTTTGACTAAGACACCCTCTTTATTCCTTCTATACCTCGCTTGCAAAGCAGACGCACCACTCGTGGTCGTCGAGCGCTTCATTGATCCATTGTAGCCAATCTCGCCGCGTTCATCCGTCTCTTTATTCATGCTAGTAAGTTGATACCGTACCAAACCACCATCCGAACGCCTGAGGATTTTCAACTCCTCGCGGAAGCCGCCTCGAGGAGAGCCCGTGGAGTAGGCGGAAGGGAGACGACGAAATGGGAAACGGCTACGTTGGGATACTGTTGAGCCTTGCGGTGCAATGGTCGGATGGAGTGAGATGCCGTTAGACTTCTGTTTTGACTCGGTTGGAATGGACATTCCAGCCGTTGAGTTGAGGTGACGGCTGGAAGAAGCTTGGTCAATTTTGGGCAGTACCTTATCCTCCACCGCAGTCAGAGATCTGTACTGCGCTACATCAAGCTGTGACGATTTGCTAAAAGCATTAGCCAGTGAGCTCAAGGAACCACTGTTCTCTTCAACAGACGCCAAGGTTACGGCACGGTTCCGCCGCAAAGCTTCCCCCTCTCGAGACTTTCTCTGCAAGTCCTCTTTCGTATCTCGTTTCAGCTGTGGATCGATTCCCTTGCTCCGCAAATACGCGCCCCTCGACATGAGATATCTGTGCACTTTGCCTCGCCACAGATATATCTTTTTGTCTAATTCATCAGCCACCTTTTCGCCTTCCACACGACGAACAATATCTAGGATGAATTTGACACGAGCGGTGTTGACCCATTGGTACTGCTTGAGAGGACGGATGATTGCAGCTCGAACAAGAGCTCGAGTCATCAATGGCCGTACCGGTGATTGTCGGGTGACGAGATACCGATAGGCGCGATACACATTCCGAAATACTTGCCGATTCCGCAGCTGTTTGAAGGTTCGTCTTCGAGAAAATGTGCGCAAACTGTGAGATCGAGAGAACGCATCCGCAACGACGTGTAACAGTGTATTCCTAGTTTGATGCAAACTGTTCTTGGGCCGGTCGCGAAGATGGAGCGGCATGGAATTCGTGGGATCTTTGTGATGCAAAAGGCTCATAATCTTGTGCGCAGAGGCGCCCTTTGTGATAAGTTTGGGAAGAAGTCCTGGACTGCTGCCAACCCATAGTCTTGCTTTGGTGTAAAGCGCCAGTGCGGCCCACGGATCGGTATGCGCAAGGTTGCGCAAGATACCTCCGAGTGCTTCGGGAATGATACGCACCTGTGCGTACCTCCAAGTCTTGACGAGCCAAAACACGCCATCGATCCCATATAAACCATGGCAGAAGTCAGCTATAGCCGTCATTGGAGCTTCGTAGTCAGAACCGCGTCGTACGAGGGCAATGACAATGTCCGCGAAGTAGTCCGTGGGTCGTGTGAAATCGCTGGAACGCAAGTCGGTATGTGGTATCAGCCTGAGGTCACGTTGAAAAGCAGCCATATCTGGTACCGACCAGGTTGCTGTACACAAACGAGGAAGCCACGCTTGGGCGATGATACTGGCCGAGAAGACAGCAGGCTGAGTTTGGAAAAACTGGATCAAATCGCGCGGCATAAGCTGCTCGGAAACCATATCGAAGAATTGGTCCAGCTGCCGTGGGTCCCTCTCGCGCGTCGGAAGTGCACTTGCACTCGTCTTTGCGTCCAGGAGCAGGGAAAGCCAGCTGCTGATCAGAGAGTGCCATTGCGGAAGGCATGATTGACCAGCAGGTTTCAGCTTTAACAGGCTGGCCGTGGCTGCGAGTAGAAAATGTTTTTGTTTCTTGAGACGTCCGACCAATGCAACAATGTCAACGAGAGTCGATCGATCAAAACAATCAGTCCTAATTGATGATTGATCATGCATGGACTTCACCCAGTAAGCCAGGTGATGGCCAAGATCTGGCGCCTCTGCTGTCCAGAGGTGGTTCATGGGAAAAGCATGTTGATAAAGCTCCACTTTGAGGTTCCCAGACCCTTCCAGGAACCTTTGCAGATCAAGCATTACAAGCAATTTTCGTGCACAGGATGACCAATCTGGCACCACCCGACATTTCTTCATACCTCTCCAGATGCGCTGAATCGTTGCCAAGTCAAGCTTCGGTAATACGTCGAGAATATGCAGCAATTCAGGCGCTTGCACCATGCCCAGTGATAGCAGCTGTGACAGCGAGGTGTAGAACTCCCGCGAAATAGGTAGGCCTTTGGCTTGCCGATCAGAGACGAAATTTATCGCGTTATGGACCTGTGGCAGATTGAGGATGGGGTCTTTTAGATATTCTAGCAGCACATGATCGGGCACTCTGTTTGCCAGCAATTGCTTGTAAGCACGCCGACTGAACTCGGCAGGATGCATCGACTCGCATTCTCTGGCCTCCTGGACAAGTGTCCTGGCTTCAGCGACTGTTTGTAAGCTCTTCAGGCGCGTTTCGAACGGAAACAGCCCTTTGCTTCCGACCTTTCGCGGTTCCGATTGTGCAAGATATTTCTGAACCTTCTCGTCCCGCGCTCTCTGTGCCTCGTGAATTTGCATGCGGTGCAAAATGTTGGTCCAGGTCTCGATTATAGTTGACGGTGGCTCTGTTTCTGTGCTGAGTAAGCCAATCAGCCAGTTCTTTGTCGCCATAGAGCGTATGTATACCATGAGCAGATTCCCCATGCTCCTTCTGCGCTGGAGCATGCCAATTGAGCTCTTCTCTTGTTGGAGGTCCGCTACCGAAGAGAACACCCACGTCGAATGCCGCCAAAGCACCGGTAGTTGCAAGTCCTGTCATCCTCCTCTTCGCCAATCTCCTCTGTGCTTCCATTGGACCCGGAACACTGCTGCCATAGCGTTTTGCTGTGCGCGACACGCATAGAAAGCGGTTGAAGGCGTTGTCCAGGACTTCGTCTGTGATCCATAGCGGAGAGAGAGGGAGGTTGTTGGCGTAGATGGATCGCGCGACGTGTCGGCACGACGAAGCTCTGGCGGGCATACAGCGTGGTCGTCATTCAATGGTGCGGAGGCATTGACCGTGGTGCAGTGGGACTTTGTGCAGTGGAGGAGCTACCGTATGCTTTGCCAACGGGTCTACCCTGCATTGCCAAAGGATCTACCTTGTATGCCATTTACCTAGTACGGCCAAAGAATCCACCCATCAGTTCAAGCACTCCCCATTTCAATGGATGATTACAGCGCTTTGGTTGACATCCAAGATTCCACCAATACGAGCACTGACAATAGTCGAAGAAGAACACCGTCTCGTGATTCAACCAACGAGTTGCTACGACTGCCTCAGGGACCCTTCATAGCTAAGCCTCCCCCAATTTGACCCGATCAGGAATATTTTACCCAACTCTCTGACGTCTCCTCATCGCTGGATCTGTAGCATAATTTCCATCACCACTGAGCAAAATCTCAATAACTGGATACCAGATGCCAGAAACCACCGCACGCCATCTCTGCATCTTTACTCGTCGTCCCGTTTCGACACCCAGAAACGCCATGGCCAATCTAGACATCTCGAAGCCGTCTACAAAGCCGTGGTTTACCCAGACCTTCCACGTGAACTTTGAAGGAAGTCGTCGACTTCCCTGGTCAGGAGTCTGGACGCGGTGAAGTCTTCATTCGATTTCTCTTCCCAGAACAAGATCCCACAGACGATAGCTTCCGCACTGAGGGCTTTTCTTCCGACTTCCAATGGCACAAGTGACCCACCGAGAACATCTCGTCTAATATACAAGACCCCGAAGGCATCGGTCTCGTCTTCGCTCTCGATGTATCTGTCACCGCTCTAACCATCTTTGCCAACGTCGACATCAATTTCTATTCCGTCTTGGAGGATGCGAGATCGCAAGTAGTCATTTTTTAACAGTCCCGCCAGTTCTACCTCAAAGGCTGAATAAGGTCGATTACGGATTCGGTTGGCTATGAAATGCGAACGGGCATGGTTGTATTGTCTTCAAGCTCTTGTTTATTCACGCTCTCAATCCGTCCAATTTCCTCTGTATCTATGAGTAAAAATTGTCTCTGCATCTGCTCGCGAGTCTAGACACGTGAGAGATTGAGAGTGCAAATTATTGCCATGGGGTTGTTGTTCGTTCAGATTATCACCATCCAAGTGCGTTGGAGATGTGACGATAACGGTTGCTAAAATCCAATCAAATTCTTTTCGATAAGGATGAAAGCGACGAGATTTATTACACTGTGGCACTATGAAGCTGGAGACTCTCACGTACCATAGAGAGATAAAAGTTCAACTAAAACAGGATACATTCGCGATTCAGCCTTTGACTAAAGAAATAGGATACTATACCACGGCGTGCGAGAGCGCTGTCAATTCATTTCTCTATAGAGGTTATTTTCATCATCATCAATGGCTTGAAGCTTATTCACAGTTTTCAGACCCGGTCAGGGATGCTGGATAAGTCGAAGACAGGCCTCGATGCCATTGAGCATGTTACTCTCTGAATTCTGTGCTTATTAAGAGAGTAAAATTGCAACAGCTATGCATAGTCTCCTCTTTCCCTTTTTAGTCTCTGGTCGAAGGTTGGACCATCAGACTTCTCTTGCCTTTTGCGATACCTGGCAGAAGGGTTAGGCTTTGTGGCTATCAGCGCCATTGTCGGAAAAGTGACACGCGTTTTTTTTGGCCTAAATAGTATTATATGCCATCGAGAGCGCAGCCTGTGTCTCTCTGATGAATGGTCGAGACGAATGTTTCGCCCCCACCTTACGATCAATGTCGCCGTATCTGCGAAATTGGCTTTCCCAAATTCGGCAATACCTTATAGATTCCAACCTTAGTGAAGAAGACTGGAAGTGGGGAGCTTTTCTCGGAAAGTCCCAGCTCAGCGTCATCACCAGCGTCTCAGGTCCTTCTCACAAGCCAGAAAGTTGGTTCAGCAATGACGCAGCATCTTTCTTTACACCTTTCCGCAAGTTTAAACTCTTGGGTGGTGCAGGTCCCGCCATCTCAATACCTTGTTGTTCCATTTGCCGTTTGTTCGAAGCTTTCCAGTCAGGATCTGGAACAAGAGTCGCTGTCAACCAGGATTCCGGAATAAATCTGGGTCCACAACTGATCTTGAGAAGTGGTCGTTTGACGCTCTCCTGGATATCTGTAAAGCATGCATAGTCTTCCGCCTCTTTCCACCCATAGTCTCCGACATTCTTGATCTTCGTGAGGGCAAGTGCACTCCATCGTACCACAGCAAGGGACTTGATTTTAGCCAGCTCACGCAGCGATGACAGGGTAAGAGTGTCTTGATTGACCAAAGCAAGGACCCGTAGGTGGGAGAAAGCTCCGTCGAAAACATTGCGGTTAGTCCAAGCCCTGATGACTTGATCGACAAGGGAGCCACCAAAAGAGCCATGAGTTATCAAGATAGCCAGGTTATCGAGATTGGTGAGCTGCATCCATTGAGCACGGCTGAGCTCCATGCTCGGCGTCTCCTTGTTGAAAGTTGCTGTGTCGAATCCTGGGTCAGCACGACGGCGCTCACCCGAATATAGAATCAAAGACGTTAAAAACAAGCCTCCAGGCGATGTAATAGCAGGAATAACGCCGAAAAGAACGTCGGGTTCTGGGATCGAAGCCGCGGTATAGACATCACCATCCCATGGACACTCAGAGCTATAAGCAACAGTAAAGTGCTTCCAAAGCGCCACACTCAGCAACTCGCTAAACCAATCAAATCAGCAAACACTCTTTCAAACCAAAAAAAACCCCAGCATCAACAGACTCTTTCCCCACGTCGAAAGAATCACCACCGACAACTCCACCTCACCCCCCTTTCAAAAAGAGAAGAAAAGAAGGGAGAAAGAACTCACCTCCTAATCAAAACATCCAAAACCCTCTTCCCAACCCCCCACGACAGATCCCCCAGCCCCTCCCCCATCACCCCCCTCCTGCCCACCACAAACGTCCTCAAAGCCACATCCTCAAGCCTCCCCGCACCAACCTCATTCCGGAAACCCTTGAACACACGATCAGATCCCCGACAATGATGAAGCCATTTCTGTGTCTTTTCTGCCGTGGTGAGATTTTGGGTGCCGCGTCGTTTGCATTGCAAAGACATGGTGTATGTACTATAGGACGTGTCTCTTCGTGTTCGGTCTTTCGCATTGCGGAAGGAAGTTGTTAGCGGTAACAAAGGAGAGGCGGTGGCAATGTGAGCGACTCTCTTGATTTTTGTTGGTGTCGGTTGCGTGTGAGCGTCTTTAAAGATGAAAACGCCAAACGGTGAGGAATTGAAGACTCGGGTGGTCTTCATTTCGTCACGTGTAGAACTCAGATTCGGGAGTTGTTGTGTATTCTACCGACATACTGGCGACAATCGATGCTCGCAATTCGTCCAGGGACGACTGGAAAACTTGGAACAACCATGTCACCAAATAATTCTCACCCGCTCAAGTCAGCCAGAAGAAACCGGCTATAGCATTACCCTATATAAAGCCCGTAGCATTGATAACACAGAATAACTCCCCATCGAGGTGCTTTCATGTAACCCGTTCCTTTCTCCAAAAATTTCAAAGTGTCCACATAACACCACCTTGCTGACCTGAATATATGACGAGCATCAGAACCATCGTGAAAATGTGGAAATCCATGCGCGTGTTGATACACCGTCCCAATGCCGCTCTCGTTCTCAAATCTCAATCTCAAAGCACAATGGGTAAATCGCATAACATAACACATAACGCCCCTGGGTATGTAGTCGTCCTTCGGTCCTCAAAGTTTACCATGCCTCGCCTTGAAGATCGAGACCTTATCATCGTAGAATAGGATTTCCCTCAGCTTCAACTTGTTTCCTCTCCTACCACCGTGTATCTCATCAAAAAACTCATCGTCTTCGGTGTCTTCGTCGTCTCCTCCGAGACCCAAATCATCGAGGTCATCATCGAGACCGTCGTCTTCTTCCACAACGTCATCGCCATCCTCATCGATATCGCCTTCATCATCGTCGGTGATTTCACCTTCAACGAGGGCGGCATAACCGGCGGCACCTGAGGTGCCGTCAGCGTGGTACTCACCGTATTCGTATTGCGTTGGCTTGGATTCAAGGATCTCGAAGCATTTCGCTCCAATGCCCATGTAGCAAAGTTCGACTTCTGGCTTGAGAGTAACGATGTCCACAACTTGAAGGGCAAGATCGCGGACATCTAGATTGGCGCCATGTGGATGATCAGCGATTTGTGGAATGTACAATGAGCGAACGTGGGCAATGTTAGGAATTCGTTGCAGGAAAGTATGCTGAGGATCACTGTTAGCAACAATCAGAGGTCACGTTCACAGAATAGGCTTACCCAATCTCTATAGTCGATTGAGACACCGAGCTCACGCAAACCAGACATACGACCACTGGTCACATATGTAATGATCTCAGTCGTGAGCATCCAGCGTCTCCACCGGGTTGAGCCTGTGAAAGGATCATCGCCCTTTTCTCCGCTATCAATCATCAGTTTCTTGAGACTAGCGCGATGCCGACGAATCGGACCACGATAGATCTGATCGATGGTGACGGCCGAGCTGTAAGACCGTGCTTCTTGTAGGAAGAGAACCTCGAGGCTGTTAGGCGCAAGAGTTTCTTTGAGGAAAGCTATCAGCGATGGTGAGACGGTATTTGTGTGGATCTTCTTCAGATTGAGGCCGTATTCCAATCGCACCTTCCCACCTGTCTTGGCTTGTTGGACAGAATTATAGGGGCTAGTTGGGGAGTAGCTGCGGCGAAGGACCTTCCATAATTGCTCGTGATCTTGACAGTGGAGGATGGTCAAGCTTGTCAGCATTGACCAATCAAAAGCCTTCTGCAAGATCTGGACAGACAATGGAACACGCTCCAATTCCAAGGTCTCTAACCTCAGTTGGCCATTGAGGTACGGACCGTGCTTGCGCGAGGAGCGGAGAGGTATAGGTCTGCCTGTGATCCATGGTCCATTCATCGTCGTCGCGGGAGGTTCAGGTCTAGGAGTAGTGTCTGCAAGTGGCGCTGGTTGTGCCACTGGCGTGGAGTCTGAAGGTGCGTCCTTGGGCCCTTCGGTGTTTACAGCAGAGTCCTCCTCCGGGCCATTCTCCTGATCAAGCTGCGTCGCCTCTGCCGTCGCTGGCTGCGGTGTGGTCTCTTGCGCGAGCGGAACACCTGGTATTATTGGAGGAGAGGCGCTGTTGTCCACTGAATTTCGGATGGATCGACTGCCTGATGGAGAATGCCGGGCTGTATCAGCATTGTGTCTGATGTTGTAAACCCGACCTAGCAGGATGCCGAGAACACCTCCTAATCTCTTCTCGCCAAGTCTACTCTCTAAGGGACGCGTCGTGCTGTAATCGACCTGTTGCAGAGTGTCGCCATCCCAGACCAAATTCCAGTCTCTTCTCTCCGCCTGTCTCGGTATGCCGATCCTAAGTTCTCTGAGTTTGTGCTGTGACCGCGCAATAAGTATGCTCATCTCATCAAGATATGGTAGCTCGTCGATGTCGAGGACGCTGAGACTCTTCAATGGGGGCAAAACAGAGAAGGTAGGGTGCTCTACGCGATCCACAGCCTGCAGCCCAGACATAGACTGCTGCGTGCCCATATTGACGGCAGCCATTACTGGGTTGCTGTTCACAGCCGGTGGAGGTATATTGTTGATTGGAGGTGGAGGAACGGGTCCGAGATTGCCGTCAGGATTGTCCAATTGCGCGTTATCATGCCATCTAATCCAGACTCTATCAAGACGACACTCCTGGCCATCGCCTCTACCTGCGAGGGACGAAAGTGCCAGCCAGACGTCTCTCAGTACACCAGTCGGCATATCCCAGATAAAGGTTTCGAGGATGCGCATACGGCTTACGGCTAGAGCGACCAGAGTTCCAAGCATTTTCCCTCCCTCTTTCGATATGAGGTACTCCTGGACCCAATCTCGAGGACCGTTTCCGAGAGAGAATTTCTTCGTGTAGCGTGCGTAGTAGTTTCCTCTCCTTCGGCGTGCAACTCTGTAGGGATCTAGATCCGATTCCATATATGTTTGATTTGAATGGTCGCGCTGCCATGGAGCCTCTCCGAAGTTTTCCTCGGCCATGACCAATGTTGCGAGTCCGTAGGTCAGAGCATCTACACCAGTCCGTTGCACAGACGTCGAGGTGTCGTCGGGCCATACAATGTCGAAGCGAGAGTAAATGTGTGGGATAGTGAGCGCGTGGAATATGGAATGGCATAGCGATAATGAGGTGAGATCGTTGGTGTGTGGTAGCTGCAAGAGGTGAGTTTTAGATCATGACGAATCGAGGTCCGGACGCACCTTTTCAATGATCTCCTTGAGGATGTCCACGGGCATATCTAGCAGTTGAAGTGGTCGCTTCTTCTCAGCAACAGCGGTCCACTCCTTTTCCTTTCCGTTCAGCGACAGAAGAAGAGCAGTCTTTTCAGACATGGTCGGGGTTGCTCTTAGGGCGGGAGAGAGCAGTGATGATGCTTGAGGGGCTTCCACGTTGTGAATCGCGGCGGGTGACTGGCGGAGGAAAGACTGAGGAGATGCGTGTTCGGCCTGTTCGAGGGCATCTTGGTTGGAGAAGTCATCGCCCTGAGCGGCATCGTGAGTGTGGTGGTCCATGGCTCGCCGTTGCTAGGGACGTTGGGCCATGTAACAGCCCGTCGCGATATCACGATTCCCAAGCAGAAGTCGATGTCTATGCAGTCGGGTCTCGGTACAAGATAGTAGCTTCGAGGCGTGTGTTTGCGACTTGTGCCTGGCTGTCGAAGGTCCGTTGTCGTTTGGGGGGGCCGGATCTGGAGGTTGGTGTTGGCGTGCTTCAGACGGGGCCAATGATGCGACAGGGCAGAAACCTGAGGCCCGATAGGCCGACGGCCAGGTCACTCGGTGGATGCTGCGTATACACGCGAAGAATCGACTCCGCCGAAATAATTGATACTCCAGATATTTACTGCTTCAGTCTGTTATCAGCTATTCGAGACTGAAATCACGTGCACGTCTCTGTCGCTTCAAAGTACCTCCTACTACTACTTGGACGAGGTCATCACGACGGAAGCAAACAACTCGCCCAACCACGCGTGCTGAGACTGATGGCTGGTGAGTAACAACATGGCCATACTCATGGATAACACCATCTTCTCCTCGGTCTTCCCGGCCGCTGCGGCTCTCGATCACACAACTCCAACACCTGTTGCGACTCCTGATCTAGGCTTCACTGGCGCTGGCACGAGTTTTGCCGCTCTTACCAGCCCAAGCAGACATGGACACTCTCAATTCATGTCTGTGGCACAATTGCACGTCAAACGGAATATAGCCTGGAGTACGGCCACGAGGTTCCTAAGCTTGAGTAGTCTTACAGGAGACGATCTGAATCTTGCATGCAAACATGGAAAACCGCAGAGAAAGAAGTCGAGAGAGGCTGAAGAGGCTATTGACTTTCTGCTTTCTGGGAACGGTTTCCATGGGGAGACCGATGCGGACTGGAACCTAGTGAGCAAATGGATGCAGCGACCGTATCAGCAATCAATACTGATTGAGGCAGATCGAATGGTATACACTTGAAGTCAGAAGTCATTTTCTTGAGCAAATATCTCCAGCCATGGAACAGGCTTGGTCAGAGGTAATGCTAGGTTCAATGTGTCAACAGGGCCGACCGCTCACTGATCAAGGAAATACTTTGCAGTCAGGCATCAGACGCCTTGAAGGAGACTGCTCAACGATTGGCTATTCTCCAATCCGTCTACTCTTTCTTTCTTGTTGAGCATGTTCTTCCAGTCTTGCTACAGAAGAAACTTTTCGCACTCCAAGATGCTTCCGCTCGGCAGAAGACGACGAACCAGATCGAGCGCGTATTGTCCAAGTTCCAACGAAGGTTGCATGCATTGTACATTCACGCACTTCCAGTCGAACGAGTTTCGAAGACCATGAGCCATGTCATGTTCGAAGCCGCTTCCAAGATGTTTCAGCTGCAAGTAGAGCCAGAGGTGTCTCTCTCACTATCGCCATCCAATCAACGACTGGGGCGACTGTCGTCCACCGAGAAGGAGCTTATGACTACTTTGAAATCCCTGCAAGAAGTCGGGCTGGGGGGCAGTCTTGGTCAGAGAGCCTTTGCGCACGCAATGAACAAGCTTATGGGCGACTTCATCGTGAGTCACTGGATGAAAGTTGATTGGGAACAGCAGTCGTCCGTGGCAAACAAATTGCGACGCTGGGTCAATCATGGGTTCTCCCCATTCTGTAGAAGCGTTGTGGCCTGTTTGGGTGGGACGCCACCCGCCGCGAGAAACCTCACAGACTCGGATGTGCCACAATATTTGCAGATGGCAATCGCTCGGCTCGGTCGTGCTCGTATTGAGAATCTGTTCGACTATATCGTTCAGTGGGATGTCTCTCTTGGGGCTGTTCTAGACATCAAAGAACACATCACCGCACCAGAAGCACGTCTCTACCTTACTAACCGCTTCTCCAGTCAGGTCGCCCGGCGACTTCTGCACGCAGGAGCGACAACCACATATATACTCGACATCTACATCTCCATTATTCGCGCCTTCAACGAGTTGGACTCGAAGGGTGTGCTTCTGGACCGTGTTACTCGGCCCATACGACGCTACTTACGTGACCGCGACGATACAGCCCGCATTATCGTTTCGAGTCTTCTTTTTGATGTGGAGGACGATAACGGAAACGAAATCGACCCAGGTGGCGAGATCTCGGTGGAAATCGCCAAAGAAATGAACAAGCCCATCACAGACCTAGACGAGCATGATTACGACATGGACTGGGACAATATGGCCTGGACTCCAGATCCGATCGATGCTGGTCCGGAATACAAAGCTTCAAAGACACAGGATGTTACGACTGCTTTATTGAGCTTATACGACAAAGAAGAATTTACCAGTGAGTTGAAGACGATCCTCGGGGACCACTTATTACGAAGTGACGAAGAATTACATTTTGAAAGGGAAGAGCGTCTTCTAGAACTCTTCAAACACCGGCTAGGCGACGACAAACTCCAAGCCTGCGAAGTTATGCTCCGAGATGTCCAAACTTCCAAATCAATGAACAAACACATCCACCAAGACGTAGCCTATACTGAAGCCGAAACGGAGCGCGAAGGCATGAAATTGAACACGCAGATCCTGTCTCGTTTCTTCTGGCCAAGTCTTCGAGATGACAATTTTGTCGTTCCTGCGCCTATCAAAGAATTACAATCCCATTACGAGAAAGTTTTTGAGTCAATCAAGGATATGCGGAAACTGGATTGGCTGCCTGCGCTTGGGAGGGTAGTTGTTGAACTTGAATTTGAGGATCGGAAGGTTGAGGAGGTTGTCCCGACTTGGACGGCAAGTGTTGTATACGCATTCAACTCAGATGATGAAAAGCAAGGCACTGCGAAATCAACCGAGCAGTTGTGCGAAGAATTGGAGATGGAGGAACCGCTTGTGAGGAATGCGTTGATCTTCTGGGTCAGCAAACAGGTTCTTCAGGAAGTCGCTGGTGCTCCGGATACATTTGAGGTCATGGATACGCTTCCAACCACGACCTCCACGGGTGACGATGGTGGTGTACAAGCCGCACAACAAGCAGCCATCCTTGATGCGGCGTCAGGTGGTACGGGGGTTTCTGCCGTCAAGTCGCAGGCGGATGTTCTGGAAGAGAATTCGGAGCTCTACAAGAACTTCATCTTGGGCATGCTTACGAATGGCGGAAACATGGCTGTGCCTCGGATCGAGATGATGCTAAAGATGATGTTGCCGGGCGGCTTCCCATTCGGCGCAGAGGAGATCAGGGAACTGTTGGAGGGGATGGAGGCAGAAGGCAAAGTCGCTGGGCAGAATGATGTCTGGGGAGTCAGGAAGGACTGAACGATTGCGCCCTGGTCGAATTGTATCTAATGTTTGAGCTGTAGGATACCCCCTAGTATTCACTTGATTGTAGTCCTTCGACGGCAGAGAATAGCCAATACTGCCAGCCATGTTTGCGCTGCCAATGCTGAATACGCAGCTCAATCATGTGGATAGGATGGAGCTTGAACGAGAGGCATGGAGAGAGCGAACCATGCAATGCCGTGTCGGTGCATTTGAGAGACGGTCGTGCAGTAAATACTGTGATGGCCTCGATTGGCCCCGACCAGCGGGCGTCGTAATTGCTGGCGGCGTCTGTGCAGCTTTCTCCAAACTCCGCCGTAAATCCGAGCAACCTCAAACCCTGCTCGCTTAACCAACTCGTCCGGTTGCGGATACGCTGCTCAAACCGGCTAGGCTTGGCCAAGCGCCATGTAAATCCTCTCCTTTTGCCCTGGATTGGACGATTATCTTTTCCTGTGTTCGGCCGTAGTGTGGACGAATTACGCATTGACGTCAGGACCAATTCACAGATGCACTCGAGCTTCCATCGCGCTGGATGGATGTCGGTGATGGTGAGCCCAGTATAAGTAGACCCCTCTTCGTCCACCAACTCAGCACCCCCAACTGATCCCCCCTCCCCAAAACCTCACTGACACTCCATACGCTCCATTCCACCGACCGAAACACCCACAAACCAGCACAATGACGGATTTCTTCAGCCCCCCAAAAGAACCACCAACTGAGCTTGGGCGCTACAGAATCCTCTCCAGCACTGCTGGTGCTCGCGTCTCGCCGCTATGTCTCGGTGCTATGAGCATTGGTCAGGCTTGGAAGGACATCATGGGCTCCATGGACAAGGAGGCCTCCTTCAAGCTGCTTGATGCATACTACGAGGCCGGCGGAAACTTCATTGACACCGCAAACAACTATCAGAACGACGTACATCACCTCCTCGCGTTACCCATTGATCAAATCGCGTCCATTCCCAGCATCACCGTGTTTGACGACCAAGCGCCCAACAACTAACGAGATGGCAGGAATCCGAGAAATGGATTGGCGAGTGGGCAAAAGCTCGCAACATTCGTGATGAGCTCTTCATCGCCACAAAGTTCACGACGAACTACAAGTCCTACCAGATCGGTAAACAAAGGTCCGCCAACTTCACGGGCAACTCCCGCAAATCTCTCTTCCACTCCGTCAGGGACTCGCTCGCTAAATTGGATACCGACTACATCGATCTCCTTTACCTGCATTGGTGGGACTGGTCTACCTCTATCCCGGAAATCATGGACTCCCTCCACATACTGGTTGAACAAGGGAAAGTCCTGTATCTCGGTATCTCGGACACGCCAGCCTGGATCGTCTCCGCCGCAAACACCTACGCTGTTTCGCATGGAAAGACACCCTTCTCCGTCTACCAGGGACGCTGGAATGTCATGATGCGTGACTTTGAGCGCGATATCATCCCAATGGCACGTCACTTTGGCATGGCTCTCTGCCCATGGGATGTTCTGGGCGGTGGTCGTCTCCAGAGTTCGAAACAGATTGCTGAGCGGAAGAAGGCAGGCGAGGGTCTCCGAACTATGATGGGCGGTCCCGAGCAGACTGAGCAGGAGAAGAAGGTGTCGGAGGCTCTGGAGAAGGTTGCTGGGGAGCATGGGATCGAATCCATCCAGTCCATTGCTCTGGCCTACGTGATGCAGGTATGTGGGTTTCTCAACAAGGTTGAGATTCGATCTGATAAATAGCATAGAAAACCACCAATGTTTTCCCCATCATTGGTGGTCGCAAGGTCGAACACTTGAAGTCCAACATCGAGGCGCTCAAGATTCACTTGAGCGACAAGCAGATCGAGTACATCGAGAGCGTTCAAAACTTTGATATTGGATTCCCCGGAAACTTTGTTGGTGATGATCCAAGAGCTGGACCAGCTGCTCCGATTATTTCGTTTTCTGCCCCTGTTGTCTGGGCTGTAAGTTGCGCACTTTTCCAAATAAGGTGGCATTACTAACATCAAAAACTAGAAATATGGCAAGCCAATCGGTCACGAGTAGATGTGTTACGAGTGTATCACTTCCGACTGGAGTCAAGTAAAAGTGATAATTAACAAATATATATGCAATGACATGCCATACGAAGGACTTTCCCAGAGACCCCATGTTGTAAGCAATTGTTAGCTTGATCTGATCAGAGCTGTTCTTGTATTTACGAAGGGTCGACAGCGAACCGCAAAACCAGATGCTTATGATTGTACCTTTGAACAGGTCAACACAATCCCATCGTATCCAAACCTGCCCTCCCATTTCTGGAAGCTAAGGAAGTCATCCTGATCAATAGTGGTAACAAAATCAGCAGCTAGAGATTGTTGCTTTCCGTTCACAGCTGTGTTTTAGGTTCAAGCAATGGAAGACGTTGATTGATTGATGATAGGTCAGTCTTGTTTATTTTTTACCACTGAGTCTTAGCAGCACGATAAGAGAAACGTTTTGGCAACATTACAGAGCATCATCATTCTTATCAGTATGACTGCTTGCCCATAACAAGCAAAGAAGTGAGTCTGGTTGCCGATTGTCGTGATTGGGAGAGAATTCGAGGCATTTGACAGCGCTATCTTTCCACAATCCCCAACCTTCTTCGATTTTTCAATTGATTCATACATAACTCGTTGCCATAATGATTCAGTTCTGTAAGGACAGAAACCCTCGAAACCTGATTTATGCATGCCCTTAGGAAACGACTTGTCCAGCTGAAAGGTCATGCACCGTGGAGTCTTGAAAAAAGTTGTTTAGAGAAGAAGGGCCTAGGAAGGAACGTGTTATTATTCTGGCCCAAGTCTTGGATTTCCGATCGACCTGTCCGCAATCTCCGGCCTTGGAATCCGTGCTACTTGAACATGGCCCGGATCTTTGGAGCCATCTATCGTCATAACACCATTCGTTTAACTATGCCAATGTCCACGGCGTAATCAACATAACAGCCGACGATACGCAACAAAACAGAACCAATGACTAAAGAATGACCCGGCAACCACGACAACACAGAAACAAAGACGTTCCACTTCTTGACTACCTCATTTCCTTGGTGCCACCGCACCAAATTTCCACAGGAAGAGTCCGTCCCCAGTACCGGAAGCAACAATCTGTCACTCCACCTGCGAGACGAGCTATTCCAAAGCACAACAACATCATCTCAAACCGACAAGGCCAAGGCCAAGTGAGATGTCCAGCCCACACCATCCCAACCAAGGTGCCCACCAACTCCAATCCCCACCACCACCATCCTTCCCTCCCCCGAACCGAAACCTAACACTCCAACTCCCATCAAACCACAAAGAAAATAACTCCATCTAATGACTCCAGCCCCCCCAGACCGTCCACAAGACGACATAGCCACCTACCTCCGCAACAGCAGAAACAAGCAAAACGCCTCCCGACGCGCGAACCCGAAACAATCGGCCGATAGAAACCAAGCGGCGACGTTGGCTTACCAGGACGCACAGCGAGCGCGTAAACAGCAGGAAGAACGCGCTAGGTTGCAGCAAGTGGCGAGGCAGAGGTTAGTGGGGGGAGCGCAGGACGGTGTCTCTTTGAATGACGCTCCCTCCTCGATCAATGCTCACTCCGCGACTTGGGCGTCGAATTCGGCTAGTATTTTGGAGAAGAAGAAAGAGGAGGGAGAAGGGCGGGCAGATGCCGTGTTGAAGATGCCGTTACCACCGCTTTTTTATGGTGCGAGGTGGTCTGGTGGGAATGAGAATGTGGATGAGGATGAGGATGAGGATGAGGATGTGAGTAAAGATTCGCCTGATGCCGGTGCTGGAGCGATCGGGGTGGAGTCGTCGGAGGTGAAGGGGTCTCTGTTTATTCCAAGGGGTGGACCTGCTCGGGTTCGTGAGCAGTCTGTCCAGTCCAACCATCCAGTCCAACCAAACCAACAACACACACCTGTGGCTCCCACGGCTCCGATGCAACCAACGACCCGCCGCTCGATCGATGCGATGCAGACATCACGCCAACGCGAAGACAACGCAGCACAGATGGAACTTGAACGCGACCGGAGCGCGCAGAATCTTGGTGCGATGAGGGAGGGTACGCCGCGTACACGCTTTCCCGACCTTCAGAGTGATCGGTCTGCCCAGACTACACAGACCTTCAGAACTAACCAGGCTTTCCAATCCTTGCAGCCAAACCAATCCGACCAGACCTTTCGATCCAACCGAAACTCCCGCGCCTCATCCCCCACCTTCGAGACCACAGCCCTCACCGCCCGAAAACGAAGGCGAGAAACGCCCTCCTCTCCCCAATCCATTTCGGACATAATACTCAGCCTCGAACGTCTTGAACAGCAGCACACCCTCGTCCTTTCGACCCGCGACACCGAAATCATCCGCCTGAAAATGCAACTGAGCGATCTACACACCCTCTCCCTAAGCACCACCCACGACTCCGCCAGACCCTCCCAAAAAGGTGAAACAACCACCCAAATCCTCGCTTCCCTGCGCGAGGAGATCGCAACCCTAAGACGGGAGAAGGTGGAGAACACGTACCAAATCAGCGACCTCGAAACCGCCCTCCGCACCAAAACAGAAGAAGTAAACGCGTCGCAAACATGGCGCTCCGAGAGGGAAACTCTGGAAGAAAAAGTGCAGAACATGCAAGACCAGTTGACCACGTCCCAGAACCAGGTCTCCCGCTTCATGGACGCTTTCAACCGCGAGTCCGCGCTCCGCCGCGACGTGCATGCCAAACTCGAGTCCCGCGAACGGTTCAACTTGAAGTTGTCTAGGGATTTGAAGAGGAAGGGGGAGGAGGTGAGGGGGGCGGCGGGGGAGAGGGAGAAGTATAGGAGGCTTGAGGGGGCTGTGAGGGGGCTTTTTGCCTATGTGCAGATGGAGACGATGAGTAGTGACTCTTTTGGGGAGTGCGGGAGGGCGTTGAAGAGGGTAAGGGATTTGGTTGTTGTGCCTGAGGAGGAGGGGGAGGCGAAATGAGCTTGATTTGGGCGGGTGGTCAATTTGTTTCTGGTGGGATGATGAGAGGGTTGTGGAATTGTACGAGTTGTGTTCGACTTGGCGACGGCTCTGGTATTCCTGGAACGTTTATCTGGGATATCTTTTCGGCGGTGGGAGGTCTTGCTTTGTGGATGCGACGTCGATGGCGATGCGAAATCGGTATGGATGGGAGATCCAGTCAGCTCGTTTCCCCCCCAAAATTCGGCGCCAGAATCTCCGAAGCGGTGTGCAAGGAATTGCGACGGCAAACTCGATCCTAGATATTCTGGATTGTCTAATCCATCCTAACATCGTCTTCGTGGGAGTCTAGACTTGGCCGAGAGAGTTTTCGAATGCGGTGCCGTACTCCTATCTTGAACGAAAAGAGGTTCGAATTAGATTGAATGTGTTATTGAGAGTGGGAGTTTTTCACATACTGAAGAACTTATAGGTAAGTACACTGATTGACAGATTGATCCACGTCTTGCATGGTTCCTTGTGTCAGGTATTGTTGAGTAGACGAGGAGCGTTCTCGGTGCGTCGGTCCGGACTGATCGACACGGTTACGATTGGAGAGGACGGCGAGGTTTGGGAGATTACGGGATAGGTTTGATTTTGGATTTAGATTGAGGATTCAGTCGGTGGGGAGTCGTGTTGGAACAGAGTAGGTGATCTGTGACAGTCGGCGATTTATATGGCAAGCTCTTCTAAACCTCCTTCTGTGATGAGAACGGAGAATCTCACTGTCGTCTAATGTTGGGGTATATTGCTGTTCCGAACTTCATAAGTCATCCTCGTCGCTGTGCGGCCCCTTGTGTCTTTTCGGGTAGGAAGCAACGCCTTTTTGGTGCATCGTTATCTTCCCAGCATTGTCTTCCTTTCTTTTCAATTCGTTAACCGAGCCTGAACTCATCTCTTCTCCCAATGCTTTCTGGGATCTAGATCTCGCTCGAACCATCTCATCTCGACACCTCCACCCCATCCAACAGCTTCCACTCCCCACACTCGAAATTAGCATAACACCTAAACTCGTTGCTCAACCCCTTTGCATGCTCAACCACAAAATCCGTCGTCCTAATCCCAACTCTCGAATACAACTTATGGATCAGAGGCTCCATTCTCTCCCCCGTACAAGCAACCAACTTCAACTCCTCCCCCTCCCAACTCTTCGCAAGCCATCGCACCGTCAGCGCCGTCTTCGTCTGACAATCGTCACTCAGAAAAGGCGGATCAATGACAATGACATCGAACACGCCCCTCAAATCATCAGGAAGTTTCGTCGGAACCTTGAAATCGTAGAACTGAAACTCTTTCCCAAACACAGCAAACCGCGTATCAAACTCCAGCAACGTGATACCCTTTGGTCTCTGCTTCCCCTCCGGCCACCCATTCACCAAGTTCTTGAGCTGGAGAAACACACTCGGTGCGCTCAAAACGCAGATCCTCGTCTCGGCAGTACAGTTTTGGAGCAGCTGCTTGGCGAGCGATGTAGCCGTGGAATCGGTATACCAGAATTGACTCGCGTTCCAATCTTCCGTGAACGCTTCCATGGAGAGCGGGTATTTGAGGGAGTTGTTGGAAGGGACGGCAGGATCGAAGGCATCCTCAGCGCCGGCTTTGAGGTCTTCGAATGCTTTTTGGCGGGATTCTTTTTCGGCGTAGAATTGTTTCAGGGCGTCGAGGGCTGCGGAGGAGAGTTCCCTTTCGATAGCTGAATGGGATGAGACACAGAGCAAGGGTGGCGAGTGACTTACGGCTCTGAGTCTGAATCCGACATCGGGACGGTTTGAATATTGTTGTTGATGCACGGGGTTTTGGTGGTGAGGATTTTCGACGTGAGAAGTTCGCGTGCGGGAGACTGTCTTCGAGGTGAATATCTGAGAATGCTGATCAAGCATCCAGACCTCTTCCGTTGAACTATTGGAGTAAAGAATTGCCGAGGTCTTCTTTGAGGCAGCACTAAATCAAAGATGTAGCGACATGAACGGGATCCTAGCTTTCAAGCCTCATAGATTTCTTTGTTACCGGCACTCTACGACTATGTCTGCACCGAGAGTTGAGTTACCTGACGTGGAAAGATTGAGTCCGAGTGTGATACGGATCTTGGGTGGGAATCCAGGCAAGGTATGTTTTGTTTGTCATTCTTTTGCCAGCGATAAGTCCTCGTTCCTGTCTGTTTGAAAGATCTGACATTGATCTAGTTCACGTTGCAAGGTATCTCAACGCAAGCTCCCATTGTTTCGCACAAATTGGCTGAACAATAAGGCACAAACACCTACCTCGTCGGCTCAGGTGCCAGGCGGATTTTGATAGACACAGGCGAAGGGAAACCAAGCTGGATCTCCAACGTCAAGGAAACATTGTCTTCCGAAAACGCCACACTTTCCGCCGTAATATTGACCCACTGGCATCTCGACCACGTCGGCGGCGTCAAGGACATCCTCACCTTACTACCCAAACCAACCATCTACAAGAATGACCCAGGCCCTGGCGAAGAAAACATAGCAAATGGCCAGAGATTTCCCATCGAGGGAGCAACACTAGAAGCCTTGCACTCCCCGGGCCACACTCAAGATCACATGGCCCTCATCCTGGAAGAAGAAGATGCATTATTCACGGGCGACAATGTCCTAGGCCACGGCACAGCCGTCTTTGAAGACCTAACCACCTACCTGAGGAGTCTCGAAGCAATGTCTAAAGTCGCTGCAGGACGCGGGTACCCCGGTCATGGCTCCGTGATCCCGAATTGTCCCGAGAAAATAAGGGAGTACATTGCTCACCGGGCCATGCGTGAAAGAGAGGTGATTCAAGTCTTGGGGACAGCTGCGGATGGCAAGGGGATGTCGTTGATGGAAATTGTGGAAGTGATTTATAAGGATGTACCTGAGAACTTGCATCTGCCGGCTTCGAGGGGGATATTGCAGATCTTGTTGAAACTGGAGGGGGAAGGGAAGGTTAGTCATGATGATGAGGGAGATGTTTGGTTCTTGAATAGGAAGGCCGTTTTGTAGGTTCTGCCTTTCTCTCTGCTCTCCGCTTGTTCAGTTATAGATACCTTGGTAGACTGTTTTCGTGAGGAGATATAGAGCGATCTTTTGTGCCTACTTCGTCGGTGGGTCTACCTTTGCTGACTTGTTCCATGCAGGCTTGATGGTGAGAAATTGATCATTGGGCATAATTCTTTGAGATGACTTGGCAGCTGTGGTGATGATTTGGAAACACGAAATTGACTTCATGGAATGACACTCTACCTCGAGGGAATCCAACTGGCTCGCTTTTCTATACTAGGGACATAGATCGATGGGGAAGTGCGGCACCTGCATACACTTACTATTGTTGGAAAGGCTCGAGAAACACTCACCTTGATTGACAATAAGAGATCCGAGCCATACAATGACTTGCACAGTGGTAGCAAACGTTTACTGTTGCTGAAATCGGGAAGCCAATCCTCAACTGGTGCCAAACTCAGCCTTCTGTGCGGACTAGCAACCAATAGGTAGGCATCTCAGCGCAGTACTAAGGTCACAGGGCCCCATGCAATGCAACCCATCCGTGGAGTCACAGGGTCCGCTCTATCTGGCGTTCGTGCAGTTCCAGACTTGATGAATCGTGCTGAGGTGACGTGCACCGACGTCATCGCACTATGGACCAGTCGTCAGACGCGGAAAGGAAACAATCCCACAACCTCAACACTCAACCAAGCTTTTGGATCCTGACTGGGCAGCCTCGCGGCCATATAAGACAGCCTTCTGCCGCTGATGAGCCTTTCTTCGCACCATCATACAACACCAATTCACTCAAAATCAACAAATCGGTCTCCATCAATCTGTCAACATGAACAACCTCGGGGGCTCATCCAACACCAACGCCGGCGCTGCTGGTCAGAAGGAGGACTACGTTGACAAGGGTATGTCGTGGCTGATACCAATGTGGACATTACCGTCGCTAATCAAATCGAACAGCTCTCAGTATGGGCGAGAAGAAGTTCGGTGTGAAGAACGACCGAAATCTCAACGAGAAGATTGTGGGTATTCCATGATATCCCACTCCTGAAGAACATAACGTTAACTGGTGACAGACCGATGGCGCTCGCGGTATGTTCGAGAAGGCGACTGGAAAGAAAGTCCCAGACAAGGTTTCCAACTAGATACGGCCGAAAGGCTTTGCAATGATACCCAAATAAAGATTGTTAAATTTAATGCCATATACGAGTTGAGAGAATGATCATGTTCCCTCTGCCGTGTGATCCTCAAGATACTGTGCGTGAATGTTCTCCAACCAACGGTACAACGTAGGCCACTTTGCCACACCGGCACTGAATGGAATTTCGGAAGGGGAGGAATGACCATCATCAAGATGGAGATATCGTGATGGACTGGATCGACATTGAGATAATTGACTGACGTTCAAGGTGTATCCTAATGAAATGTTGCTCGTTTCTTACGATTTTATCCAGATTGTTGGTGAGCTATATCAGGCATCCCTGGAGATGCCTGGATCTAAACGTGGGTTACCGCCAACCTCGAAAATCGATCACATCAGCGCAACAACCACAACCACAACGAGAAGCATTTGACCAATAGATAAGCAGCGTCTTCTTCTCAAAACCCTGACCTTGAACCGCCAATATGAAGCTCGTTAGGTAAGCTCTTACCCCTCCAAAATTGCGGTAGCCCCATGCTGAGCTCTCCCTCTCAAGGCTCGTTACGACGACGGACAGTTGCTGACGGACATGGTAATGTAGATTTCTCACGAAATGCGCAAACGAAACGGTCACAATCGAGCTTAAAAATGGTATGACACCTTCCTCACAATCACGGACTTGCAGAAGCGCGAAAGAGCCAAACCGCTAACGATACCCAGGCACCATTGTCAACGGCACCATCGCCTCAGTATCGCCACAAATGAACACGGCGCTTCGAACAGTCAAGATGACCGCAAAGGGACGGGAACCCGTCAACCTCGACACTATCAATATCCGCGGCAACACAATCAGATATTATATCCTTCCCGACTCGCTCCCGCTAGACACGCTTCTCATTGACGATACGCCCAAACCAAAGAACAAGGCGCGAAAGGAAGTTGCAGGCACTGACCGTGGCGGACGAGGGGGACCTCGTGGGGGCAGAGGCGGTGGACGTGGACGCGGAGGCCCACGAGGCGGCGGACGAGGCAGAGGCGGTGGAAGGGGCTTTTAAGCGCACATGCCCTTTTGAACGTCTCCAAAACTGCGAATATCTGAACGGGATCGAGCCTCGCGCTTTCAGATATGTCAAGCGTCCATCGGAGCGGACGATCGTGGATCGTGGAACCATACACACCAGGACGCGGACAACAAAGGGCGCGGCCAGTCTCTCATCGATGAAATTGATGTGATTCCTGTAAGCAGATCTGTTCCGGCGTTTGGTCGATATCTTTTGCAGCATTACAGACTTAGTGGAGGGTTACACCCCATGGGCTCAGGAGAGGCGATGCCCATTTTATTCGAGATATTTCGTGCGCGAACCAAAAAAAAAAGAACTAGACAAATTAGCCTTTTCGGCTCACTCAAATCATACTTCTAGCCAGCACAGACACGTTTTTGAGACGAGGCTATGCCACCGATCGTCTAATGGAATGATAAAGGCTTCACAGTATAGGATTGCTCCTTTCCGATAGGCAAAATCGCCTTGGATGATGAACCCTTGCTAATCGGCGCCCGGAGTTTGAGTTTGGGCAAACTTTCCCTCACAACGATCCACAGTAGGAAGTGACTGCTCATCTTCACACGAGTCGGGAACACGACGATCAAGACCGCGCTCGTATTTCTTCAATAGAATGCATGTAGAGTTTTCGTGGATTGCTCGTTTTTTTTCATCTAACGTCACGTCTATTCAAGCCTTTTTCTTATCCTTCCATCCTGTCGCCTTTTCTCTCGATGGGCTCGTCTTGCCTTTTTTTTCTTTTTCTCGCTTGGCACGTCCGTCCCCAATCGTTTTTCTGCCGCTTACTCGGCGTCCAAGGTTGCTCGCGGCGGGGTGTCGTTGACTTGGATCCCGCCGCGTTTCTTCTCCTTGCTGTCGGGCATGGGGAGCGCCCATCCGCCTTCGTCTTCTGGTGTGCTGAGCCAGAGGCGGAGGAGGTGGCGGCGTGGAGTTGGGGGTTGGTGGTCTGGAGAAGGTCAGTAAGGTACGCTCCGCGAAACTGAGAAGGGTTTGGGTTTGCTGAACGCTTTTTTCCTCTTTTTCTTTTTCTTTTTCTTTTTCTTTTTCTTTTTTTCCGACACGCGCAGATTTGCGGGCATTTGGAGAATGGACGTACCTTTGTAAGCCGTTCTTGCGTGCAGGATATGCGCGTTACTCAGGAATTGGATGTCGCCCACTTCAAGGATCATATGTAACGCCAGTTCGTTGCACACTTTTTCCAGTGTTTCCAGGGCTTCTACCTGCGCTTCTGACAAGGCAGGGATGATGCCTTTGGACGAGAAGCGGGTGAGGGACTTCACGTAGTAGGGATCCCATTTGCAGTACACGCGTCCTTTGCCCGTGGGTTCGATGTAGAAGATGGACGTCTTGATGTATTCTTCCTGACCGACGGACGTCTCGCCCTTGCGATCGAAATACCAAATCGGTTCTGTCAGGGTGCGCGCGACGTGCGGATACGCCTCCTGCAACCGATTCCACACGGCGTGCACGGACACGAGATCGGATTCCCCGCCCTCAGCAGCGCGGTGCAAACAAAGCAAGCCGACGATGTCGGAATCGTCGGCGTGGAAGAATTGTCGCGCGGTCGTGCGGTAGATGCGCACTTTATCTATCTGCGTCGCGTCGTCGCCGACGTCTTTGACGTGGCCGAGGACGTGGCCGCGGCCGTTTTGGGACACGAAGTAGCCTAGGTAGGTCCCTAGACCCATGTAGGCTACGGAGGTTTTCAGGGGCGTCCATTGCGAAGCTGGGAAGTCTTTGAAGAGGATGAAGCCTTTGCCGTTGAGGAGGTCTTCGCGCAGGTTTGTGAGGACTTTTGAGAGGGTGCGGAGTGGGAAGTTTGCCTTTTTGTTTCTGTTAGGTTCATGGTTTGGTAATGGCTGCTTCGAGCTTGATTTCGTGCATGTGGATCATTGGGAAATTGTGTATGGCGAAGTAAAGAGTTTGGAGACCTACTTTTGAGATACCAGTCAACGGGATTCCTCGTTCGATGAATTGATCCGCTGCTTCGCTCAGCTCTTCAATCTCCTCCTTCGTGAACCGATGGACCCATGCTTCCGGCTTGTCGACGTAGTCCTCCTTGTTCCAGACCGTGGGACCTGTGATTTGCTTTGGGAATTCCTCGTAAGGCTTCAATAGATCGTAGAGCGGTGGATGTTGACCGGATGTTTTGATTCCGTCCGGGAAGATGGAGCGCGGGGCTTGGTCGTTGGGAATTCCTGGCATGGCGGTTATCCGGGCCCTCCAAAGTTGAGATCAAGGTAGAGGAGAAGAAGTCGAAGCAGTAGAGGAGGTTCTGAGAGGTCTCGAGAGGACAGTGGAGACGATATAAAGCGGATGGGGCTCAATTTGCTCCCCGTCTTCCCCCGCCGCGCTTCTGGATAGTAGGATTACATGGTGACGACTTGGCGAAAGACGCGATTTGTGCCCGTCTATCGTGATGCGATCTACGTATTGCGTGCTTGCGAGGAGTGGATGAGGGGTGGAGGAGTGAGTAGGGCAGGGAATTTCCGCTCTCGGCTTGCTTGGATGGGGTTAGAGGTATCTGGTGCCGATTGCGGCTCTTGTTTCGATGGCGCTCTTCTCCGCTGCACCAACAACAACTTCGTCGGGCGAAGGCCCCTAGGCGCTGTGGGCAGACAGGATTCCTACATGACTCGGTCTCTTGACTGAATCTATTGTCAAGTGCTTTACGCGAGCTGATGGGACTGATAGGACCTCAAAGGATGGACGCGTGAAGGCGATCTGTGGTTCGTCACCCTCTTATTCCTCTTCGATTCTTACTCAATTCTCCTTCAAATCTCTACGAGTTTTCCTTTATTTGCCTGCAGGAGATCAAGACTCTTTTTCAAAGCTTTCAAGAGATGGGGCTTGTTGTATCTGTGGCCAAACTTGAAGCATGGAAATGGCTTGGTCGTGTGGTTTGTTTCATTCCTCGTTCTTCCGTCTGAACACAACGATTCATCTTCAATATCCATGGCTTTACTAGAATCTTGAAAAATTGCTCAAGGCTACTAATTGCGATATTTATTCCAAGGCGAGCTCTTAGCATCTTCGAGCAATGCAACCCACTTTACTACTAGCAAACGAATATTCGTCATCAAAGAAAAGCTTCTATGTCGCCGGCTATTCTGCCTCACATTTCTTGGTCTATCTCCTCGACATCTTCGCCACCGGGGAACCCATGCTGGGCTCACTGTTGCCGTCATTGTCAGTCTGTCTGGTGGTATGTGTTTCTTGGTCTTGCCGGAACCAGCATCCTTGTAAACAGAGATACGGTTGATGTCCCATCGGTGGAATTTGGTGTTCTCGAAACGGTTTCTATAATTCGCGTGGAATTTATTCTGCTTTGCAACATGTTCGACCTCCCTTACGGCAATATCTGGATATTCAATCATGTAACCCTGTCGGATGAAGGCTTTTCTACTGATAACAAAACTAGGAAACGGTGTTTGAATGTCACGAAATAAATATGTAGGTCAAATTCTTTTATCTGCCTTCTACATATTGTCGATGGATATCTTTTCCTTGTCAAATCTCTTAAAAGGAGAATTTTGAATCAAGAGCAAAATTCGGAATGAAAGAATTGAAGAGTAGAATTTCGGACAGACTGCAAGTATGGGGAAAGTCGATCTCAATCTATTTCAAGGTAGGTTCCCAAATGATGAGCTTCAGATATCCAACGAATACAAATGGAACAAGGGTAGGCTTGAACCATCTTCTTGCGTGAAAGTAATGATGATGACTACCCACGCCATGCATAGATAAAGGCTTTGTTACCTGGAATTAAAGGTATGCTTCAGTTTCTAAGCATGGAAATGATGGACAGCAAACTGTAAGCTATTTATGTGGCGTTCAAGCCAACCTACGGCGTACTCGGCTCACCAAGCACAACTCGACACCTCCTTGCATGTTACGACAAACCAAAGCAAAGCCTAAATTCGTCGTCCTCGGACAACACCATAACTAAAACGAGACGTTTAATGACGGGTCACGCTCTCCTTGGAGAGTAATTCGAGTCACATGAATTGTGAAGCAGGCTAGGTCTTCGAATGTCTTCAGGTCCAACAAGGAGCACGTATGATTCCAGATCTGAGTGCCCGACTGTTCTGTGCACTCAGCAGGCACCAGAAACAACTCTCTCAACACGATCGGCAGGATATCAACAACTACCTCTACCTTACTTCCTCATCTGACCCCATCTACGCCACCCCTAATCACGACCGACATGTTCTCCATCTATTCGCATGTTAGGACTCGAAATCAGCGCCATCCTCCTGACGACTACGACTCCGATGCACAAACGCCGACTCCACCACCATCCCTGCCCGCTCCAAGACGGTCTCAGCCTGCAGTGATTGCTCGACCAGGCCAAGCCTCCTCACTTCCAACAGCATCGAGAGCAACATCAAACATCGACCCGGCACGAAAATCTGCTCCCGCATTCACCCGCCATCAACGATCCAAAACCCCAATAGCCCCAGCAACAATCTTATTCCCATTCCTAGCATCCGAACCCTCCACCAGCGACGAGGAGGAAGCAGCCGAAGCCCCCGCAGTCGAAGAATTCCTAGCCGGAGATTCACCCGACCAATCCAGACGTTGGGCACGAGACGCTGTGAGGAGAAAGGCTGAGGCTAGCCCTATCCAGCGCCCTGACCACCCTGCCATAACACCACCACCACCACCACCACCACCGCCGCCTTCAAAGAAAGCACAACTACTACATCAACATCGGGGGTTCCTACTAGGCATCAAACGATCACTACGAGGTCGCGTCCTCTCCAACGCGCCGGTCGGAGATAGGAGCGTCAGGAATACGCGCTACATAAGCCCCTTCACCCCAGACGAGCTGCAAGATTTCTACCATAAGAGACGGAGATCTGCTGAGAGGGTGGAGGCCTGGGTTGAAGAGGTGAGTTTGGAGATCCCCCAAGTCCCCGTCGAGATCGGTGAGAGAGACGGGTGCGTTGAGCCGCCGCCGCCACTTCTAAAGCCTCGTGAATCTACGACACCGGAACCCAGGAAACAGCGACGGCAGAGACGGGTTTCCAATCCGACATCTTCACGACAGCAATCTGTGCGGAATGCGGGGGGTGAGAAACCGGGAAGAACGGGTATCGCAGTGAGGAGACGCAAAGGTATCCACCCAGAATCTTTTTTCCCAACGTACATGCTAATTTCCCCACCACCAGCAACAACACCATCATCACCAGCAACCTTCAACGGATTGGCAACCATGCTCACCGACCCCAAGACCCCAGACGAAGAAATAGCCCCCCTAGTCACAACCTGGACCCAAACCCTCCTCTCCAAAATCGACACTCTAAACGCCTCCCTAGCAGAAAGAGACAGCACCCTCTCTACCCTCGAAAAGGAATCCGCAGACCTCTCTTCCAACCTCGAAGACGCGAATGCTACAATCGAAACCCTGCATTCGAAACTGGCGCGTCTGCAAGCTGCGCCCTCAACTCCGCACGGAGACGTGTCATCGCTGAAAACGCAACTCGATATCTCGGAACGCGAGAAAAGGACCGATAAGATGAAAATCCAGAACCTGAATAGCCAATTATCGACGCTGGTACGACAGGCAAAAGTAGACAGGAAGGCTTTTGAGAAGAAAGAGACGGCTTGGAGGCAACGGATTGAGGAGGCGCAGCGGGCGAATAGGGAGAAAGTGGATGAAGAGATGGACGAGACGAATGCATCTCGCGAGTTGGGCATTGCTGTTCCCGCGTCCAGAAGCGTTCGGGATGGCGGCGATGATGGGGGTTTGGGGGAGAAGTATGATGCTTTGGAGAAGATTGCTAGGGAGGTGGCCAGGGAGTGCGGTATCATGGCTGGAGACAATTTCGGTGCGTGTGGGCTGGCTTTGGCGAAGTTGAAGAGGCATATGGGGGAGTAACTGGGTTGCTGATGGAACGGGTTGGCGCTTCGGTATGATGTTTGTCGTCAGATCCGGACTTCGGGAAGACTTATCGTGGACGCCTGGAGATTGAGTTGCTTGGGCTCTCGTTACTGCGGACGGATTTCAGATGGTAAGGTGTGCATCTAGGTTGGACTCTCTGGCACATCCTTGGAATGCTTTGCCTTGATAGTCTCTATCGTCTCTTTGTCGAAAAGTTGCAGGGGTTCTCCTCTTAACAAGCATTCATGATGATAAATGCATGCGGACCTGCTTGATCGCTTACGCAAACGGGTTCGAGTCAGTTGGCCTGGCCTGGGATGAGTTTGCGGCGTATTTCGGTGCTTAGATCTATAAGCATCTTAAACCCACCTTGCAAACCTGATACTTCTAGTCATATATAGACAACGAAACCAAGAAAATTGCACAGCTTACGACGACTCAACGCCGACTCAACCAAGCTTGATCTCATCCCACGTCTTCTTCCTAAAAGCTGCCTGGAAAACTTTGCCCATCGCAACCCGATCCCAGACCGCTTTCTCGAGATTCCTTTCCAACAGGAGAACATAGTATAAATCCCAGTCCGAGCCTTCACGTTCCTTGGGTATGTAGTAATTCCAAACCGGACACTCTCCAGCAATGCTCTCATTTCGAGAATCATGGCCTGGTATATCTTCGACATCGAAATTTGGCGCGCTTCTGCGGACAATGTAGGATGTATTTCCCACCCGTTCCATGCCCGGAGAGCCTCCGTCCATGATCTACTGGCATGCGAGAACTGGTATTTCTTTCCAAGGTCTGCTGATGGACTACTACGGGTGAACCCCCTTTGATCATTTCGCGTATCGTTAATCATTGGTAAACCTACGAGTCTGTCGTACCTATCATCTTTCGGCCGCTTTCCTGGAGCCGGCGAGATCGCTGGGACCTGTGAACCGCTTATCACGACCGTGGTGTCGTGCTAACTCGTCGAGCTCATCACGATTGCGCTGCTGAACAACTTCACGCTGGCGTGTAGTCAGTATCTCCGATTTTCGGCGAGAGCCGGGATACCCTCTCCATCTACCATTTACGTGGGTTTCCCTTGGTTGCTCAGCTTGCTCAGCCTTGGGCTATGTGCTCACTAGTTCTGAGAGCTGGAGGGGTCTCAGGTGGCCTTTTCTCGTCGCGAATGTGCCATTGGACCCTCGTACGATGTTTAAGCCAATTGCGAACGTTCAACAAGCAACCATCCAGAGCCGCAGACTGATACTGGACAGGTCCACCCATCCGACTAGACCATGCCCAGCTTGGAAATATTTCGCTTGGAAGTTTGCGTCTGTCTTCTCCCTCACGCTCGTATGAGGTTGTGAGATCACGAGGAGCAGAACCATGGCAAACGTGTCGTCGTTGGAGTGTTGGCATCGAGCTTGAGTCAGCCACCAAAACTAGGTAGGTCAGCCTCATACTCATTGATGCCCTGGTACAAACTTAGGCGTAAGCGGCGGGTCTTGTTAATGAAATTGCTTTTCAGCCTATCAAATGTTCGACCATCGATCAGCCACGTGAGGAAGCAATCAGTGCTGTCAGAGACGACCCCGTGGGAGTATAGCTCGATGGCCTAACATAAAAGATCGCACAATAGACGATTGGAACGCCCTGCTTGTACTTCATCCAGCCGTGCCAAGTGTCTTTTCTGGTCGCGTGCCTTGAGCGCGAAGCCTGCTGACGAAGAACTCTTGGCCGTGTAATCGTCCAGCACTCGTGTTGTGCCCAAGCCTTCTTGTAACGGTCGGACGGGATGTAAGCGCTGGCTCGTTTCAACTTCATGTGGTAGACGATGCTTGCCCAATTTTAGCGCTGAATGATTGCGGCGCAGGCAAATAGAATGAAACAGCAATCCTCCAAAGCATGGGGCGCAGAATCTCAACCAAGGCTATATAGAGCTGGTGCTTCACCCTAGGGAGCAGTCTACCAAGAAACATGTCTGAATATCATCCATCCCAAATAACTGATGCCATCCTGGCAAATTACTATACTGCTCAATCCACTCCTTATGGGACTTACTATCGTGTTAGACAATCTATGCAAGGGTATCCAGATGGGTTCTATGAATCTCAAAGGTAGCAAATGTCTTTCAAGCACAAATCAAACCCCAAACCTGATTCTGTTGTAGAGCTACTGCCCAACAAGCCGCTCCATCACAGCCACGTATCCATCTTAGTGTCGTTGTCTATATTGGTGAACCGCTGGACTACCAGAAATACCGCCACACCGCTCTATGTCTCCGGCCGGACAACGGGGAGAGGGCCATGATTGTACACATCGTCGGACCCAATAGAGGCTTTCAACTTGAAACGAGGGATGACTACGAACCAACCACCAGCAAGAGCTTTGCCAAAGAAGTCCAGGTTGGATGGATCAGTACGCGTACGACGAAAACCAACCTAGCTAGGCTCATCCGCCAAACTCCCATCGACAATTCAAGCCATGATTTCGATTGCCAAAAATGGGTAGCAGCCGCTCTTGAAAGGCTAGCAACGGCTGGATATTTGACAGCCGTGGAAAGCAGGAACGGTATCGATGGAATGGTGGATGCGACAATGGAAGCAACAGAAGAACCAGAGTAGCTCTAAGGACGCTGCCATCGCAGAATGGCTTGGTGATATGCAAGCTCATGGTCATAGGTTTGAGGAAAGATGTCTTCGGCGCAGTTTTTCCAATCTGTATGTTCGCAGTGCCGCTCGAAGAATTTGATGTAGTCCCAGTGCTCCGGATACCATCCAGCGTATTCCCAATCGATGAGTCCCGTAATCCGGCCGTCCTTCACTAAAATATTGTGTTGGGCGAGGTCGCCATGTGAGAAGACTATGCGATGGTCGTGACGGATCTGCTGGAATAGCGCAGCACGAATTGGCTTTGGCACAGTCTTGACAAGATCAAAGTAGAATGCCGAGTTGAAGGTCGCCTCGTCCTTGTACGGCCCAGCGCTGTATTCCGTATATTGGCGACAGTCTCGCGCGGGTCCACTAGAGCAGGATCCAATAAGCTCAGTTTCCCATGGAATAGATCGCATTCGTTCAAGTATTTCTCGTAGCTGTCGACAAATGCCATTCTTCTCCTCTGCCGTCATGCTGGGCCAGACTAAGTTAAGCTTCTCACCGTGGACAAAGCTCATACGAATATAAGCTCCTTTACCGAGGGGCCCACTTTGCGCTTCCAAGACCCGTGGAACGAGAATGTTGTACTTCGCTGCGAGCTTGAGCGCTGGTGACTCATCAAGCGTAACTCGCGTGCCCATCTTGACGACCGAAGAATCAGGGTAACGCTTAACAAGACACCCTGGCATGTCATGAAGAATGACAACATCTAGTGTATAAGAGTTAGCATTATATCGGGTTTAAAGTGACGAAAAAGCCGACCTTGGGCTTCTGTCTCTGCTGCTGAGCTTGCGAGGCGCTGAGGAGTGGACATGTTTTCAAACACAAGGCGTCGAATAATGAGTCGGGAAAGTCGGTGTCGTTGATGTCGCGTCGTGATGCTGATAGTCTCAGTAGACTCAGACGCTTTGGCCGCGCGCCGGGGACGTGCGTTGATGCCTGGCGTTCGCACGTGTCCCTCGGCGTGTAGACGCGCCGTGTCTCACGTGCCCGCCGCTAGGCGATAAGGCACCCCACAAAGGTGCGAATCTACGCCTGGATTTTTTGAGACTAGATGCCGAGGAGTCAATCGTCTGTCACGTGCACAGAGGCCCTGAATCACCACTTCGTGGATTTACGAGAAGTTCCAGCAGCTCCGCCATAATCTCGATAGTCTCTTGACAAGTGCCAACTTGAACAGAATCATTCTGTTTGATTCATGCTCTGCCCCACGTCTCACAATACCGATAGTGTTGGCGAGGCAGAATGCTCAGCAGGTCGAGGCGCGGCCTCAATGCAGGACCTCAGCCTCGCGATTCTAGAGACTGGAAACTTGACTTTCCAGCGGCCGAGATGTTCATAGAGCCTCAGAATGTATTACATTAAGCTCGACGATGTTCGCTCCTTTTTGCAGGACAGGGTCGCCTATCTGAGCGAAGATAGCGTGATAGGATTCGAGCAAAGGGACGTCATTTACCCTGCTTCATCTGTGAATGGGACGACCAGATGGTTTGCCTTTCCTGATGAGCCCCTCAAATGGATAGAATCGTGCTTGGAGTGGCACGACGACTGTCAGATATTGACTGACCCGGCTAGAGGTCATAATTTGCTACCTAGCCGCCTTATTGATGTCGGACTCGCGAAGAATGGTTCGCAGCCTCGACTCATCACCACTGATGCCTCAATCGCTGACAAAAGATATCTCGCATTGAGCCATCGATGGCTACCGCCAGGACATCCATTGCTCGAGCATATCCAGACGAAGGAAGCATCGTTTCCAGACAGACAGGCCGGCATCGATGAAGACTCATTGTCACAGACTCTCAAATTTGCCCTTGACGCTTGTCGATGGCTAGGTATTCGGTATCTGTGGGTCGATACATTCTGTATCATTCAAGTACTCAGCTTCAGCGTGTCGCTTGGGAATCACGACCTGACCATGAACAGGACTCCAAAGATGATTGGAGACCAAGCCGGAGCACTACAAGACTCGCATGGTGGATATTTATCTCCCTCACTACGACGACGATGTTGATATTGACGAAGAGGAAAAGGCTGAGATCGAGCAGGATGTGCTCAGACAGACGATGGAAAAGTGGTATCTGGTGCTTTCCGACTACAGTACTCGCATTCTGACTTTCGAAACTGATCGACCGATCGCCATCCAAGGGGTCGTGGACCACGTCCGAGCGATGACCAAGCATTCATACTACCATGGAATCTGGAAGGAGGACGCGATTCGAGGCCTGCTCTGGGAAAGACGCAACGAGCCAGCGGACACTTGCGCACGTCTAGTCTTAGAAAACTTGGTCCTGGTTGAGCATGCAGGGCCCGATCCGAGGCTGTGTTGAGAATGACAAAGCTCTCAAGACATTAAGGCACGATACCAAGCTGGCGCATGCGGATCATACGAAAAGAAATGTCAATCAGCTGTCCAGATCCATACCTACATGATAGCGTAGTTGGAAGGAGGCAAACATTCCCGAAAATAGCAGTAAGTGATATCGGAAACATCGCGAAAAGATTTCACGCAGATAAGAGCTGTAATAGGGTCATAGCGATAGCGACTTTTGGCGGCATCATACGCTTCGGCCTTTGGGTCATCGGTTTGCCCTGCTTGATTAATGATCAAGAATTCACCACTGGCTCTGGCACTCACAGATTGAAGTCGAAGCCTTCTGTATGCGATGCGAGGAATCAAGCACAAAATGGCATAGCGAATTAGGAGGTGGTGGGATCTGACTATGAATCTACTGCGTTCTTTCCTGTGAGATTTTCGTCCTCTGGAAGAGCCTGGATTTGATGTAGTATGACTTCAGCGTGATCCCGAAGACTGGCAATCAAGCTTGAACGGCTAAGCACGGTCTCCTCTATCTTGATCATCAAGTCAAGTATCTCATGTAGAGAGAGCTTTTCGGGCGAGCTGCAAGCTTCGTCAGCGTCACGCTGTGCAGCGATATCTTTCAGCAAAAGTACAAGAACGTCTTTAGCACGCGACAATCGGTGGTTTGGCTTCGATCCTCGAGCTAGGAGCCGTGCGTAAAATCGCCTGTGCCTCCATACAGAGTGGCACGACTTTGCAGCTCGAAGCAACAAGTGCTTAGAATATAGCTTTGTCCTGCGGAGCGGGGGTCGACATTGTGTTGCCATTTGCAAATGATGCGAATCTCGATCGTGAGGATCAGGATTGCTCTGCCCTGGTGAGCTAGATGTTCTCGTCGGGCTAGGCATGGCGTGTAAAGATCTGCACGTAGCCGCCGAAGATATATATATATATATATATATATATGGACAGGCCTAGTCTCGGCGCCAGCACATGAAGTATAAAGTCGGTGCTTCGCTTTGGTCATGACATTCGGAACATGGCCTGCTGCCAGATCATGCCCCAGGAGCTCTGGGACGAGCTCTCCTCCTTTGTGCCCCTCCAGGATCTGCAGAATCTTGGACGATCAAATAGATTTCTCCAAGAGGCAACTCGACACTCTTTCACGCGCCGATTTCTACACACAGCGAAGCTCACCCTTACTTCCAAACGCCTTCAAGCGGTTCTTGTCGGGCCAGCGACGGACGCGGACATGGCGCAATCGATCAGGATACTTCATGTGTCACCTGTCATGATTGAGCCGCAGAATCTTCGTGCCTGGAAAGAGCTTAGCGACTCCATGTGCACCACGACAGCGCGCTCCTCACCAGTCCTCAGCATCCTTGGGTCATCGGGGCTCACGAGCTATGCTACTGGATTTGATGAGGTACTGTTTCCAGAACTATCGAACATGCTTGGCAAGATACTAGCGGCGTTGCCTCAGCTTGAGCAGATCAGGATACAGATCCTGCCTGACGGCCGTGACGAGGAGAGGCAATTTGAGAGCAACGTCATCAGGGCTCTGAACAGCCTTCCTTATCGACGAGAGCTGCAGCTGTCGTGCGGGGGCTGATTGCGTCTGAGAGTGCGGATGGACGATGCCATCACCGTCGTTGCGGCCTCGATCTCCTGCGCTGGTGAAGACTTTTCTCTTGGAAAGCTAACGATTGATTTCGAAGCTTACGACTCGCCAGCATCCCGGGCTGGGCGCAGCATCGGCATGTCTCAGCGTGTGATCAGTCGCATATCATCGCGGGTGAGGTGCCTGGAGCTCCCGTCTGCTCTTTGGCTCCGCGATATACCCGCGACTCTCGTCCCGGGTCCCCATGGATGTACAGTACTGGCAAATCACGGTGACGCCCATCATCCAACGTCGTGCACTCATTTTCAACGGAAATCTGGACGGGTTGACTTGGTCCGACTTCTTCACCGCATGTACTAAGGACGGGCTTGGGCCAAGGGAGGCAGCCTGCCTTGCGCTGACACCATGGCCCCAAAGCGCATTGGAACTAGCCAGTGGTCATGGCAGCTGTAAAGTACATGGAAGATTCGAGACGCAATAATAGAGCCGCATTCAGACAAAGGCAGCGCTTTGAGACCCTGGTTCCTTCGCTGACGGTGTGCATCCAGCTCTGAAAAGGCTGCAATTGATTCCGATCGCCAGACTACCTACCATAACCCTCTCCCAAAAATCAAGCACCCCGTAGGCCCCCTTTGGCCTCAGAGCGACAGGAACACCAGAACGCCCAACAATACCCATTACCTCGAGGACTCTCTACCTCGCGGCTCGAATCTAGGTCAAGCTATCATATCTGCTGCTAAAGTAGCTTTACCGATTCCTTGTGCCTCTAGCTCTCCAAAATAATTGATAATACCCATTGCATCGGTAACCCTCTCCCTTGCGGCTCAAAATTCACAAATAGTTCGATACGAAATAAAGTTGCAAATGCCAAAATAAGGAGTTAGGTCTATATCAAAGGGAGATGTGAGGTTGATCCTTCACACATATGTCTCCGCGAATACGAGTATCGCACATACCAACCCATCAACATGGTCATACAAGATCTATTTAATCAACCAGGGCTGGAATGAATCAGCATCACGAGACATCACTGAGAAAACAGAGCAAAAACTCACCGACTCAATAACATACCCAGGACCCTCCCCTCCCTCCGTCCCTTCACCCACCTCTCAAGCACATCCCTCAAATACTCCTCCCTCCTCCCCAGAACATCGATGCCCCTCTGCTCACAAGCCAACAGTAGCTCTTCCCAATTGAGTCTCCGCACACCCCCATCCCTAACAAGCAACGCGTCATCCTGCTCCAAATAATCCAGGTGCTTCCGAATTCTGTACTTTAGTATACCAGTCCCGGGCCAGTATCCCTTTGTGTAATCCCAGATACCAGAATGCAAGCCCAGACTCCGGCTGATATGCATAAGTTGGCCTTTGTCACAATCTTCCAATTCTCTCACAGCCTCGCCCTCTTCTTTCCCACGAGCAACAGGCGTGGGAACCACCCCTTCCATCTCCCCCCGGAAACTCCTCCGCCGCCTTTCCTCCCTTTCCCTTCTCGACTTCTCAATCTGCCGCGGGATACGGCACGTATACGGCACCACAGGCGTGAAGAAAAGAACAATAAGCGGCAACCACTCCCCCACAACGGCAAACAGAAGCGCAAAGATCGGAACACGACTGATGTCGAACTTCGACCTTCTCAAAAATTGCAGTTCGGCCCTTGTTAGTGCGAATGTCGCGTATGCATTTTCCCCTCCTTTCCCAATCCCAATCTCAAATTTCCCACCGCTACCCTCTCTAGTAGGACCACGCCCCAACACCGGCGTCCTCCCCCTTTCCAATTTCACCCTCAACTCCTTCGCCACCTTCCAGTTGTAATAAATATTCTTTATCCCCGTTTTATAGAACCCCAGGTACGCTTTCCCGGCTTTCAGCGCGTACGAGAAGGTAGATTGACCCTCTAAGCGTTCGGGTACGTCCAAGGGAGCGGGGAGGGTCGTGGGCGAGGCGTTGATTTTGTCGTGCTTGGTGGAGGCGTGTGGGTTGGGGACGAGGGGTTTGGAGGAGGAGGAGGAGTGGCATCTTTGCGACGGTTGGTATCTTCGCGAAGAGCGAGAGGAAGAAATTTGTCGCGCTGATGGATGGCTGTAGAGTGGCGTAAAGAGCGCGTGGGTTTCGTGCGAAGAAAGACGCGCCTGGTTTTGAGAAGAGAACGAGGGAGAAGTTTGTAGTCGCGAGGTCGAGATGAGGACGTGACTGCGGACAGATAGTGGGAGAAGAAAGGTCCTGAGCCCTTTGGTAGCTGCAGCGCTGCAAGGTGTGGATATCATCGCATTGGGTCCGGGTATCTGGGATATGTGTCGTTGAAAAGGGAGTGTGGAATAAATAAATTTCCAGAGGTGAGGTGAACGCGTCATTGGCTTGTGAGATTCCCATGTTTGAACTCGTCGGGAACACAACTATACCTCTCATTGCAGAAATTCTTACAGCAGTAACGATAATACGAGAAAAGAGAAAAGAAATGTCTGTGTATCTGTGAGCCAATCGTCGTCTAAGCGCAGCGATGAGGTCAAGATCAATAACATCGAACTCTATGTTCCGTGTCGATTTCTTCGATTAGAGAGAAAAGGCTCTCCTTGCTTGAATCTAATGCTGCCCGTCTATATGTATGCCCTCCATTTCCCTCCCATTCGTGAATCATCGTCGAGGGCGAAGCGCTCTGCTATCATCCTCCATCTTCGTCTCGTCTTTCGACGGCATCCTAAACGAGTTTTCCGGTAGTCCCAACTCTCCCCAAAAACGCTGTCAAAACACCACAAATCATTCCAAGAATAAACGAGACGCCTGTACATGCCGCCTCTATGGTATATCAAAACGCCATACCAATTCCAAGCCGCCCCAAAAAATACCATGAGCCATCCCGATCCAGCCGGTGGAATAAAAGTAATGCACCGGGAAGACAATAGTAGACCGAAAAATGGAAGAATAGAGACCGGAAGAGGAATGGATTATCTAATATCCAGCATGAAGACCTTAAACTTGCCACCCACTGCTTCACATTTCGGGCAGCCTACGGCCCGTCCTCGGCTCTGTTCACTCCAAAGCGCGTCAACACATTGTTTGCAAAGCCCGCAGATACACTCAGTACAAGCGTAGCTCTCTTTCAGCACGGATAGCCTTCGGCACCCGGCACAGTATATCTGAACAGGATGTTGAAAAGAAGGCGAGGAGTCTGATAAGCCTGATGAATTGATGTGAAAGTTCTGCCCTGAAGTCTTGCTGATACTGGAATCAATTGATGATTCAACAGAGGGAAAAGGTTGCAGGTCGGATAAGTCGGGTGGGGGCGGTGTCAGCGCATGCTGAAGAGGTGACGCTGTATACTTGTTTGTTGAGTTGAAATGGTGATGCGCTGCTAGCAATGGTGGCAGAGAATTTCTATTGGAAAGCTTAGGCGAAGGAGGCATCTGCACATCCTCGTCAGTGTTGTGGATGAAGAAGGGGTCGTAATGCTGTCGTACAGGCGTTAAATCGCGACTATCTTCCTCGGTAGCCGAAGCAGCTGCTTCAATCAAATCTTCCCATCGATTGCCGAATTTCGCCAATGTACTAGTTGGCTCAGCAGACATTGCTTTCCTATCGTGGCTCATTCTTCTCGCATGGCCTTTCGACCTGATTCGTTCATGTTTCGGTCTTCGAGCGTTTTCGGTGATGGAGGACTTTCGTGGACGGTTTGGCTTCCCAGGCCGCGGAGCTGGTGGTAATGTTGAAGACCGGTGGTAAGAAGGCGATCTTGCCAATGATGAAGGTAGTAGATCTCGGCGACTGTCGCCAAAGTCAGGATAATAATCGTCCCCGAAATTGTGTTCCAGAACCGTTGGACCAAAATTGACTCGTGGTCTATTGGTGCTGTTGAACGCCTCGTTCTCGGAGTATAGGTCCTGATCACAAAATATGTTAGCGGGCGAAACAAACGTGCGCCGGACATTTCATAGAACGATTGTGATAGTGTTGCCAAGCACAGGGAAGTCGCTGTGCCAGAAGTTGAGTGGCAGACGAGTTTCCTCGATGACCAACATGAGAGAATATGACCAGTTCGGACGAGCTAGTAAAGGCATAGGAATCGACAAGCCCTTCACAGCACGAAAAGGCTGGCACAGGCAAGCGGACTTTGCAGTTGAACAAGCTGGTTGGTACCAATCTCCGAGCCGAGCGATGCTCTGGCCGGTGCTTGAAGATACACTTTCATCATTGTCCAGGAGCCCAAAGTGGTTGATGCTATAGTGGGGCTGGAAATTTAACAAGCCTTGAATAAGATCGCAAGACCTACCGGCGGTTCGTTGTCCCAATGTATCTCCGGTCTTTGAGTGTGTAATTGTGCTAATACTCCAGCGGCGTCCGTGGCTGGGATTAGAGAAGGGCGCCTGTACTCGTCTGAGCTACGCTCTGGTGGAGGATAGTTATATGGTTCGTTGTAGAATCCTGCGCCGTCTAGTTGATGTGCTTTGCAACGTCAGTCAATGGCCACAATCTTGCGGAAGAAGAGGAGACTGACATGGAGGCCCGACTGGTACGTGAGAATTCGAGGATTGTGAAGGTTGAGTTGGTCTTTCGGAGGGAGGGGTGTTCACCATCAAGGCGAAACTCTCTTCGGTGGCAGGTAGTTTTGCAATGTAATGCTCAGGATGAGCTCTGCGGATGTGCTCCTGCATCGAGCGATATCGTTTTTCCTATCACACCATGACTACATCAGCAAAATGTCGGAGGTCATCGTTCGCGGTAGCGGTTGTCCATGTGACGTGGTAGCTGTAGAACGCAAGAGCTGTGAGTACTCACGCCGAGGCAGCGCTTGCGACATGACGACCCGTCATGGTTCTTCAGCGGACACACAACCTCGTTGTTTGCGTCGGAGACTGAGAAAGAGCTGGTGAGAGCTGATCGCGGCGGCATTCCAGAGCTGGAGGGCCCGAGAGAGGCTGTCGCAGGGGTGTGGAAGAACAATGCGGAGTACGCGTCTACGATATGACCCGATTGTGGTACGTATGCAACGACAAAGAAGGAATTAAGAAGGCAGCAGGAAGTATACGGGCTAGAGAGACTCGATTGTACGTTGCAAGGAGCAGCTCGGTGCGTGAGAGCAAGCTCTTGGGTGAGAGCTTGCGCGATGAGGGGTGGGAGATCGCGGGGGTATCAAGTCGACCGGGGATGGAAGCTCACGCAGAAGACCAACTCTGTCCTGGGCAGGGAACAACCTCCAGGCTGACTGGTGAAGGGGATAACAGTGTTGGCTGTACTGTGGTACTGCAAAGCAACCTGGTCGCAGAAGCCTGCCTAGAAACTGTGCAGAAGGCTCAGGGGCAATTAATAACACGAATTGTCCCTCAATCGCTTTACATCCAACAAGTCGAGGCACCCATGTGACGGCGACAGCTAGGGATAGCTCGGCTCCTGGGAAGAGCTATGGTGCGGGTAGGCAAGGCTGGCTGCTTGGGATAGAGCAGAAAGCTATGGTAATTACTGATGTGTAGCTGTCGCAGACTTTGCACTTGCCCATATTTGCCGAAACCTTTCATGAACTGTTGGTGCGTGTCGTTTGTCGCTTTAATTGCTGTTTACACAGTATGAGATCCAGTTCCAGGTGTGCTGCCGATCGGAGAGAAGATCGAAAGAGGTGCCGGACGAGAGCGCGGGCTGTCTCGGATGAGAGTTTGGTTGGTGAAGGCGCGGTGGCACAAGTCCAGAATGCGTACAACTTAGCCTTCCAGCTACCTTACCCACTTAGGAGCCATCATGACCTGTATCGATGATGATTGGTGTTTGAGGATGACAGTTGGGCCTGAAGCAGCTCTGGTCTGCAGGCTGAAGAGGGATGATGGCTGTAACGAGGCCTTCCAATGGAGCGCAGTGCATCATCGCAGTCCTTTCCGGTCATCATCAGTATGCCAAGATGGGAGGAATTGAGAAGAATCGGCCAGCGTTCTGGAGGCCAGGGCTTGTGACGGTCACGGCAGAGATTTCTGTGAGGGAGTAATGTGTGGGCGGCTAGTGGAAAGAGGAACAGCTGCACCGCGCTTGGAATACTATGATCCGATCCCACACACCGCCGTTTGAACTGCCGTGCTGAGCGGCTTCTGGAATACTCGGTCCAGGTGTGAAGGTGGGTCATCACAGAGACTTCAAGTTGTTCTTCAGGCGATGACAGGTGCATCCAACAAACACGTGATATTCACGTGATATTCACGTGACTGCACTCCACAGTCGCGGCCTCACTCTTTTGGGGTCGGGCTTAGACTTGGGCTCAGGGCTCGAAGAGACAGTGAGGCTGAAGATCAAGATGCGGCATGTCCCATCAATCTAATTGGCAGCGAGACTATCACCATTCCGCAGCCGCTTCATCTATGGCCCAATTGAAAACAGAGAGCATGGTTGAAATGTCCCAATGACCTTCTCCGAGCCCAACTCGGACAGCAACACCACTGCTTCTCTTATAGCAATGTAGCCATTGGAACACGCAGCTCTTAAGTCTTTCAGTCGCTCCAGTATCATGAACGGCGGTGCATTTGCATCCGGCTTGAACTACTGAGTACCTCTGTAGACATGAACAAAGATGACATCCACGAACACCAGAGCCATGATTGGTGGAGCAACCTGGATCTCAGCTGGCCATCTCACCGAATCAAGTCTCAGCGGACTCCCATCTGTCCAATCCAGGCGGATGGAAGCAAGGAAGAAAGATATGTCATCCGCAACTCCCATCATACTCCGTAGTCATTCCTTGCTGCACACATGCACATACACTGCAAAACTCCCCTTCCTGGTCTCGTCAGCTTCTTCGGGATCGTGGGCAGTGTTTACCATTTGAAAAGATCCCCCTGCCTCGTGGCATGTAGAGCCGAGCCGCCGTGTCGGCAAGGCTTCTGGGCCCCACTTTGAATGCAGGAGAAGATGAACTGGCGATTGTGGCGGTTGTCGTCGTGGTTCGCCAACCCCAGACCCAACATGTCGTGCATTCTCACACCATGCCCTCCGACTACCTGGAGCTGGCGGCTCCCTCGTCCAACTCGACCTGTCTCCTTTTCTGTTCCTCTGACTCTGAGAGCTAAATTCGTGCCATCGTGCTTGTCGTATCCTTGGATCGATGGCTGCTATTTTGTTACTTCTTCAATGAACCTCGACTCGTCGTTTCTATCTGGTCCTCATGGCCCTCACAATCAAGGCTTTGAATAACGATACCAGTTTCCTCCTCGTTTTCACGCCTCCCATCGCGCCAAAGAAGAACGTGCACCCTGAACAGTTCCCGGGAGCATATACCATCCTCATCGACCCTTGGATATCCGGTCCGGCACAGATTATCGGGAAGAAGTTCTCCCACCAGCAGCACCCCGAGCCATCACGCTTGGCTTCGTTGAAAGAGCTACCGGAGCCAGATCTAATCCTCATATCGCAGTCACAACCAGACCATTGCCATGAGAAAACGCTGCGCAAACTCCCATCAGAAACGGGATCCCTCATTCTCGGTCCCGCTGGTGCAGCCAAGAAGATCAAGAGCTGGAAACACTTCGACAGCAACAACATCTGCTGTCTGAAACCCTACCATCCGAGCAAAGAGCACTCTGTATTTCGAATCCAAGTGCCCACCTTCTCCCCCTCGGGCGGTCCAGGCGAAGTCACAATATCCCTCCTGGAACCCAGAAGAGACATCACAGGCGTGCACAACGCAATCGGAATAACCTACAGACCACCGTACAGCGTCCTCTCCCTCAAAACACACTCCTACATCAACATCCCCCCCTGCGAAACCATACCACCGTTACCCACAAGCCCCCTCTCACCAACCATCTCCCTCCCATCGCGGACCCTCTCTCCAACGAAGCCATCCGGCGAATCACCCAGATTCCTCTCCGCCCGCGCCAACACGCTCTTCCCAAGTCCCCACAACAACATGGAGAAAACCATCTCCGTGCTCTATTCTCCACACGGTGCACCGTATTCCTGCATCAAACCATGGGTAACCGCCCACCTGGTGTCCCAATCCGCGCTGCCCCTCCTCGCCCTCATCCACAGTTTCACGCAGGTCGACATGCCCTGGTACATGGGCGGCAACATGGCGACGGGATGTCCCGGTGGCCTCGAAATCGCCAGGAACCTGCTTCCACGCGCGTGGATCGGAGCGCACGACGAGCGGAAGGTAGTTGCTGGGATGCTGACGAGGGGGATTGCGAGGACGGATTTTGGGGCGGAAGAGGTACGCAGGAGATTGGATGAGGGAGGCTGGAAAGGAGGTGGCAAGGGGAGGACGGATGCGTTGACATTGCTAGAGGGGATGGAAGTTTGGCTTTGTTCTGGGGAGGGGGGACCCTTGGAACCGAGGAAGAGTTGGGTTAAGGAGAATGCTGTTGTGGAGGTCAAGGAGGAGAAGGAGAAGCAGCATGATGGAGAAAAGAACACGTGTGAAGAGGCCGATGGAGCGATGGCGAAAGAGAAGGAGATGGACAAGGACGAGGATCTCGTCAAAGAAGAACCAAGAGCAGAATCGAGAGGAACAAACGAGTCATCCATAAACGATTACCATGACATGGGTTCATGAAGAAGAAGAAGAAGAAGAAGAAGAAGAAGAAGAAGAAGAAGAAGAAGAAGAAGAAGAAGAAGAAGAAAAAAAAAGGGGGGTGGAATATACTGTCGAGCAGACATGTACCTATTTCGGGTACCCTAGATAAAACCACGCTTCCCACTCGCAGCCCTCCCAGAGTCTTCACACTCATGATAACCAATTCCCCACCCCCCCACACACACATTTCCCCAATCTCATGCCTACACAAAAGTAGAATCGCAGCCATTCACATTCAGATCCATTACCGTGGCCATTTCCGTTCTGCCCCATTACACATGCGTACCAGCCGTACCAGCCGTACCAGCCGTACCAGCCGTACCAGCCGTACCAGCCGTACCAGCCGTACCAGCCGTACCAACCGTACCAGCCGTACCAACCGTACCAGCCGTATCACCCATTCCGGGCGGTGCTTTCTTCCCCCCTTGAAACAAGCCAGCCAAAGACGCAAGATCGGGCGTCACCGGCGCTGCCTTGGGCTGCCATTTTGTGGCGAAATTGATGAAGAAAACGCCCTGAGGAAATGGTCAGTAAAGATATTTCGGCAGGGTTGACGCCGTGAAGCTGAAAAAGAAGGAGAAGGAGGAGAAGGTGAAGGAGAAGAATCTCACCATTTCGTCGGAATCGCCGTGGTGGCCATCGGCCGCCATGCGTGGGGGATGAAGCTCGTTGTCGTAGATGGAGACCATTTGGAGGAGATCCCCCTTCTTGACCGGGACGGGGTTGGTACATTGAGTCATCTCGGTGATGACCTGCCAGGCCTTTCCGTTTGGTGCGAGCGAGCTCGTTGCTTTGGGGTCGAGGGTGTATTTTGCTTCCGAGTTGCAGATTGGTTTGCCGTTCAGGGTGAGGAGGACGTTGTTGCCTCCGTCGTGCAGGTGGCCCTTGGCGTTGATGATGGTGCCGTCCAATGGGATGGGGACGTTGGCGCTGGTGAGGTTGTACTGCGGCTTGTCCTTTGGTACGTGGTAGTCTGGGAACTCGCAGCCGGTGACGCTCAACAGGCTGACGGACGCGTCCAGGGTTTCTGTTTTGATGCCTGGAAGGTACTCGTATTCGGCTGTGATGTAGACCTTCTGCTCGATGTTCTTGTAGTTCACGAGCTCCGCTTGCATTGAGACCTGCGGCTTTTCGCCAAGGAAGTAACCACTGTTGAATTTCCCTAGAGGGGGGGATCAGATGGCAGTGTTCCAGGGAGTTCCAACTCTAGGATGAGGACTCTGACTTACCATCAGGCGTGGTGAAGAAATTGTCAGCCTCGTCGTTGCCAGCGACGATGAAACCAGCGGCTGGGAAGCTTCCCAAAAATCCTTTCTGGCCCTGACATAGGTAGAACGGCATAGAGGTCTTTGAGATATCGACCATGACGATGTGGTGAATGTACACACCTGTTGTCACGCCGGCGGGAGTCCCGTCGGCATACATGAGGCTTGCCTTTCCTGACAGGGCCGTGCAGTTTGAGCAGAATCCTGCCATGCCCTTGTTCAGCTGAACACTATTCGGGTCCATCTTAGAGAGTCAGCGATTGACGGCGTATTGCCGCATTCAGGTCTCACCTGCATTGGCAGCTTAGGCCTGCCGGCAGTACTTGTGGTCTGTTCAGACTTATTAATACCCCAATTCCCAAGCAACCCATCGCCAGCTTTTATGCTCACATTTAGAGGCGGCAGAGTGTACGGCCCGAACCACAGCCTCTCACGGGTGGCATCTTTCCTGATGACAGCAGGAATGGTGTCTTTTTTGGCCGGTTTGGAGATGAGACCCAGTGCTTCTGCGACAGATCCGACTGGAAATTGACGTTTCCCTGTTCGCGTTAGACGCACGATTCACGACGGTGAAGTTGAGGCTCCGCGCAAGTACCGATGGCGAACGTGTCGTCGTGGGGCCGGCAGAGCACCCCAGACACAGCGCCTGTCAACAGCAAGGCTGCAGAGAGATACATTACGAGGGAGTCGGGCAGTGGTTAGTGGTGTAGCTTCCAAGTTCCAACACGCCCGAAAGAGCCGCCGGTCCATCATATATGATGACTTCCGCGTACCGGAGTACGACGCAAAGGTCTCTCTCGATTTCTGCTCAGTTTCACGAAGCGGCCTATCAAGGTGAGACGAAATTCAGGTCCCAGGGCTCTTTTATATTAAAGCGACCAAGACAAGGCAACTCGACGGGACTGCCATGATCAGTGCCAACAGCCAAGACTCGTAGCTTTCTGATATGTCAGTCCAAGCTGTGGAAGTGGAAGCGGAAGCGGAAGAGCTTGTGTCCGACGAAGGCGATGCCCGTCGCATTGAGCGCTGATGGTAGGTAGTGAGAGATGGGGCATTATTCTGCAGTTTTTGCTCTGGCCGTGGATGGAGAGACAGCGTTGAGTGTGCAGTGTTTGAGGTTGAGGAGAAGCATTATTGCTTCTACTCCAAACATGGCTACTATGTATACTCGGGCGCGTCTCAACTGGCCGCGGCGCACCGGCCATTATTTCAAAGGCGTTCTACAGTCATCCTCGCGTCGAGCGGCTCCGTGTAATTACAGTACCGCTACCAATCTACGGCTGCAGATCTTGGTACGGCGGTACGGTTCCGACATGCCTGAGCATTCGAAGTCGTCGATCGTGTATAGGTTGTGATGTGGGTGAAGCTTTTACTGTGTACTAGTACATGGGGCCTTGATCGCCAACGTTATTTAGCGGAGTCGGAGAATCTCACGGGAGCTCCCTTCTAGACCGAATCATCTCACCTCCACCCGCTTCCACCATCGTTTCCCATCAATGTCACCCCCGGCTCATCTCCAACAATGCACTCCTGATCGAACATCAATTGAGACTACGCGTTGCGGGCCTTTGACTAGATATCTGCGCTCGTCGAGGATTTCCACGTCTCACTCTCACTACTGGCCAAATGCTTACACACACAGATGGTCTCTGTTGACTCGTCGTTGACAGGTGCTGGACAAAGGTCCAGCAAAGCATCTCTAGCATCATTCTAGGGCAAGTGGCCAGCTTGGAAACTCTCTATAGGGTCTCAACAGTGGTAGCAATGTCCTTTCTACCACAAGACAGAGCGTGGCCTTGACCTGATATTTCCTGCCTTTTCGAGAGTAATCAATGGTTCCCTCCACGAAACCTGCGATATCGGTATTCGACTAGACTTTACCGCGAGATCCTCCAAACCAGCCCACAAAGGTATTCGGCCATATTACACCACTGGGATGAGCAGGAACAAATACCGGAAAAGCGGGCTTTGGCACAGCAGGCGGATTCAACCATACTTTGTGTCCCTCCCGCTGCTTACACAACGTGATCTCGTCGGCTGATTCGTCCTGGCCAATTTCGTTCCGGTACTCCTTTACTATCCTCATTGAGGTCTCGGTGAGAAAAAGGTCATGCTTCTGATGGTCCATTCGGAAGTCCCTCAATTCTCTTTTTTCGATCAAGAAAACCCTCTCGACGTTGAGATGAGAGTTGTTCTTAGCGCCGTGTTCTCGTTCGGGCATGCTCCTTCCATCTTCGAATGTCAGAATTGGCATGCGATGGCGCTTATGCTCGTCTTGTAATATTGCCTTGGTGCTGCAGAGAGGCACGTAAAAGCGCTGTCGTGTACAGCCTCCCGGCCACTTGCCTCCTGACTTATCACCCCAATCACTCCAAGCTGTGATTTTCAAGCAGATGATCAGGCTGTTGTCATGTTCGACCTCTTCGAAAATTAAGGCCGGGTGTGCATACGCTTGTTTATAAGCAAGACCCGTCGAGTCGAGCCCAAAGTCTTCGTGGCCGTGCAAAATGGATTCCTTGGACACATCTGAGTGCGATGGGAGCCAAACGATCTGTCCAGGTCGGTATAAGTTTGTGGCAGCTGACCGGAACGGTGGTCCTTGAGGGGGACTGGCCTTTGCGCGCCAGTCGGATGGGGTTGTTACCATTTCATTCTTGTCCTTCTCTTCTGGGTTTTCGTTAACGCAGTCGGTAGACTTGACCTCCGTGCTTTCGGGAATCGAAACAGTGGCTGTGGGTACTCCTTTTCCATCAATCCCCCTTTTCTCTTTGCTGAACTTTCCCCATACATCTGCACCAGTTGCGCCGATATGCTCGAGGCTGTCATCTCGATGATACCTGTTACCTGGGGGGCAAGTAGAGGCTCTTTGACGACCACCACTCGCTTCTCTTCTGATGGTGTCTGGGATACTGGGAAGGCAGGTTTCAGGTACCCCTGGATCTGGGTGGTCGGGACTATATACCCCCAACGGCCAGTCCTCGCCATCAGTATCCTCGCCACCAGAATCCTCGCCACCAGAGTCCTCGCCATCAGAACCCTCGCCATCAGAGTCCTCGTCATCAGTATCCTCGTCATCAGAGTCCTCGCCATCAGAGTTCTCGCCACCACAGCCCTCGCCATCAGAGTCCTCGTCATCAGTATCCTCGCTAGATTCGACCACATTGGCCTTTCTGGCTATCGCAGCTTCGTTCTGAGACACGATGAGTATGCGGAGACGCTCGACTTTTGCTCCTTCGAGACAGGCATCTGGGCGCATGGAGAGAAATGCATCTCTGGGATAGCGCGGCGGAGGCAGCACAAGAGGCGGTATGGAGCAGGTTGAGTCTCGGCGAGGTCGTTCCTGGGACATTTTCTTTCACGGCTTGATTGAAATTTGGCTTTTCGTCCGTTCGCTGAGGTGCAAATTGTAAGCTTAACAACATGAAAGGTGATTTGGCGTCCTTGTTCACCATAATGCAGGAATTCCTTTTCGATGGTATATATCGGCCATCTATCAAAGCGGCTTGCATTCAAGCTGAAACTGAGCTTTCACGGTCAGAGCGATCTCGGGGACCGTATTGGATTTGCCCCTGCCAGCAAGACATAAGCATGGTTGTAGCAGGAGTCTGGAGATTCTGGGCCATTATGTCTGATCCGTTGCCAAAGCCACACCCCCAAAGGCGTCGTGATCGAGAAAAATTTGGCCACCAAATAATTGGAACTTGACGTGTGCCATGCTTTTAACCATGTCTAGCAGATTGCAGAAATAGTCTGCTCATGAACGAACGGTTCTTGGACCTGATGTCCAGTAATCATCCCTAGGAGCAAAGCCCAGAAATTTCGGTCGTTTAATCCAACTCTACTGAATCAGCGAGTTCTCGTCAGTGTCATACCCAAGCTCGGTTTTTGATAATACTGCCGATGGTTTACCATGACACTATTCCCTTCAACGTTGGTTTTAAAAAATTGGTCCACTCAAGAACGAGCTCTATCGAAGGGCCAGGGCTATCAAGTATGGTTTCTTTGCGGTACAAAGAGTGGGAACTGCGCTAGAGATATTGTGCCTATACGCTCTGACTGGGTTCTGTATAAAGGGCAGTCACGACCGGTATCGAGTGAAAAGTTTGGTACTCGCTTTGATTCCAGTTGTAACACCCGGCACAAAATCTTTCTAAAGCAATTTCTACTTCAAAAAACACCATCACCATCTGCTATCAGCTAGATTACCACGAATCTCGATATGGCTTCATCCACATCCGAAGTTACGCTTCAGGATCCACCTCAAGATCCCATGTCTGATGGCATTTGTCCGGAGCTAGGTTTCAATATCTCGAATGACGGAGATTCGACAGGTCTCAAGCGAAAGGATGTCGAACCTTCAGCTCCGGAAAGACAAGGCCGTTCAGCCAAGAAAGCCAAAAGAACAGACTCTGAATCTGACGAGTTCGCCGACACCCACCTCACCAAAGCCGTCACGGGAGCTCTAACCACCGATAGAGTCACCAGAAGCTCAAGAAAGCTGTTCTCGCCATTCTCGCCAGTTGATTCGGCAGTTGAAACGCCAGATGACAACGGATCGTACTCAAAGAATCTGCCTGGAAATGTTGACCGAGCCACGGCGGACGAGCGTACTCGAATTCGGAGCGCCAAATCAATGGAAGAGAAGAAGCAAGACCAACAGGAGGAGGCCAGAAGAAGACAAGAGCTACGCATGTATGAACAAGCAAGGATCGAGGCAGCGTTTGCAGAAACCATGCGCGAGCACGAACCTATACGACGTCAAGGTCAGATGTCCTTTGACGGTTTGATGCAGCACCAACCTATGCAGATCACACCGTTGTCACCGCGCGAGAAACCGTTTTACGATTATGCTGGAGCCGCCATGCGTGGGCCCCCGCAGCTTCACCAGTTTGCCCCTGAGGATTCGAAGGGCGCTACATACGATGCGGAAACCGCTGGGCAACAGCACGATGAGGAAGTTTCTAGACAACAACAAGAGGCTGCGGCAGTCGCAGGGACTATTCTGGGCCTGGATAATGGCGAGCCTATACGGACCACCTCAAAAGGAAATGCCAAAACTGTTACTTTTTCAGAAGAGGTTGTTATTCGGACGTTTTTTAATAACAGCGCCCCTGTCGCTTTCTCTGGAGAATTGGAGGCTGCAGTACCTTCTGACGTGCATTCTGATGTTCCAAGACACAACGGGGCCACGGAGGATGTTGTAAGCAACGCACAAGCTATTCACCCACCAGACGGCACGAAGAGCAAAGACAACTTGAAAACCACCACCGCTGACTCGGCCAAACAACAACCTCGCGCTCCGGATTCCCAACCTGTGCCACCCGAAGATCCAGCCGTGGTGAACGCTGAAGTCTCGGAAGCTGCCAATATCATCTCTGGCATCAGGTTGACAGGTCAAGCAGAACAGCTCGACGGTCCTCACCCCGGCGAGACCACAATCGCGAAGTTCAGCCGGCTTTTCGAGCACGATGTCGTCCACACTGAGCTCGAAGCCAGCGGCGTCTCCCTCCTCGAGTCTCACTTCGGAACCGTCACTCCAGACAGCCGAGACAACTCCAAACTGCGACTAGCCAACGCATGCATGGAAGACCAACTCGAAAAGATTGAAGCAATCGTTCTCAACGGACTGGGTCACGGTGATCTAACGGAAGTCTTCGCATCGAACTTCTTGATAAGCCTCACGATGAGGTTCTACAAGGATTGGACTGAGTTGGCAAAGGGTTGGCATTTCTGGGGAGACGCAATGTCTTCTGAGGCGATTCGGATTGAAACGGATCTCATTAAGTGGATTTACCGCGTGCTCTGGTCCTCAACCAAGGCAAACACGTTTTGGGATGGCACAGGCGTGCTGCGTGTTCGGCGAGACCAGGCTTGGACTTCTAGCCTGAACATGACAGACGCTATTGATGATAACGCGACCGAGCCTGATACAGAGACTGATGAAGACCCTAGAACTAGCGACTCTTCGATAGATGTCCACAGGGATTACATCAGAGAGGAGCAAAGGGATAAGGAATGGGCCTTGAAGTTGAGTTGGCTTGACTGGGCTCGTGACCATGAATTGGACCGGCATTACTCTGACGAAGACACACATATGCAACGAACCTTGTGGCTGTTGCTGGTTAATAAGTACTCGGATCTCTCAAGATATGGACCGCATCATACGTATGCCTTTAAGGGAGGGGATAATGCCGCAGATGACGACAATAACGACAACTCTCGAGATCATAGTAACGAGGATGGAAATAACCGGCGGAATAGTAATGTAAACAACAAAGAGAGTACTCCGGAAGACGATAGTGACGCGGACACGGACAGCGATGATGAAGTGGAACTCGTAACCACAAAAGCCAATTATAGCGCTGGACCTGCGACGACATCCACCACTGCATCGCCGGCCGCGGGACCTCAACAACCGGCAGACCTAATGACGCGGGAAGACCCAACGAATCGTCCCATCAATAGTGTTGCGACGGGCAAAACTCCCGCTTCACTGTCAGACCAATTGAAACGCATCAGGCCATACAACAGGTCCATGGAAACCCCGCCGAGGAACTCGACGGGTAATACATCGGCTCCCACCATTCCTAGCAGTCCTCTTCGAAATCCTGCTGAAATGACACCGGTGGAGATGGAGATGGATGCAGCAACTATTATTACTCCACCTACTCCCCCCAAGTCGCATATACCAGCCTTTGATTCCCAAGATCCCACATCTGAAGAAGAACCTGTCGATACAGCCACCGTGATACCGACTCTCCACGTCCATGTCCCCCTCGTCTAGAGTTCAGAGGTCCATCGTCTCCGACGCAGATTCTTTCTGTTATAACGTCGTTGATCCTAAGGTTTATATCGTGGAGACTAGTAATCCCGCTCCGCTGCAACCGACGCGGTTGTTGTGATAACAGTATTATGGTTGGTTGGTTAGTAGGTAGGTTGAATTGAGGTGGGGAATCTTGAAATGGAAGGTTGAGTTGGTAAGGGGTTGGTGGTGGTGGTGGTGGTGGTGGTGGTGGTGGTGGTGGTGGTTTGCTATACTATGAGATCAATGTAGGGTAGCGGGAGATCTCCAAGTGATACTCAATGCTTTATACTCTCTCTGTGTCCTCTTTTTTTTCCCAGAAGAAGATGGTGAGATGTGATATATGCGCGCTGGAATAAACGAAGGAATTGCTAAGAACCATACTGCTTTACCTCAATCTCACACTCGATACTCCGAGCTCCGTCGTCTCCATTCTTAACTTTCCGCTCATTCACAATCCCGCCAGCTGCAGTAAAACCGTCCCCTTGGTTCCTTGCACGTAACCTAACCAACAAGTCCCGTCCCATTCATGCAAATCTCATCTGTCAGAGTGCAGTGGTAACCTCGGACACAGAAAGACTAATAAACCCAACGACTGCTCCTACCCCTTCTCGTTTCCCAGAATAGCAAAGATCCCAGTGGGAAGGAGGAGGTCGTTTCCCGATATCTAGGTACCATCACACTGCCGATGGTTCGACTTACAGAATCCGATTAAGTGTTGGGAGGATCGATCCTTACTACGACTACTCCGGTGACATCTACTGGAAGCATAGAGCAGGGAAACGGGTTCGAGATCCCTCGCGGGATGATCAGTTCTCGTGGAATTACATGCAGACATAGTTCTAACGATCCGGTATAATTGGACGGGTCATGACGCGTGCGCCGGCATCTCGACAGCGTGAAGCACAGGACTCCTGTATACCTCCTGTGGCCCTTGTCCTGGGCTCGGCATCGGTCCTGGAGGAGGAACCGGGGACCCATAAACCTCCTGTGGCTGCGCCAGGGGCGTCAGTGGTTCGGTAGGCGTAACATTGGTCTCCACTCCCCTCTCTCCGCCCACCTTCATATCCTAAGTGATCAAAGCCTTCGAACTTGACGAGAACGGCATGATGACAAGCATACAAGAGGAAACTTGAAGAACGAGGAAGAGAGGGAGAGCGAACCGCAGACGCAGCAGAAATTAGATCGACCTGGTCCATGTTTATTGTTCACGAGGTCCCAACAGCCAAGCATCAGGCTAGGCGTCGTTTAGGGAAATTTTGGCGGGAAGCATGTTAAGGGGTCGAGGCGTTTTCCGGCGTGGCTGATTCTGAAAGCCGAGATTCGTTGAAGGTCACCACCACGCTCAATATGGTGTAAAGGGAGGAACTGATCCTCAAAATGGCTTTTCGCTAAATGCTCTGGTGCTGCTCTTGAGTCGTACTGGTGAGCCGCAATATATTTCGCGATCGCAACGGGACACCAACTTGAGTGCAGCATTTGCGTCAAAAACATGGGCATATTTGATTTAAATAGCCAGATCTGCTGTCGAGCGAGGAATCTGAGTCCATCTCGAGCGAGAAACGAGCTTCATGGCGAAAGCTGGATGAAAAACGCGGCTTATGGCGAAGTCCAGAGGTGCATTTGCGCGTCCGTTACAGGCAGAAGTATCCTTGGCGTTGATGAGGGTCAAGGAGGGCACAGCGGGATAGCGATAAGAGCCTACCCAGTTGATGAGAACAGAGAATGAGCGGTGGGCTGTTGGAGTTGTGTAGTCGGGTTTGCAAGGGGAGAATGAATTGGAGCTGGAGCATCACGTGCAGCTGAAAATAACGCAACCACTAGGCGATTGATACGGTTGTTTACCATACAGGTATCCTGAGATCTAAAGTTGGAAGGACGGCAAGGCTTATTGCAATCACCAGTTGCCCATCCACAGCACGCTCAATGGCTGCGCGCCGCTTCTTATCGCCTGTATGTGTGTATATACTTTCCGTCTGTACGCCTACTAATTGATCATAGAAGGCTGCCCTCCCAATAACAGCTCTGGCAGCCGGCCTCGTCTTCCGACCTACACCTGCCCACGCCGAAGCATCTGAGGAATCGCCAGAACCCGTACGCTCTTACCATTGCAGCTAAACACACCCAGTCCCTTCTAACAGCTCATCAGATTGCGTCCAAGAAATCCATCTACGATGATTCCTACTCCTCTCCCTCCGACCCAACCCCGTTCACACCCGAACCCACGCGAGGCCGAACACCCACCGACCGTCTCGCGGAACAAATAGCCAATTCGCGCATCTTCCTACACAAATACGCCGCGTCAGCCGAAGATGCGACCAACAACCTCCTCACAAAAGCCTTCAATTTGGAGCACTCGTTCACCTCTACAATTGTTGGATTGGCACCGCCCAAAGCATCTGGCGAACGAGTGATGCCAGGTGGGTTATATGTCTTGGTAGCAGCAATGGGATCCTCGATTCTCGTGCGCAATCGAAATATTCTGCTGAGAGCTACATTTCCGTTGGCTGTTGGTGTTGCGGCCGGCTGGTATGTTATCCCAGTCACGATGACCAATATCGGCGACTTGGCATGGAGATATGAGAAGAAATTTCCAGTCATTGCGGATACGCATCTAAGGGTCAAGGAGAGAGTTTCAAGTTTTATCGAGACGGGAATTGCGCATTCGAAGATGAGTGTAGGTATGCTTGAGAACAAGATTGGTGAGGTCAGAGAGAAGACCGAGGATTGGGTCAAGAAAGGAAAATGAGTTAAGAGTGTGTAAGAGATACAGGATACTTATTGATATAATAGACGGGTTTCCCACCAGGGGCTTTGCTGGAACTCGGTTTTCCCTCTTCCGGCCGTTGGTTTTTGCAACCAACCCTCTGGACAACTTCTTCCCCGTGAGTTCTACTAGTCATGGAGGAGCAAGCAATAGGAAGCACATACACTACCATTCTCAACAAACATAGGACGTTCCTTCGGAGTAATATGACTTTGTTTTACTGAGTCTGTAATATTCGAAATTCAGATTGAACAGCGGGCGCGCCTTTTCAATGCTATCGCAGTGGTTTCTTTAATGCATCAACAACCAGAACAACCAAATCAGAAGGAAGAGCCGGGAGACGTAACCACTCGAACCAGATAATCAGTCATTCCGCTCTCAATAGCAGAGGAAAAGCCGCAACCAACAATTCAAACTTCCAAGGTTGCGACGCAAGTCACAGAACAGCCAATCTCCCGAGACCAAGCATCAACATGGGAATGCCGGTGAATCAGATACTGCGAGATAGGTATGCTGCTTCTAAGCGTCATGTGTTCAATAGGTATAATGCTCCTGGAACATGGTGTAGAATAAAGACGACGAGGTGGCCTGATCAGAATGTGGTAATGAATGAGATGTTCTAGTCTTTAGTATTAGTGCCACCATCATGCAACAGTTTCCCCGTCTGTGCGTTCTCAGGCGTCAAGTGAACCACACTCGCAATGACACTGGGGGCCTAAAGTTGTGCTGGTCGTCGCTGGTTTGGAGTATGTCGGAATTTCCAAACGAGATCTGCAGTCATCCCCTTCTTGATACAGAAGCAGCATAAATAAACCTGCTTGACACGGGTGGGGCGGGAAGATACAGTTTCTCGGACCTTCCAGAGTGGAAGAAGGTGGCTGTGGTTGTCGGTGTGTCTATCGCAGCATTTTGCTTGCTTGGAGTCGTTGCTAGTGTTTGCAACTTCATCAGCCCATTGCAAGCTCCCTGTATCAGCCGCAGGGTCGTTGGTGCAATGGTGAAGGCTGCTGTGGAAGAGGAATATGGTAGGATGAACGAGTCATGATTCCTCCAGAAAATAATGGATGCCGTTCATGAAAGGCGCAAAGAAACAGGCATGATGTTGGGCTTTTCACTTGATAGGAGGAGAAATCCACAGACGATAAAGTGCATTGCTATCGAACCGAGTTCTGCACGAACCTTGAAATACTGAAAAGGCTGCGGAATCATGGATGCAGTTCATATGGAGAACACTGAGATATCGGCATGTCTCAGTCTGTCATCCCACCGCTCTCGGGCGAGAAATATGCGGGTTCGAAGGTTATCACGCTTGGCGAGGCTGAAAATTGTCAAATTGTGTAGAAGGATCAACATGCATGCCTAAAAATGGAATAAGATGGGCCATTGATATGCGTACCGTGGGGGCCTGGGCTCGGGTCATTGTGGGAGCGAGAATGTGCATCCAACCGAGTAGGTACGCTCGGAAGAGGGAAGGTTGTAGTGCGTCTATCCACATGTTGCTTATACGCACCATGCGGGCTCGACCGATCAGGAAGTGAAGGCTGAAAAGGGTAAGGCCTTGTTCTTGCAAGACGCTTTGTAAGCGATGCTGAGATTTGAAAGATGACTGCATGTTGTCGCGTTATCTGTGGAGCACCATGCGGCTGTTCTCAATTGTCTTCGACTCAAATGTAGGAACGACCCAAGGCATGTGCGGACACCGGTCTGCGCGTGTAAGACGACAGAAGGCTGGCATGTCTCCACAATTTCTGGTGCGTGCGTCAGCCTCGCGATCAGTGTTTGTGTGAGAATCTTATCCTCAGTGGATTGAAAATTACTTCATTGACTCATCCCAATAAGTACTTAAGATAGTAGCATAGGCAACTTCTCGAGTAAATCCAAACCTTGGTCTTATCTACTTCTTCGCTTCCAGAATGCCTCTTCCACGCCGCGTTGTCCTGGCTTGCACTTCTGCCATCGAACCTCTTCACGGCGACCACATGACAGGAATCTGGATCAACGAAGCCCAACATCCCTTCAATGTCTTCCGCGCCGCTGGCTTCGAGGTCGACCTCGTTTCAGAAACCGGCAAGTGGGGAGAGGACTGGTTATCTGTGCAAGCCGATTACCTGAACGGTAAGGACAAAGAAACGTACGAGGACAAGACGAGCGAGTTCAGGAGCAAATTGGATAAGATGCTTACTCCCAGCGACATTGATGCTAGCAAGGTGTGTCCAGTCTCCGGGAAGGTCGATCGAGAGTACAACTGAGCATGATCTATAGTATGGTATCTTCTTTGCTTCAGCAGGACATGCCGCTTTGCTCGACTACCCTGATGCGAAAGGATTGCAGGCAATTGCCACCCAAATCTGGAATCAAGGCGGAATGGTGTGCTCCGTCTGCCACGGTCCAGCTATCTACCCTGGCGTCATCGATCCCACCACTGGGCAGTCTATTCTTCACGGCAAGACGTTCACGGGTTTCGGGACAGAAGGCGAGGAAATGATGGGACTCTCTGCCACACTGAAAAGTTGGGGTAAACCTTGGATCGAGGATATCGCGAAGCAGTTGGGCGCAACTTGTATGTTTGGTCTTCGTCTTGCTGTGCATTTTGCTGCGCGCTGAAGCTAATCTGCCGGTCATAGATTCTGCAGCGCCAGGACCATGGGACGCTTTCCATGTTGTTGATGGTCGTATCGTGACGGGAACCAATCCAGCCAGCGCGAAAGGGACCGCGGAGGCGATTCTCGAAGTGTTCAAAACTTTGTAAACTAAGACTAGATACTTAGCTAGATTGTCCTGATTCCTGTTGGCCTCGTACAAGAGCCGTGTCCTTCACGGGACGAAAATTGGTTACCCACAAATCTTGGGCTAGATTTGCTGAGTACTCGTTAGCAGAAACAGAGAGATGGCCAAGGACTGTTTAGTCTTTCAAATTTTACTTAAAAGAAAACCGATGAAGTTAGTGCTGAGTCCAGAACCAAAGCTTTTAGCTTATAGGATATTGTCAAACAAAGAAGATCCTGGAGAGTGGTGAAATATCCAGACACTGAATTTACAAGGAAGTTCGTGACCTCGATCTTGAATTGGCTAGACTACCTTCTCAATGCGTGATTGACGTGTATGAGAGATGTTGATGGTAGAGCTGCAAGGTGAAAAATGAATGGAAAGAAGAAGAGGAGAAGACTTGATGTATCTCCAAAGTAATGCCGAAGAAGGCTGAGAACAGAAATGATTGTATTGGAGCATTAGGTATCCGCGTCGCTGAAAATCCCAAGAACCCTACCACGACGACTACCAAACTCCAAGAAGATGCCCACTGAGCAAGCTATGCAAGATACCACCATGCATGACATCCAACGCACAACGCCAGAGCAGTAATCTGGGCTCTCATAGTCCAGCAAGCAGTTCTTGCGTACAAGCCCTCAACATCCCCAACCCAAACCATTCCCCAACCGTCCCCAACTCCCTCACCCTACGCTCAAGCACCCCGCGATCGACACTGCAGATCCACTCCCCAGCACAAGAACAATGCTCCATAAACTCGTTCCCACCTCTCAACCTCGCGCACTTTGAGCACTTCAAATCCTGCGTCGCCCACGCAACAAGATAACTCTGGACCCTCGCCACAAGGGTTTCTTCAATCCTCAGTCGATCGAAGGGCGTTTGACAGGTCAGACAGCGCCATTTTGGAAGTGCTGATTGGATTTGGGCGAGGTCGAGATTGGTTGTGGAGGGTGGAGGGAGAACGTCTGAGTCGCGACAGAGATCGAGGTCTCGGACGGAACAGCATTCTTCGCAGACCAGACCCTTAACCGCCACCGAAGAAGAGGGGTTTTGGAAAGCAGCCTGCGCGCTGAACTCACGGATTTCGAAAAGGTTGAGAAGTTGAGCTCGGAGTTGCCTCACCGGTAGGTTCTGTGCCTTGTCCAAACTCAGAACCTGCGTTATCGATTTAACGAGTTGGAGGACTGGATTCGACAAGTCCTTGGGCGACAGATGTGAGCCAGGTAGTGAAGGAAAAGCCCAATCTTTCTCAAGCTCCTCGTGTTGCATCTCGTTCTGTTGCCTTCTCAAGAGCGCAGAAATCTGCTTTTGTAAAGGCTTGCTGAAAGTCTTTGGCAGGCCCTTCTCTGGATCATCGAGGTCGTGGTTGCTATCTTGAGTATTGGTGAGGTTCTTGAAAGCGATTTGTGTTACTCGGGGTGCCACTGAGCCGTCAGCGGCTGCGACAATAGGCGACTTTTTTCGCCCATGCATCAACTCGATAAATTCGACGATCCAGTCATTGAAAACAGGTTGAAGTATAGGAGGCAGGAAGGTAGCAAGTTGCCAGTTCATGATCGTGTCAAGCTCCTGGTTCTCAGCCTCGACGACTTCGGTGCAGCCCTTGCCTCCGTAGTTGAACGAGTCGTACCAAACCAGGTAGTCCCAGTACTCCTTGATTTCGAGCTCCAGGAATGTGAAGAGTGGTTTCGCCTTGACAGTCTTGAGTATGTATTGTGAATACGCAAATGCGTTCCCAACCTCGGTCTTGGTAGTCTGCAGAAGGAGTCGATGCGCGGAGGCATACACAATATGCGACCCAACTCGTCGAAAATCTGTCATCAATTGCTGCAGTGCTTTCCGACTCATCATCTGCACGTAATAATGGAGATTCCTGTCGTAGAGGAAAGAACCTGGATTCTCCACCCAGCGGACCAAGTGTTGAACCATGACATCGGCCATTTCTCCGTTGTTACAAGCCTCAGCCCACCAGGACCTGACCATCTCACGAAGGACGATTACACCGGCTGTCGCAAAAGTGTTGTCGGAATAGATGGTGTGGTTACCAGCATTCTCGTCTTCGGACGGCGCAGCAGGGTTGAACGAGACCGATTCGCTGCCCTCAGCCTCATTTATGAGTGACGAAGCAAGGATGGTGTTGATGGCAAGATTACGGATGCTCAGATCGATGCATACTGATTGATAGGTGCCGGGATTGTTGATCGATGTCATTTCAACAGTCTCTAAAGGTGTAATGATGTCGTCTTTCTCGTACCCAGCATGGTCAGGTTTCGGTCCAGCAGACCACCAAAGAACAACACGATCCTTCTGCAGTCGTCTGGCGTACGCGACGTCAATCAGAAATCTCGGATCGTGACCCTCGAGATTACAGAGTGGAATGTCGCCGTATCGCGCAAGCTCAACGAGGTGTGTAACCCATTGTCCCACAGCAAGATAGTGCGTGACCATTCTTTTTGCGATGAACGATTGCCAGCCAAGTGGCGGCAACAGCTTGTCGGTCTCGTCAGGTTTCAGTGGCAGGACAGGAAATTCATTCATGACCGGAATCTCGTGGACAAGCATTCTGGTCGCCTGCGATTGCACCACCATCACCAACGCTCTGTCTTTTTCTTCATTCCTCATGCGCTTGATCGCGTCGCTAATCTCGAGATTGGCCTTCCTCTTTGTCGTGACTTGTACGATCTTGAAGTGGACGTCTTCTTGGTAGTCCAAAGAATCTTGCCATTGCTCCCCATCACTGTCTTGTAATCGTTTCGCGAACATGTCCCGGTAAATCTTGTCGATGTTTGGCATACTCTGAACCTCTCTCGAACGGCTCAAGACGACGACGTGAGCAGGCTGATCCTTTGAGGTTGGGAAAAGAGCAAAGATCTGCCTGTCACCAGCGATGACGTGGTAGAGGAAAAGATAGCGAAGGGGCGCATCGGTGAGATATGGCTGCTCCATCTTAACCTTCTTCAATGAGTCAAGACCAAAGCCATGATCCAGTCCCTTTCCGAGGACACCCTTCTGCGTTTCGTCGAATGTACAGACACTTCCCAGCTCCAATACAGCACGAAGATTCAGCGGCACTTGCTTCTCGTACACACCCTCCACACTGGAATGGCTGAAAAGCGCGCTAAGCTTCTTTGCTTCATTGACATAAACTTGCTCCGACATCGTCAGCTTGAAGAGATGGACAGAAGGGTGTCCATTCGGCAGCGTGTAGTTCGTGACCTTCTCGACCTGACAACCCTTAATCTCTACATCTGGAAGATCATCTCGCTTCAGGTTGAGGTATAGCTGGCGTGGAACGATGACTTTCAGAGTGTGGATCTTCTTGTCGATGAGAACAAAGGCTTGCACTTGTCCAGGGAGCTCCGTCTCACGAAGCGAAAGTAGCTGCCATGTGCTGATATATAACATCTCAGCTTGGTTTCTGAAGAAGCTCCCGATAGCGTCTGAAGCTTCGTTCCGTTTCTCGCCGAAAAGTTGTCGTCGTCGTATCCGCTGTTGTTTCTGAATCTTCCATTTCTGTTTCTGGTACTGCAACCAAGCTTCGTAGTCGTTATCAATGGATGGCATGATCTTCGGAAGTGCAGCATACGGATCCGTATTCATAGGCGCAGCAGGTTCAGGTGCCTTTCTCTTCTGTGAAATCTTGGTGGCTTGGCCTCGCTTTGCAATTTGCGTCAACTTCGAGGAAGTCCCAAAGTCCTCGAGATCAAGATTGACCCTGTTCCCGAGCGTGTTGATGTCGGCGTCCACAAGCCGTTTCTCCTTGGCACCGAACATGTCTGTCATCTTTGTCTGCTGCAACTTATCTTCCTTGATCCGGATCCTTCGACTGAGCCAGTCTGGGTGCGCTACTCGAGGGACGGGATTGCTTACTTTTTGAAGTGCAGCCGGAATTGTAATGATCTTTTGAATGACAGACGCCAGACGCTCAGTATAGTATTGCCAATCGATGATGTCTCGAGGATCCATAGTTCCTGGGTCCTCCCTCAGCCATTTCTTGAGGTAGTAGCGCTTTACATTCTCCTCTGCAGAGAATATGGCCACAGGTATGGCGCGTTCAGTGATAGGTGCATGCTTTGGCCGTGACGATAAAATGTACTTGCAATTCAGACCCTTGTCCTTGATCATCTGCTCGCCAAGGAATTCGGCCAGTCGTTTCGCGGTCGTGATGGCAGTGGATTTCTGAGCTCCATACTCTTCAAGCGTTTTGGCCATGTTCTTGTTCTCACAAATAAGATCAATCAGTTCTTCGTCAGCCAATGTCGAACCTCGTTGTTCTAGAACATCGAGCCACCGGTTGGCAACACGAGCGACAGAAGCGTAGACCTCGGTGAGAGTCGATCCCTCGAGGAAGAATTTGAATAGCTGGGTCTGGAAGATCTTGATGAGCTTGAGCTCACCACGTCGCTTCACCTCAAAACCTTTCAGCTCTGCAAGAGTGTTGTCGTGGTTGAAGACCGCATAACGCTTCTTCAAATTTTTGTCTTCCTCCTTGGAAGTTGGTAGCATCATGGCTTTGTAAGGTCCGTCGACTTCGAAAAAGATAGTGTTATCGCTATGGGTCTCGTACCTGAAAGTTCTAGGATCGACCAGTTCTTGGTATTGGTGGTTTGTGAATTTGGCGTGGACAATGTGATTCAACATCACGCAGGGATACGAAATAGTGACTTGTTTTCCGTTCTTCAGCTTGAAAGCAAATTCCTCGGGAAACGTAGCAGGCAGTATGCACCAGATACCGTCAGTATCAAGTTCAAGGGGTCGCCCTATCCGCTCCACCAGTTGACGCGCCAACTGAATGATGTGAGCACCGGTCAGACATGTCACTCCGGCCATCTCCATGGAGTACCACCGAGAACCTTTTCTCATAACATAACCATAGAAACTGTTTAAAATGACCTTGTGGGCAAGTTGTAGCGAATCGAACAAAACGATCATCTTCTTCGCCTGGTCGATCTCCGGTTGAGAAGCTCCCGATGACTTCAGAGCCTCGGTCTTGCCTTTCCAGACTTTCTGCTTGCCCTTGTAGTCGTACCTTCGATCTCGGAAGTCGCAGACAGTTTTGACGTAGAAAGGATTCTCTCTTTGACAGATGATCGCTTCACGTTCTATTGTCCTCGTTTCCTTGATTTTGTGATAGATTTTCTGACCGTACTGCTGCAGTCGCTTCTTCACCAATGCAGCCTGCTCCTCAACTGATAGCTCCTGGAACGCTCTTGGGGGTGAATTCGGCCATCGACCAGGAAATCGCTCGTTCTCAAGCGCATTCCGAATCATATTGTATTCATCCTTCTTTGCAGGTAAGAACTCTCCTCTCCAGGACCAAGGCAGCCGTCGATCGCAAGTCTTTCCAGGTCGATTGAAGTCGCAAGCCGCGCAATCTGATTCTTGGATCATGGAATCTGGTTGCAAACGATTCGTCGTCATAATATTCGGGTACATAGACGCGACATCCAAATGATAGATGAGCGGGTTTTCACTGCAATTGGGATTTGACTTCAGTGCCTCTAGTTTTTCCTTGATCTGATCTCGGACCTCTCCATAGTTTTGGACATCGTCCATAGTCTTCTTTTCTTCGACCTCGATGCAGAACTTCAGAGCAGCATCGAGATCCACAAGTAGCTCGTCGATTGCTGTCGCGTCGATTTTGAAATCGCAAGGAATGTCGCTGCGGAAAACACCTGCCTCGATACTTTCGACATGACCGCCGACGTAGGTCTCGGCTTCGAGCAGATGTCCGTCGTAAAATGACTCGGTTGGAGGTTTGTGCTTATTTGGTAGCAAGATACCCTTTTGATATGCCTGGACCATTAACAACATCTCGCAAAGGGTCCCGGTTCCTTTTCGTAACGTGTCGTCCGGCCCCAGCGGAATAATTGTACAGAGCGAGAAAATGAAGGGATGCACATATTTCATGTACAAATAGTATGTGGCAACAGCATCAGAGACAGAGTATTCGGCAAGCGTTTGCGGTCGTTCGCTGGCGTATGGTGTCATGAGTTCGGGATCCAGCTCGTCGGGGTCATATCCCAATTTTGCAACAGTGACGGCTTTGAGACCTCGACTTCCCTGAGGCAGGTAACTGTCTCGACTCACCCATGCGAAAGCGTCCATGTGGGCACAGTAATTTGACTGGTAGATGTCCTCACTATTTTTCCGGAATCCGATTTCTCGATACATGTCGATTCCAAGCACGCTTGCTCTTGCTTCCACAAAGGGCCAATCGAAGAAGTCACCGTTGTATGTGACAATGACAGTGGGTTTTGCTTCTTTGATGTGTTCGAAGAAACGCTCTATCGAAGCCTTTTCGTCCGGTTCGTTGAAGACCATAAATGGACCGTCATACTCAGGCTTGGGTGTATATTCAAAGTCCGAAATGTCCTCTGACACAATTTCTCTATTTGTTATGAGGAAACCTTGGCCGTCGATCATGTAGGATATCATCATAATCTGATCGATAGTCGCATCAGGAAATTTGAGGGGTAATTTTGTCGTCTCAATATCGTATGCCATAACAACTGGATCCGCATGAGCGAGACGATCCTCAATGCATGTCAGGCTGATAACGCCGTGTTTTGCTTCGACTGTATACCATCTTCCAATGCGGACGTCTGTATTGATCAGCAAGTATCGAGACTGCACTTTTGCCAAACACACCTTTGTCAATCGCAACTCGTACATGGTATGGCACATCGTACTCTCTTACATCAACAATAAAATCGCTCGGGTCCGAGGCGGCATTAGGTCGTTTATCGTAATCTTCATCCTCATCAAAAATGTCAAATCCAGCATTCGCACTGTCCTTCGTTAGCGCGTCTCTTCTCTACCAAGAATGCCAGCTCACCTGGCAACCTCCGCATAAGTATCCATGGCATTGACCTTCTTCTTATTCTTCTCTGCAATAGGCATGACCACCTTTCGCACAGCAAGCAAGTCATTCACATTCGCAAAATCCAACTTCAGGAGTGTCCGTCTATATCCGGACAGATGATTGGGCATCTGCAAGTCCTCCTTTTGCACTCTCGATATCCTCTTCACCACACCATCAGCCATGCGTCTTATCCACTCTTCGACCTCAGCCTCCCTCCCCCTCTTTACAGCAACAAGAAAGTATGGTTCATACTCCAATGTTGCCTTGAAAGTGTCGTCTTCGCCGCCGTCGCCAATGAAGTAAAAGTCCACACCAGCGCGGCCGCCAGGGTAGTTCTCGTCCTCGATGGTGGTGGTGTGCATGTTACATAGCCATCCGACGCGTTTGGGACCCGAGTCGTAACGAGCGAAACCCATGGACTCGTCTATGCTGTTCGCGAGGCGCGTTTGCTCCCATTTCTCTGTTTGAGACGTTTTCTCGGTGGATAGAAGACTGCCAGCGGCCACTGGTTGAGGTTTCCGTGCTGCGTAGGAGGTTTGGCCGCCTTTGCCTAGTCGCCGGTATGGCTGGCCGGCTCGTCGTGGAGGCATTGTGGTGGTGCAATGTTTGAGAGGAACGTTATGAAGTCGATATCATGTTATTATGTGCACTAGTTCCACATTAAAGGGGATGGGTTATAAAGCGATGTGGTCGAAATAGTCGTGTACTTCTCTGATTTCTCCTGGTGACAGCGTTCAGAAGCGAAGACGCGACGTGACGCGCTATGGCTAAAACAATCTAATTTGATTGTGCCTGAAGACAGGCCTCAGGCAGTAAATACTGACTCAGCTTCAGATCTCTTAGTCGATGATGAATACAACCGCATTCGGAAATTATCCAATCGAAGCAATTATTGCGCCGCGAGAATTCACCTGTCTTGGTCTGTACGTACACTATCTTCATTTACTTCTAAATTGATTCTTCTCCTGATATTCTAGCCCATATCTCCGTCTCAAGCTCCACGCCGAAATCGAAACACCACCAAACATCCCCTCGAAGTGAATCTACATACTCGAACCCCTCCACTACCCACCCACTATGGCCTCTGGAATGAATACAGACGAGCCGCCACCCTTGCCCCCTCCAGACTACCGGCCCCAAACCACCGAAGAATTCGCAAAGCAGAAACAGCCCCCAATGCGCGGCTTAATAGTCGACCCAAAATACCCACCCACAGCATCAGAAGCTCAAGCAATATGGGACGCCAAAGACGCGGAAGCAAAAAGGACATCCTCCATGAAAGCACCACCTCCAAACTTCTCCCCACCAGAATCGTCACAGTTCTCTTCTGACGTTCCGCGACCGTCGCAGGTGCCAGAATTGGGACAGGATGTGAGGAGGAGTAGTGGTACGAGTCAGATTTTGAACACGGCTGCGGCACCGAGGATCGAGGAGGCGATCAATACGATGCCTGGTGGTTCGTATCATACCGCTGGTGGACGTGCGATAGAGCCGCAAGAGGCAACAGTGCTCAATGCAGTCCGCATGGTAAACCCTGCAGAATTTGCCTCGTTACACCAACGACCTTGCGTGAGGGAAGCCTTGCTCCAAGCATTCTTCGCCGGGTTCCTAGTCTCGGGCGTCACAATCATCACAGGTCGTTCTGTAGGGAAGGCAGTGAGTAATTTTGGCTGGGGGTTTTTACCGACGAGCGTGGTGGGCTACCAGTATTGTCAATACCAGCGACGTAGGGAAAGAGAAGGGATGAGGCAAGCTATCAAGATCGTCGAGCAAAAGAAAGAGGAGCGCGCGAAGATGATGGCCGAGAAACGGGAGAAGTGGCTGGCTCTCAAGGAAGAGAAACGACTAGCCGAGGAAAGAGAAGCGGCACAACGAATAGAGGGCGAAAAGAAATGGTGGAAAATATGGCAAAGGGGAAGTTCGACCAGCAAAGTGGATAGAGAAGGATGAGGTAACCCATAACATTTTTCATCTTTACCACGAGTCGATGGAAGATGTCACGAAGGAGTGTAAGATAACCATCCAAACCAACGTGAGCAGACCATTTCGATCGTGCCATCAACTCTCCCAATATCCGTACAAGATCAAATTGCGACCCAAAATACTTAATCGAACTCGAAGAGAAGTGTACTCATGTATCATAGCATGACCAATAACTTCAAGTAGGGTATCAACAAAACACTTCCTCGCCAATCACTCCTTTACCATTTCATAAACCACGTTAGTCAGTTTGAATCCCACCCGTGAGTTTCATCCATTGTGTCCACCCCATCATCATGTCCCAGCCCCCGAAAAAAACAAAAGGCCTTCGAACAGCTAGGAGTGCAATCTGCAACGTCTAATCTGACGTTGGTATTTCCAAAACCAGTCAACCATCCAGTGAATCGATCATGAAGATACTCATTCCCGCATCCAACAATCGTAATGTCGGAAAGACGTCAATATCCCATCATTTTTCAAAGTTGAATGACACAGGGAAAGAGCAAAATGTATCTCCCCGTCCCATCGCTCGCCGGCCAAAAGTCCCAAAGCCGCATCATGGGCGAGTTATCCGTTCAAGCCTACCATGATGCACAACCGTCAATCTCGCAAGTTCCCAGCCCATATCTTTGACGGCATCTCTTCGCAGGACATTCCGAGAACACCGTCTCCTCAGAGAGCGCACTTCCAAGCCTCCCCTCCAATCAAACACCACTTACTCCAAAAACCTAACAGCCCTACCCTTCTCACCATCCGCCCCACTCCGACCGATATTCCTCCCCCGCCGTCTGTCCTCAGCCCTCCTACTCCTCGCCGCCCTACTCTCCCGATTCTTCCACTCCATAATCTGCTGTTTCCTTCTCTGAGAGCGTGCGTACGCCATAGCAGGTGTAGGTCTAAACCCAATGCCATTTACACCATACCCATCGTCATCAGGATCTAAGGCCAAATGCCCCGTGATCTCTGAATCTTGCCAAGTCAAATCAGCCGTATCGCTCGTGAGAGGAGGGGGGGATGTTTTGGGAGGTGAGAAAGCCGTTGCGGGGAGGGTTGTTGCTGAAGATCGGCTGGGTGATAGTATTGGGGGCGGCGGACTTCCACGATGTGAACTCGGCGCGGGAGGTTGTGGTGTCTCTGGTAGTTCCATGACCCTGTCCTCATCGGGCTTCTCTCGGTAACTGAGAGAGGGGTGCCAACTCGTTCCTCCGGCTCTACGGGGACTAAATCCATCGCCACTCCCTGCCTCCCCGTATGTGCGTGTAGAAGTTAAGGAGCTCGAGACATCTTCAAATCCCTCTAGTCGGATCTTCTTCCTCTCCTTCTCTTCTCCTTGTTTTCCAAAACGTAGGATTGGGACGTCATTGAGTATGTGCGGTTGTAACGCCAATTGTCCCAATTTCTTCGCCACATTCGTACGTGGAGAACTCGCTCCCTCCTCCACCACCTCACCCAAACCAACTCTTCCCAGAACTCCACACTCTCGTCCAGCATCCAATCGCCCTGGGAGACTCTCATCCAGAACCAGAGGCTTCAATGTATCCAATCCGCCAACCTTCGGCGTGACCAGAACCTGAGGACTAAACCTCTGCCCTTTCAGATGCGAATTGATTTCCGCAAAATTTCTCGCCTTCTCCAATTCGACCTCAACATCGGGTACGTTTAGGCTCGACTGCCCAACCTTCAGATCCGGCGCAAAGGGCCTCTCAATCTCCTCCTGCGAATCCATCCTCTTCCTCTTCGGACTGCTCCTCAAAATCCCCTTCCCCGTCATCTCCGCCTGTGTCTGAAGTGCATGTAGCCGCGGCGGCGTCGCTATCATATCCTGGACCTGCTTTGATCGTGGCGTCTGATTATGTAAATACAGCTGCGACTTAGATTCCACGTGTTGGCCATGAGAAGCGGATAGTGACGCTGCCTGTGATTGTTTCCCGGTCGAAGACATAGTATCCGTAGAACAAATCGCCTTCAGCCTCGTCCTCAGTAGAATATCACAAGCGTCCATGTACCAGTTCCAGTCTCTTCCAGCCTCAATCTCTTTTCCAAAATACTTGTCAAACAAAAGCTGCAATACCCAGGCGACAGTAGAGGCCGATCCAGGAAGTGGATTCTGCGCTGTCCTCGCGACTGTGTCCAGAGCGAGCCGTGTATCATTAAGAAGGGTCAAGTGAAGGAGAAACAGTGGATGCGCAGCACTGTGGGAATACCTCCTAGGTCGGATGGAGAGGAGAGTAAAGAGTGAAGTGAGGGGTCCTGTTACTGCGGACCTGTAAATTAGCTCCAGATTAACGAAGATCCTAGCGCCGGGTAAGGCTGCACTGCATGGAGCCAGGATTCATCCATTCGGTGAACAACAGCCTCTCATACGAAAGGAGTAAAACTACGAGGCAGAGAGCAGAAGCAATCAGATTAGGTAGTATAACGATCCCTCTAACCTTACAGCGATTTCATCCACTAGCATAATGAAAAAGAATAACAGATAAGAATGGGGTACTCGCGACACGACAACCCTCTCTCGTCCCCAACGCCCATACAATGCATGTATTCAATACCCCTCCCAAACCCTGCAGTAACATCCCTCCCACGTGACTTTCTATTGCCACAGACCCCTCATAGCACTCCACTGTATCGCTACTTGTTCCAATAACATCTCACTCACACTTTTTCTTTGAGGCCTTTGAAACACAATCTGCTCATCTTCGTCTCTGTCTAGCAACATCCGATAAATTTGGCCTCTTGATCTCAGATCGACATTCCTCATATTTGCCTTTTCCTGCGCACCTAACCTGTGGACATGGCCCACTCTGGACATCGCTAACCGCGCGGTATTTTCCTTCAACGACGGCATTGTAATCAGGCAAGCGGACTTTTACTTCGCCTTTGTTTTCCACCAATCGTCGGGCTTGGCCTTAGAGTGTCAACATAATCCCTATCATAATCATATGATCTCCGCAGTTACGAATGTTGGACAGAAACTGGAGGCGGTGCTGCATTGGCTTGTCCCGGCGCCGCGTATCCTCCGTTCTGCACCGGCGTCCCTGGCTGCGATGTACCACCCATTTGCCGACTTGGTGTGCTCATCGCTGCCATCCTCTGCTGATGCTGTCCTCCATATTGTTGGCCCGTGAATGACGGGCCCCCAATCTGACTGCCAGGCGGCGATCGATAGTATGACGGATTTTGCTGTGGAGCTCCCGTCGTCGCTGTTTGATATGGAGGTCTGGAATTGCTGAACTGTGAAGGCGTTATCGGCCCGGAGGTTGGGAGAGAGGCTGATGTGCGTGCCTGCGGAGCTTGTGACGAAGGATAGTTGTACATTTGCGCCACTGGCTGAGGACGAGTTTGGTACGCTAACGAAGGCGCTGGCGACTGCGCATATCCTTGTCGTGGCGCGGTGGGGGTGCCTTGGTAATGTTGCTGTTGCGTCTGCTGAGGTTGTGCATAATTCGTTTTCTGCCCTGTGATGCTGTAAATATTCTGTAGAGAGTTGGAAGAATTGAAATTGGCAGGTCGTGGTGCACTTTGTGCATATGCTTGGGGATTGTAATTAGGACGAGAAGTGGTTGTTGGGTAACCGCCTGAAAATGTCTGAACGCCACCTGAACGCTGGTACGGTAGTGGAGCTGGGCGAGACTGTTGGTTTTGGTTAGGATAGAAAGCCGAACGGGCCGGCCGAGCTGCGGCAGAAGCGGCAGACGCTCGATTGTACTGGCTTGGTGTGGCGTTGTAACTTCCATAAGTGCCAGATCCCGCACGGTGAAGGTTAGGCACCGTAGGGGCTGTTGTAGCAGCATATGCTTGTTGTTTAAGGGCGCGCGCTCCCTCATCCTCTGCCATTACGCCGCGGGGATTGTCGGATTCAATGACGATGCTCGTTTTGATGCTCAGCTCCTCCAGTTGGTCGCCGTTCAAGCGAGCTACAGCGTAAGGTGGCAACAGGTTTACAAGGAACGCAAGCTGTGATTTTAGCGTCTTGTATGTCTCCATTTCGGACGTAGACGGTGTCGAAGGACTGCCCATGAGATCCGTGAGTGGATTGTTTTGGCCAACCGTTGTTCTTGAGCTCGTTGCGAGAGACGAGTTCCGGATGCGTTGGTATGATGATAGCGTCTCTAACAAGTCCGAGACTTCCTGCAGCATTTCCTCTACTTCTTTGTCCTCCTTTTGCTCCGCTTCGAGCTTATCCAGACCAAGCGCTACGGGATCAAACGACTCAACTGCTTCTTTGATGGCCGCGTCTTCCTTCTCGGGGTCTACAACTTCTTCGACTTCTAGATCAAGCAATGCAGGGTCGATGGCCAATCTAGCTGAGGCGAAGCGGTCGGTGATCCTGTTCCACCATATTTCATTTCGGGTTTCTTGCGGTACAACCGCACCAGAATTGTCGCAGTTGGGAGCAAAACTGCCATAAACCTTGCGGAAAAGGGCGTCTTCTTCAGCACGCTTTTGTGCCTCTTGCTCCTCGGGTGAAGGAGCCAAGAACGCTTCTCCTGTACTGAGCGTCCTATCGCGTTGCTTCCTCTTAGCCTGTGGAGATGTCGGTTCTTGCGGCGAATCGACACCACCGTACCCCAGCCAAGTTCCCACCGACTGTTTCGCAGCGGGGTAATTGTACCCATCTCTTCTTGCAGGCCTGACGGATTGGTCCAAAGGCACGAATGCGATTGTGTTTCCAGCAGTCGTCAGCTTTTTCGACAGTTTGGGAGGTTGCAATTTTGGCAGTGATGATGGAGGAGCGAATAGGGTACCGAAGGTCGAGGCCTTTTTGCTTTTCGTAACTTCGCCAACAGGTATCAAAGGTATTTTGGTCGTTGACATAAAGCTGGGAAGGCCGGATTCGCGCAAAGGGGCAATCACTTCCACCGAACCACTCTCTTTCGACCCAGATTTTGCGTTCACAATCACAGGCGATTGAAAACTCGAGAAGAGTTGCCTTGACCCTGGCGCGTTTGCGAAAAGTGTGAGCACAGATTTGCCATTCTGCAAAACTTCTCCGTCGATCACTTCCGCCTTGATAGTCACGTCCGGAGACATCGCCTCGCCATTTGCAGCCTTTGCAACGCCAGATTTTGAACTTTCTTGCAATGCTAACCTGCTCTTTTCCGCATCAACCATGTCCTTGAGCACTTTCTGGAAGGCCAGTGTTTCGTTGCGCAGGCGCATCTCCTGGGGGGACAATGGGTTTGGTCTGCCATAGGGACTAGGATATGGGTTCATTTCCTTCGCCTGGATGGGCGCAAGCATTGAACTAGCGACCAGGTCCACATCTCTGACCAGTGCGTCCAAGTTTGAATATTGGCCTTGTTGAAGTTTCTCTGCAATTGTGGCAGGAGCATCCTGGGTGAGTTTGGTGCGCTTGGGGGTTGGCTCGCTAGATGTGGACAACTTGTTCAGCTCGGTGGTGACATTGAAAGCGAGGATTGAGGGCGTTGTATCGTAGCTAGCATGGGATGTTGATCAGTATTTGCGACATTCGGCTGGACAGTTTCAGGTCAGGGACACTAACTCGGATAGCACAGTGTATATATCATTGAGTGTATCCAGCAATGGAGCATCCTGTGCTATGGCCGACGGGCTCTGCTGTTGATATTCAGATGTGCCATTGGTTTGCGGCGCATCGTCGTCTACAGAATCGCGTTTCCTTTTGGGCGGTTGTGTCGTACTATCTGGCTCTTGTTGCAGCGGAGGTGCTGGCGTGGATGCGCGGTTGGCAACGAGGTCGGAGTTGGACATGTTGAGAGCTCACCAAGTCCTGGTGGATGGCGGGAGGTGTAGATAAGTCGTACGCGATGGATGGGAGGAATTTGGACGGGGAATTGCACAGGTATGCGCCGTGGAGAGATGCCCGATATGGCTTGGAATGGGTTTGGGCGGCGTGTTGAGGGTATTCAACGCGTGAATCTCTTGTGTTGGCCCAGCTCTGATGGGTCGATTGGAGGGATGTGCTCCTGGTGGATGGTACAGGCCGTCGTGGTGAAAGGGCTCTAAGAGACTGACTGAGGAACACGAACACGTTAGACCAATGCCGGCCTTATTTCTAAGGCCACAAGGCATTCTACGACGATGTTGGAAACGTTTCTCCACGCCCCAACTCAGCCCTTGCGCATTCTTTTGGCCGTGGATGAGGTATTATCATTTTCACTTCCGCAACTCCTATTTGGTAGTGACAGTAACTCTGCCGTTTTTGTTCAATACTAGCCGATCCTGATCCATCTATGGTAGTTGCCTGACCATGTTGACAATAGTGTTGACGTGTGGTGGCCTCAAACAAAACATCATTTTGTTTTCCACTCATCTGTCTTCGTACATCGGGCTAACAAGTCTCCTTCTACGATCGATGCGGCTCTTGAGAGATACTTTTCGAAGCCCATAACGAATGGCAGCTATCAGACAGCCCCCTCGCGTTGTTGAGAACTTGTCGGACAAGATTCCCTCGGAAATCAATCCAAGACTGCTAGGATAGGCTCTATTACAGCTATATACATCGGCTACTCCGACATCCTCGACTACTCGAGCACGTTCACAGCATGGATATTTTTTCTCAGCTTGAAGGATGCCTTTTCAGGCAACCAATTCGCGTACCATTCCAACGTCAGACTCTGATACTTAAGTATCACTCGACCCGATTTAGGAATATAGAATTCGGATCCGGGCCCTTCGTGTGATGACGTGATATGAGTTTCTCCAATTGAACCTGGTTCCAGCCGCAGCAGTGAACAATCCGCTGGAAGGCTGAGGAGGATTGTTTCAAACATAATAAGTACGCCATCTTTGGCTTTTCCATCAACAACATCCGTCCAATTGGGAGAAATTTTGCCCTTGGATTCACCAGCACCGCTGAGAATTCCAGCTTTTCAATGCCAACCTAAGAAGACCGACAAGAGACAGGCGAGCACTCACTGAAGTACCTCATAGCGCCTGATATTTGATCGAACGGGTGTGTCTCGTCCGCTTTTAGCTCAAAGAACATGTCCAATTATAGCCACGAGTTATCACCTGTCCCATGGCGCTTCTTAACGTTGAGCAGATTGTTTTTCTCTGTCACGTATGGGTCGTATGCAACCAGGCTGTAAGTACCAGCGTTTCCCTTGAGCTTAATGGTCATGAAGAGATTGGCCCTTAGCCACCTACCTTGACCGACTCTATGGTGTTTTAAGAAGATGAAAATAGATTTTGTAAAAGGAAGACATAAATTTTGTGACTGGCGAAGGAGAGAAAATCGATTTCGTCAGATTGACTGATTTTGAGGCGCCTTTGCTCAATGTTTGTATTGTAGAGTTGACGGTGGTTGCGAGATAGTTGTCGGTTGGTTTTTTAATTGGCAAGGCTGCAGTGAAGGCTGATGATGATCGTTTGCCCTAGAACGCTGAAAACGACAGGGTGTGCTGGATGCGGTATGGCTTAATTTGCAAGCTAGAGATATGAGCTAGAGATAGATAAAATGTAGAGTTTTTATTCGAGAGATATACGATACAACCTATTTAAACTGGCAAAGCGTTTGCTATTATCTAACTTCGGTCTGGTTCGAGTCAGCTACTACGCCGCCCTTAGCCGGGTTGTTTAGAAACAAAGAATTGGCGCCGCACTTTCGTAAAATACTGAATAAGTCAATTTCTCATCATTGGTCGCTGAGAGATTTAACGCGAGACCAGGAGGAGGATTGTCTGGTCACAAAGGAACGAGGAAGCCTATTGAGGCTGATTGATAGAAATCCTACAAGCAGGTATGCAACTTAGAACTCAAGTAAACGTCCCGACGCCAAGAAGATCACAGGATCATACCAATGTCATCTCCACGACCTAACTTGCATGCAGCCGTGATATCTCCCATCCCCAGTCCAGGCGTCTTTATCGTTGGATGGCCATGTAGCGCCATAAAATTCATCTTTCTTTAACATGTTACCATCTCTTACCCACTCCAAATTTGCGTCAACCAGCACATAACCTTCCTCGTTATCCCAAAATTCTCCAAACCACGTACCAGACCCGCTGGCTTGGAGTACGTTCATGATATTCCGGTTGATGAGTTCCGAGTCCGCGTGTTCTGGTAGTCTGAAGCAGAGATGTAGATACTTGAGTCCGTGGAGAAGAGGCAATGTAGTCAACAGGGAGTCGAATGCTTCATCTTCTCGACGATCTATATCGTACCAAAGTTCCAATGTCGCCAATCGTGGGAGCTGTGGCAGTGTGGCGAAGATCGAGCTAAGTATCCCTTCCCGACCAGATCTAGACAATTCAAGATGCAGGGAGGTGACTGTGTCTCCATGGCGCTCCAACAAGGCGTTCATCATTTCTGGAATGACCACGCGACCAGAAGTCATGTCTTCCTTCAGCTGAATCTCCTTCAAAGGAAGCATTTGGCGGAGGATGGATGGTGTGAAGGTGGAGGAACAGCTCTTGTTACGAATCCTGAAGGCGCTCAGATTCGGTAAAGCGGACACTGCTGCTACGAAATGGCCGGCATCAAAGAATGTCGGTGTTGTGATTGCCAGCGAGTGCAGATTGGGAAGATTGTAGAGGAAGTTGAGGTTCTCGCTAGGTACCAGAAAAGCGAGTCTTTCCAAGCTTGGACACGCTATCGAAATACTGGCCATGATCTCAGAGACCTCTTCATTGTTCATCACAAAGGACCTCAAAGTGTGGGGGCTGCTGACACGTAATGTGCGCAAGCCTGGTAATTTTGAAAATGCACACTGTACGTGAAGGTCGTTATTAGTTGTGCTATATTCGGGGCGTCTTCTCGTTCGACCAGTCTGTATGCCAACATGTCGAACTTGTGGCAATAGGCCTGGATTGATCGTGTTGCCTTTGCATATCCACGCATCTAGAGCTTCAAAGTCTTGGAAAAAGCGGTCGACGGCAAAAATCTTCTCAAACTGTTCTCGGCGCAGCTGCTGTGCACCAAGTAATAGATTAAAACGATTCGGAAGATGGTCATTGCTGAGATTTGCCAGCTTATCGTCTAACTGATGTGGAGTTTCGAATACGAAGTCGCATATTCTGTTTCTCAACTCGCCCGGAATCGTCATAAGCGAAGGTGATGGGAGCCGTCCTTTTAGGCGGTAATCTTGAGAGGATGGACTTTCTGCCTTTGATCAGCATGACATGATACTTGAGTTAAGTTGTGGAGAGTGCAATACTCAAAGTATGAGCCATGGTTTCGGATATGTCGTATACAAATGTGCAAGGCTTAATCAATGCGCTCTCATATTACATCTAGAAGATTTGGTCGGATCAATCAATGACCCGCGTTTGATGGAGCCACAAGAAGTTTAGAGAAGTTGCAAAATGATCAGGGCGAGTGGAAGGTACGGAAGAGAAAATTACACGATTGCAGGGAAACTGAGCACTTCACCACTTGTAGACAACTCAAAGTACCAGGGTAACCTCCCGGTGCTCAATCAGAGCCATAAGATAACAGAAGACACGTCGTCCCAAAGCCAAGCAGGTCGATAGACAGTAATCTGAGCCGCAATTAACAACGACGTTCTGGCTCGCATGCAGGAGAATTGTGTACATTCTCGCGAGTAAAAAGATGAAGAGCCGGTCTCGATACTTCCTACTCGTGAATTCTGTAACACAAAATGCCGTTGTTTGTGGCCGCCAGGTTCCAACAGCTTGGAATTGGATGGTTTCTTGCCTTCCTTCTGCTATACCACGATCCAGAGAAGGGAGCCATCTTGCTGGAGCAAAAGATACTTATCGCGGTTTATGCAGCCGTGCGGCGAGGACAGACGTAAGGAAAATGCGGTTGCAGATGGGGAGAATGTTGGTGGTGGGGAAAAACGATGCGGAGGGACTGTTTGGAACGGAATCATTTTCAGGTTGGGGGGAAGCGGGTCGCGGCCCGACCTCGGATGGGAACGTGAGGACATTGAATTCGTCCGCTTTACGAACATACCCACATATTACACGGTATCTTGCACCTGACGATCATATGATATGCCATAAGCAGTCGTTGCGGCGTTGCTAGTGTGTTATGTACTTCAAGAATGCTTGGCTTGCAGTGCAGGATATCTGCACAAAAGCCTGTATGCCCGAAAATTGTTTACGATTCTGTAAGACTTTCACCGTTCCAAGATAATAACGAGTCGAACAGATCCTCTCCAACTGAAAGACAAACTCGAATATAATCAGTCTAGCATAAGAGATAAGGAATCCGGTATCAAATAACGTGCTGTTCTACCAGCTAAGTCCAAATCAGGAAAGTCCAAGTCAATCAAATCATGACAAGGCAATGATACACGAGATATCTCCGGCCCGGGGCTAGGCGGTTGACTCAGTTTCGCAAGATGCCTCAGCGAGTTTCTCACATCGAAGCAATTAAAACGAAGTGAAGGCGGCTCGCTTGCTATCGGGAGGAACGAAATGTGCAGAACACGAATACTAGTAAAGTGCGATTGTCAAAGCAGAGCATTGTGCTGTCGGGAAATTTACCATTGCTTCAAGCCAGAGCGATCGATGATATGGACGTTGTGGTGATAGCCCTCAGTTCCAACTGTACTTCTAACGTTCAAGCCGACCAGGTCAAGACGCCGTGAATCGTCTTTGTTAGGCTTGTAGATACCATACCTGCGTATCTTCGTTTTATTCGCGAGGTCCTTATGAAAAGTCTCGCGAGAATTGAAGGCGAGATGAGCTGAGAAGTCGTGTCAAAAGGTTGGAGAACAGCTTGTTGATAGTTGCAAGAAGCGTTTTCCATGCTGAGGTGTTCCCAAAGAGCAGCAGTCCGACCGTACATCTCTCTGTCCCAAGAGGAGAATGCGAGACTGATAAAATATCTAGCCAGTAAAGAGGGAAATAATGTCCGCGGTTACGTCGATGTGAACCTCAAGTGGAGCCTGAGGATGACGTTCAGAGCACGTGACCTGGCCATCGCGCGTATAGCAGCGAGCAATCTCGAGCGTGTCGCGTTCGTGACAACGCTTGGACAGCGCTAACTTCTATTTCTCAGTGCCTCAACGCTCCCCAGTGCCTACCAACCTCTGTTTGGCCTCGAAACTTCTTACCGCTGAGCAAGGACCTTTGTCAACAACAATCGTCTTTCAACCAAACAATCCACCAACACTATATTCAGAGCCTTCTCCTCAGCAAACACCAGCATATTTAAAAACACTTCTCCTCTCACATCCAGACATACGAGCGACACCACACCCGCCAACCCACTCATACCACCACCATGTCTGTTGTAACGCTCTTAGATGTCAAGGTCTTGAACAATCCTGCGCAGTTCAACGCGCCATACCAGTTTGAGATTACTTTTGAGAGCCTGGAGAACTTGAGCAAAGACTTGGAGTGGAAGTTGACTTATGTCGGAAGTGCCCAAAGGTATGGTCTCACTTTCTGTTCTAGTACACAGCCTTTGCTCGTTCGGAAGGCTCTCTAGCTTTCAGCTAGATGTTTTCCAATGCTTTTTGCTGGCGGTCGACATAACCCGTTGACCTTCGATACTGCAGCACTGCAAGACAATCCCCAGCACAAGATGCTAAGCTAATACATTTATTCACGTAGCTCGGAGCACGATCAAGAGCTCGACTCCCTACTCGTCGGACCCATCCCACCAGGAACGAACAAATTCGTCTTCGAAGCCGACCCACCAAACACTGCTAATATCCCAAGCTCCGAAGTCATTGGTGTCACTGTCATTCTCTTGACTTGCAGCTACGATGGACGCGAATTCGTACGTGTAGGATACTATGTCAACAACGAGTATACAGATGAGACCCTGGCAGAGAGCCCTCCCAGTAAACCTGTCATCGAGAAGATTCGTCGCAATATTTTGGCAGAAAAGCCTAGAGTCACTCGATTTGCTATCAAGTGGTACGTTACATTCTTCCTTCAACGCCGCATAATTTACCACTAACGACTTTACAGGGACTCCGAGGCCACTGCACCACCTGAGTTTCCGCCTGACCAACCGGAGGCCGATGCCCAGCCTAACGATGAAGACCTCTACGGTGTTGATGAAGAGGAGGAAGTTGATGCGGAAGGAGTCACAACAGATCACTTCGGAGAGCCATCCGCTCCACCCAACGGCAAAGAAGTCGAGATGGGCGACGGTGACATTGATGTTGATGCCGAAGGCGGCGGCGCGGATGACGACGATGATGCTGCTTCTAATGCTGGTAGTGAGGATCTTGGATCCGAGAACAGCGATAGCGACGACGAAGACGACGAAGAGGCCGCTGAGGAGCCCGAGGAAGGCGCAGAGAAGGGCCAAGGAGCCGACGAGGACATGGAAATGGGTGAGGGTCAAGCCGCTGCTCCAGCGAATCCCGAAGTCATGGCCCATTGAGATGTTGTTTTGACGCGAACAGGGAGCGAGCCGAAGGCCAGAAAGAACAGAAGAGTTCCCAAGAATAAGCGAAGTGGCTGTGGTGTCGGCAGGCTTGGGCACCTGTGGAGGCCCAGACGTGAAACTTTCATCACGAAAACCATGATCTCTCCTGAGAGCAAATGGGTATTGCTCAATTTGCCTGACGACTGTTGGGAGGATTGGAAGAAGATGCAGGCCTGATTCGATGCAAATTATTCTGGTGATGCCTTTGATCAATAGCGAAGCGTTTGGTATTGATGATGGACGAAATAGTGGAATGAGCTTTGTGCATATTTGATAGTCAATAGATTTCGTTTCCTTCCCCAAATCCCTTTTTTGTCCAAATGTTGGATCTAACTGTGATAAAATGAGTCCAGGCACGATTTTCATGGCTATCGTCATCAGATCCTGCTCTTCACAATTTCTCTTGCGAGGACTTTTTCTGGCACGGCTTCAATTTAGCACGATTCATCTTTTTGATTATCTCGGGAGGACTCGCTTTCGCTAAATATGATCTTTAAGCTGGATACCCTTACGATGGAAGCAGAAAGGATTTATGGCTGTCTGCTACAATTTGGGATCTATGTTCTTAGTGGGATTCTGGCGGCGAGCTGGGAATAGGGGCTTCTACTTTCCAAGTGTTACCATGTGCAACAAAGGCAAGAGCTCGCTTGATTTAAATACCTTTTAATGGAAGTAGGATACCAGCGTGTCACTGATATCGGTAGTTGGCTCGCAAGGATGTCGGGTCACAGAGCCTGGCCACCAAAGCTAGATGCTCGGTTCTTTAGCCAGCAGTTCTCCTATCAGTCCAGTTTGTCGTTCCACGGGTTTGCCATTCTCCCATTTTTCGACCCTGTCCCGCCATCCAAGTCGCCGCAATCTGGCCAAGTCCAAAAACGTAGCGATTTGGAGGGCTTTACTGATGAAGAGGCCGAAGCGTTTTGATTCCTGCTTCTCCAAGCTCGGAATTTGAGTTTGGGGGACATGTTTGACAACTTGGGCTGGAAGATAGATTGTCTGGATTCAAGGCCCTATCGAATGGGGCAGAAATGGGAACGGCATCTGGTGGAAGCCTAGCACATTCATGGTGATGAAGATACATGATAGGTTGTAGGCGTCAGTATGTTTACGAGGAGTGATCGATGCGAGGAACAGCAGGACCGTGTCGCAATTTGTTTGGTCTTGTTTGATTGATATCTGGCGCCTCGCGGGTATCAAGAGCGAGCGAGTGAATGGTGGAAACGTCGTGAGGAGCGATTTCGAAAGAGTTTCGTCGAGTCGAATGCACTCAGGGCGGAGATGCTGGTCAGACGAGCGACTCTTACTCATCAGCACCGAAAAGAGACCAGTCTTTGACTTCAAATGTCTCCAGAATGTGCTTCCGAATGGCCAAGCCAGCTTCAAGATGAGGGCCGAGCTTTTGCTGATCGAGATTGATGTTATCTTGTTCATACTCTCCAGGGATATGCGGAACGTTGACCGCAATTAGAATGTCAGTGGTTTGCTTCTCAAGACGAATCAAGACGAGCATAATTCCTGTAAAGTCATCTTTGGCTCTCTTGTCGCCTTCGGCTGGGTGAGTGGTGGCAAAAAGGACGAATGCTGGGGTGTCGCTTGCCTTTGATTAGTTGTTGTGGACTGCGATTCAGGATTGCGGCAAGCATACGGCATCTTCGTCAGGCTGGAGGTATCTGCATTCCAGATCTTGACCTCGTCGGTCTCGGTAGCAACAATGTCCTTGAAGTGGTACTTCAGGGCGTCCATATCGGAGCCAGCGTTTTCTTCCGGGACGCGTTGGTTGATTTCAACAATGACATTTGTGAAGCCGTTCGGATCAAGGTAGATTTCTTGATGATCGGGAACCTGGCGGATGGCGCTGTTGACAAGTTAGGGTCGTTCAGAGACTTGGAAGGGTACCAACCTGATATCTGAGAAGGTAGCAGGCAATTCGGCGACGAGGGCACCCCCAAACAACTCGGTAGAGTTGAAGGCAGACATTTTGGAGTCGATGTTGAGGATGATTGGAGAGATGATTTTTTGGAGGGAGAAATTGCCCGGCTTTATAGTCGCATCAGCGTTGTAGGCATCGAACAGGCGTAGGCAGAACCATCAGTGCCTAGAAGATGTCGCCTGACCTGGAGACTATGTGCCAGTTCTCCGTAATCGTCTGTTATGGAGCTTGTGCGATTTGTTGTTGCGATTCTCTTGTCTTCGCACATGACGGGATCCGAATACGATACAGTCCGAGTTACCTGTGCGTTGAAGCAAGAGCATCGTCTCAAAGCCGACAACCTACACGACGAAGACAAAGGAAGCCAATGTGTAGAGCTGCCCAGGAGCGGTAACACATACAGCCGCCGCAGAGGCATGGCTACAGCCATTCAAGGGGATCAAGATGACAATCTTGCCTCCTCTCCCACCCATACGATCAAGGCGCCCTCCACTCCTTCGAGGCCTCAAGCCGACTCCGTGGACACCGACGACGAGGACGACGATGAAGAAGGGCAGGATGAGGAGCCAAAGCTCAAATACTCGCGCCTTACTGGGAGCTTAGGAGCTGTGTATCGTGCTGGAGATTCAAGCAGTGCCTTTCTGGTCGCTGGAGACAAGATGGTAGGCCATATCTCAAGCTGGAGGCGCAAAGCTTCACAAAGCTCCAATGTCGATCGATATGTGCTAAACTATGTCTAGATTGTCGGTACACACAATGGCAATGTCGTATGTAGCTTCCATACCTCGCAAACGAGCATATTTGACATGTATAGAACATCCTCACCATACCATCATTTCAACCCTTGCGAGTCTATCACGCCCATTCAGCTTCCGTCACTGCTGTCTCCGTATCTCCATTTCCTCCACCGTGGCCATCGACGCGGTCAGAAGCTGCAAGCCGAGTTTCCTTAGACGCACCTGCGAGCTCGCCTGTCCAATCTCCCTCAGTCAGATCCGGTGCCACCGCATCGCCCAGAACTCCACATCGACCACAATACCAAGTTCCAGCAACGCCTGCAAACTCGATATACATCGCTACAGCGTCTTTGGATGGCCATGTCTGCGTTCAGTCGCTGGTAGATCAAAAAGATGTCATACTCCGGAATTTCGCCAGACCAGTGCAAGCGGTTGCTTTGTCACCAGAATATAAGAACGACAGGAATTATCTTTCGGGCGGATTGGCTGGAAACTTGATTTTGACTAATGGTGGCAAATCAGGAGTGAGCGCAAATGCAAACACCACAAGTGCTGCAGCTGCAGCATCGGGCTGGCTTAGCTCAATTGGAATTGGTGCAAATACAGGCCGGGATACGATAATACATTCAGGAGAAGGAAGTATTAGCGCGATCAAATGGTCCCTCTCGGGCAAATTCGTGGTTTGGGTGAACGAGCAAGGGATCAAGATCATGCGGACGGACATTAAGCTTGACAGCGAGGACGCGGACCATGCATGGAAACGAATCGCTCACGTCGACCGGCCATATCGTGCACAATGGGAAGAAATGTCTGGAGTGTGGAAAGCCCGCGTCGAATGGATCGATGAGAGCAATCTAGAAACCGATGAAGAGGATGTGCCACACTCCAATGGCGCCCAATCAAGCGCCAGCGCATCTGACACACTCCGCCTGGCTAAAAATGGAAGACCAAAGCGGAAGAAGGCCGAGAAATTGGTTGTTGGCTGGGGAGATAGTGCATGGGTTCTCCAAGTGACCCCGGAGACCACTTTGAAATCTGGGGAACGGGTTGGTGGAAGTGCCACCATTGTACACCAGTGAGTTCATGAGCTCAGGTAAAGATCCACCAACTAACTTGACAATCAGTTTGCTTTTCGACGACTGTATTATATCTGGTTTATCGCTCTATACCCCTTCTCTGCTTCTCGTTCTTGCATACCGGACACGCGACGACGACGATAATCCCATCCCGAGCGCTGTCAAGACCACGCCCCGAAGAGGCGTTCACCACCGTCAAACCGGGCTCTCCCCTGAGCTCCGACTCATCAATGCAGTCACGAAAGAGGAAGTTGACGTGGACACCTTAACAATGAGCCGCTTCGAAGGGCTGTCTGCGGCTGACTATCATTTGGGTACCTTGTACGTACCTGCTGCACCCGAGACTGGTGTCGTTCAACGAGGAACTCTTGCAGCTCTCGGCGATGGACTCTGGGATGTGAGTTTCGGTGGCGCAGCTCGTATCTTTACTGGCTCCGGTGCGAGCGTTCGAGGCTCAGCCAATAGTGGAGGCGATATGGCAGTCCCAGGCGCGGTCAGTGGGGGCAAAGATCTGATTGCAACTAGGAGACACAGCGATGCGCACCCCACAGCATCCACGCCAGGACTAAAGATATTCATTCAAAGTCCGTACGATTGTGTCCTTGCTGTGAAACGCGATCTATCAGATCATCTCTCATGGCTTCTGGATCACCAAGAGTACAAGGATGCCTGGGAGTTGGTTGAAGAACATCCAGAGGTTGTGACAGTTTCCATGGACACAGCTTCGCTATCAGATTCACGAAGCACATCAAGCACACCTATGAAAGACCGACGCGAAAGTCTCGTGGATTTCTTTGCGGACGACTCTGGATCAACTACAACCATCTCAGCCTCAAAACAATATAACTCAGCTTTAGAAAAAGAACGTCGACGTATTGGCGAACTTTGGCTCCAACAATTATTCATCGCACAAGAATGGCGCACAGCCGGCCGAGTCGCTGGCCGTGTTCTCGACACTTCTCCAAGATGGCAGCACTGGATTTTGGAGTTTGCAAAAGTCGGCCGTATCGATGAGATCACGCCACATGTTCCCTCAAAACCTCTTCAACCGCCGATTGAGTCGTATGTGTACGAGCTCATTCTTGGGCACTATATCAGTCGCGACAGTTCTCGTGTGAAAGAGCTACTAGACGCCTGGGATACCGATCTTTTCAAGATCGGTGTCATCACTTCTGCGCTCGAGGACAGACTCGCTCGCGGTGAGGTCAGCGAGGAGACTGTTGAGGGTGGTGAGCAAGGCCGCGACTGGAGAATCTTGGTTGACTCATTGGCGCGGTTATATCAAGCCGATGAGAGGCCAAAGGACGCATTGCGATGCTATATTCGCCTTCAACATGCGGATGCTGCTATGCACCTGATTCGAGAGTATCATCTGCTCTCTGCAATTTCGGACGATCTGCCTGGATTTCTGCTGCTGCGAATATCAAAGGATCAACTGCAAAATGCACCTTTAGGAGAGCTCGAAGAAGGCAGCGTGGAGGCTGTCCATCTGCTCGTTGATGAGGCGTATCAAGGCACGGTTCGTCCTCACGTCGTGGTCGAACAGTTGGCCGACCAAGGCCCCACCATGCAACCTTTCTTGTTTTTCTATTTGCGTGCATTGTGGAAAGGCCAAGGCACAGACGCAGAATCGGAATCAGAGACTAAACTTAAGAAGAGGCAAAGAATGGAGGCGGAAGGGCGAGCACTGCTGGAAGACAACGCGTTTGGCGACTTGGCTGTAAGCCTCTTCGCTGAGTACGACCGACCTCTGCTGATGGAGTTCCTTCGCCAATCTCGCTCGTATGCCTTCGAAAAAGCGTCAGCTATTTGTGAGCATCGTCACTACTGGCCTGAGCTTGTCTACCTCTTGTCGCAGACAGGAGAGACTAAAAGAGCGTTGAGCCTTATCATCAACACGCTTGGAGATGTCAGCCTAGCTATCAATTTTGCCAAGGAGCAAGATGACAAGGACCTGTGGAACGATTTACTCGACTACTCAATGGACAAGCCGAGGTTTATCAAGGGCTTGTTAGAAGAAGTTGGTACCACGTTGGACCCAATCACGCTGGTTAGACGAATCCCAGAAGGGCTGGAAATCGAGGGTCTCAAAGAAGGCATTGGAAAAATGGTTCGGGAGTATGAAATACAAGCTAGTATCTCGGACGGAGTGGCAAAAGTGCTACGAGGCGAAGTGGCTGTTCGAATGGATGCATTGCGAAAAGGTCGCGCACGAGGGGTGAAGTTTGAAGTTGTCCACGAACCCGAAGGAAAAAAGGAAGGTCTGGAAGTTTTTGTTGAACCTGTCGTCAAGCCTCTGGTCGGTGGAACAGACACTTATCTCGCACCACTCGATGAGGAAATTGTTAAACCACCACAGCACGAAGGGAAAGTGGAGCCAGGACATTGCGCTGGCTGCCGAAAGCTCTTCGTTGAAAATGGTAGGAAGATGTGTTCCCCATCGCGCATCATCGCTTACAAGCTTCTAGAACGCGAATCACTGATCGGCTTTGCTTGCGGACACATATACCACCTTTGCTGCCTCCTTGACGCCATTACCGATCCTGATACCATTGCCGCCGCTGATCGCTTGAGAAGACAACTAAAAACAGACGAGGCGCTCGAAGACGCTGGATTCACGAGAAGTGTGGGGGCAAAGGTGGCGCACGCGCATGTTTTGAGAAATATTGTGGGTGAAGGATGTAAAGTATGCATGCATGAGGAGGAGGAAGATACATCGGATACAGTTAAGAGATAGCGAGCTGAGCCAGGCAATAGGATTGTATATACCATGGGGTTTGAATAGGGGCTGGTGCATTGGTTGCATGCGATCGGCGTTTGCATTACTAGTACCACCATCTCACCTGAAGAGGAAGAGCTGAGGAAAGAGTTTCTGCGCGCAACGATCTCTGTACGTATAGTCTTTCGCTGGGAGAAAATTCAGAGCTCAACGCAGCGGACCTACGAGATTGTCAACTCGTTAGATCGGCCCATCTTGCTTGTAGGCAGTGCGTGATTCCTTTGTCCCTCCCACCCAAATTACGGCTGTTAGTGTAGAAGACACTTGGACATCCAGTCCATAGCCCCGCCTCGCATTTTGACCAGTAACATTCATATCCGTGCCTGCAATTTTTCGCCCAGACTTATCTTCAAACCAATTTGATGAATGCAACAAAATAAAACAAAATTGGTATCAAGCGCCGTCTAGCAAATCTCATGGTGTAGAGTGTCGCTATCCGTCACGAATGTGTCTCCCACAACTTTGGGCGATCGAGACGCGTCAGGGTGTCGTCGTCGTCGTCGATAAGTGGGTGGGTGAGTGGGTATACCTATCATGCGTCCCGCTCCTGCTCTGTTTGATCTGTGGATGTGGAGACGATGAGGCAAGTAGGTACAGAGTCTATGCGTCAAACTTCCTTGTTTTCCACCCTGGTTATCGTATACTTGTAACGGAGATTCTGATGGCGGAGTTTTCCGTCATCTGCTGATGCTTTCAAAGCACGGCACAATGTCACTGGTCTAGGGGAAGAGCCGGATCGTCGCGTTTGAAGGCTTTCGAACCAGTGGATAACCGTTGTCAAGAAGGTGGTGGCCAGCGGTGTCGAGCTAGAAGAATTGGAGGTATATTTTGACAATGGAATGTACCAAGCTGGCGATCACGCACCGTTTATTGAAGAACTGACGGAATTGAGCTATGAGGAGTATGGTGGTATCACACTTGCTTGTCATTAATCGGGGGCTTGTTGGATCTCTTTGGAGCTTATGACGGAGAGGGAAATTGAACAGAGACAGCCGGAATGGAGCTCAAGGATTGCGTATTGAGTAGGTTGCCCACACATCATGCCTTAGGCACCGTTTCTTGCTGACAGGCCTTGGGATTGAGTTCGAGCCTGAATATCCCTGACGGGATTCTATTCTTGGATTGCCGGAGATTTTGCAACATTGATATTGAGCTTGACGTCAATGTCTTTCTGGCACTTACTTTCGAATCTCGTTGAATCGCGGCAATGGTATTTGCTGAAGGACGGAACTTCGAAACGAGCGAGCGATACCATTCGAGTAGAATTTGGCTTTCAAAATTGCATCGTTCAGCCAGACCATGATCTCATCTTTTCTTACTCTTTCATCCTCCCACGCCTTATCCCACTCCTTCAAGAAGGATTTAGACTCTGTCCACCCTCAACCTGCGCCTCTGTCTTGTCGCCTTTCTCAGCTTTCTTCACTTCAGGCGGTATACTGGAATCTCCGCTAGTTGCGCTCGCATCCGCTGTCTGCTGCTCTTTTGATGTACCGAGGAGGTCAGATTTTGTGCTTTCGTCTAGCTTTGGTGGTGGACCTGAGACGTTGCCTGTTGGTTCACCCCTGGAGTTCGTTAGTTAGTAAAGGGTATTTTGTGGTATTCGACTGGGATAAGACGGCGGATATGGATATATTGTCTGCTCTCCTGAACTCAATAGCAATGGTTTTCTATTGATTCAAATATCAGAATCGTCAGACATTCGTCAATGTCGATGCCCAGTACAGGGTCTTCAACTTTGATGACATCTTCATCAGACGCTTATGTGGGCAGTGACATGACGGCCTTGCGGAGTATAGGGCGGCAAAGGAAGATAGAGAGGACGAACATTGGGTTGTGGGAAGCCCCGTTGAGTGCCATGGTAGATTTGGAGACTTCTTCTTCGGTCTTGGTGTTAGAGAAGATTGTGAGATAGCAAACGTCCGATTTCCTGGAGAGCTTAAGCTTGATTGTGATTTGTGAGGGGCTTACTGCTATGCTGGAGTTGTGTTGATGATGTCAGTTACAGTGCTGGCAGCTACTATGAAGCACAGTAGATTCAGGCACGCTACTAGACTTGGCGTGAGGAATCGGACTCAATGGAGGACGGACAGTTTCGCTTATTGGAAAGACACGAATCTCACGATGGAGCTGCTAAGTGCTGCACCAATGATCGATTTTATTTGCGGCCCATGGTCGTGACCCGTGCAGATATGCCTTGAACGAACCGCTCAAACCGGAGGAGTAGCCAAACCCCCTGCGGCCGATTTCTTCACGATTTCCCTCACTGACGGGTATGCCCACTCCTCGAGTTTGATACTTGCAATCTCACCTCCAGCCAGCTGGTACTCACGAAACCTGACACCTGATGTACTGTCTCCAGCGCGATCGCACAGTTCGTGGAGGCGATATCGTAGGTCATACATATGCCACGACACATAACCCTGCATGAACGAGCGTATGGTATCCACGACCCTTGAGTCTTTATCCTTGAATACTGAGACGAGCTGTTCCGAGCTCGCAATGACGTCCTCAGTCAATCTCTTCACCGCCTCGTCGAGGTCGATTTCGTGGCACCGGATGGTAGCATTCACGAGACTCATCTGGTCCCGTGGTTCGTCAAATTCCTTGTAGAAGGACATGAGGTCAATGACCCAAGCTTCCCAGTTCTCAACCTGCGCTATGACTGCCGTTATCTCAGCGAATAGGTCATTTTCATCAAATGAGGCTTTTGGGAACAAAGCGGCTCCAACACATTGCCCACTCCCAGTCAAGCGTCGAATCATCTTGGGGTAATCGTAAGAGCCTGGAAAGCCGAGGAACTTGCGCTGTTCGATCCAACAACCCTGAAAGACTTGTAGAGGTCAGGTTCTGTAGACCGTGTGGAGGGATTGAAGACACTAACAATCGATTGCACTGCGCACGATATTCATGGAGCAGTAGGGGCCATAATGGGCCAGCAAGGTAGGGAAATGCCCATTAATCGACCTCCACCACGGATGTTCTTGCTGCTGGCCTTCCAAAAGATCGTTGTACCAAGACTTCATGGTTGCGTCAGGGTCGTCGAATTCATAATCGTCCAGAAGTAATATGTAAGTACAGAGTATACCCAGATCGGCCATAAGCTCAGGTGAGACCTTGGCATAAGCGTAGACTATCAATGTCACACACGATTGCAGGGTTGCTTGCAATCTCTGAGGGCTTGCTTTGATATTTTGCTGTTGGTTTGGCTCGGCAAAGTGCGCTGCTGCTTTCGAATAGGCGTAGCGGAGGTTGCGGACTCTCTCCTCGCGGGTGTAGTTGGTGTCTTCGTACTTGATGATATCGAGGAAGTCCACCATAGCGTTGAGGTATGTTTTGATTGGGAAATTTGTGTCTGCCATGATGTGGAATTCTGCTAAAGCTTGATAGTATTGTGGTTTTCGTAACGATTCAACCAGCCTACAACCTTTTGACGGACTGTCCCGAGTTATTTTAAGAGCTCGCCCGCAATTCTGATCTACGTCCTACCCGGTTTCTATTTATTTAAAGGAGATCTACCAACCGTTAGAACTGTTTTCGCATAAAACATAATCCTAAGGCAACTTGCCCTTCCTAAAATCCTCTGGAACGTTCTCTCCGAACCTTTGCCCTTAGGCTGTATTCACTCGCTCTCCCAGTCAAAAAGCTCAGGACACCATAATATGAAAATTCGCGGTGGAAAAGCCCTGCTGCAATTTCATCTCCACGACTACCAGTCTATGTACACTGAACATCGTCACACAGATTGCTGGTGAATGCCTCCAGACTGTGAGTTGGAATCCACAAGCATGCACCTCAACCAGTTCAGCAAGTTGATGCCTGTCCCCAAATCAACCCGTTTTCGGCCCGTCACTTACACGACCTGTCTAATCCCGAAGATGCAAGTTCGTCCCATCATACCATATCCGGTGAACTGTTCAGTCGCCACTTCCGCGAATCACTTTGACGATTTATGTAGGAGCTGAAAAAGATGGCAGACTTCAACCTTCTCGTACCTCATATCTGCCCAAAGTTCTTGTTTCGGAACTCCACTTTTTCAGCCTGGAATCTCGGTACCTTAACTTCTCTTTTTTACTTCCTCCCCACTTACCGATCTCGCCGTGCGCGTACCAACTGTCCTGCAGCGCCTTGTGTCATCTATCGAACCAATCGGTGAGAATAATCTTGTAGACTGAGATTGCTGGTAATTGTATACCAGTATGACTGTATGGCCCTTACCGACCACAAAGAAAGACAAACCTGGGCTTAGTCGACGGAATATTCTTTGCCGGTACATCTAGATGTGCTACTCCGTACTCGGACTCCGTACTCGGAAAACTCTTCGTGAGCGAAGAAGGTGTATACCGAATGAGAAAGAACAATTGGGAAGACAAGCAGTCGTTCTGATGACTGGTCAACTGGATACAAGGTACAAGGTCTCCAGTTACCAGGAATTCGCGTATCTAGTCATGGATTGGGGTCCAATAAAGGTGTCATCGATCTAATGAGACTCAAACCTCAGGTAATCTACAACATGACATCATCTCGGTACATACCGGAAGATCACAGCTGGAGTCAACGATCCTCCTTGATGACTACACAGTAAAGACCTTGGTTGGGCACGGGTAGGGACTCGGAGAGACCTCTATTAGGAACGGAGTAAGACCTATGCCTCCCCGGAAGAGTGTACTGGCTGCGTAACTTAAAGCTCGCGAAACGTCGCGGCGAAGACCGCACTAGATCTAATCATCCCGCAATACTGAGGAGTTGAGACCCGTCATTATTTCTTTAAATCTGGGAAAAGATCCACCACAAAATTCACACGTTTATCACATACACGAAGACCTCGCCGAGCATTGCACCGACTCCCATCTTGAGCGGCAACTTGGGCCAGTTATGCTCTTGTAACAAGCATCGTGAAGAAACGGATTGAGTTTTGGTCAGCATGTAGTTCAAATAAAGGGGTTTCCCATGTGAAAGGCACAATATCAACAACACGCATCCCGCCGTGGCCTAGCCAAGTATATTCACGGTAACCTCTAGATCACCTCCACAGTATTTGAGGATCTTCTCGATTTACAATCAGTATTCAGATTCGATCCATGCTCCTGCTTCGTATATTTTTCGCTAAGGCCGGTCCTGGTTGTGGATGCATTTCGTTTTCTCTCTCTCGCTCTCTCACTTTCTCTTTCTTTTCTCAACGAAGGACAGGATGATGGCGTTCAGCTTCAGGATCGATGGGGCTCGTCCTTACGACTAGTCCCGATTGGGCAATCTCCCTGCTCGTCGCAAAACGAAAATGATACCAGCGCACCCAGGCCAGCGCACCCAGGCCGGGTTCAACGACGAATGAAAACAGGCCCGAATGGTTTGTTTACCAATCACAAACGTTAGATTCTGCCAATTAGCATACCAACCAATCGATATCAATTAAAAAGCTGTAATCAACCCGGGCCGCGCTCGTAAATTTTACTCCTACGACAAACAATACAACACCTTCGCCCAGCAGAAAATAAAAACTCGTCTCAAAATCACACAACACCGGTATCTCGACGCCTGCTCGTTCGGAACGCCCCGGTTAAGAAAGTCGGGGGATAAATCTCAGCAAATCTTGCTGTTTCACTTTGTGAGAATTGGATTTGCATCAGCAAAGAAGCAAAGGTTGAGTTCACCTCCGCAGTCCGCAATCACAGCCTCATTTTTGAATTTATACCAACTCTTTGGAGCTCGCACACGATAAGCAACAACCCCCTCCCCCCGCCCTCCCCCAACGCCGACATCATAGAGACATCGACCTCACCGTCGGCCTCGGAGGAATTTGACAAAAGCCAGTATTGTGAAGCCCGTCAATGAGTGCAGTCACTGCCGCAGTACTATTGACACCCGAGACAAACGCAGCGCAAAAGTCATTCTGGCTGAGGATCGAAAAAGATCCCGTGAAGAAGCAGTCAGTTCAACAAATCATCTCCCATGACGCGTGCCATGAATATCTGCTCCTTGATCTATTTCACTCACCCGTCTCGTCGCTCCACGAGACTCGTCCAGAATCATTGCACAGATTCCTACCAGCTCGAATCCGTGGGAATTGAACAGATGCTGTACATCTTAGCACGAGATTTGGAGTAAATATCTGGTCACTTCATTGCTACCACAAATAATGACACAAGTTAAAAAAGGCGTCCAGGCCCGAAGGAAACGTACAATAACGCACCAAGGAAGAAATTCAATCGAATGAATACAAAAAGAATCCGTCTCTAAATGCGTGAGTGCGTCATACCACGGGACTTGCTCTTTTCCCACTCGGCAAGAGTATACACTGCCACCTTCATCTCCCTCCAAAAAAGCGAAAGGTACTTCGTCAAGAATCTAGGTGAACAATATGCGTCCTCGTCGCCATGCTTCCTCTTCTCACACCTCACACACCAGAAATAAACTACAACATAAGATCACCGTCGTCAGCCCACAAATCCATACCTTAACCCAAATAAGCCACCACCCACAACTGGTCAAAGACGCGGTTCCTGCGCCTACAACTTGGAGTGGAAACAGGAAGTTGAATAAACATCCCGTCGACAATATTCGAAGCAGACATGTTCTTCGTAAAGGCAGATTGGGGAAAGGAATGGGTGTTTCAACCAACCGAATCCATCGATCTCGTAATTCGTCGCTACACGTCTGGCAATCATCGAAATCGATCTTGGCAAGAAATGCTCGCTTTTAATCTCAAAGAGAGGACAATTCAATGGGCTCATTTGATGAACCCCGCTACGTAACCTCGCCACTTTCAAACTCAACATCATAAACAACGTGAATAGGATACCCGTCAGATAACCGCCGTAGCAGCATTCGCCCTGCAAGACCAAAGCAAACCAGAACGTTCGCGCTGCCCACCAAACCAAACAAAACACAACCGTCAGGCGACCAGTTGACCAGAACAGCGCTATGCCACACCACGCTGTAATCGCTCAGAGATGACAACAAGAGGAAACTCCAACCATGCGAGGACTGTTCCCTCCCTCCAGTCCCGACCAGACCAGACCCGACCCAACCAAAATGCCCAGATATCCCATATATCGTGCCATGCCAAATCATACCATGCGATTCCCTTGCCCTTGCGTATCCCATATTCCCAAAATTGCGCTCTTGTCCCATTTCTTCTTACTTTGATTCACATCCTCTCAGCATTATCCTTCATCTCTTGCTCAAACTCGGCCCTCAATTTGTCTTCAGGACTCAAACTCGCCCCATCGAGTTTCAGCCTCTGCTCGTTTCCTGCCTGTCTGTCAAGCCAGAGCTGCCTCATGACATCGTACAAAAAGAAAAATTGCTGTTCCCCTTGAACCATCATCATCCTCTGTCCCCTGAGATCATCCACGACGTCGGCTACAGGATCTTTGTCATCCTCCAAATTATCAAATCGACCTTCTCGGAATTCCGCCAGGAGCCAGTCGAGCGCGATGAAAGTGCCTGTGCGACCAACGCCGGCTGAGCAGTGGACAATTCGCGGTGCGGTTTTGTTTGTTCCGGGGATGTTGGAATTTTTGCAGGCCGAAAAATCGACGAGGCGGACAAGGCCGTTGATATCTTCGCCTTCAGGGATGGAGTAGTCTGGCCAGCCGCCAAAGAGCATGTGCCACACTGTCTTTGTCTTTCCGTCCGCAGTTGTCAGTTCCATTTCCCGAATCGTGGAGCTCGTCGCCTTGTCCTCTGTAATATTCTTCAATCTGAGCGTCGCGACGAACCCGTCTTCGAACTCGTCCTCTTCATTGATGACAAATTCAGGATTCGCCAGATCGGAGGGGAAGTATTGGAAGCATTTCTCGCGCCCAGATTCGTAAGTTTGTGTCAGCATCACTATCACAACTGGATCTGCGCATTCATGCCATATCATTCTCCATACATGCGAGTGTATTCCTTCTTTTGGACCTTGCGTTGCTATGAACTCCTTCTTTGTGCCAGAGATTGTGTTTGCGAGCTTGATAAAGGAAGCGTTGATGTAATCGCTGTGGCCTTCTGGGACTCGAAGGGGGACTCGATTTTGAACGAACGGATCAACGTTCATGTATCGGTTTCGTCGCACGGTCTCGTCATTTGCTAGACGTGCCCATCGCGAAGCGTTTTCGGGCGTGTATATACCGCCTTTGGCGAGACGGTTACGCTGTTGCCATTCGAGGTCGATGAATTTGTTGTGAATGTCTAAAGGACGCGTTAATTGAGATCTCTAACCCTGGCATTCTCTTATCCATACCGGCACGTGAAAGCTTCAAAAACCCCGGCAGAGAATCTTCAGGCGACGCAGGTCCTGGACTCGAAGCTTTTGCTGTCTGTCCATCTGCTGCTAGTGTAGATGTGTCCACGGAAGACGCGCCACTTGACTCGCGATCCATAGACGGCGAGGTAGAAATATCTCTATTGCTAATCATAATATCTTGGCTGGGGCGCCGCAGCGCTTGCAATTGTGTACGCGCCGATTGCTTGAGCCGAGAAGCTCGCTTTCTGATAGCCTGGGAAGGAAGAGCGAGGCGCGCCAGCTTGCACAGAGCAGTCGGCGAGTAGCCGTGTCTAGGTCGTGGGTATGTCTATGTTGAAGGAGGGGTGATTGCGGATAACAGTTGCGACGCGATGCGAGACGATACGAGGAGGGTATACGCTAGTGATGCTCGTATCCTCGGGTTGGTCTTGGGAGAGTTGATATTGTTCCAGAGTGTTGTCGTCAGGCTGTGGCAGAGGGAGGATAGGCGCCTGTTCTTGTATCTTACTTACACACCCAGAATAGGAGCGATGGTGAAGGATACGAAGTGGGGCAAAGGGAAAAGAAAAGGATAGGCATCATAGACGTACAGAGAGACTTGAACATATATGATTTGAGAAAGACTAAGATTAACAATACCTACGTGGTGAAGTAAGACTCAGAATTCAAGGATCTCCATATCAAATACCCGCCGCGCCCCAACGTCTCATCACCAATAACCACCTCTCTCTGCCCCTCCTCGTACACCAAAAAAGCACAGTTGAAACTTGCCCGGTAGCCGTGCCCAGCATGCTGTGGCCATTCTTGAGAGCGTTCGAGGTGCGTGGAGGCGGATCTTGAGACCGTTCTCCTTGCTGACATTCTATCTATAGGTATGGGCCGTTGCACGAGTATGTACCAATACCACGCAAACGACCTGCACAGCACTTACCACCCATCTAGCTGCTCTCCAGTCCTGCATTCCACCGCGGAGTAGGTAAGGTCGCGAAGACTGTCCACAGAGTACGACATGGAACGCCCATGGAGGAGTTAGGTGGCACAAAATTAGAACGTGAGGTGGACTGCCGAATTGCCGCACTGATACGAGTACTGACCGGAATGCAGGCAAAGGACCGTCGTTGTTCCAGCATTTCAAAGATGAGATCAAGGAGCAGCTCAAGATCAAAGACAACAATAAACAGAAACGAATGTGAACGTGGTTCGCCACCAGTAGCCAGTCCCGCAAACGCGAAGGCACGCCGTGCTGTCTCCACTCCGATGGGAGTCTACGAACGAGACACAGATCCTCCCTGCTTCACAGAGATTGACAAAAGAGCAAGGTGGACTCTTTCATTGTCCTCTTTCGGTTCATCGGACGCGAGACCTCCGATCTCACTATCACGATTCCTCGGATAAGCAAGAGAATGGCATTGTGGCGGTCTACACCGGAGGACAACATTTAGTACAGGGTCTGTCAGATCTTCGAGGAGAGGCATGCATATGAGCAAAACTTGACGCCAGATTGATCTCGTATTGACCAAAAGGCCGCACCACCAACTTCGAGGATGCAGGAGTCTGTATTTGGATCACGGTGTTGCTAGCAAATCGTTTTTGTTTTGGTACCATTCGCTATTGGACAGAACCGATTATCAAACCAACAACGACCCTCTGTTCGTTTCAAGACTGGGCGTAGAAATTAAGAAGGAGTTGTCTGAGCATGACGATGATAATCTTCTCCATCAGTCTTTGAGATCGTTGAATCTGATAGCTGGGCGCGAGCTGCCCTTTCTTGCTTACCTCACACAGACAGCCTTGATCTATCAACTTACGCCGCATTCGCGATCAGTGTCAAAACCTTGAATAGTTGGCAAGGTCAGCCTTAAGACGACTGAATTTTACGGAGTCGAAAAATCGATGATGAGAATGAAACTCGACATGGTGAGAATGAAACTCAGTCGTCGCTCACCTACATACCCATGACTGCCAGCATGGGAAATATTGATTAGAAGAAAATGGCAGTGGAGGGAGGATTGCATTTCACTCATTGCTGTCAAATACCAAGGATTTGTGAAGCGGCCAGCTGCAATGGCCTGCGTGGACTGATCAGGTTCCGCAAGCTCAAAAGACATTTTTACAATCGTAGAAAGCATGTCTCAATCAAGCCCCGTAACCGAACTCACCTTTTCCAAGGCCCCTCCAAGCTCTTCTCAATCACACGCCACCTCATCTCCTAATTCTTCGCTAAAACCCCACCCTCCTTCAACTCTCCAAAGACATCCTCAATGGCATCCCAGGTGTCCACATAGCCCGTCCATCCAGCCTTTCTAGCCTTGGACATTGAAATCACGAGATCGAAATTCCGCCCAAAGACGAACCCAAGGAAGCTCCACGTAGCCTTCTCAAAGCCATCCTTCTCCAAACCCTCTCTTTCCGCCAGTTTTTCCCACGCAGCCTTGACATCATCCCTCTGGCTCCACTTCACCAAATCAATACGCTGCTCGACTTTACTCCGCCCCAGGACTTTCGAACCGACGAGACCGGCCGAAGAGGCGAGGACGGAGAGGGGCGGTGAGGGATCCATATCCATGTCATTCGGTGCCTCAGCCGCGTTGGCGAATTGATCGGCTTTGACTTTGGTGCCAAAATAGGAAGCCACCTTGGGCCACATGTTCTGCCAGCTCTCGACATCGCCGTTGACGACGTTGAAAGCTTCGTTCGCTGCTCTGGGCTCGAGCGCGGCCCAAAGACAGAATTGTGCGTGCAGTTTCGAAGAGGTGAAACAGTCGAAGCGCGTGTAGAATGTTTCCGAACCAGGCCATGTCAGATCCTGGCCTAGTTCTTTTGATACCGAGGCGTAGAGACCCAGGCTTGTAGCTAGATTCATGAAATTCCCTTTGGCGACACCGATGACGTCGTTGGGGTAGGTCACTGTCCATTCGATGGAGTTTTCCTTGCAGAACTTGTGGAGGATGGTTTGTTGGTTGTAGTAGAAGTTTGGCGGGTAGTCTTCTCCGCCGTTCGGGCGTGAGGTGAGCCAAGGGTCTGATTCTTCCATTGGGTTTTTAGGACGGCCGAGATGTACGCCGTATTGTTTTGCTCCTGTCACAAGGATGATGCGCTTCAACTTCTTTGACGCGCCTGTTTTGACGAGGGCTTTGAGAAAGTTGTCCAGCATGGCGCCTAGAATGGTATTAGTTTCACTTGCTCCGACGAAACAAAATCGATAGAGCAAGACGGACCGTTGACGTCCCAGCTCTCTTGTTCAGTGTCTTTCTGCAGATACGCAGCAAAGAAAAGGTATTCTCCATGCACATTTTTTAGATCTTTCGCCATCTCTTCCGCATCGGCTGTGAGATCGATATGATTATGAACCACGTTTTCGGGACAGGCGTCTTTTTTGCTCCGCGACAGTGCGTGGACGGTTGGCCATTGAGCTGGATGTCTTCCTAGCTCGGCGACGATTTCGCGGCCTAGAATGCCGGTTGCACCTGTCACGATTGCTGCTGGCATATTGTTGGTGGAGCGTGGGAATTGGGATGTAATTGGTTGAAAGATAACAATTGGTCAATGTTGAAGTGTTACTGTATCAGCAAATACATGGTTGGTGTTTGAAAATGAAGTGTTATAGTGAGGAAGCGACCATGATGTATTATGACGTAGTCAGATAGATCGAGACGATGAAGGTCGGTGGAGAGATTTCCTTTGGATTTCTAATGCTGACTGCGCATTCTTCCGCGGCCTTTGCCACCAGCGTGCCTTCGACCGGTCGCGTTTGCCAAAGTACGTTCGGGCACAGCAGACAAGTGTCTGCGAAGTTTTCTGCATCTCAGGCACAACAAGGCTGATCAGAACGACCTCTTGTCAAGTCTCAACTGCTCTCGCTCTAGCTTGGGGATGTCGAAGGTGCATCGCGATACTAGGAACTTCATGGCCGTACGAGAATCTCTCACACTGTCTACTTCGTCCTTGGCGCTCGGTCTGCTGGGGTGGTTACGGTCGTACAATCACTTCAATATATCACTTCAACACATCACTTTAACACATCACCCACCTTACGGGACCTTTGGGTTATTGCCTAAAACCATGATGAAATTGCTGTCCGAAGCTCTTCATTATCATCCCCCCGCAGTCGACTCCATACAAGTATATCGGTGTGAACAAGACGAGCCAAAAACATGCATCCTTGGCCGTGCTCTCCCACGACTGCTGGGGACTTCAAATGTTCCGACATTCGTTATATTTGACTTCGAGTGGACCTTGCCACGACTTCAAGCGATGTTAGATGCGTGCGCCTCATCCACCGATCCTCAACGATGTGGTGACGATTGGGAAAAAAAGGTATGCATCAGTGTTGTTGCCAGAGAGGTAAAAGACCGATGTCATGAATAGACCTCCTTGTACAACAACATGGTCTGCTGCAGGCACAAACTGGATCAGTTTGTGACCCGTTACAAGTGTGCCACGTGACCTGGCCAATGATATCGGATCACAAATGTTCAAGGACCCTGGTGGTGGCGACCTTGTAGCTGCACCCCTCGGAAGTGTTCTGCTTTATATCATGAATCATCAGCGAGGAAGCCCGAGCAAGACGGTATCTACTCCTATTTTCTTAACGGCTCGCTCAGCTGGAGGTCGTACCACGGTACCGATACCTGACACGAGATCTAGGCGCTCCAGAACCTTGAAAGCTTCGATGGCACCACTGCCGTTTGTGCCACCCTCTGATCCCTCTCCAAGATTTTTACTCCAAGAAAAAGTTGGAGTTCCACGACGTCGAATGGTCAATATCCGGCTCGTGGAGAGCTGGGGCAAAACCCTGGTGGTTGGATAAGGAATCGAGATGTGTTCGGCATGCTCTCCGGCTCCAATTCTCGATCGGCTTCGGCGGCTGAGAGTGGCACAGCGTGACACCTGTCCCGATGAGGCAAAGGTATCAATGGATGGGTCGTGCGCAGGTGGACAGCTCAAGCTGAGGCATGCTGGGCTCTGGAAACAGATGCAAAGTGGCCACCTTATGAGCAGGCCAAGTTTCAAGCTGAGGAGAGAAGATTGGCCGCCGCGTCTTTGCACCATTCACTCATGCCGTCGAGACGCGGTGCTCCGGCGGTGGGTGTTGCTCTGCACGCTTTCGTGATGTCTGTTGTCTAGACTGTTTCCCGCATATGCGTGATGGGCGGGCGGGTAGGCGGCTAGTAGGCTGCCTGAACATGGCCTTGACGAGAAGAGGTGCTGCTCGAGGTCCGCATCCGGGCCCGTCTCACTAGGCACGCTAGACTTGGTGGAGGAGTTGAGTCGAGGTTGAGTGAGAGATGTCTCAGCAAGGACCACAGCGGAGGAAGGCTGCCTTTATTAAGCCAGACTGCGCCTTTCATCATCTCAGACGCTTCCACTGCCTTCCACATCACGACCAACACGCACCCTACATTTGCCTCCCATCGCTCTGACAACGCTCTGACATTGTTCATCCTCCACCTACACGCCTCGCTCAACACAGTCACACACATCCACCTGCATCCAACATCCCGCCAAAGCCTTGTCCAAATCTATAAAGCCTGCCGCCTCGCTCCGCTCAAAGCCTACCACTACTCCCTCCCCAACCTCGTCGTCCTCTCTCGCCTCAACAACCATCTCCACTGTAATCGCCGCCATGCGTCAATCAAGCCGTTCCAACTCTGTTTCCTCGCTCTGCTCAGCACACTCAGAGGCCGAGGATACCATCCAGATCTTCGTCAAGAGCATCGCCGGCAACAGTAAGTACATCCTGTATCCCCGATGTCGCGGCCGACAACGAAGGTTATCCAACCAAGTACTGACTGCCACGTTCCATAGCCATTCCCCTCACAGTCCCGGCTACGACCTCTATATCAACGCTCCGATCTATCCTCGCCCTGCGAACCAACCACCCGCCCACCGATCTGCGCCTAGTCTTCGCAGGCAAGCACCTCGACTCGGCCACCACGCTCTGGGACAACCACATCGCACAGGATTCGACGCTGCATCTGGCCCTGCCCATCCGCGGCGGTATGGCCAAGAAGCCGACTTGCGACTACAAGAAAGACACGCCCGATGCTTGCAAGGGAAAGCTCCAACCCATCGTCGGAGACTGCGGCTTCTGCAACGGCCATTTCTGCTCCAAGCACCGATTACTCGAATCTCACAATTGTACCGGTCTGGAAGATTGCAAGAAGGAATCACACGAGCGCAATGCGGACAAACTGAACTCGGAGCGAACAGTGGCAATCAAGGGCATCTAGATCTGGCAAGGTGGATGCAAGGGGTGTTCTTCACTAGGGGCACTATTCTTCAGCGACGCAAGGGCGTCAGACGTCTTGGGAATTTGATTCATGGCGTCAAGGAGTCGGCGTTTCCGCATTCAGTGGTATGATCTACTCCTGGACTGCTAATGCTCTAGCGCTGCTTTTTCGTGATTTCTGCTTATATTTCGGTTAGTACGTAGCGAGATCTATGGTGTCTGACTTGAGCGTTGCTTTGGTGCTACCCGGGTAATGGATTAGTCAGCTTGGCTTCTGGGGCAGCTGTAGATATCACCAATCGAGACATGCGTACCTAGTCACACTTCCTCGTGCATCATCACCATTGTTTCGATAAATCATAGCAGCCGCTTTTGAGAAGTGCATGGGCCCATTTCCGGTTCATCCACTCATCGACGTGCAGCACCAGGCAAACTGTAGGGCTGTCCGAAAGATTCCGCCATGGCCATGGCCATGGCCACGTACGTCTATCGCGGAGACGACAGCATCACCACGAGGTCCGACGACGAGATCTACACTCGCGCCTTTCTTCCCTTTTGTAACCCTCGCCTTCGCCCTCGCCTTCACGAGACTTTCTCGCCTCGAACGAACTTGTGCGGAGGTGATTGATTGATTCGATGCGTCGGGTGTTTTCTTTACGGGGGCGGGCTGGGGGATATTTTGACGATGACGACTTTGGAGGTGGTGGTGGGGTTGTGTGAGAGGATGGGTTGGCGGTGGGTGAGTGGTGGAGGCGTTACCGCGGCGCTTCTCTCGGTTACTGTTGGATCGATTGTTGGTGTGAATGATTACATTGTTGATGTTGTCCTGCCTGTTTGAGCGCGACGTGGATGAGGGGATGATGGGGGGTGGTGGATTTTTTGCGCGTCGCTGCGGGTCTGGTGTTGGGCCCGGGGATTGTCTTTCTTTGAAGAACGTTGGGTTGGTCTGGGTTCTGGGTTCTGGGTTCTGAGATGGGAGGGACGGGGTTTGTAGGAGGGGCGGGCAAAGAGGTTGGGAAAGTGCGGGATGGAGGGTGCGGGTAGGTTGGTTGGTTGTTTTACTGGAGGAGCAGGTGAGAGGTGGTGGTGGTGGTGGTTCCTCGTTTACTGGATGGAATTGGTGTTGTATTCTCTCATGCCTGGAGGGTGCTTGGAAGACACTGGATAGGTATACGTTGAAGCACTTTGGTTGGCCCTTTGCGGTGGGGTCGACGTACGAGGATATTGGTTTTTTTTTGAGGTGTTTCGATGGTCTTGGTGTGCTGCGGTGTCTTTTGATTGGGTGTCGGATGTTGCTGCGATGATGGAATCTATTGTTAGCCTATGTGGATGGTAGGGTTGGGGTCTAGCTGGTTACTTTGATGTCCGTCAGTCAGGAGCGCGTTTGGCTTGTTGGATGAGTTCGATTCGCGATGGTGGTTTGTGAGGTTCTTTGTCTAGTGCGGGAATGCTTTTGTAGGAGGCAGTTCAAAAGGTTAGTAAATGGAGTCTGGGTAGACGAAGATCAACAAGCAATTATCAGATTCTCCTCCTGCCCCCTTCTTCGACTTGAGATCTGTCTGTTGTGGGACGAGATTCGATGGCGGTGTATCTTTGGGAGATGCGAGATCAAGAAAGATGTGATTTGCAGTCTCGCCATTTAATACGATTGGGCACGAGGTATTCCATTGAGGATTAGGACAGTGTATCGTGTACGGATCCTGGGAGATAAAGTCCTAGACAATACAAGCATGATAAAAGAGACATTCATGCTTACGAATCGCGTCAATTCGCTCGAAGTTGAAGATGGCGTCGTCGCAATTAACTCGGATACTTGCTGTGAGCAAAGTCGTCCACCGGAAAAAAAGCGCCTGGAAGACCAACTCTGATCAAAGTCGACACGAAGATTGAAAACCGAAAATGGGTACGGTGATTGAAACATGAACATGATGATGAAAACTGTTGACATGGCAATGGCAATGCCGATGGTTACGACACAAACGCAGCTCAATCGTGGCAACAGGCTTTGAAATTAGCTGGGCATGGGGTGACTTGTCTACCTCGTTGTCCGTGATGGATAGCCAGCTGCACCTGCTCAATTGCACGTATACACCGATCCATCTCGAGGTCCGAAGAAGCGCTAGTAGGAGGTTATTTGCCCCCGGTAACGTATTTCTCTTGTTCTTTGACGGATGTGTCATTATGGAATCGTTGAAAGATGGCTCTCTTCCGAACGAAGGATGCAATACCTCCGACAATCGTAGGCCGCAATCGAGTCTTTGCTTCGCTTGGCTCTATCAGGTGTATCTGTACTTCACTTTCGTCGTGAGATCTATGCCTTACCGTGACCTAAACAGATGGGAAAGAAATGAGCTGCGGACTGTCTTCGGTAATGAAATAGTGAAAGAACAATATCGCCCTAGACATTGAATTGCCGAAAAATGCATCCCGCTCTACTGGAGCAGAGCAGGCGAGTGGCCAGCGTCTGTCTGTCTCTCTTAAGGGCTGAAACTGATTGTACACGTTGGGTTCCCGTTTACGAATGATGTGATTATTCCTGTGAGTATGCCTTGCTCATTTGTGTGATCAGTGCCTCCGCTCGAGCTAGCAGGTATCTCGCGTCTCTCCCTTGTTCGTATATTACCAGGTGACAGGATGATTCCAGCGATATCAGTCCGATAAGAGCAGTGACTGTGCGTTGTTGCGAGTTCGTGTCTTTGAAGGATGGTGGTCTCGCTGATCCGATTCCGTTGTTGCGTTGGTTCAAGAAAACGCGGTGGCGGGAAGGTAGGTGTTGTTTGCAGTAGTGCGTTGGTACTGTACGCCCAAGTGACAACAGCAGGCTCGACATCTTTCGTTCTCGGAGCGGATGCAACCTATCTGTACGATAGACGGTTCAATTGAAAGGCAAGGTATCGGTTTCCAAGTCGCTCCCCACAGACAGTAAATGCATGTTCACTTACTAGTATTGCCTGACACAGGTATTGTAACAAGTAAGTACATCACTGATGAAGTGCCAACGCCGAGTCAGACGCTCCGACATGCAACAAATTACAGTTGGCAGCAGACTCGGCTGTTGCTAGGAGTTACATTCACTTTACGAATACGAAGGAATGGCGCCGTATTTGCACCCTATACTACTATACTACTATACTGCACGTGCATGAAGTACACAGGAGGCTGGGCGTGAATCAACCTTTGACATGGTACTGTTTACACGAGTGCTTCCACGCGAGGAGGCTGGTGCATGCATGCATGCTGCCCAGAGAGTGACGCTGCAATAAGTGCGAGCCTCAGGCCGGGGACAAGTCTGGCCCGGGTATCCATGCTTATACCGTTATCCTACTTCGATGTTTATTCGGAGTTCCGAATGATACGTACTGATCGGATCTCCTTCATTCCGCGCCTCAAAACTGTTTTTCGCCGCGGACTCCGGAGAGAAGATAACATACCCTGTTGAGTCACCCTAGTGATGAACTTGGCTTGTTCGATTGGCCTTTGATGCGCGACCGTAGGAGGTCAAGGAACGACATTGGAGGATCTGTCGATAGTGAGGAATATTGTACCATAAGCACAAAGTCGGAATAATCGACATTGTACAGGACGATTGTATTGCTTCGTTGGCTTAGGTTTTGGTGTTTGAAAGTGAGCTCCGCCGTTTTTGGCAACGGGTCACCACCACCACACGTGGACTTGGAAAACTCCTCAAGCTGCGATGGATGGAGGGTTGGAAAACTTGAAGTACAATATGGATTTGAAAGTACATCTTGGTACTCAAAGTGTGGTTGATGGATAACCCTGCCGTTAGTCGTCAGCAAAATGAAGATGGTGTCGTCCCCACCTGGGGCTGCGACACTAAATCTGTATGCGCGCTCTGACCCACATCCAAGCAACAATGGGACTAACTATTCACATGGAAGCCAGCAAGTATGGGAGGGGATGGACAGCCGGACAGCGACTTCCACCATACCGAAGGCTAGGGAGGATGCACTGTATATCCTAATTGGGGCTCTTGTGACTTCAATGCGTCAAGCTTACGTTGTAGAACAGTGGCAGCGACTTCCGGAAGATAGATTTATCGTTGCTGGGGGTCAGAAGCTACTCCAGCAAGTCTTTCAGAACGCCTAGATTTTCTGAAAGTACCAAAGTAGACCAGCTGGGATGAAGGTTGGCTTTGATTGCAAAGCATGAACACGCTTGCAAAGCTGACCATTGCCGCTGCCCGACATTCTCCAGTTGGCAGGTGTCCCAGAATTATCCAAGATGTCGAGATCACAGGCCAGGATTGGGTGCATGTATGCAGACATTTGGCGTACACCGTATATCATACCGGCGTTAGAGGGAGTAGTACTCCGGGTGCGGGATGTTGTGATAAGGGTTCAAACACCTACGATAAAACATACCAAGACACGACAAGTTACTTGGCAGCTGGCTCGCGTCCTTTTTGTGGGTGGGTAATCAATTGTGACGCATTGGGAGTCTGTTCGAGATGCAGGCACGTACCTTCGCCTACGTTCCTGGGAATTTGCATCTCTTGGATTAAACAAAGGTCCTGGGCGTAGTGAAAGCGAGGAGGCCTTCGTGACCTTTCAAGCACGAGCGAATGCTGGAAGCAAAACCCCGGGACAGCTACTGAAAGAACCTGGGAAATTATTGTGGATTTTGTGGGGTTTCCTGGCTGATGGAGTTGCGTCCGAAATGTCCCATGTCGAGGTTCTTCACAGTGCGAGGGCGGTGCGTTAGGTTCTGAGCCGATCGGACAATATCGGAGAGTCATTTGGGCAATCAAGCATGTTGTGCAGGACTCAGAAGTTGCAGATCTCGCAAGGCCAGAGGATCGCAAACAGACGCAAAGGAAGATCTGCCCTCGTGCGCATGTGTCAAGACTGACGTGGGTAGAAAAGAGATGGTTGTTGCGGCGATGCTTGATCTGGCAGATCTGTAGTTGGTTTACTGGAAGTGGACTTGGGAACCATCCGATGAGTCGATCTTGTCCACGAAGGTCCGAGATGGCTATCAAAACGGTCGTGTTGTCGATCCAAGCCTGTGTCAGAACCAACACCCGTAATGGAAAGGCCCGATGACAGCATGGACAAGCCGGCATTCGCAGCGCAATGGCCTTGCTAAGCAACTAGCTGTACGCAAGTACGACAAGAAGTATAATCACCAGCAATCCATGACCAGTACTATGATATCTACCTGCAACGCCCAGGATGGGCGTCGAGAAGAAGGCCAGTGCTCGGGTGAGTGTGCGAGTGTGCAGTAGGAGGTGGGAAGTGGCTTTCGGACAGTTCTCCTGGGGCCCAGACGCTGTTCCTGGAGATGTAGGCTTGCTGTTCTGAGATAGCATAGTAGAGAGATCAGTGGGTGTGTCGGGGTGATGCCGAAGACGATGGAAGGCAGGACACCCTGATGCCGGACTGTGATAGCCACGTCCTCACGGCTCAGCAGACGGCAGCGGTCACAGCCGCACAGCATGTCTAGACTCTTGGAGCAGGGCAGATGGTGATGAAGGAAGGAGGTCCCTTCTGATCACCAAGCGTCTCTTGGAGGCGGCCTTGGATACGGACAGCCTCTTGGCTTCATGTCCCCATCCGGGCCCGCTGTGCACCTCACGCCTCCAGCCTTGCCGATCCCATCCAAGCACAGGAGTATGAAGTACACGGTAAGGAATAGTATGTCGGGGGCCAACGTCATGTTTCGAGACTACCACACTCCCGTCTTTGTCCTTCGCCACGGGCTTCAGCATGTCCTGGGAAGAGTGGCACGACTCTGCTGGCACCGTGGCTTCTTGTTGTCTGTCCCTCCCGAAGCCTCTCCACGTGCCGACGAGTCGCTGGTACACGGTACACCCCCCGGGTTGCAGAGCCTCAGCCGTCGTCGACATCGCGAACCGGCCGTGGCTAGCGCCTTTACCCTCACCCTCACCTTGCGCTCTTGCGCTCTTGTGCTCTTGTGCTCTCTTGTCTTGCTTGGCTGATGCGATCCGCGCTTGGCAGGCAGCGTGCTATGATACACAACAGCACCGTCTGACTCTGCGCTGCTGCACGAGGAATCCGAGCGCCATCAAACATCCTGTCCCCCTTGGCATTATTCCTGACCGCTAGCCTCCCTCCTGCTCCAGCTGTTCCCTCCCTCCCTCCCTTCCCCTTCTCTTGCCTTGGGAGTTGGGCGAGGTAGATTGCCCAAGCCAGCATGCCGACTTCTTGGACAGTTGGTCGTGTCGACCCAAGGTACTCATGGTCCCTTTGGTACGTCAGTCCAACGGTGTCTGAACCGCACCGCAGTCGCGTGTCTTGTCCACACTCCACAGTACTCTAGTAGCATTCGCATCTCCCGCTGGCAGTCCCCCGTCCCCACTCCTCACCATTGATGGACATTGGACAGCCTCGTACCTCCCGCGTCCCTTCACAGGCTACTACTTAACCAACGGTGATCGCCCGGCTTCTTTCAGCTGTCGCGTCCAACAACACACTCACTATCCTTGTCATCGATCCTTACGAGTGGGCCTCTGCTATATCCTCTCGACCTTCAGGACCGTGCCTTTGATCAGAGCTCTGTCCGGAACCCCTGGGCTGGATGCGCCTTGCCATTAACTGCACCTATATCCCCCCCCCCCCCCGCCATCGTCATGTCTCCAGCTGATACGCTATCCACCACCAGACTAGCTTCTCGCCAGCAGTACTCTGAAAAGCCGACCAGCAATAAGACGGAACTGAGAGCCAGCTCGCCGTCTGGATCCGAATCAGAATCATCAACCACAAGGACCGCCGAGATGGACGAAGAACCAGCGTGGCCCAGAGAGTGGCAGGCCTATCGCACCTTGATGGGATGCTTCTTTCTCATGTTCAACAGTTGGGGCTTGGTCAACGCCTATGGTACTTTCTCGAGCTTTTACATGGAGTCACTTCTCCCAGACAGTCCCATCTACCTCCTCAACCTCATCGGTTCGACAGAATCTTTCGTTGTGCTCGTCCTCTCCTTTGCTGTTGGAAGACTGCTGGATGCCGGCTTCTCACGCTATCTCCTGGGCGTGGGCACCGTCTTCGTCTCCCTTGGAATGTTCATGCTGAGCCTCACGAGCGGTGATGGAAACAAGGATGGCAACTACTCGTTGATTTGGGTCACGCAGGGACTCACGCAGGGCTTGGGTATGGCTTGCTTCTTTGTGGCGAGCTCACAAAGTATGGAATCCACCTCGCACATCCACAAATCGAGGTACTAAAACTGCTCACAGTCGCATCGACCTGGTTCATTCGCCGCAAATCATTCGCCATCGGTATCGTGGCATCAGGAGCTAGCATTGGTAAGTGACGAGTCGAGCCTTCCACGTGTGCGGTAACAATGGAGCGTACTGACAGCTTTCCTCAGCTGGCCTGGTCTACCCGCTTATGACCAAATATCTAATCACCAGCATCGGCTTCAGCAACGCCGCTCGTGCGGTTGGCGGGCTTGTCGCTGGAACAGCTCTCCTCTCATTCTTGTGCGCCATTCCGAACCCCGCACACCCTTTGAACAAGGAATCCGAGTATTCGTGGGGCAGCATTCAACGCTGGATCGATCCAAACGCCTTCAAGAACGCGACGTTCAACTGGTTCTGTGCCAGCATCGCTTTCATGTTCTTTGGATTCTACGCCATCTTTTTCAACCTTGAAGAGGTGAGTCGACCCCTGTCCTCCTCTATCTACCCTAAAGCTTGGAACTCATATTTTCACAGTGGGCATACAACCGGAAGCTCGGAGTCAAGAACAGCAACCCAACCATTGGTAACGACTTTGGCCGCTCGCCTGAGCCCAACTCCGAACTCCGCACCTGGATGTATCTCTCCGTCATGAACGCAGCCAGCACAATCGGACGCATGCTATCAGGCTGGCTCAGCGACAAGTACGGCGCACTCTCAGTCCACTTCATCGTCATGTTCGTCGCCTCCGTCCTCGTATTCGTCTGGTGGACTCTCGCCGACAGCGTCAGCTCCGCCTTCGGGTTTGTCATCGTCTTTGGCGCCGTCTCAGGCGCCGTCATAGGTCTCCCTCCCGCCACAGTCGCAAACATCATCTCCCGCAGTCCAGGCGTAGATCACTCCCGCCTCGGCCAGTGGACAGGAATGATGTATACCATGGCCTCCCCCTTTGCCCTCACCGGACCCGTCATCGCCGGTTACCTCATCTCCAAGTTTGACAATTTCCTCACGGTGCAGATGTGGAGCGCCACCTGTCTATTCATGGCCTCGCTGTGCCTACTGGCCGCGGGTATCAGCGCCGATCGCATCGAGAAGAGAAGTTCTCGTTTCACAGGATTCTTCAGCAGCGCAGTGAATTCCGTTTGGAGCAAGGATGAGGAAAAGGCCGACAGCCAGGTGCCTACCCGAGTTCCAAGCATCAGAGACAACGCCGAGTCTCGATAGATTGCATCTTTCCTTGTCGTCTTGATGTGTATCCGTTTTGAGCATATTCCCTCGGTCATACCTATTTGTGGGATTCAATATTGGCGTTGAGTGTTGGAACCATATTTGGCATGAGCATTTATTCTCAGATTGCTCCACGCGACGTGGATATCGATCGAAAATGTTCGGGCCGTGATGGTATTTTTGAAGGACCCGAACATTGTTTGTGGGGTCTCTGTTTTTTCTTTTCTTGGCGTTTTCACGAAACAGCTGTGCAATATTCCACGGCCTTTCCCGGTTCCATTGTCTACCTAACTAGAAAGTCCCTTTGACGAAACAAGTCTCGCGACACGATACTACATGTATACCTATTAGATGACGGGACCAAGAGAACTCTTGAGTCTGAAATAGATTGTCCAGATTTTGTTGCCGAGAGGAGTGAGTAGGTAGTCAAAAGTTTGGCAAGAGACCTCTATGGCGAGGTCCAACACGGAAACTAAGCTCCTTCCAAGTGCACCCGGCCGGCGTATTCAATGATCCGTCCGACCATCGCCTCGCGCATGAGATATATCGTACGTTTCTTCTTAAGGTATCGCTTATTAGTTGGTGCTTATGCATCGTGAATTGGATGAATGGGTGGCGGATCTGATTCCGATACCGATTTTGAGTTTGATTCTGATTCTGATTCTGGTTCTGATTCCGGGGTTTCCCGCTGCTTCACTTTCCCAGCTGGTGGCTTTTGCTGGGGAGGAGTAGGGGTGGGAGGTGGGAGTGGGAGTAGGAGTAACCCATACCCTACTTCCTAAACTTGTATATACTCGTATAGGAGGTGTCCATCCCTGCTGCTAGACTTACTCACTTACTTGACCACTTACTTGCTTAATGCGAACGAAGAATACCGCTACGTCCATTAGTATTATATCTAATACAAGACACACACACACACACACACACACACACACACACACACACACACACACACACACACACACACACACACACACACACACACACACACACACACACACACACACACACCCATCCTGCCACCGAGTCATGAGAGAAACACGGTAAATACATCGCACCATTATCAACGGATCCATCATCTCATCTCATCTCATCTCGTCTCGTCTAAAGCATGGAGGATAATTGCATGAAGCGTAAACTGAGTTATATCTATACTTGAACATCCGTCCATCCCACCCATTCTCGCTTGTAGTGTGTTTCACAAAACTCACCACGTTCCACCTGCCCTTTCGACGATCCTTCAGAGTGCCGGTTCAAGTGTACGCGTGTGTAGATGGATGCAGAGTACGATCCTCCCATCGCTTTCACCAAGCCATCCGTCCATTTTTCCTGAGTAAAGCATCCCTGATTTTTATTTTCTTTTGATTTTTTCCCCCTTGTACGAACCCCTTTTTTTTCTCTTTCGTTGTATTCGATTTCGTAATCGTCGCCACCGTCTCTATCGTGTATTCAATCGTTGTCGTAGACATCGTAGTTCGTCGTAAATATCGTGGCATCGTAACATCGTCTCGTCGTAACATCGTAACATCGTCACATCGTCACATCGTCACATCGTAACCATCCCTTCTCCCTCCTTTCCTCCCTCCCTTCTTCCTACACATCCCCCCTCTGTCGCCCTCTCGCATCTTAATCAACACCCCCCAACGCTGCCGCCAAAGCCAGATACCACGTCCGACTCGCTCCACCATCGATATGAGCCGGATCGAAATTCCGATCGGCGAAGAAGTTCCAACTCGTTCTCGCGTCGATGAAGGCGAGGTTGGCCATCAGAATACCGCGCCAGCCGTCGGTGACGGCGTTGACGCGGCTGTTGTCAAAGTACTTGGCCCATTCTTCCCTGACGAAGTTGCGGGAGCGGGTGAGGCCCGAGTTGGGCATTAGGGGGAGCATGTGGATCCTATTGGCGGAGCGGGTTAGTTGAGAAAGGGACATGCGGGGCTTCTGGCTAGGACGAACCCTTCAATGTACTCTGTTCTGGTACCAAAGTACGTCGTGTGATCGATTTTGTCTTCGAACAAAATACCTGTTACTTTGTTGTCAATGAAGTTAGCGGGCTGGTTCTTGTTAGTCGACTCCATGAGGAAATAATTTGAAAAAGAGCGGGCCTGGATGGCCAGCATGAGGTCACCTCTCGCCTCCATATTGCCGTCCCCGGATACTTTACCCCACATCTTCACCGCATAACTGGCGAAGCTATCTTCGCTGCTGCTTTCTTCATCTACATCACACAAAGTCCATATTAGCATTTTGTTCTTGCATCCCAACCCAAGAAACCACCAAGAACGGTGACAAGAGTTTTGTATTACCTTTGCCTGAACTCGACTGGAACAATCCCTTGGCCCAACTACACATTCAGGTTAGCCACCTATTCGCGAACCGCGAAAGAAACCAAGGGGGTTTGTGCGACAAGGCCACATACCTATGTCCGTGGTACCAATCGAAACTACGCGAGAATGGGTAGTACGCATCATTCGTGGCGGAATTGGCATAGTCGCGAACCAACATGTTCACCCAAGCTTTATTCTGATTATTCTGTATCCAAGCCGGATCGAGATAGGTGATGACGGCAGCGGTGTACACAAAGTAACCGTAGTGGAAATGGTGATCATTGTACGCGGTTCCTATGATATAGTGTCAGTTGTGGGTCAATCGTAAAGAGCGAAGAGCGAGGATCTGCTTCTACCTCCGTAGTCGGCTTGGATGTCTTTGTATCCGGCGCTAGAGACTGCGCCTTTCCAGACAGTGTCGTACACGAGTGGATTCTTCTGATGGTTTTGAACAAAGACGTTGAAAGCCGCTTCTAGCTTGACCAACCCAGCCGCAGCGATGCCAGGGTCGTTCGCCAAGTCGTGCGCAGTATAGATGATCGCTGCGAATTTGGCAAGTGCTTTGCCACTGAAGTACATTGTGTCGAGGTTTGTCTGGGCGCTGATGTCTTCGCCAAGTTCTTCAGCTGCGGTCTGCGCAATCAAAGACACCGCAGCGGCGGGAAGCTTGGTGACTGATCCGGAGCTTGGGTTATACGGCGCGAAGGCCATGCTGCTGGCCAGCTTTTCGATCATGGTGAAGCTATCCGCTAGAAGGCCAGTGGCAATACCTTTAGTCGTGGTTTGCAAGGTTATGTTGGTTTGGGACGCTGCCGTCGCCTGGTCCAAAGATTGGATGTGGTGTGGTAGAGCGAACATGATCAAGGTCTTGGAAATGTCACCATGCTTTATCCATGACAGTGAGTAGCTTGCTGTAGTGGTACCAGTGACCGAGATTGTATCCTTTGAGACAATGGTGCCAGACACAGCTCCGGCGACAGCGTAGGCGCCAGCTGACGAGTCATACACGTCTTTGGCCGAATCTCCACCACCAAGTTTTGCAATTTGGACGATGCCTTTAAATCCTCCAGAGATTTGGAGAGTTTGGCTATCTTCAAGTACAAGCTTGATCGACGGCGTGGGTTCGTTCGGAATGACATAGATCGCCCATTGGGTGCCGTCTTGGAGAGTCGCGGTCGTCTTCGAGATGCCGTTGCTGACCGAGAGCGGTGAGAGCGCCTTGAATAAAACACCGGATTGGATCAAGGGCGTGCCAGAGGAGTATATGGCGGTGGCGAATCCCATACCTTGGACAAGAGGCATCGTCAGGAGTGGAGCAGCTCCCGCAGAAGGCGCAAGATTGGCGTTAACGCTGAATGCCTTGTGGCTATCTGTGGTGAGAACAGTGGTCGAGCCAAGTTCTTCGGCTGAGAAGACAAGCGAGTCGATACCGACGGGATTGATGTAGTATTGTGTCGGATCGCCTGGGCCATATGTAACGTGGGAGCGTTCAGTGTGCGTAACAGCCATGCCCCAGCTCTTGATGTTATCAGCTCCCTTCACCCATCGAATAGAGTATGGGTGTGTCCAAACAGAGTCTGTTTGATCCCCCAAGAGAAGACCAGCGTAGAACTTGTTGGTATCAATTGGTGCAGCGATGCTCGCAGCTATCCCTACGCGCGCAACCGGATGGCCACCTTTGGGTCCAACCATGTATGGCGCAGGATCGGTGGCGATAGGAACGAAGATGTCTGTGCCGGTTGGAGTTGTGTCTTCAAGTGCCCTGGAGGCTGTTTGATCCAGGGTCGTAGGAGAGGCTGCTTGATCCAGGGTCGTAGGAGAAGTTGTTCGATCCAGGGTCGTAGGAGAGCTCGTTCGATCCAGGGTCGTAGGAGAGCTTGTTCGATCCAGGGTCGTAGAAAAGATTGTTCTATCCAGGGTCGTAGGACGGATTGTTGCGGTCGTCGCTGAGATCACAGTGGTGGGGAAAGGGACTACGTGGGAATGTCCTTCTCTCTGCAAAGTGGTGCAGACTGATCCCTTCATCGCAGGTTTTATCGTAGGAGTGGTTTTAGGTGTAACCCAATCCGAACCGAGCGTCTGAGCAAAGACGCGTAAGGTTGAGTTTACCTGCGATGCTGTGGTCGATACTGTGTTTGCATTTGCTTGTGCAATAGTAGGAGTCGAGGCGTTTCGAGGGGCAGCAGATTGGGACGACCTGAGGATATTAGCATATGTTACTCTACCTGTACGATAACGACAGTAATGAGGAGCTCCTAGAATCCTCGCTCTATGACGGGCCAGGAAGCACTCGATTTCGGGATCTCAAGAGAAACACTTACTCGTCAGGACGACTGAGCGCCTGCGCACTCGAGTTCGACGCACTTGTAGACAGCATTGAAGCATTTTTGACGAAAACTTCAGGAGCCACTGCTAATGTCGAGTTTGCGGTCGTTGTCGCAACGGGTACAATGGTCAAGTCTGTCGTTCCATTTACCACAAGATTGGAAAAAGAAACGGATGGTGGTGTTAATGATGCTGTCGGAGCTAGGCTTGTATGCAAGGCTTCTGCAATTGATGTTGCTGAAGAGAGGGCTACGGGGCTTTCAGACGGGACCAATGCGGTTGATGGTATCGACGCTGGTAAGAGAGGACCCTCAGATCCGGAGGAGAGCCTCGAGCTCGTAGTTATATTGGCATGATACAAACTCGTAGGAACGCCCCCTTGGCCGTCATCGGCTCTGCGGTTTTGGACTGTTCTTCGATCACGCTGCCCGACTGGTGCAGCGTTCGTCGGGAATGTGTGAACTAAAAGTGATATTAGCGCACATAATAGAGTATACTTCTTGCCCTTCTCAAATTCGATCATGTTAAAAAATCGCTTTCGTCTCGGCGATTGCGAGCAATTGGGTGATTATGTGCTCGGGTGCAATGCTTGTGGAAAGTGTCAGTGATTGCTAGTAAAAACTGCAATATTGTATAAGTAGAGTGCCTTGAGTGTGTTCTGACTCCGCAATCAGCGATTCAAGAAAGCAAGCAAGATATATCATGTCGTTGACGTTGACAACAAGTTCGAAGCTCGAGGCCTATTCCTGGGGTAATTCTTTGGTTGGTCAGGGTGTTTCCGAAAGCAGAGGCATTAGTTCGTCTGGAACTAATATCGGGGGTATGATAACCAGAAGGGAGGATTTTATGCCAAACACAATATGGATGGTGGAATCATAAGCATTCACAAGACGCTTCTGGAGCCTGGTCAATGGCGATATGCCCGATGGATGACCAATGTTGGCTTGCCGCAGCTGTATATCAGTTACCAAACTTCGGAGTTTGCGGCTAGCCAGAAAGCTGTCTGATAGCACGGTTCAGTTTAACTTTGCGATTTACAAGACCGTTGCTTGATGCCGGTCTTGGAGGTCGCTGTTAGAAAAAGACTGGAAATCGGCTCCGCGGTTTAGGATATCCCTTTCCTCAGGCATGTACCTGTTTACTCCGTACTCTTTCCGTTATTGAACTTTTATTCGCGATACTGAAACTGAGGCTTTCCAGCACGTCCGTATGGATCGATTGCTACTGTTCTGGTACGGAGCACGGCCTCCCGCTCCATGTTTTTTTCGCAGCGCGGATGGAGTGTAGCAATGGTACGACATGTGACTGGCGCATCTAGCCAGTTGTTCTTAGCCAACCGGAGGAGTGTGTGCTCCAGAAATAGAGGTTTTACCAAAGCGTACAGCTCTGACGGTGGTAGAGGGCGCAGGACCTGAAGTTTGTGGGAGATTGACGCTGGAAAAGAGGCGAGAAGTCGATGAATTGGGCGGTCGGGAACTTTTGAGCATACTAGCTTGTCGGAGATTTGATGGCGACAAGACGTCACATTGTTGTTCGTCACCAGCTAAACCGGGTGAAGATGTGAGTTTCCTGGACAACAAGACCTGAATATCCACAAAACTCTCCGGTTCTGTCTGGTTGCACCGCAGTCGGGTGCTTCGTTGCCGGCAAATGCAGGGTGCTTGCCTAGGAAAGGCGGTTGGCTCAGAAGCAGAAAAACAGATTTGAGACCTGAGGTATGTGGGACCATTCGAGATTGACCCAGATGCTCGAGAACAGAGTACTAAAGGCATGTCTCCTCACGATTTTCCTGGTCCATGGTGCCTGGCAATAGTTTGGCCACGTATAGATTGTGGCTGGCGTTGGCCAGACCGTAGAGCATCGGATTCCGACGATGAGAAGTATCGCGTCCAGGGCTGGCGTGTTGGGTCAACTGGTTTTCCGGTCTGCGTACGCTCCACGACTCCCATTAGCAGCACAACGGCTCGGCTTACAGGATTTGGAGAGCGTGAGCGACGTTGTGGGTTCTGCGGAAGTAAACACGTATCTTTCTTTACTCCCAAGACCAGACCTGCACATGGACCAGGATTTTCTACCCAGCAACGGAAACACGGTAGTCTTTCAGAGGGTTAAATGCGTGTGCTATCGGTGTCTGATTCAGTCATACATCATCTCGCAGTCCTCAAGGGGTTAGAAAGCGAGGTGTGAATGTGTCGAGAAGGTTGTTGATCGGGAAAGAGGATGGGAGGCTTCACATACGAGGAGTTGGCGACAACGCCGATGAAACACAAACAACACGCATGCTGATGCTTTCCGCTGCACGTCAGTTGAACCGAGTCAATATTCCTATGGGTCTAGCGTTGCTGAAGTCATTTTTTTGCTTCTCCAAATGCCATAGCCGGCCGTCAGAATCTGACACAGCGGTCCTGAAGATCAGATGTAGGGAAAACCAAAAAAAACTACTCGAGAACTGTGGATATTGTAAAAATGCAGAGGGAAGCGATTTGACCCTGTGCTTGCTACATGGCTTCACAGTATTGTAATAGAATTTAGGACTTTTCGAATTCTCCGCAGCCTTCCTCCAAACCATTTTCTCAATGTTGATTGTCCTGAAGCTAGCCGAGCTCCAAACAAGTTCCAATCCTAATCTAGGCAAACACTCTCAGATACGACAGCAAAGAGTATTTCCAAAACTTCCGCTATCGCAGACTCATCTGAAACGAATCACCAACAAACCCATCACATACCCACCATCTACTAGCTACTACACCTCTCGGCCTAGGAGGACGGTTGACGGCCCGATTCCGCGCACCTCCCCCAATCCATAACGCCTCGAGGTCCCTCCTCCTCCTCCTCCAAACCACCACAACCCCACAACCCTCGTCTCACATCTCCCCTCCCCCTCTCCCAAACCCAGCAACTTGATCCCGCAGAATGACCGACCCCACTCTCCGCCACGAAGTCCTCAACATCTACAAATCCCTCCTCTACCTCCTGCGCGACTACCCCCTCGGCTACGCCTACGCCCGACCGCGCCTGCACAAAGCATTCATGTCCCAGTCCCACATCGAGGACCCGGAGAAAATCAGGCGCGGGATAGAGAGGGCTGAGTTTGTGAAGAGGGAGATTGAGGCGTTGTGAGTGTGATTCTTTTCTTTTTCCTCTCTCTCTCTCTCTTTTTCTCTTTTTGGCCTTTTTGTCTCGATGCGTTCTTGATGAGAGGTGGGACGAGAGACGGGCTGAAGTAGAGCTTTTCTCCTCTTCATCACAATGGATCTTCGAGCTGGCGTGTGGATAGTATTGCGTGAGGGGTTGGCGGAAAGTTCGGAATAAGGCTCAGGTGCACGACTCTGCATTGGTTTTGTATTCTTGTTGGGACCGCAAGAATTACTCGAGCTTTGGTAGGCTGATTCTCTTGGTTTGAGGATGCTTGAGATCAAAGCTTCATGGTCTGTTTGCTATCTAGGAAAATATTTACGGTATCGCACCTAGGTATTACCTGAAGAGGTATCGAGCTCTACGCCAGCGCTACGACAAGGTCTAGTCTAGAGTCACAGGCCATCTAGTCTCACGACATGATGTCCAACATATACGCCATCCCCACGTTCGGCAACCCCGAGGCAAGAAAAAGAACATGGTCAGTACAGTGGTTTGCACTTTTGGTGTCGTGTTGATTCTGACACGCTTGCCTACTGCGCACAGCCATTTGTGCCAAAATCTGACCCTAACAAGATTGCAACGTGGGATGCATTGGAAGCGAAGGAAATCTCAGCTTGAAGCATACCCTCTTGGAACTAAGTCATCCTCCGAGGCAATACGCTCAAGGTAGAATAAGTAGTTTAGAGGACTCGTATTTTAAGGGACTGTAAATCGTATCTATGCGGTGACTAACAGCCTCGATTACCTGCTTGAACACTAGTATGATCTATCTTCGGCCTAGTGCACCATGTCGCAACGCAGGCGTTTTACTGGACTTTCAGAGGCCTGCTCTAGGTCTAGTCCATCATGCAATATGATCCTACCACAGCTTCTGTGTATTACCTCTTTGGATCCTGATCAATGGCATTTGACTGTTGCCACTTACTGTACCGTCACATAGCCGCATCTCGTGGACCTGGGATCTCAAGGGAAGTGGAAAGCGCGTTACTGAGCCGTCGCTAGGATCTAACAAACTAACATCCATCTAATGGTAGGTAGGAAGCCGGTGGATGCGAAGGGGGTAGGTAGGTAGTACGTTAGTGATATTAATAGACGAGCATGCGCTGGGTTACACAAGAGCCGCGTTTTGTTCCACCTCTGGTGCTGATAGGTGGTTGCGCATGTCTTCGGGCTGTTGAAATAGAGTTTTGTGTTCCTGCAGATCTTTAATTTATCTGCTGACTTGTATTTACGGGGGTTTACTATGTAGGAGTAGCCAATTATCGAGGCGGCCGGGTCGCAGCTTGCGCAAGGCAGAACGCTTAGGGCGTGGCGCAAGGTCGTGAATCGTGATCGCGTGGCGCTGGAAGTGGAGGCCCACAAATTGGATGGTTCAGGCCCGTATATAGTACTGTACACAGTACGCAAGGCTTGGTACAAATGTCTCGTGCGCAGTAAACAAGCGTGTCAGAAATGACCCAACTCCAAAAATGCAAACAACTGTACCAGCGTCTAGACTTTCCGCGCCCAATATGCGCCCATTTCCAGACAATCTCCCGTGTTCGCCCCGCCGTTCTCATACAAATCAGCAACCATCCAGTTCCACCATCGCTCCCACTCCTCTCGATTTTTACCACTAACTTCCCGCAGTAGCGGTTCCAGACTCTCAATGAATTGAATCATGATGAGCAATGCCGTAGCACGCAAACTCGATTGTTCCTCTGTGAGAATGGACTCGTCGCCCACCTTTGTCTTGTCCTTTGCTATCTCGCTCTTGAGCCGTACTGGAGCTCGGTCAGGAATATCTCTTTCCCATCTCAGCTCGCCATACGGGATGGCTATGCGTCGAAACCCGATATCTTGGAGGAGAGGTTCTTGCAAGAGAATTGGTTGCATCCTCGTGCAAGGTGTTGGCGACAGCTTCCGCCTGTCCATTGCCTCTTGTATCCAGCCATTGGCTTCTTGTAAGAATTTGTTCTGAGAAAGGATGAAGGGCGTTGCGGCGGAAATGAGAAAGGTTCCTGTGCGGAGGGCGCATTCGTGTTCCTCAGGTTGCTTGCCTGGAGGTGAAGGAGGATGAGGCTGTAGCGATCGACTGGTATGATCGGTTTCCCAGATTTCGAGAACGCCGCCTGAGCGCAATATCCGAATCGCGTCGTCTAGCAGGCGTTCGGATTGCGGACCGAGCTGAACGACCATGCTCAAGTCTTTAAGTAGCACCAGGTCGAACTGCTCGTCTTCGAACGGCAGGGGCACTTTGCGCACATCGTGCTGGACAAACTTCCAGTTGATACCTTGCTTCTGCAGATCTGGTGCAACGTGTACTATATCAAGCCCCGTGAATGAGACATTGAGACACCCGAGTTCTGCCAGGTAGTCGTGACAGAGTGAGCTCCAGTAACCGCTCCCGCATGCTATTTCCAGCACCTTCCGTGGTGGCTGCTTTTCGACGAATGGCGAGCAGAGAGCCTTCCCGAAAAGGTGTGTTGACAGGAATGTCTGCAGCGTCTGACGCTGTAGCTCAGGTAGATCGCAGGGTAGCGGGTAATTCGAGTGCCTCAGATACCTCCGTCCGTGGCGCAAAGAGAAGGGTTTTTGCAGGTGATCGTCCTTGGTGCTCAGGCTTGAGGAACTGGATGTCAATGAGGCGGCAGAGCCTCCCAGTATCGACATGATGGGTGAGTGTGCATCGTTCCGCAAAAATGGATCTCCTGGTGGGACAAGGAAGTGAGTAAGAGGTGGGCAGGCCTGCTACTCCTATATTGCAGGGTAGAAGGGGAGGTCTTGCGGTGTTTCAGGGAGTGAGCCTCTATCGGAAAGCAGCCCCACCTTGGGCTGCGTGATTGGAATTGCTTATTTGACATGCTCCCTGTTATCGCTTGCGAGACTGCTTCGGGCCTGAAAATAGCATGATGGGGACGGGTTACTCGCACCTCTGCCTCTGCTCTGTCTGTGTGCGATGTTTGAGCCATCAATGCTGTGCTACGAAATCCATCTGCGCAATCGAGACATGAATATCCTTTCTTGGTTCGAAGCTTTGATGGAGGGATCGAGATCCAATCTCGACAGGGGATGTTTGAAGCGAATCGAGGGGCAGTCAGCAAGGCTGCAACCTTCATATGAATTATGAAAGGATGTCGCGATATTGCCAAAGCGGTTCACCCAGGAGCTGATGACAAAGATTCCAGCTAAGCGGAACGATGGCTTCACACTTCATGATCGTATGTGAGGTCGTGGCGACGGATGTCTAACGAACAGCTCTCACTTCGACACTGTGCATCAACGTCCAGGCACGCCAGGCTAAGCTGACGTGCGGCACAGATTGCAAGCTATATACTCATAGATGGCCCATGGGAATTTCGGAATCAAAGCGAGTTCTCTGTGCCCTCTCAATCTCTTTAGAGCTACAGGAAGGCTGCGGGAAGAGCTCGAGGGACTTGACTGAACAGCATCTCCGTTAGTATATCGCACCGAGCTGAATTGCGTCTCTTGAGCTCTTTTCCAGGGTCGCAATGATGCAAACATATGGTGCGATATTGGTGGCAGAACTAGCTATATGAGAGAACGGGGTGGTGGTGCGTTTCTGATATGCTTGGAAGTTCGAGTGCAACGAGCTAGAGCACAGTACTTGAGGGTGGAACTTGAAGCAATACGGAAATCGAAGCGTCACGACTTGGACTCTTGCGTTCAATGGTACTGGACCGTCAGAAGTTGTCATGAGTTTGGAGATCCCGAGCCTCAACCATACTTTTGGAGGTGAAGTGAAGTAGTCGCAAATTCTCCTCTCCAACGTCCCGTGACCCTGTCTTGAACCTCGACTCGAACACCGTCTCAGACAAGAAGCTTTCCCAAAACAACGCGACTTCTGGCCCCTTCGACGGAGATCGACCGACACCTAACCCTCCAACCTTTCATCTACGAACGACCAGCGACTTGCGCGACGGTATGTGAATGCCGAACGTGTCCCTAATAGCCCTCGAAAGACTCTCCTTCCCACCTACCCGACGTCACAACCTCCCCCCACAACGAAGGAAGCTATTATCGGCGGTACCTCCTTCCTTCAGCTTGATTTCCTGGGTGGAGATCGCTCTTGAGTCGGAATTGTACTGCTCCGTAGTCGCTTTGCACACATTCATTACTCCTTGCCCAGCCGCTGAATGCTGTCCAACTGACACAAGTATTCATATCAGGACAGTCATCCAGCTACCGATCCATACTTCTGGCCAAGCTCGAGTCAACTCAATCTTCAGCACGCCGCACCATGAGAGCAGTGGTTGGGCCATCATAGAACTCTTTCCGTGGAACACAGAGAGGTACAGTGAACACGCTCCAACATTCCTGTCGCGTACTTATACAAGAAGACAGAACGATAAGACCTCTGAATGAGCCTCAGACAAATCATTTTCCATGTTGCGAAGAAGAAGGAACTGGACTCAGACAGAACCGATCACATAGACCTCCTCACTCGTTCCAGCTCGCAATCCTCGATCCTTAACTACCTTTTACTGCCCACCTTTCTGGAGACCTTAGATGGCAGATGGTTCCCACCGGTTCCCAGGAGCCGGACAACAATTCTACTCCCAACAGCACCAGTACAATCCCTACACCAATAATAGGCACTTCGCGCCGCGGCCTACATCACCGAGTGGCAGTGGCCGAGCTGCCTTCGCCACGACCGACACTCCCTCACCATCTCGATCGCCTGGACCCCAATCACCGGCCCAGCACAATCCTTACAACACCATGTACAGCCAAGGACACAACCAGCAGCACAATGGCTTGATGAACACTGGAGCTACAAGATTTACGAGCATGATGGCGAACATGAACGGGAATAGGGCGGTTCAGCATCACAACCAGGCGCATGGCCATCACAATCAACATCATCAGGACCACAATAGCCATGCAACTCATCAGTCGAACTACGTCAGCCACCAGCACAATCAATCAGGTGGAACTCTTTCGAATACAGCCAACCACTTTACCCCATCACATTTGCAGAATGGCACGCCGAATAATGCTTACTCCACCTCCACGAAACCGATGACGGAGCACTGGCAAAAGCAGGTCGACGCGGCCGAAAAGGAACGACAGATGACTACGGCACATCCCCATGCGCGGAATGCCTCTTCTGCGAGCAAGACAATAATGCCAGGGACGGCCAATGGCTTCAAGGGGGATGGCGAGAAGGAAGAACGGTATCGGACGGGCGTGGTGAAAGGAAGCGAATCAGAAGACCAGATATGGCACGACCTGGACATGGGAGGAGCGAATCTACGGGTGATGGGATCGGCATTGTTCAGCTACGACTTCCTGACCCGGCTGTATTTCAACAACAATAAGCTCAAGGTTTTGCCCCCGGCCATCGGAAAGCTGAGACTGCTCAGCGTTCTCGATCTGTCGTTGAATGAGCTCACTGAAATTCCCCCGGAGATCGGCATGCTCGTCAACCTTAAGGAATTGTTGCTGGTGGACAATCAGCTCGAAATTTTGCCGTTCGAATTGGGGAATCTGTTTCAATTGCAAATGCTTGCTATCGATGGAAACCCTCTTATCGACGAACAGAGGAACATCATCGCAGAGTCAGGAGTCGCAGGCATTATCGACCATCTTCGTGAACATGCGCCAGGTGAGTGTCAAACCCCATGGTTCGATATAGTAACTTGCTAAATCGTATTCAGTGACCGATTCGCCCGAAGACCGTGAATGGGTAGTACTCGATGATTCTGAAAATCCCGCGCAGGACAAATTCTCGGTTCTGAGTTTCAACATTCTTTGCGACAAGGCTGCTACGCAAAACCAGTTTGGGTATGCCCCTACCTCAGCTCTCGAATGGGATACCAGAAAAGATATGATCTTGGGCGAAATTCGCGGCCGTGGTGCAGACATTGTGTGTCTTCAAGAGTTAGACATGGTCAATTACCATCATTTCTTCCGGGAAAAGCTTGCGCACGATGATTACAAGGGTATCTATTGGCCGAGGACTCGATCGAAGACGATGAGCGAGACGCAGCAGAACACCGTGGATGGATGCGCCACATTTGTCAAGAACAGCAAGTACATAATACTGGACAAGCAAATGGTGGACTTTGCTGGCACTGCGATTCAGCGACCAGACATGAAAGGCGAGCATGATGTCTTTAATCGAATAATGATTCGAGACAACATTGCGGTCATCACATTTCTGGAGAACCGAATCACGGGATCCAGACTGATCGTTGTCAACGTCCACATTTTCTGGGATGAACAATACAAGGACGTCAAACTGGTCCAGGTCGCCATACTTATGGAAGCCATTCAAAAACACGCAGAGAAGTATTCAAAGTGGCCAGCCACACCGGAGAAAGAAAAGGTAGTGTTCCGATTTGCCAACGGAGACAAGGATGGCGAAGAAACGGAGGAAGAGATGATCCAAGCCCCTGTGGCGCCGTCAATGGAGTACCCCGATCCAGCATCGATACCATTGGTCCTTTGCGGCGATTTCAACTCGACGACGGCGTCCGGTGTCTACGACTTGATTACCTCGGGCCATCTTCCAGCAGGTCACCCGGATCTTGGTGATTTCAAGTACGGTAACTTCACGCGGGATGGCATGAAGCATCAATTCAGCCTCAAGTCGAGCTACAACCACATTGGCGAATTGCCATTCACGAACTACACGCCAGGATTCACGGGCGTCATTGATTATATCATGTACTCGACGAACGCGCTGCAAGTGACAGGCCTGCTCGGCAAAGTGGATCCAGAATATCTCCAGCGAGTACCTGGATTCCCCAACCCACACTTCCCCAGTGATCACCTGGCGCTGCAATCCGAGTTTGTGGTGAAGGGCAAGAAGGAGCGGAAAGTGACGGAAGTGGACTTTGGACCGCAAAAGGATCGTCGTCACTGAATATTATGATATTCGATGCGCGAGCACACCAGCATTGGGATGGTCTTGGATTTTCCTAAACTCTCACTTTTGTTGCAGGCGAAAGAATACGTGGTTGAGTCTATACATATCAATGGCGGGATGAGTCACGACATCAGGGCGTTTCAAGTTACTGGTGCAAGGAAGGGTTGTATGTTTGGATCTTGCAATGTGGGGGGGGCTTGTATTATGGGAACGGGAGGGAACTTGGCTCTCATGGTTCTCGCGTTCGCACGCAGCGCCCGACAGACTTTGGAGCCAAACCTTCTTGCTTGTCGTTGCTTTGCGAATGCGAGGGGACTGCTGGTAGCCAGGTCATTTTGGGCGTGCTGTGTACATGGTCTTTGCTCCTACTTTTGGCTCTTGTTGTGGTTCCGGGAGCTCTGCCGGCGTTTTTGTTTTCACGGGCGTTGAAGTTTGCGTTGTTAGTGTGATCGTTCTTCGACTTGCTATCTGCTTGAATTGGCGGTGGTTGGGATGTATAGTTTATAGGTAGTCCGTCTTTTCTCGCTCCCCCACCCCCACATACAATCATGAAGGTCGACCCCTCGATTCGTTTTGGTCCCTTTGCTTGGTTTCTCGTGCACATGCCATGCTGACATGTCCTTTTCGTATTCGTGTGCTGTCACTTGTTGGCCAAATCGTCCAGGCTGCTCGATCCGATCATGTATCGTCCGGCTCGAAAGTCCAATCTCATCCACTGTGACTTGAAATGCTTGGCCTTCTTGATCGCCTTAGTGTCATCAACTTCTGTCCTGTTGGATATCGCACCGTTCTCGGAAGCACAAGGCTGCCCCCCTCGATTGAGCTAGCCTTGTTGAGCGCTTGCCAAGATGCCATGGCTCTTGTTTGTCAAAGGCGTGCCCCGATTCTGAGATTCGCCCAGAGAATGATGGGGATGGCAGCGGATGTGGACGGCTTCGTTGGGCTGGAGAGGTTTGTACTTGGATTGTAGGAGGAGTTGGGCGAAGTTGCCTTGGAAGGCTCGCGGAATTGCCAATTGCCCAGACCTCCGCTCGTGAATCCCCGCTCCAACGTACAGATGGATCTTCCCACTCGAATGGCGACCTCACTCTTTGAGTAAGCTCCGATCTGCAGTGGGATGCTGGTGCATACATATCCGGACTCTGCGACTCTCCGCTAGCAACCCGAACAGCTTCTTCCTCTCCACTGTGTATGTCATCGTCAGTGAATTGTACTCACCTCTTCGCCTGGACGTCACCGCCGCCATCTCACCTCGAACAATTTCGCCGAGCACCAAATCGCAAGAGGTAGCTTTCACCACCACGGCTCCCACAACGGTCTGGGGACCACCAGGAGCTCAAGAGAGCGCAGAGTTCGCAGCAGTCATCGCAAGCGGCGCATGTCTACATAATCCCTCAACTCGACCCCAACCCTACCCTCCTGCGAACCCTCCATTATTCAGACGCCCAGCATGGGCTTAATGAACATGCCCCGCGACTTGCTCGCCTTCCCCCAAGGCGACAACCAGACCGACACCATCATTAACGGCCTCCATTTCAACACCACAACCCTCAAACATTGGAACTACACCCTCTACAGCAACAACACACTCTCCAACAACTCAAAATGCTACCTCGTCTTCGACCAGTGGAAACCCGTCATACTCAACAACGGCACCTGGGTGAATGCAACGACCTGCTACGTCCCCATACAAGGCATCGCCGAGCGCGGGAAACTGGGCATAGCTTTTGCTGCCTTGTTCGCTGTCACCATCATGTTCACGCTTATCAATTTGAAGAAGCATGGACAGCAATTTTTGCGTGAGGACAGGCGGTTTAGACTTACCGGCAGGAGGTGGCAGTGGTATTGGATGTTGTTTACGGCTACTTGTGCTATCGTTAGTTGCATCACGAGTGTGGATGTGGACAGAGATTATTTGCAGGATCTTGCGCTTGTGCTGCAAAGCTTTTTCTACGTGCTGATGTTTTTGGGCTTGCTGGCTGTTGTTTGGGAGGCTACTAGGCATTGGTACGGTTTCCTTCAGTTCTCTTTACCTGCGCGCATTTGCTGGAATCGGAAGCTAATGGAAAGTCTAGGGGCTCCTGGCAAGAGCGCCAACTCGTCGATATCGATCCCTACACCATGAAACAAGATGACCGTCGCGCCAAGATCGAATTCTACCTCCCCCTCGTATTCTACGCCTTCTGGTGGCTGAGCTTCTTCATGGTCATACCGCGCTCTTGGGGTAAAATAGAGAAACAACACTCGCCTGATCAACAACGAGCCGTCGCTCAACCGGCAGGCACGGATCTCCGCTTCAAGGCCGGAGCCATACTGGCTTGCGTCACATACTTCATCATCCTCTTCGATCTACGACACAACATGCACTATTACAAACCCTCCAAACGTCCGGGCATCTGGTCCGGCATCTCTAATTTCTGCCTCCATTGTCCTACCAAAATCTTCCTCGGGATCATGATCTTGGGCGTCAGACTTGGATATAATGTCATCATGGCTTGGCAATGGGAACTCTCCATCTTCAAATTTAATGGCAATCCGGCCTGGTTTTATGGGCTAGGCTATGCGCCGACGTTGCTTGTCATCATTATTTTTAATATCGCAGGGTACGTTGACGACAATGAAGATCAAGAGTTGATGGCGCAGAGGAGAAGGAGGAATCAAGAGGCGGATGCGCAGATTGGCATCACAAAGAGGCCTGCTTGGTGGAAAAAGGGAAGGGCGCTGGACGATGAGGCGAGACTCCGCGATCTCATGGAGGAAGTGGGGGGAGGACGGCCGACTGCGAATCGGCTCTCCAGTACCGTCGAGATGATGGATATCCCGCGGCAGAACAGCATCGCTTCGAACCTCCCGGCCAGTGGGCAGTTGAGGGATCGATCAAGGAGTCGACCGAGGGACGGTGATCCCTTCAGGGATGGGCCGAGGGATGCGAGTGTCAGCTCTGAGGGCATTCGTGATGGACGGAGACCGGTGATGGGCACGAGAGAGGATCATGATAGGGCGTCGAGTGTGGCGACGGACCATTCTAACAACAGTGCTGCGACGGGCTTGACGGGACGGACTTTGACGAGTGAGAATGTTCGACCGCAGCGGGTGAGAAGTATGCTTGATATTTGAGCGTCATGGGAAAAGGGAAGGGGGCCGGATGGATCAGGGTGTTTTCCCTTCTCACCCTCGCACTCTCACTCTCACTCTCACTCTCACTCTCACTCTCGCTTTGGATACCGCACAATTTAGGTAGGGATGATGTGTGTTTTGGTAATGTGTTTTGTGTATTTTATTCATAGGTGAATGAGTTCATGATGATCAAAACCCTTTGCCTTTTCTTTGTCATTCTTGACATTGGTCCTCGTGGTTTGTGTTTCCCCCTTTCCCTCTCCCTCTCCCTCTTCTCCTTGTCCCTGTCTACTTGCTCTCTTCGCCCTTGCTTGGAGACGTTGTCAGAAATAGCATCCCGCGTGCTGCAGGGACGTGGAGGGAGTGTATTCTTGGCGAGAGAGTCGGGGTGGTATGGATGGATGGGTCACGTTTTAGTGGGTGGATTGTGGGTTGTGCGAGGGGGGGTGGGGGCCGGGGGGAAGGGGGGTGTTGATAATGATAATGATAATGACGATGGTGGTGGTGATGGTGATGGTGGTGTTGATGGTGGTGTTGATGGTAGTGTGGACGCAGACGCAGACGCAGACGGTGATGCGGAAACGTAAAAGTAGAAGTTAAAAAAGGGAAAAAAGCACAAGTCGTGGTTTCGAACGTGGCTATGCTCACTCTGTCGGTCGCGGGATCGGAAAGGTGGAACGGCCGGTCTCCCGTGTTCAGGGATGAGTGTCGCGGGGGAGCACCTGTCGAGTGATTAATTCGTCTGGGAACTGGACGGGAGCGTTTCGATTCGGTCTCAGAATACTTTTGTAAGGGGTCGACTGGACATCGGCGCTGTAGTATGGGCGGGTATCGGTGACGGGTGCACGGGTATAGATAGATCCTTCGATGCCGAAAAAAAAGTTACGTCCTCCACTTCAGGTCACGATCGTTGGCTAGGGAAGAAGGCCATGCCGAGTTGGCACGAGGGGGAAAATGGGTTGATGTATTACGATGATGTTTCCCAAGTGAAGAATCACCCGACCTAGTCTCGTACAGTCTCGCGCATCGGATAAGTGTTGGTGGTACGTCCGGGATCTGCTTAACAAGCTGGCTGTGTTTTTGTCCGTGAGTGTTTCGTCGCCTCGGTGGAGCGATAGGAATACATACGTAGCCCTGAGAAACTCTCTGATTGCGTATTTCGTCAGCTCAATTCTCGACATGGCAACGTGGGACCTTCGGTTTTGCATAGCCACCCCACGGGTGAGACTGCATTCCAGATCGTGCTTCGTGTAGTCACTTACTCTAGCGCAACATTGCTAGCATCGAGTTAGTAGTTACCCCGTGTGTTCGCGGATGAGATACTTACGTCGTAGACCTGCCTGTTGGTGCCTGATTGCTGCAAACAATATATCTGTACACATTCATTCGCGTTCAGAACTTGTACTTCAGCGAGTGGGCGTGCTGACTTACGTAGGATGAGCTTTGACGAGCTTCCAGGTTGGCCGGAACGGCAGTGGCGGTAGCTAGTCCTGCGAAGAGAACGACGAGAGTTTGGAACTGCATGATGGGCTGACAGCGAGTGTGAAGAAACTTGTGAAGGGATGATGGGAATTGGATTCGAGGCGAGAGATTGTGGGCGTCTTTATTTCCAATTGTAATGGAATGGAGCCAAGACCTACTATTCCTTTTCCGCGCTCATTACCGCTGCAAATGGGTGGAAGTCGTATGTTTGGACTATCCCCATGGCCTAGCGATTACCAAGACGATCCTATCACAGTGGACAGCCATTAGCGATCGAGTTAGAGGCTCTCCTCTCCACTGTGGTCTCAAGGGTAATAATGGTAAGTGGAGGACCCCAGTCAGATCCATAGTTTGCAGCGAAAACCCCCTTGCAAGTGATTGGCAGGGAGACCTTTATTTCCCCTCAGAGGCTCAGACCACAGCAGCTTCAAATGGTTGGCCGAAGAGGATACGCTTCGACGTGATCATGCGGACATCGCAGCTCGATACGACCGTCTGGACAGACCACAAAAAGTAGACAACGTCGTCCACCTCTTTACAAGCACACACTTCAGACGCCTCATCAGCATTGGTGCTCAGGGCCCCTTCGAGAGAGGACCACCCGATGATTTCCCAACTGGTCGCATCAGTGAATAATCCACTCTACCAAAGTGGGTAATCCTTGATTAAGGACCCGTAATTCTAATTTGGACACACTGGGGTCCGGGACACACCTTCAGCAAGATCTTTGATGGCCAGTTCAGCAAGCTGTTTCTTCAAGAGGTGGTTCCCCCATCAGCTAGTTTCCGTACAAGCCTGGTCGTGAGTGAATTCAAAGGCTCCTAAAACGTATGAAAGCTTCAGCAGCAGCCTTATAACTCACATTGTCTCCCCGTTGCCAAACTTTTCATGGCCGGACAGCAAGCCGAAGGCATTCGTTTCGCGACGCGTAGAGCGAGGCGGTCGAGTCTGTGCCAGCGCTCCAAGTCCACGCCACAAGGATGGCCAAGAAATAAGAAAAAGTGAGTGCGTGTGGAGGTGCGCAATCTTTGACCTGGGGGCCCGGTGGGCACTCTAGCCTTCTGGGGATGGTGAGGGTGTCCTGAATGAGGTGGAAGCGTCAGGGGTGATGCGGAGATCGCCGTGATGACTACTATGGATATTGTGTATTGCAACCACCACATTGACAACAACATCTGGAATATTTTCGGTCACGTCCCAGCCTGAGGAATTTTATATGACATTGGTGCACACTATAAACAACAAGCCGATCGCATCGAAAAGCTGACCATAGCCCATCTCAATTCTCAGTTACCTCAAACCTTGTATCAAACTATCCCCTTACGACGCATTCCCCCTCGATCTACGCTTCCTCCTTCTCCCTCTCCCTCTTCATCTCCAGAATCACCCTCTCAGCCACTTTCGTCCCCTCAATCCCAGCCGGCATCCCACAGTAACACGCAACCTGCAACACAGTCTCTCTAATCTCCACCTCACTAGCCCCGTTATTCACGGCACCCCTAACATGCACAGCCAGCTCCGTGCTCCGGTTCAGGGCGCACAGCATGGCGATGTTGAGGAGGGAGCGGGTTTTCTTCTCGAGACCGGGACGGCCCCAGATACTGTGCCAACAGGATTCCGTGACGTATTCTTGCATGGGTCGGGAGAAGTCCGAGGAGCCGTTTGCGAGGGCCTTGTCGACGTATTCTTTGCCGGCTACGGCGTAGCGGGTTTGGAGGCCTGAGTCGAAGAGGAGTTGGTGGGCGTTTTTCAGGTCTTGCTCGGTTGGTTGTTGTTGAGGGGATGACATGGTGGTTGGTTGTTTGTACTTTTTGTTCTACTCGTGCTTCTGCTTGGTATGGAAACTTTCAAGAGGTTCGACAGGTTTTCTACGGCTGTTGCTCTCGTGAATTTGCAATGGATTGGTTGTTGTTTTTGACATCGAATGTCGATGGCTATTCAGCGCAAACAGCTCCGGTTTCGGCGATTGTGATGATTTGCATGGTGGGGTACGTAGTGGAGGGGTAATTTGAGGTATTCGAAGGATGACAGGATGCGCTGGGGAGGGGCGGACCCTGTCTATCCGTATGTTTGTTATATCCGTCCCATTGGACATTCAAATATCTTCGTACGTGATTTGATGCTATTTGACCTGTACTTTGTTACTGACTTTCATGGCGGACCAGATCAGGGCAATTGGATTCATCGGCCTCGGCCTCATGGGCTTGCCCATGGTGCAAAACCTGATCAAGAAGACCCCGGATACGACCAAGTTCTTTGTTTACGATGTTGTAAACGATGCCCTTGCGAAGTTCTGTGAAGAGCACCCGTCAAGAGCAACGGCGATGAAAAGCTCTAGAGAGGTTGCAGAAAAAGCCGTATGTAAGAGTTCGTTTTCTCCGCACACAAGAACCCAAGATGACACCGTGCATAGGAAGTCATTCTATCCATGGTCCCGGAAGGCTCTCATGTACGAGCCGTGTACTTGACGCCTGAAACTGGAGTCCTGGCCTCGGGTGTTTCTGGAAAGATCTTGATAGACTGCTCGACTATCGACACGGCAACTTCCCTAGCGGTACGAGACGAAACACTGAATCGATATCCTGCAGCATCTTTCTTTGATGCACCAGTCTCTGGGGGTGTCATCGGAGCAGAGAAAGGGACGCTCACGTTCATGATCGGATGCTCAGAAGAAGATCCAAAACTTCCGATACTCAAGGATCTGCTAGGAAAAATGGGCAGAACTCTCGTGCCATGTGGGGGCCCATCGCTTGGGTTGACGGCGAAGCTTTGCAACAATTACTGCTCAGGGCTTATCGCTATCGCTGTCTCCGAAGCCATGAACATAGGAATCAAGTCAGGGATGGATCCACGAGTTCTAGCAAGTGTGTTCCATTCTAGCACGGCGCAGAGCGCGATATGCGACGAGTAAGTCGTCGAGCAAACCATGAGAGATTCAATGATTCCTGACATGTTACGGGAAGCTGGTGTCCGGTTCCTGGCGTGTGCCCTGACGCACCTGCGAGTAAAGGTTATCGAGGAGGTTTTCGGATTCAATTGATGCGCAAGGACTTTGCTCTTGCGGTTGACTCAGCAAAGCGAGTAGGTGTAAGGTTGGCCTTAGGGCAGAGTGGCTTGGACGTATACACTTCCGCAATGAACGATCCAGAGTGTGAAGACTTGGACTCGCGTGTAATCTATCGTTATCTAGGCGGCGATGAGAATTGGCAAGAGAAGTTTGAAAAGGCAAGGAGTTGAGAGGGAAAGTTGTGCGTGCGGGCTTAGTGAGCGGGCAGAACTCCTGCTACTATGACAGCATAAGATTCTGTCAGACGGATTGTGGAATCCCGAATGGAAGCCTCTATGCCGAGCTATTTCGGATTCTGTACAAAGCAACAACCGACGAGTATCGTCGCTGCGAATATCAAAAATGCTCCGAGCCTCGTGTCGTTACTAAGCAACCCTTCTTTGTCAGCAAGTCGACGTGGAATCCTCGCGAGACCCGTCAGGTGCCTCAACAGCTATAAGGAGCCGGTTGACAGGGCGTAGAGATACGACAAAGCGTCACCCATTCCCCCTTGCCGACTCCGCACGACTCCAGAATCCCCTGTGCACGTGCAGGAGATCTCTTCCGTCTTAACTGACGACCGCGATCCTTTGGAACAAAAGTCTTTCCCGCCTTGGGAGCCGTCTCGTATCCGAGTCGGAGGTGAGAAGTATGCTCGGAAGCCCAGCGCGTGACGCGTAAACAGGCGGGGTGGGAACTCGACTGCGAGGACGAACAAGTCCAAGAATCGTATCAGACATCAGTACTCCTTCTCGCATGTCCAGTGACTTGCCCGTACTCCAGGCACGAATGGTCGCACACGCAGATGCAGAGGTCCCTAGAAAGCTGATGACAGAAGGGGGAAAGACGGACGCGGTAGACATTCTCTCCGTGGAAACGTGCAAGTCCAGGCCACGGCGAGTCCTGCCAGAGCCGCGCAAGGGCATCTGTCAAGCAAACGCGTCCAGACGTAGAAAGCGATAAGAAGGAGATACCAGGACCAAGCATGGTGTGGCATGTCTCACGCGGCCTTGGTGATTGGACCAAGATGCTCGAAAGACGCGAACCATCACACCACCAAAAAGTGTTCGCAGACGGTAACTTCACGTTTATACCTAGTACCTACTGCAGACATCACACCATCGTCTGTCATGGACGTACCCCCCATCAGCATAGGTAGCCTCTGCCCCTTCAGCTACCGGGGACAGGTATATAAGAAAGGGCCGCTTCGCCCGTTCTCCCAGCTTTCTCTACCGATATAGAACACACCACGAAATCCTATTCACAGCAAGGAAATGACACTGTACCCCGACGACATTGCCCCAACCGAGACAGCTCCACGACACATGCTCCACGCCAGAATGAGCGACGCAACCATCCACACAAAGTGTCTCGGCCACTGCCGCGCTCAAGACCTCGCCTGGAAATCCTGCCCGACCCTCCCGCTAGCACAAAAAGCAGCAGCAGCAGCAGCAGCAACCATCACCACCAAATCCAACGATCCAGCTCACTGCTGGGCCGCCCCTTCTCCCGACCCCGCAGCCACAGCCACCACCAATACCACCACCACCACCGCCAACCCCACCGACATCTCCGATCTAGTTACGCACGAGCGGAATCCCTGTCTCGGACACGTGCGCGCGCAGGAGATGGCGGTGAGGGGTGGCAATGCAGCGAGGGAGGGGTGTGAAGCAGAGCAGCCCATGGTGGGAGAGGAGGAAGAGGAAAGGTACGACAACGGGTACACGCCTCCGGAGTTGGAGGAGAGGAATGTGGAGGCGGGATTGTAAAAGGGTCGAGGGGAGGCGTGGACATGGTTTTCGGGGAGGGGGGTAGGAGGGGTAGGAAATAGACGTTCAAGTATGCCAGTGGTATTGTTTGCGTTGGTCGGATGGATGGGAAGACGTCTGCGGTGGTTGGGACTCGAGGGACTACTACTGCTCTTTCGATGAATTCTCTGTGTATTACTGAGATACGCTGACCACGTACGTGCCGAGACAATGCCATCCTGCAGAATCCATCTGTACTACTCACGCGCACCCGCTCGACATTCTGCCAAAGCACATGCATCGCCCATGGCCCGTTCCAGTCAACCAAAGAGGCTGACCAAGGATGTGGAACCCGCGACTGTGTGACCATCACCGTCAGCGTCAGCGGTCATGGCAGCATTTCCATCTTCCCATGACTCAGCACCGTTTCCCACGCCCGTATCTTCTTCCCACTAGCCCGTAAACTCGAAGACGCCCAAGATGAAGTCCGCGTCAAGTGATGGAAGGAAATTTTTCTCGTCAAACATAATGAATTACTAGGTGCCATAATCTTTTGCGTAACATCGTCAATTTGGGGGGTTGGAATGTGTATGATGACCTTGATGCTGATGCTGATGCTGGTGCTGGTGCGGATGCTGATGCTGATGCCGATGCTGATGCTGGAGCTGTTGGTTCTGTAGCTGGAGTTGTTGGACGTGGAGGTGGTGCTGTTCCTGCTGTTGCTGACCTGGTTGTACAAAATTCTCTGCAAATTGGAAGTCCGGCAAATGGCCGAGTTCTTGAACGTTCGCTTCAGAGGAGAAAAGTTGGTCCCACTCGTTCTACCATCGATGATTAGCAGTGGTTCAGAGCACGAAGAGGGAGCAGCCATGAAGAATGGACAGAATTGCGATTGTCTCCGGATAGGAAAGTGGTCTAGCAGATGTAGAGCTTACCCAATCAACATCAGCCATGCCGGGGCTGGTTGTGGAACCGACGCTCTCGCCTCTCCTCCTCGCGTCATGGCAGCTTGCGTTCGAGTTGGTCGAGTGCGGTGAAGGTTGCGCCATCATGAAACTGGTGTCCGATGGCGCGTAGTATACCTGGTCCGTAATGTTCGGTCGGAAACTCCTGTATTCGACATGGCCCGCCATGCGACCGACACTGTGTACATGCATAGGAGGAGGCGATGCACTTGGCGATATTTGGCCGTGTGCTCGTATGGTGGTAGTCGGTGCGCCCATCTCTTCGACATTTTTCGGTGCGCGCATACGTCTCAGATTGTGGTATATTTCCGTCTTCTGGGCCACCTCGCTCAAGACCAGCCTGGCTTTCTCACGGCGCGTGAGATGTTCGGGCAGTTCGAAGACGTAGTCCAGGCACTTCCAGATTCTGTCTTCATGATGTCGGATGTCTGTTGCATACTCTTCGGCCAATAGCAGAAGGGCGGTATGGTACTGGTGTAGTGCGCCTGCGTTGGGTTAGCCGTCGCTCTTGGGTAGTCAGTCAAATCACGCCTACCCGAATACCACGCCCAAGGCTTCAATGAATGGATGGTCTCGATCATGATGGCACATTCTACCTGCTGTACGCCAGAAGTGAGGACAATCTTGCGCAGTCTCTCGGGCATCTTGCGAGCGTGGTTGCTCGAGTAGCGATGTAAGAACATGATGTGTATTCGTAGTGTGGTCAGCTTGTATACGAGCAGGGCCATATTGTGGAGTGGCTGGTTCTTGTCAAGCATCGGGAGGTACTTCTTATCCGTAGCAGCGATGAAATGTTGAACCTTTGTCAAAACAGCGGTCAAAGTGGTTTTCTTGCGTTCTAGACGCGGCCGCTCCATCCAGGCGTAACGGTGCATTTCGGTGACCTCGAATCGCATTCGGCTGAATGTCATATCGGTCCAGTGAGTTGCATCCTCTGTTGGCGGGTTGTCCGATTCCAGGTCAATATCGTCGACGTTGAGAGGGTATCGTGTGTCGAAGTCTTGCCGATGGATTTGTGGTCGTGGGCCTGTCGCTTCGCATGTACGTATATCGAGAAAGCACAGTTGATACCAGACCATTCGTCGGACGTGCACCTCAACTGGAGATAGACCATAATGAGTTCCGTCCCGATGCAGGCCCATACATTCTGCGAGTCTGATTGCAGTGCCAGCGAGTGCAGCATGTGCTCGGGTGACTTCCGTCCTGCAAAGAGGGATCTATACACAGGATTAGGGCAGAGCATGTCACGCCAAACCTCGGTCACTTACGAGATACATGACGAGAGCCTGCAAAGTCTGCAATTTGGTGGTCCTGATGAAATTGGCTCGGTAAAGTGCAGACTCCGCGCCCTGCTGGAAACTTTCGATGAGCTGCTTCTTCTCCACACCGAATTGTGTTGCGATTTGCTCATCGTCCAGGCTCGTGGTAGCTGAAAGCAGGACTGAGAACACAAGCGCTTGCAAAGAGGCTGGTGGTTCAACCCCATCTTGCACCTGTTGCCAGAATGAATTATACTGACGTTTGAAGGTTGGTCGATGAAGAACACGGCACATGTAGTGAACACAATTCCAATACTGGTTCAAGAGAGTGTCGGCCACATTCTGACTTGGCAGATAGGACATGAAATTAGAATGCTGAGGTTCGGCAGCGAAGAAGAAACTGGATGACGGAGCGAGGAAATCCTTACTCGGTCGAAGAAAATCTTCGTTGCTAACCACCGAGGCTGGCGAAAATGGGGTTTGACCAGTCGCAAAGCTAGGGACCCTGTTCAAAACGAAGGTGATCTGGATTTCGTGTCAATATTCGACTTTGCGTAGAGGAGCTCCGTACAACAACACACCTCTTGCGACAGCTTCGGTCGGACGAAACCGCCTATCCTCTCCGTGAGTCTCATCCGCCCGATCGTCACACCGAGATCTAACATGGCGTCGTCGGCATCCTCGCAATAAGCTGCATCAGTGATAGCAAGAGGTGTTGGCTCGAGACCCCGCTCGTTGTCGGGTTCGGGGGCTTCATCCTCTGTACTGGAGTCATCGCCCAGTCCTGGAGGCTGCTCGCCGCCAGAATCGTTCATAGAATCAGCTCGTTTTCGACCACGGGCTACATCATCTTCCAGGGTTCTTTCCAGAGATCCCATCTTCTCCTTGATCTCGGCCAGCTTTAGTTGGGCTGCTGGATCGAGGGCTGGTGCAAGAAAGACACAGTCGCGTGCAAACTTGGTACAATTGCTGCATGGGTGCAACTTGTCGCACTTGAGCTTCCTTCTTCTGCATTCGAGACATGATGTGATGAGACGGTTGCGTCGACGAATCTTTGGAGCCGACGGTCCATGACTGCTGCTCGCTTTCCTCAGCCCATGGGAGGTGACTGATATGTATTGCAACGCAGGAGATTCGCCACTCTGAGGGCCGTCCTGCGGCTGTTTTAGGTGCAGGCTCTTGGTCATGCCACGATGCAGTCCGAAGAAATCCATGGCGATGTTGTCGGAAAGCGCTCTCTATGGGCAGACGCAGAGTTTAGGGACGAAGTAGACGGTACAGGGAATGACAACAGGAAGAGTAAGAAGTGGGACCGATCACTCAATGGCCTACTAGGGCAAAACAGAGGAACGGGCAGGCTTGAAGATATACCAGACCATGAAAGGTGCTATGCTTATAGCGAGACTGCAGATTGTTTAGGAAATGCTTGCTTCGACTGAGAGAGACCATGGCTTCGGGAGGGAGAAGGGCGAGGAGGGACGTATCAGAGCATTGCTTCAGAGGAACACTTTAGACACACAGGCGAATCTTGGCGTGTGCGAGCATTGGAAGCAGGAGGTTGTAGCGGATGAAGGCCGACAATTTACTCCAGGGCCCTGCCTGGAGTAAGAAGGATTCTTCGCGCCCCCCAGCTCGGCCTGCCCACAGGTCTCCGGGTCTCCCTCGGTGTTTGTGTCCGGAAAGGCAGTGGATAGTGCTGGTCAATGCCCTCGATAGATGGGCGGATCACCCGCCAGCAAGCTGGGCCCTGCCTCCAGCCCGAGGGCCCTAGGCTGATATGTGAACATGTCAACGCCGTGTTTCTCCAGGGACAAGCGAGATCGATGATCGTACTGCGTGTTCCTCTGGTAAGGTCTGCAGGTGCTTCCTTTGGAGCTCTCGACTGCTTCGTCAACATTGGAGTCTCCTTGAGGCCGAACACCTTCGCTAACACCTTCGCTAACTACAACGCAACAACAACAACAACACACACACACACCCCCCCCATGCTCGCGACGGCAGCTTTGCATCCAGCGCATTCGGATCCGTTCTCTGCGCAGAACAGGAGTTGGTATTCCCCTTGGCAGCGCCGGTTTCACGTCCTGAAAGGAATCAGCCAACGCAGTGTCAGCCAACCAGGTGTCACGGAAAGAATCTATCCAGCTTCGAGAAGACCGATCCTGATGCCAGCTGGAATCGAGTGAAGCCCACTAGCCAACACGCTAGGCCTTGGACCTGTGGGGCACCATCCGTGATGCTGAAACCGTGGTAAAGAGCTTGAGGACAGTTTTGGTTTCATGGCATTGTGCAAAGATACTCCTCGCATGTCTACTCGACTCACGACCCAACATCGTTGAGAAACATGCTACCTCTCATCCGTGCCCTTGATTGACAGCACTGATAGAGACTTGGGATGCTTTCAATAAACCAAAGGCGCCAATCAGAAACCTCTGATCTTTCACAATTCCCGCTCCAGACTGCTCAAAGCCTGCTCCTATGCTCTGTTCCGAGTCCGGTTGACGTCACTTCAGGTAGGTGAACAGTTTCATATGCCCATGTCTCCTTTCAACGTCAATTCTAGATCTACTTTTCGGGCCAGGGAGAGGCAATGCATGTTGACAACACTTTTATGGTCGACCCTGTGCAATTTCGCCATCGAAATCGGACGCCAGCTCGAGTGGCTGCGGAAACCAATCTGTTGTGCGGTATGTCGACCTTGATCGTGTGCAACCATGTCTAACAACTGCGGACAAGAAAGAGCGATTGTTGACCTCAATGACCCTGCGATGTAGCAATGTGCCCTTGCCGTCACAAAGTACAAAGCTAACTTATCAACGTTGACCAGTATTTCTAGATCTACAGTCAGTATTGTCGTTGAATTAGAACTTGACGCAACGCAAAGGCTTGGATTCAGGTGGAGCCACTTACGCACCTTCCTTTTGTGATATGCCACAACCTGGTCCTGCTGTAGCATATCTTCCGGCCTGCAATGACCGCTTCGAGGCTAGATCTTGACAGCCAACGACGAGCCTGGACGAGACGTCGTGTTGCGTTTCCAGATCATTCCATACCTTGTTCCTGATTTGCTCTGTTGACCTGGGTCTGTCAATGGGATGCAATCTATTATCCCTTGCATTGGTAACTCGTTCTGGTCTACCAGCTTGCCACAAAGCATGAAGACAACGGTAGAGGTATCTTTGTATATACTGCCACATTTTCTGGTCGTGAGGTGCACACGCTGGGAATTTCTTTCCTCTAACCCCGGACGTTCATTGATCTCTATTGATGTCGATTGCGTGGTTGATCATCCTTCTCGATTCAAAAAGGCGGATCATTGCATGGACTGAAACATTGAAGCTCGCTGGCTTCAACGTTCTGCGACTTGCCAGTTTCAGCAAGCACGCACTTCCAAACAAAAACATCCGCTGACACTTCTTTGCTCAAACCGTATGAGCCATGGAAAATACTTTCAACGTCAAATGTCACTTTGTGGGGAAAACGCAAGAGGCAGATCCGCAATGAAACTAGCCACCATAGAAAGACAGCATCGATTGCACTCCACATGGGCTGTAACGTCTCTACATGTGGAGCTCGGGAACCCACTTGATTTCAAGAACAAGAGGACGGTATCAAACGCAAACAAGCAACATTGTGCAGAAGAAAAAGGACTGCGTACTGCTTGCGTCTGTCACGTTATCCAATCCTCTCATTGAATGGTGCTAGATCAAAGAAGGTTGAGGTTGCTGCGAGTACCTACCACCTCCTCATCGTGGCTAGACGGTGAACGCTCACTTCATTTTCTCCCACCAACGACCATCGGTGATGCGATTACAGTAAACCAAGAAGGACGTGCGTAAACAGCCGAGAAAACAAAGGTCAGGGCGTAAGCTGTAAATAGACTCATTCTCGAAATACCAATCTCCAACCACGAAACAAGTTCCTACGAGTCCTTCACCTTCCCACCATCACTTGTGTCAGGATCTCAGTTCGAAGACCGGGTAAACCTAAGCCAAACAGACGAGGATACGAGCAAACAGGTCGATTCCAGGCGGTAGTATTCAGTATGTATATACATATATATATATACTCATACTACCCGCGTCTCTCTCTAGGATACGCCAGACCCGGGCGCTACTCCGCGGGGAAGGGGGGGGGGGGGGGGGGGGGGGCAGGGGCGCTATATATATCACTGCATCTCCCAGCGCCAGATAGGGCACCTTTAGTATATATAATCACGCCCGTATATCTCATTACGGACACTAAAAAGGGTGTATATATCTACTATACAAATAAAGAATCTATCGTGATTGGTTGGCTAATTCCAGATTTCTTCTAAAACGGAGTACTAGGCGCTAGTCTGACAGGCCTACCCCCTATACGTAGGTAAATAAGTAGATGGGACGACAATACTACTATTACTACTACTACTACCACCACTACCCCCCTGTCAATCAAGTGAGTTAGTTCGCCATGACACAGCAGTGGCTAGGGCACCCAAGATACGTTTCAGTAGGCGATGCCGTCACTGCCACACCACCATTCTGTAACACGGTACCACAGTAAACCATGATGCCGACATGGGACCCAGAGAAGTAATAGGGATGAAGCTTGCAAGATGGCGGGGACGCCGGGAGGGATGTGAGAGAAAGGCATGGTTCCCTATGGGATATAAAAAAAAGAGGGTGGCGTTTCTCACGGTCAAAGTTCGCACCGTCGCTATACCTCATCGAGGTCGATGGTGCAGCTAGGAGAAGGTCGAGGTAGGTCTGGAGAGCGGAACGTGGTGTTGTAAAACTGATTGGGTCATACCGCCCCCCTCGACCGCGTACAAGGATGGCGACGGCGCGACTTCGACCGTGCGAAAATGGGAGCCGTTGATAGGAGTTGCAAGGATAAGTGTAGCACAGTATCGTAATAGTAAGCTGGAGGAGGAATATTTATTGCCTTGGGATGTTTTCCGGAAACGGGACGTGCCATTGGATCTGCCGCGCTTGAAACTTTGTCCTATCCTGAGGAAAGATGGGAAAGCGAGATTATGCAGGACGTGTACACTGCGAGATCTTCACGATCGGGAGCGCAGCCAGAGTGGTGGAGGGCATTCGGGTTTTCCGAAAGCACCGAGGGATGACCCGAAGCGTTGTTCCGAGGTCGCGAGAGCTAATTTCACCTCTGTGAAACTGATTGTGGATCTTGGGATAGCTGAATTGGTAGGGGACCATCGCGTGCCCTTTCCACACCAGAGGCCCGTCCAAAATCTGTCTTGGACAAAAGCTTACCGCTGCCGCTTCCTCGCTCGAGCACACGAGTCATGGCAAAACGGCTCGCCCTGCAGTTTGCGCTCGCTCGACTCAGTCTGGTCTGATACGCAAAACTAGAAAGATTCTCATGTCGTTGCCGATTTCCTCTCCTTCTTTCCCATATTCCGTATTGAGAACTAATCCAGGTCAACTTGGATAAAATCTGCCCCTGTGGATAGGACGAATAGAGTAAATAGGCTTCTAAATTCCGAAAATGAAAAGAGGATGTCCAGGTAGGGCTTTGAATGCGAATCTAGTATTTTCTGTCTGGCTTCTTCGAATCTATTGGGAATCATCGCGATGAGAGAACTGGCCGGCCTTGAAAGGTCCTTCCTACCCGCTCAAGATAAGGAGGTCCTGAACAAGTTGCGCAAGTTGTTGGAGCAGAGGTGATCGGAAGGAGAACATGCAATGATGCTTCTTTCACTTGATATATATTTTCAATTTCCTCTCGTCAAGATCTCCCACTCGTCCGTCCATCTCAAGGCATGCATTCTCAGATGCAAACTATGCTCAAACACCTGGTTCTCATGTCTCCTCGCACGACGATGCAGCCGTCTACTGTTGTTGCCAGGTAAGCTGAATCGTAGTCGCCTTCGAGGTCGTATACACAGTCTGCTGGGTGCTTCCCGACGCAACCGCATCAGCATAGAAGTCCTTGCTGGACCCATACACAATGTTTCCTCCCGAGTAGGTAAACATTGTTGCAGTAGTGACCGAAGAAGAGCATGTTAAAGCGTTGCTAGCGATAGCGCATTTGCCCTTGCTGGAAGTGAGTGTGAAGCCGGAGCCTAGAATGTTTAGCTTCTGATCTAGAGGTCGAGAACGGGACGGGACACACCGCTTGCCGTCGCCGTCATGGTGGCACAGGTTCCAGAGGTGTACCAGGTCCCGGCGCTGATTATGCATCCGGTCTGCGATCCACCGCTAATCACATTGACAAAACCCTTGCCAGATGGTGTTCCAGTAGAAGTAGAAGTAGACGCCGTGGTAGTCGTCTTAGTAGCAGAAGTTGTAGTGGTTGTAGATCCGCTTGTCGATCCTTTTGGCAAATACTTGATTCCTGAGGAGGGGCAAGTAGATCCGGAACCAACTGGACTGGCAGCCTTGAAGATGCCGCTCTGAACAGAACCCTGGACTTCGTAATGGTACCAGAGCTCGTTGAACTCCCCATTCTTGCAATTGATGGTTACCGGGACTCCGAATTTGCCTTGCAAAGCAGATTGTATTTGGGACAGGGTGTATGTCGTCGAAGTCGATGGCACAATCCCAGCATCGGACAGCCAAGTGTATGATGGCAGAGACTTGAACAAGCTGACGGTCTTGTCGAAAAAGTCGACTACTTCTTGAGTGGCTTGATAGTCCGTGTAGCAGGATGTGGCAAGGGTGCTGATGCAAGTTCCGTGTTTGCTGTCTGATGGTCAATTTCAAGTCTGATAACAATAACAACTTGGAAGAGAATAGAGGAAGGCTTTACCCCCATTCATGCTCCCAAAAGCTTTCATCATCTCCGGTATAGTCCTTCCAATATGTTTGCATGTACGAGAGCGTCGAAGTGTCTCCAAAGCTTTGCAAAATCTGTGTAATATTCGTGTACTGCCGTTTCGAGTCGCAAGTGCTGTCATAAGTTCCATCGCCTGAATTATTAGCTCAACGTATTCTTGCATTAAGAAGAGCTCATCGTACAGTGATCCGGCCTATTCACAATTAGCAACAACTTCAAGATCGACTTTGCCAGACCTACCAGAGCCCATGGATCGTCCAACTATCGGCAGGGCCAGTAGCAGGGTTAGTATCCCAAAACTGCGTCTGCAATAAATGTCCACCTGGATAGTTGAAGCAACAAGTATCAACTGCGGTTGTGTTATGGCAACTTAACGGCCCTCCAGCAGCGCAAGTAGCACTCGCAGCAGCAGCAATCCCGACAAAAGCTGCAAGAGCAGAGAGAACGTGTGCAGCCATACTGGAGATCGGCAGGAGAGCTGGTGTCGATCAAAGCAGGTACAATGCAAGTCCTCTTATACATCACCATCTCGAATCCATTTCCACGCCAAAGCATCAGGGTTCGACGATCCCGAGAGACCGTGGAGACGCAACCCATGGCTCAAGCTGGTCATTGGTGGGTGATGGGATGAGGTTCGGCTGCGGCTTCGAAGCAGAAGGTGTTCAAAGAGATGAAGGCCCGAACCGCCACACCAAAGCCTGTTTGAGCTGGGCGGGATCTAGCTGCGGATAGCGTAGGAGGTAGCTCTGAGCCTTGTGGGCGGCAGACTTGAACCGTCGGTAATAGGCGCCAATCCCAGGCTAAAAGAAGACCTTCCCCATGCGGCGAAGATCGCTGCTTCATGACTTTGGCATGCCCAACGTGCTCTCGGACGAACTGTCAATGGTGAATCGGCACGTCAGCGATCGAATATGGTGGCCCAGCGTTCGAGCTGGTGTGGACGACAACTGGAAGAGCCATACCGGTCACGTGCATGTTTATGTAATGAGCGAGCGTAATTCCTAGAAGTGGCTTTTGAAGGTGGCTGGCTGGATGTCTCCCTTGTATTGGTGAGGCAGATAGTGGCCCATATCCTCCTAATGGCTCATTTTCGAATGCTCATGGTGAGGCAGGCGAGGGCAGAACTGACCATGCCTGCGAAATTTGGAACTGAAGTCATGATGAATATGCTCACTCCAGGTAGCCTGTAGCTACATTTCCAAAAGGCGGCGCGTAGCTATGGCCTCTTTTCCCAAGGGAACGGCCGTAATGACAGCTCGAAGATGGGACGAAGAATAACTGCCATTGAAATCGCCCAGATGTGACTTTACCAGTTGACACAACCTTTGGCATAAGCATTGAAGGACACGGTTCATAACAATCGATGAAGAAGTGGAGACTCCAACCAAATGTCAAAGAGTCTGAAGTGGGATGCGATGCTGGAACCTAAGGGGGAGAGAGATGCTCCCACTCGGGCTTATGTAAGAAATGGCTATTAGTCTACTTTCGGACATCAAACTTTCCAACGCGCTTTTGGATCGTTCCAAGTCCAATTTCCTCTAGGAGGCCATTCACCACTCTCCTGGTTCTCGATGGTATGAAGAGGCGCCTAGCTTCTATCAAGGTGCTGATACCACGACGAGCATGTCCTCATAGACTGCACAGTAGCAGTGCAACGGGCACCGCAGACCGATTCTCAAACCCACCAGCATCTCCCAACACCAATGTCGACTCGCCCTCAGTCAAACCGCGGAAATGGGGCAATCGAGCCTTGCCGCTCTCTCCTCTCATGGATCCCGTGAAAATCGAGCAACGGAACAGACACAAGAGGACGAAACTGCCACCACCCAAGAACGTCGATCTGTCTCCCTTTCAAAAGACTCTGGTGAACAATCCATATGGTGAGCATAACCCAAATGCAAACAAACATTGACGGACTGATTGCGTGTAGCTCGAGCCCTGGCTACGAACGTCCGCCGTTGCCGCATCACCAAGGCCCACCTCCCATCCTTCTTCCATATCCCCCTTGAAATGATCCCGCATCCAGATCCTCCACATCACGTCTGCATTGTCCCTGCCCGACTGTTCGCCGATGTCAATCCAAACGTTTCTCGTGAGGGGAGGGGAGCATCTCAATATATCTCTGGTCGCCAATCTGTTCTCAAACATGTGCAGACGGCGAAAAAGGCTGGTTTAGTCCTTGAGCATGGCACGAGGGAGCAGTGGCACCAAGAAAGGTGGAAGGGTTTGGGCGTCGTCGTGTTAGGGTTGCTGCAAGATGCCGTGGTCAAATCGTTGAGATGGGGTTTACAGCATCCCAAGGCTGGGTTGGTCATGCGCTGCGACGATGGAGCAAGCGGCGTGGAGAGTATCGACGGGGCCGCCTGCTTCATATACCAGCAGACTCTCTGGCCTCATTCAAAACTTGAGGCCGAAATCGACAAGAATATCTGGGATATCCAATCGGCCATTAAATTCATCGAAAAAGAGTCCAGACGACAGAAGAACCTTGACACGCATGTTCATCTCCAGAAGCTCCCGTCGATGACGGTTGCCGCTAGTCGTCCTATTGTGCGATATCCCAGAGCACCATACAGAGATCGCATCATTCCCGTGTACAGCTTGACAGATCTATTGGGCGAAGATAAGATGGGAGAATTGCTGAAGGATACCGCATTCGAAGAAACGAGGGCTTTCGCAGTCAAGGAAGGAAACCTGACGACGAAAATCCAGATGGCATTGCTTAGATTACAGACGTACCTGAATTAGGTCGATGAAAGAGCAGGGTCGATCAATTGGTATCTCTACTCATCATCGCATCCCCGTTAACCCGCTGTTTTTTAGGTTCGTGCCTTGTTCAACGCAAGTTTTCGCTCTCCTGTCTTGTCACGGCATCCGATAAAATCAATCACGACCACAGAAACTACGATGTTCACACGGACTAGAAGGCCCATCCCAACTACTTCAGGCTTCCTATTCCTCAAGCAATTTTGTAATGCAACGAGACAAGGTTCTACCGCGTACCTAAAGGTAAAAGCAGGCAGTGTATCTCGTCCATGCGTTTACAACTGATTGGCAGAACCTGACTGATGATGATTCGCTTGCTCGAGAGATGAACTGCAATATCGTTATTACTCTCGAGTGCGGACGAGTCTAGATAAGTGATCTGAGAACAGGTCGCGGGAAAGTTGAGGCGTAGAGAGAAGTACATATCAGTTCCATAAAAGCAGAGGATTGAAGATTGGTAGGTTTTTGTATTCAGATTGGCGGACTAGTTGTTGAGTGGGTGGGTAAATACCAGCGAAACCCCGCTAATATGGTCTTGTCTTTTTACTATATGGGTTTCCCACTGATACATTCGGCTTACGGTCAGATTTCTCACCTGTAGAACCCCTTTAGCTCGGTGGTCGGGCAAGTCTTGATTCTCAGAAGCACAAGAACTACTTCCGTTCCAGGCATTTCCCTTTTCCACGCTCAACCATTCATTCACCGTGCTGGAGGCCAAAAGATCCTATCCCCTCCCTCAACCCAAACAACCGAGTCACTCACCAAATCCCAGCCCAGTCAGGAAACTCAAAACCGTCCATCATCAGCCTTGACCAAGTCCGCACCCTTCTCCGCAACAGCATAAGTAGTGGCCATGATATTCCCACTGACATGACCCGGGAAGATGGACGCATCAATCACTCTCAGCCCCTTGGCACCACGCACCCTCAACCGATCATCCACCACTTCTTCTTTACCCATAGTCGCTGTACCGATGATGTGATACTGTGTTGAGATATGATTCCTCACATACTCCAACCGCTCCTCCTCCGTGGCGAGACTTTCACCTTCCAGGGGTAGTACACGTTGTCCCAATTGCGAGGCCAGGATCGGGCGCTTAGCGACCTGGTCTAGCCATTTGATGCCGGCAGCCATGATTTTGGCGTCGACGGGGTGTTTCAAGTAAGCCGGGTCGATGCGTGGTTCTTTTGTGGGGTCGGCGCTTTGGATATGTACTGTACCGCGGGACAGGGGATGTTCGAGACAGATGAAGAGGGAGAGGCGGTTCTTGCCCTCCGGAGGTTTCGCGAAGAATTTGGTTTGGTCTGAGCCGGCGGAGACGTCTAGCGTGGCGGGGAAGCAGAATGTCTGGAGGTTGGCGAAGGTGGGATCCGAGAGTTGTTTGATTATGGCCTGTATTCTTGTTAGCCAACACGGGGTCACCGATCCGCTGAGTTTGTTGCTTACCTCCTCCTGAGCCTTTTCAAAGTCTGTTACTGCCATGGAATGTTCACGCACTTGCTCGATGGTCTGCTCGAGCTCTTCCTTGCCAACCAGCGAGGCGTATGAGACGAAACCCATGAGCATGCCAGGACTGGAGTACATGCCCGTGCCAGATTTGTTATAAATCTCCTGGTGTATCTTGGCGAATTCCTCGCCATGCAGACTATCGAACCCGTCGATGCCTTCTTTCAGGTCCCACATCATTCCTCCCAAAACGTGATCTTGGAAGTTGGCGCCGACACGCTTGTTCTCAACAGTGCAAGGAACACCAGCTTTCTCCAGAATGGCTGGATCGCCAATGCCACTGAGCTCAAGAATCTGTGGAGTTTGAATTGTGCCGGCGGAGCAAATGACTTCCCTGGCTGCCTCGACTTTGTATGCTTGACCAGCGTGGGTAAATTGGACTCCCTTGGCAGTATTTCCATCAAGGACAATCTTGGTTGCAAGAGCTTCGGTCAGAACCTTTAGGTTTTTCCTGCCCAAATTAGGTCTCAGGTAGGCTGTTGCAGAGTACGATCTCTTGCCAACATCGCTGCTCCTGTCAACAGCGGCAAGACTCGAATAGAAGCCAAGATGATCCCCAGACCAAGCATCAGTCAGGGTATTCTCACTACCGCCGACCTCGTAACAGGCTTTGACAAAGTCCTCCTCGATTGGAGCATAAAAATCGTTGAAGCTGGTGTGGATGGGACCGCTGTGGCCATGTACCTTTTCTTTAGCGGTGTTTGGCATGAACTTGGGATCCTTGGGCGACTTTTTCGCAACATCGAGGGTTTGATGCTTCCGGAAATAAGGCAATAGTCCATCCCAGCCCCAGTCCTTGTTGCCCACCCTTTCCCATGCCTCGTAGTCATTCTTGCTGCCACGAACATACATAAGATAATTGATGCCTTCGTTCGATCAGTGGCGTGAAATGAAGCGTCTATGATCGACCTACCAGAAGAACCTCCTAGCAGCTTTCCTCGAGGCATGGAGTACGTTTTCCCTCCGGCAGCGGGTTGTGCAACACTGGTCATGCACCAGTCATACTTTTCACGTCCAATCAAGGTTGGATACGCTGCAGGAGTCGATACCTGAGGGTCCTCCATGCGATCTGCTCCACCTTCTATGACAGCCACAGTCACCTCTGGGTTCTCGGTGAGACGAGCTGCAACACATAAACCTGCAGTGCCACCACCTATAATGACATAGTCATATGATTGTGAGATGAAGTCATCAACGCAGCAGAGAACGTTGTGGGAATGGTCATGGGCCCCATCCGAAGTAGCTGTTCTGCCTGGCATGGTGGATGTTGTAGGAGTAATGAGATTGTAAAAAGACAGAGTTGAGCTCAAATTGCCGCAAGGAGCAACGGCTCATTTGCCAACAATGTACAGAAGCAGTATCCATTTATCCGAGCGGAGGCATGCCTCGTGCCTTTGGTGCTGAGCCAAGAGGTATTAGCAGAGACTCCCGCTGTCGAAAAGCCATATGCGCGTCAAGATGCGGGGAGGAGGAAGTATTTCTTAGTGCTACCCCAGGTTCTCCGCTTTCAAGAACCGGCAACTAAGATTGTACGGTGTCTGCTTTGTATTCCAGCAGCCTGTTGGATCTTCTCACCAAGTTGCTACAGATCCATTTCGTTGAGCATGGAAATATGGGACAGACCTGTCCCATTTCGATAGCTGTATATGTCTTCGTGGCGACGAGACGTTGAAATCGATCTACAAACGCAACTTCTCCGCCATTTGGCTTCTCGATCTATGACCTTCGGAAGGTCACCAGCCATCGCGGTATCAGGGTCCAGACTTGCTCATTGGACCTTTCATATTTGGCCGTTGGAGGGGACTTGCCTGTGATTACCCGCAGGCTTCATTCCACCCTTCATGCCGGCGACTTGATTGTCTTTGTCGAAGTGGGAGCGTGATCTGGCATCGGGGACGCCCATGCGGGCAACGTGAGCAAGCTCTCTCGCCGTTGAAGAATATCGAGATGGCCGAGGTGAGATGGCCACGAAGGAGACGCTGATGTTTCCAGGAGAAACTGCAAGTCGTCGAAGAACCTCGGCGCCAACTGGCAGGCTTGTGCTTCGGCACTAATCATCTACGAGGACCATGTACATGTGTTGAGGCTTCACACTATGTGAGAATGTACTAGTAGGCTCTTGCTCCATCTGCTTACAAGAGCGTGAAGTCCTGGCAGTGTTTGATAAAGAGCGGCGCTAAACTCTAATTGAGCAAAAATCACGTGAAAAGAGAAGACACCTAACCACTGTGGCTTGTGAACCCCCGGCCTTCGCGCAGCAGAATGTATTACTAATCCAGAGCTCAAAGCTCATAGTTCATAGCTACTACCCATGTAGCTCAGATCCCCAGAGCTCCCTCCATTGAAAGCAAAAGACTATTTTTCGTCGCCTGGCCAATTTCAATATCTGCATCAGCGCCGAGTGATTTCAGACGTACGCCACCGTCCCATCCACAGTGCCAGAGGATGAGCCCCCTACCAATTTCCTATGCCAACACACCAAACGCCATGCCTGTGCCAATAATGCGCATCTAAATGTAGTCGCAAACCCCTACCATACCATTCCTCATCCCGTAGATAATACAATGCAGAAGAACACGACGCGACGAGGTGCAAGCCGAAATATTTTGACGAAAATTAAAGATCTGATTCATCAGCTGGATGAAGGTCCTCAAAAGCTGAATGAACTCGGAGCAACTCCAGGAGACCCAGCCCCAACAGGCACGGTCGACCCATTCCGAGACTCCGCTGTTCCTGAAGGCTCTGGCGTTTCAGCAATCGGTGTACCAGCAGTCTCAGAACCGACCTGCGTCTGCTGTGGCGGAACACCATTTGGCCATTTGCCGTTGAGAAGCGGACAGAGCCTATAAGACTGTTAGTCAGCATGTCCGGAGTGGAGAGTCGTGAAGCATACTTCTTGTTGGTCTTGATGTGACCATGTTGTCCACAATTAGCGCACTTCCTTTGCGTCTGCCCTGGTGCCTTACTGCCCACATCTCCTTCAGCACCTCCGTTAGCACCAATCTGTTTTTTTAACGACTTTTGATGCTCGCGCACAAGTCTGCGCTCCTTGTTTTTCTCGAGTCGCATCAGTTCGGCCTGCAGCATCTGCTGAGCCAGTGCATCAGTAGACGCATCACCCGTTCGGCTAAGATCCTCAATCTTCTTCTTGGCCATCTCTTCCTCGCTCTTCTTTTTATAGTACAGTTGAGCGACTTGTGAATCTTCGACAAGTTCGATTTCTTCCCTTTCCACGTTGTATTTGTCTTTATATCGACGTGTAATCTTTAGCAGTCTGCCCTTGTTCACGCCTCCAGCAGCACTAAAGCGACCAAAGCTGAGCTGACTCGTGGTGTCATCTGGTCGGAATCCAGGTGTGGCTGGTACGGATCGTGGCGTTGCTCCGGGCATCGTCCGCTCATCGGGTTGATCATCCACGCCTCCCATTTCCATGTCCAGGACAGGTTCGACAGCGGAGGACAGGCTCTGTTCCTGTGCCGACCAAATGCGACGAATAGTTTGTCTGTAGGCAGTCTTTTGGTCGTTGACGTTGTAATTATGGCCAGTCTGGGTCTTCTTCCGTTCAGCGGCAATTTTAGAGTCCACACTCTCTCCTGGGGCTTGAAAACCACCTTTCATCGATATTTTGGCAAAGCTGAAACCTTCACCACGCCCAGTCGGATCACCTTCCCCGTGCAATGCTATCATCGCAGTATCACCACACGCGACCAGGAAATTTTTCGACGCCCGCCATGGGGCTAGCTTCTCATCGATAGCCGCGTTGTCACCCACATCGGCTTCAGAATCTGCACCCTTTCCATAACCAGAATCCTGGAGCGCCCGATGACCGACTTGCATAGAGTCTATCAGACACACATCTTCGGGCTGTATCTCCATACGAAGATAATCCATATCCATCAAACGGAAATCAGCTTGAGTCTTTGGTTCCCACGTCTGAGCCTCCTTATTGTATGCCATGATTTCTCTCATTCTGGTACGATTCTGGGGAATATCTGTACCAGGATAATGTTTCGTGATTTCGTGATTTCCACACCATGGTTGTTTGGCGTTCCTCTTCTTGTTCTTGTTCAGTATACGGAAGGCAAGCATCTTCAGGCGATGTTTGGCCGTTGACGTGACCTGTCGACCGTGCACGCCAGGAACAGGAACAGAAGGAAACTCTTGCCCGACGACGTACAGGTTATCTGTGTTTCTCAAGTAGTACTTCGCTCCATGCACGCCAGTTTGGTTTCGGATTACGACGAAATCCGTGTTTCTCGCTTCATGTTTGAAAATCGGAGCGCGGTACATTTTGTTGTGAATTGCCGGCACTGTCTGACCCGGGTCAACGAATCCGAATATGGCGAAGGGACTCTGGTCGTTAGGCAGCAGCACTTTCGTCTCACCGATGTCGAGCTTCGGCCGCTCTCTATCCTTTTCGTCCTTGCGGCGATAATAATTGACCAACCGATTGCCCATTCCAAAGTTGGAAAGCATCATAGGACATTCTTCGGAGTACTCAAGTAGCAACATCGATCCGTTGTCGGCAAGACTAAGATCTCCAGATTCTCGGAATGTTTGAGTTGTGGTCTGCTTTTTAAGATCTTTAATCTTCTTGAATCCAAGTTTCTTCTCCACCGTGATAAGAGCGTTCGGATGAAAGTGCATGGCAGGTCGATGAAAGCTGCGAGCTTCTCGAGTGTTGAGCTTCGCCTTGTAAAATGGCCATTGTAGGCGGATAGCTGGGTAGGAATGTTCAACCGTGATATTACCAATTGCACCACGGATCGAGTGTTCTTTGAGTCGATCGTACTCGTCATCATTTGAAAAGTTGAATTTCTTGTGAATGGCTGTGGAGGTGTTACTATTGCTGCCTCCCCGACGGTTTATGCTAGCAGGTCGTGCTTTCATGGGTACAAGGTTTGGCTGGGTGTCGATCAAAAGACGGGAGTCATTTAAATCCAGTGGAACATGTTTTGCCAATTTTGCGGTCAGCTTCTCTGGTTCATCGAAGGAGGGAAAGTCTTCCCGAATGACAGATTCGAAGATGTTCGTCTCGTGGAGCTTCCGTCTCTTTGGAGACGGCGGATGTCCATCTTGATCCCACCCATCAACGGTCTCGATGGCCAAAGCGTTTACTGGTTCGCTGTCCGAGTCCGTCAGATTGTCCCAGTCTTCACATAATATCCGTAGATCCTGAACGGTAACTCCGCCAATAGTCTCTTGGTGGTCTAGAGTGTCGAGTTCAATCTCCTCTTCACTGGATTGCTGTCCAGCCTCGTCTTCCTGAATGAAAAGAACCCCCTGATCGTTGTACTCTTCATTTGTTCGCTTCCGTGCTGTGGGTGCCGCTACCAGCTTGAAAGCTCGTTCCTGGTCATGATCTAGCTCCAGGTTTGCTCTGGTTGGGTGGACTTTGGCTGGGACTTTCAAGGGAGTTTTGAACAGATAGTTTGCACGCTTTCCAGGAAATAGAGAGCGAAAGCGTGGCACTTCTTCGCTCTTGAAGAATGGCCATATGGTCTGGAAAAGCTCGGCATTCGTCTGTGGTGCTGGAGGGGGCACCTGAGAATTGATTCCGCTCGTCATGCGCTCTTCCCGAGCGCGAGCAGCTCTCGCAAACAGCTCTCGTTGCTCACGGCTCTCTGGGTCGTCATCCTCCTCTCCTTGCTCTGCCACTACATCGTCCTCGATTGTGGCTTGTGTGGAGGGAATATCGAAGATCGAAATTTGATGAGGCGGCGACTGAATTTTCAGAGCAGGAATTGAGGGTCCCGAAGGTGGCAAAGTGATGCTCGAAAATCCGTTGGTCATTGGAGGAGCTTCTTCCGCGGCTAATGGATCAGACGATGGGCCGTCACCGAATAGGTCGCCAAAATCTGGCTCTGCTGCATCGTCCGGGTCCTCGCCAAAGAGATCAGCGGTATCATCATGATCCACCATAGCAATCTCAGACATGCCCGCGTCGCCGCCCTTGTCCTTCGAGGGGAGAATAACCTCTTCCGGTAACTCATCGTCACTGAAATCTTCGTAGTCGACTGCATCCTCTGCCTTCTCTTCTTGATTCCCAACGCCCTTGACCAACTCCTCCAAGTCCTCGCCCATGTCCACTTTCTTCAGGGCATTCCGCATTTCGGCCTCGTCTGCCGCATCCTGTAGCTTCCACTGTTCCTCCATATCGTCCGTGCCGACATCTAGGGGAAGCGGCATGTTGTGAGTTGGTGGCAAGGCGACGGCAGCCATGGAGTTAAGTGCAAAGAAGGGAGGCGGAGGGTTTGGGAAGAGCAAGAGCGCTCGCGGCGGGCGGATGCCTCTGCGCGTATTGTGTTGCGCCTCATCTGCTGTTGAAGGGGCGCATCCGGACTGGAGGGTCGGGGAATCGGGGAATCGGGGGATCGTGGTATCGGACAGGCGATGTTTATGGTGTTGAGGCTGTCGTTGTCCGGGCCAGTGCTATGTGAACATGTTCATCCCGAACCTTCGTCGATTTCGAAGGCTCATAGGCCGAATCAGGCTTAGTACGTATAGTCACGTGCTGGGGAGGCCGGAGGGGAGCTTGGGAATTACTCGTGTCCCTGAAAGTGTCTGTCCGACCGTAGATCATGCTTCTGAACCGAGATAACTGGCTGGAAATTGATACCAAAAAATCGATCAGCCTCTGAAATCAGATAGCGGACGAAGTGCGACACTGTTACCTGAGTTCTTGTGGATATATTGCTTAAGTTGTTGTTACCAGATGTGGGCATGATTACAGGTCGAGACGATTTGATCTCACCACCGCTAGGGATCTTACGTGACTACAGATAAGCTATCATCTGTGAAGAGCTCTTCCTTCCGTTCCCAATCTATGGCCTGCTGGCCCAAGTCTGAGCGGGAGAATTTCCGCCGGACCGATGCTGACTCTGAGCTCCACCTGGAGAACATTTTGATCGCTTCTTTTTGTGAGAAAGACGCCCTTCTTTGGCTTGAACTTCTGTTCTTACTTTTCGTTTGAAGATTGACTGATTTAAGCCCCCACTAACATGCTCTCATCTCCCCGCAAGGCCCCAATTTCATTCTTCAGGCGTCTCCAAAACAGCAGTCTCCTCCTCTTGAGGCTCATCGAGAGATTTGAAATCTCCAAAGTAGACACAAAGTGCCTTTGTAAATCAGTTCCTAGACTCTATAGCCAACAAGGGCATTTACTTCACATACCTTGCTTGCACCCTTCATGCAATAGTGCATGACCTGGATATGATTTTTCCCTGAAGCAAATCTTGCAAGTTGATTCAAGTTCGAGGTTCTCGGGAGAAAGAGTGCGATGTGTGATGAAATTTTCGAGAATTGTGTAACTTGATGTTCGAGGTTATATGGCTCCATGGTGGATAGATCGAAAATCGCGTCCTCAGTATAGCCGGGTCCTACGTAGATTGTCAACTTCTGAGTAACAGTTACCTAGGTAGGGGAGTACATACCGCCCCATGGTGGACTGGCGAATATGACCGCGCTCTGACCCGTTTTCTTGTATTGTTTTGGCAAGATTTCGAAACAATCCTTGTTAACAAAGAAGATTTTATTCTTCACTCCATAGATCTCGGCATTTCGTTTTGCGCATTTGATGACCTCAGGATCTTTTTCGATTGCGAAGATTTGCTTGAAGCGGCCAGAAAGCGCAAATGCGATAGAATTGCCTCCGGCTCCAGCAAAGGCGTCGATTAGAATGGTCTTCTCAGGCGGCAGTATCTTTGCGAGATGCTCGGCGATTTTCCTGTCGACCTTTCAGTGCTCGCTCGGATTTTGTGCGTACGGTGTAAACTCGCGTTGCTACAGGCTCAGGTGTCACTCCAAACCAAGCGTCATCTGTCATCAAAATTCCTTCGTCATATTTGGACCAAATGTTGTACCGTTGCTGCCAGTATCTGCACGGATCATCAGTCAATGAGCGTCAAAGCAACCATGCAGCCATACTTTGCGATATTTCGCGTTACCTCTGAGGCATCCTTGTAGTGGTGCGCCACTCCTTTGGAGGCTCCATTGGTTCCGGTTGACATTGTGGTGGTGCTTGGCAGGTTTTCGCGTTGGATCAAGGCGACTTTGAAGCTGTGAGTGGCTTCGTCAGGCAACCTGGTGCTACCCTCTTTGTGACTGAAGCAAGGTCATTACTTTGAATTCCTCATTCACTTTTCGCTGATTGTTCGTGTTGTTGACACGGGAGCATACATAAAAGGATAGTCGCATTAAGCGATAAGCGCAGGGCTGGTTTAGCGCCCTCGCGTCCACTCAAAACACGAACGAGACATCAAGGACAGCTTTCCAGAATCAAATCATCAAAACCTCATCAGCAGTCATGTTCGGAGCTCTTAACAGATTCATTTCCCGCCTAGATGGTGATGCTCCTGATCAACGATCACGGACCGGATCAGCATGCGGCTTTCAAGTACTGCGCAATAGTAACACGGAGCTACCTCTTGAGCCCTGGTTCGACTTCATCATTGGCATCAACGGCCGCACGCTTGTATTCACGCCATTGACCTCCTAGATGATACAAAGCTTACGCCGAATAGGATAATCCGGACCCCAACCTCTTCGCTACAGAGATTCGCAATTGCGCTGGCTCAACTATCAGTCTTGGCATATGGACTGCTAAAGGTCAACGAATTCGTGAGGTCTATGTCAATGTGCCAAAGGAGACTCCTTCTCTGGGATTAGCGATTCAATGGATGCCACTGTCTTCCACTGACGACGTATGGCACATCATGGATGTCACGCCAAATTCACCAGCCGATTTGGCTGGGCTCCTCCCTTATGGAGACTATGTCATTGGTAGTCCAGAGGCTCTCGTTAGAGGAGACGGCGGACTTGCTGAACTGATTGAAGATGTGAGTTTTGAATGAGTTCCACGACTATAGATTGCTCTCCCCCAAAAGCCTGCACGCCAAATCTGTTCTGTCACGCTTGCCAGCTCGTCGTTTAATTGCAAAATCGTTCACACATATCTCTCGTTCTCCCTTTACTCGAGCTCATTGTATATTCAGCATTTAGAACGTCCATTGCGCCTCCTCGTGTACAATCATGAGTATAACCTGACCCGTCCCGTCGACATTACTCCAACTCGCTCATGGGGTGGTCAAGGGGCGATGGGTTGTACCCTTGGATTTGGAGCACTCCATCGAATCCCAGCACCACTCGACGAACCACCAGCAGCTCCAGGAGAAACCATGTTTTCAACACCTGATGCTTATGATGAAAAACGACCATTGTCAACCTCGCCAGTTCCCGGCTTTCAATCCGCCTCGCCAGCTCCTGCAATTACTTCATCCGACTTTCTGATACCTGCCAATATGACCGGCTTGGCTGGCACTAGTCGGAGTCCACCTCCGGCAGGTTCTGCCAATCATGCCCCTTCCACGGCGGCGAAGAAAAAGCGGGTTCACCATCAGCTTCCTCCAGCGGCTGATTGCGACCTGGATGCTTTATTGGCAGAGGGGGAGGCGAAGAGCAAAGAGGAGGACTACGCGCCGAAGAAGGGCTCAGGGGCCGGCCTGCCTCCACCTCCAAAGGTGGGCGCTCCTCCAAGCGGGCCAAGTCCTGGTGCTGCGCCGTCGGTGTAGAGGGTTTGCAAGGTTCGCTGGAAAGTCTGGTTTGCTCTTCTGCTTTGCAAAGAGATGAACGCTTTGTGATGTCTCGACTTTTTCGCTTGAAAATTGTATCTGTCCAGCTGGCTCTCTTGATATTGGTGGCACCTTTGTCGTCGACGGTGGTGACAGAATCGTTGCGTCGCGGAAGAAACTCTTTGAACCAGCTCAATCGCTTTTCACTACACTTGCTATTTCGATTCTTGGCCATAATTCCTTTGGCTACCTCACGCATGTCGATTTCTTCTTTGCTCGGATAGACCGAGCTCGTTGCTGTTTGTTTTGGTGGAACTGGTGTCTGACCTGGTAGTGTTGGCAGCGGCGGCAGTGACGGTGGGACTCGGCTTTTGTAACCCAGCTCTCTTTCCTCTCTCTTCATATTTGCCAGCCTTTCGTCGAGATCTCGATCTAGCTCCGATCGCCAATTGTCCGCTTCCCCCTGGTTGATCGTGAGTCTCCTATTCAGCTTTGCGGATATGGTCGGTGATGCTGGAGGGTCCTCTGTTTTAGAGATGCCCATCCAGGAGCGGCATTTTACGCTGAATTTCGGCTTGGATTTTGGAGTTCTCTCATCTTTGTTCATATTCGGATTCCAAGATCGGCGCGAGGACGAAAAATGTTAAGTCGCGATGTGAACACTCGCTGATGGATGACAGTGACAGAGGCAGGTGTGAACGAGAAGAATAGGCGCGGAACTGGGCTGTGTTTTGAGACGTGTCCTTGACGCAGGTCATGTGTTTGGTTTTGTGGCTCGGCAGAGAAGGTTGTTGTTCTCCAAGGACAATTACAACGGTTCGCATAGGCTAATGTGTGGAAATGAAGGTACTGAAGCGGTGATCTGAGCATCTTAACCGTTTGGCTTTACAATCGAATAGTCTGACAACGATCAGGTTCACCTGTTTCCTGTTATCGATCGCCTGTCACCCAAAATGTGACAGACATTCATGGAAAAATGGACGGTCGGACAGTTCGGCTGTCTCGGCAAGAGCATTCGAAGTAGGTAGGACCCTCAGAACAGGACTTCAAGGCATCGATGTTGGACACCCTGAATCTTTAGCCCGCATCTTGTCCACCTCGAGAGATGAACATGGTTCAATTTTCATGACCTGACTCATCCTACACGTCTTGTGGTCGCCGTGGACAGATCTTTTGCCCCTCTGGCGCTCTCCTCTTTGGTTCAGCACGTTCTGAAATTTATTGAGCGACAGCTGGGGGAGACAACGGCCTTGTGCTTAATCGAACCATAATCTGATGCGAACTGAAGCTAGCTAATTGCGTGCACATGTGTCCAACGGGCAGAAGACTACGGAGCCGTTTGCGAAAATCCTGAAACAATGAAGCCTCTGTGTTGCTCTTAAGCTCAAAAATAAAGGCCATCACTATTTCTACCACACATCCGGATAATCCTATCATACATGGGATTATCCTACCACATATTCCTATCAAAATCAACCTCCGGAGAAAGGAGAGGGGCCGAGCGTAAAACGTGTTCGGACTTTTAGACTTTTAGGCGACGGGGTCTTACTTTTCGAGCGTTAATCCAAGTAACTTCCCGCAAGAATATTTACTTTCTTCTCAGAGATCAAAGAATTGCCGTAAGAAGCTTTATTTTCCAAAATACTTAGGTTTTTAATCCGTCGTTATTGTGTCGACTTCTACGAGAGAGAAGTTGGGTGGTAGGATTATCATCTGTGTGGTCGAAATAAGTAGTGCTGGCCTAATTTTATCAAGCTACGTCCAACACTGTGTGACAACCTTGGAAGTAAGATTACTAAGGAAACCCCTTGCGGTCTCACAGATCGTTCTAAACTTAATCTAGTGGGCAACAGCTGGCGCAGACAACGGCCAGATGTACTTGTGAATGAACCGTAATTTGGTGCAAAACGGAGCAAACCATTGCGCACAAATTCTTGAAGGGAGGAATTCTCCTTAGTCAGTGCCAAAGATCCTAAGATTCCAACCGCTGCGCGAGAGGTACTATGTCGTGGCCGTTCTCCGTGCGAGGCAATAAACCCATTACGGCCTAGTGGGTCTTCTCACCAGTGGCGTATCTCCAGGAACTCACCTCCAACTACGACGCCGATCTAATTCTTATGGACATTAAAGAACAGTCCATCTCAACACCAGATGTGAGCCCTTCACCTCCCACGGCTGACAACTGCGTAATCTGTCTCGAAACCATCTCTGAACGCGCCGCAACCGTCCCATGCAACCATATCAACTTCGATTTCATATGCATTCTCAGCTGGCTTTTGGACCAGCGAGCGAAATGTCCACTTTGTTAGTAATTCTTCCAATCATAAAGAAAGGACTAATACAAGTCGCAGGCAAAACTGAAGTGACCTCCGTTCAATACGCCTTCGATTCCCCCACCGGTTTCAAGACCTTCCATATTCCTTCTAAAAGCAGCACAGCCTACGAAAGTTACAGTAGAAGTGCTTCACTACCCGTACGCTCGCGTAGAAGGGCGCTTAGTCCACCGCCTGCAATAGATAATGCGCTGTTAAGAAGGAAATTCGTGTACACACATAATCTCTACTCCATGCATGTCGGCACGAATCGAATTTCGAAATACCGAAATGTGACACCGGTATCGTTCGCTGCCTCAGCGAGTCTCCAATCGAGAGCAAGAAAATGGATGAGAAGGGAACTTCAGGTTTTTGAGTTTCTGTCGCCGGATTACGCTGCCTCCACCATGTCTACACGTACCTCCACGGCAACTCCGTATTGCCGTTCCCTCGTCTCAAATAACGTCGAAGCACTTCTCGAATACATAACCCTCATACTGAAGAAAGTACAGATCAAGGGCGCAGATGGACGCGCAGAAGATCTGATACAAGAATTTTTGGGAAGGGAGAACGCGCGGTTGTTCTTGCATGAGTTGGAAGGGTGGTTGAAGGCGCCATACGATACCTTAGAGGAGTGGGATAGGATCGTGCAGTATGCTATGGAGTTGCCTTATCCGTTGTCCGAGGCAAGGAAGAGAAGCTTTGAGCGAGGCAGCAGTGGATAAATCATCCAAGGCATCAGGTGTTCAGACAGCTGCAAGAGCATGATTCAGTTTCTGAGAAGCTGTTGCTCACCACATTCCTTTGAATTACACGGTGCCAACAAGGTGGTGCAGAATTAAGTTTGCTCAAAGGGACAGTCTATGAGCAGCGTTTATATGGCCTCTGACCTCTGATCTCCACCTCAGGTTGAGTGGCACTAGTGCTGTCAACAAGCCCTAGCTTGACAGCACCGATGATTTCTCACCGGCTGGTTAGAGGTTTAGGATGACGAATTTCGTGCTGGCACATCTCGTTTGAGTCACACAGTTATGTGTGACTTGTGCGCGAAGCATCAACAGAGGGAAGAAGCGCAACAGGCTCTTGATCTGCCCACGCTTCTCCAACTCCGTCATGAGGTGGTACTGGATATTCAGAAGACTCTAGAGAAAGTCATGCGATCGTTCCCTGGTAATCTTGTGGTCCTCGACATGCCCAGCGACCAGGTCATGTTTCGGTAACGGATTGTCATGATGCTGTAGTTTTCGAACAAACGTCTGACATCAATTGTCAAAACACGCCGAAACTCCTGGGTTGAAGGCAATCGCCTTGCCTTCACGAAATCCGATAAAACCTTGTCCTGAGGAAGCCCAGCTCGATATTCGTAGTGTTTTCGAGATCCCCAAAAAACCCTGAAATTCGATGAATTGATGGATTGACGATCGTACTTCACCCTTACATTTCCACTGCATACTTTCTTGTCTGCTTCGTGAGCAGAGTCCTGGACAATTACCGATTTGACAACCGACGTTGTTGATCGTTGAATTTGAAAACAGGGTATGACTGATGACTAAGAGAATACCTTGGTACTGCCGGGCGCTACCCTTCAGAGGCACTCTCCAACATCAGCCTACACCTCCGCAAGACATCATTGCTTCTTCCACAGCAGACCTCGGCGCTGGATTCGCCAAAATCTATCGCACATGGCCCGGCGCATCTCAACCCGAAATAGCAGGCGATCACGCTCTTGACAATCGTTCTCGAATTTTAATATCAGTGATACATCATAAACAACTGCTCCTCCTATCGCGTCGCTCCCTGTAAGCATCACCGCCATCTCACGTCCTCTTCTGGCACAAGCTCACAACCTGTTTGATAAGATTACAAAGTACTCCATCGGCTTGAGAACACATGGTCAGCGCGCATGCTCAGTCCTTTCCAGCTTGCGACAACAGGTTACCATAGTAGTATGTCAAAGAACTTCTGGTACGATCTCAACGAACAGCCGTAGTGTAGAGGACGTGAGATGTCTTTGCGAAACGACTTGACGACGCTCGCCTTCCGCCTGCCCTAAACCTTCTTTCATACCATTTATTGTCTTGTATGATATATGACCAGCAGCTAATCCTTGCTCCAGAACTAGATCCTAGGGATGGATCAGGTACAAGCTGTGGTCAATGCTTTGTGAAAAAACTTGCAATTTACAGGCTCAACGAACTATGGAATGTACCATAGAGTAGTAACACAGTAGTAGTAGGTGGGGATCTACTGTGTACATAATAGACGACCAGCCGCATATGGACCTAAATTTGGTAGATTGCATACTGTGAATCCATGCACAGTGGTTCTTATCGGTCAGTCAATGTGCAGGTGCACATTATTTTCTTCATCTGGCTAAAAAGAACGCAGCATAGCTCCTTTCGGACTCGGACTGATCCCTGATAGCGTACCTGAAGATCCTTGGAGCCATGAGCTACTTGTATTACCTCGCAGTCTCTCAGGTTGCATCCGCGGTACAATCTCGCGATTATGGTCATGCACCGTTATACATTAAATCATGCATGGCTCGAAGATCTGAGCAAAGCGAATCCCAGACTCGGCGCGATCAGCAGACCTGGAGTCTCGCGTGTAGCTAATAATACGGTGCTTGTAGAATATTTCAAGAGCGTTCGGTCGCCCTCAAGCTTCCATCGCCAAGCACTAGGAATTCAACATCCGTTGGATTAAAAAACACGAAGATCATGCGCACCATACTTTCTCCCGCAGCGCTGCTGCTTGTTTTAAGGTGTGTCTAATGTTGGACGCATCCAGAACTGAAAACTTACTCACCACGTCTACAGCTCTGAAATCGCCGCTCAGAAAGGAGGCAATCATGGTGGTGGTCCTCCAGTATGTTGTTTCTTTCACTATTCCTTCATCAGATCGCAAGATTTTCTAGGAGAGCAGCCTTGAAGTCTTCCCTCGCAGTCCCCCCTTGAAGGGAGCTCCTAGTCCCCGGGGCTTCCTCACACATAATCTGTACCCTTCTCATCATTGCGACTACAACGTCAGTTGACCACAACTCCCACCTCGATAAGCATATCCCTAGATACCCTTGCCTTTTCATCAAGTGGCGGAACCTCGCACTTTCCAAGCTCAAACATATCGATTCCTCGAAAAGAGCCATTCCCAACACCCATCCCAAGGCAGTCGTGTTGTTGAGAAGCGTCGTGGGGTACGCCTTTCTTTGACAAATGCGCCGCATATTCACCTGTCATGTCCGAGCTTAGATTTTCTGCGAAGCCTTCTCGTGACTCACGAGGATCATGTTGTTCCGAAGCTACATGACGATGCCTGAGCCTTGCCACGTACCCTGCCTTAATACCCACCAGCACTTTCAAAAGGCATAGATCCGATCATGATCACTGCAAAACGATGGGGATTGAGATTCCGCTGAGCCTAGACTGAGCTCCACAACGGCTCAACCTCACCACTGCAACTCTCGTCAAACCAACGCAGCATATGGGATGTGTACTGTTCTCTGACGGAGACGCTAGGTCAAACCGCCACAAGTACCTCAGGTCAAACCGCCACAGACACCTCAGGTCCACCCGCCACAAGTATCCCAGCAACATTCACCGAAACCGCCGAAACCACCGCCGCAGCAGAAACCGCCCCAGAACTACAACCCACTGCCGCAGCCGCAGCCGAAACCGAATCAGAAGCCACCCCAGCAACACCCCGATCCAAACAAACCTAAGGCTGCAAACCCTAAGCCACAACAACAACCACGTCCTACTCCGACGCCATGGGCAGGAGGAAAGCCAAACAACGGAAACAAACCAGGGGAGAATAAAGATAAGGATAAGGATAAGCCGAAAAATAGCGAATGGGGCCCTGGCGCGAAACCTGGCGACAAGAAGCCAGAATGGAACGATGGAAAAGGTTCTGAGTGGGGTCGCGGTGGTGATGAGTAGGTTCCCCTCACGCCAGCTCTTGGAAGAGACTATTTGCTGACGATACCATAGTGGATGGAACCACATAGGCGGGAAGGACGGCGGGTGGCTAGGTGGTCTACTACCCGATTACATTACCATCGGTTACAACCCAGGCTGGAATTGGAACCAACCCAATTACTTCGAGCCGATATTTTATACGCAATTCATTCCTACACCCACTTGGGAAGTCCCCATTATCCCCGTAGTCACCATTGAAGCTCCCCCTGTTGCTCCGGACGTAAGTTCACCACTCCACCTCTTCCCGCACCATACACGATTTTTCATACTAACGACTCTGCAAAGCCCAATTGTATATTGACAGTAACAACAAAACACACAACAACCGAAACAGAAGTGTCCTACACGAGCACAATAACAGAAGCACCAGCAGGTCTGATTACTGTCTACGAAGACAGCGACGGTACACAATACACCTACGGGGCCGTCACCATCTTCGAAGTCTACATTTACACGACGACGCAAGCCGTGGATGTTATTGGTGATGGCTGTGTAGGCGGAGGCGGGAATGGTGGGACCGACTATGGCGGCAACGGCTCTGGTGGTAATGGATATGGCGGGGATGGGAACGCAGGTGAATGGGTCCCGCCACCCGAGACACAGGTACCAACGTGGACGCCGCCGCCTTGGAAGGGGAGGATGAAGATGAAGAGGGCGCCGCCTGCGAAGATTGTGCATCGGAGGACTCCGGCGAATGTGGAGGCGAGGGCGACACCAGCGGTTTGATGTGTCTTATAATTGTCGTTTTAGTCGAAAAGTTTCTGTTTCGTGGAGGTGGCTTTATACCCTTACTTTTTGGTAGTTTGATATGGTAATGATTATTGAGAAGCACACGTTGACTCGAAAATCAGCATATTTCGCCAGTCAAAGTCTAGGCAGTCTACAGACCCCCGGCTTGAAAGAGTGATTGGTTGAACGCAGAATCAGCGCAACGACGTCTACACCAGCGACATAATGAGGTTGCATATGAGACCGAAGTGTCTGTCTGATACAAGAGCCAGACTATATAGAAGGCCTTACATAGGACTCGGAGGTGGGAAGTAGGTCCGCATGAGAAGAATACCGCGTTGACCTAGGTATTTCCTGTGAACGACGAGGAACGAGCAGGTCCAAGACTACCTATCCTAAACAGCCAACCGAGTGAGCTGAACACCCGAGCAAGAACTGGAGGCCATTTAACACCTTGAACCTCATATTCTGACGGCCCACCGCAGGACGGATCTTCTTGTCAACGCAACAGGCATCAAAGATAACCGAGCACACGAAGCCTAAGTGACATGAGAACATGCAGCTGATTCGCTCTTCAAAAGAGATCAGCATCGTACGTGGAGGTAATGCTTATTAGATCAGCCCTAAGTAATGCTTGATTTGACATGCCACAGGACAAATGCGTTTTGCGTCCCGTTTACGAGCAAGCCTATCCGACTCCCAGCATCTCCGGGTCTCCAATCGCGTCATTTGTGTACAAGAGAGCAGCAGCAAGGAAGAGAATGATTATGCTTGACAAAAGACTGACAGAGAGTGGAGGGGTGAGGGGTTTGGAGGCCGTTCGAAGCGATACGGGAGATGGACCACCTGCAGGTGCATTTGCGGAGCTCCTTACGTAAGCAAGACCCACAAGGCACGTGAGTCGCTACTTCTATCAAATAATCAGAATACCTTCGCATAGACCAATCTACTAAATCAACCTCTTGCAGTATCAAAAAAAAAAACAGAGAATGGAAAAGACCTCACCGGACCAGCAAGAGCTCGAACAATCTTACACAGCCATGGTACATGACAAATTATTCCATGAAGAGCCTCAAAAACAGCAGATGCTCCAAATGACCCTTCGTCCCTTGGAGAAATCACCCGCAATCCCATCCAAAAACCCTCACCAGGCTCCGTAGAGCCTATCGACCTATTATCCTCCTGCACTTGGAACAAAACAACCTCACGACGAACAAACCTCCGTCTCAACATGCTCATGATACCCACACATCCCCCTCAACCACGGTTTACACTCCTTCTCCACCAGACCCCAATCCATCCCCGCCCCACCACCCCTCCCACTAGCCACACACCCCTTACAGAACCCCTTTTTACACCCCTCGCAAGACCACCCCGAGATCCCTGGCGCAACGACGCACCTGCAGACCTCACAGGCCTTCACGACGCCCCACCCAGCCGGTTCCCACCTCTCCAACGCATGCCTCGTAAGCGTCTTCGGACCCGGTTTCTTCAGTCTGCAGACCAGGTCCCGCAAAAAGGAAGGGTGCCATTCATCCGGGTGCGTGGCAATCAGATTGTCCGTTTTCTTGAAGGCGAAGAGGTCAAGCACCAATTCTCGCAACGGCGCCGACTCCCTGATGGAATCGTATAGGATCCACGTATCCGTCGGCGTCGGCACGCTGTTAGTCTGCTCCGCCAACTCCGCTACCCGATCCGAGATGCCGTTCCGCAAGCCCTCAATGTCAAGTTGATCCGCCGTGGCGTATAGATCCAGCAGCGTGAAATAAGTGGCTTTCTCATCCTTGAAAAAATAGCTGAGAGGCTCGAGGCGATTTTGGTAGAGCCATAAAATTACGTGGTCAAAACAGTTCGCATCAACGTCGGGGAGTGAGAGATGTTGGGTTGAGCCTTCGAGGAAGGAACCGCGGAAGGCGGCGGCGAAGAAGGGGGATTGGCTGCATATTAGGTCGCGGTGGACTTTGTAAGGTGTTTCGTCCGCGCCGACGAGGATGGTGACCATGGAGGCGCATGTTTTGAATTGGGTCCTGTTGCTTTATTAATTTACCAATGCGCTGTGTAGTGATTCTTTGGTGTCGCTTACCGAAAGCAGAAGCCTTTCACGCGGGCTTTGACGGATGCCGATGATGCACCACTTCTTGTATTCCTGACTGAGGTGCGTGCCATATTGAGGGTTATGATGACTTCTGGTTTGCCAAAAGCAATATCCTAGTGGATGAGACTGCCCGAAAGTCACTGAACGGAAAGCGTTTGCAATCAAACAATGTGCTTATTCTTTTGGGCTAGCGATGCAAAATGAGCAAACACAATTTGTAAGGAATTGGGGAGGATGCTGATGTGGTCGTGAGGCTATGTTTCTTGCATGTAGCGCATGACTTGTGTTATATATCCGTAATGGTCATTCGTGGTGTTTGACGTGCGCAGACGGGCAAGAAAGAACAAAAGTAGGCGGGCTTAGCCGAAACCCATGTGTACGACGGGTAGAGGTTGTCTTAATCAGTTTGCGGCAAACAACAAGCCAAGATTTGGCGATGCGAACTGTTTTCGTTGGAATGGGCATGGGAACAGCTGTTACAAGTGAGTCAGAAAGGAGACGGCATTCCAGGAGGTGCTTTGTATGGTGGTCGCAGAGAATTTATGCCATCGAAGGCGAAGAGTTTCTGTTAATACTGCATCATGAATTACCAGATCTGTATTGCTGTTGATCTTGAGTAAAACCGTCTTGCTGCTCTTACCTCACTGAAAAGAAACTTTTACATTAGGCAACCTTACCCATACCATACATCCCAAAACTATGACCAAGCCCCCAGTCTGAAGCCAGCCTCGCAACGTCTCCTTTGATACTAATGACTGCTACGTTTGGTGCATTGATGGGATCCGGTGACCATCGGAAAATGAGAGTATAGCCCTCTAATAGCATGTTTTCATCGATGTCGCAAACTGTCAACTAGATGCGATGTTTCTCGCTCTCTGCCAAACCAATTGCATCAGCGTCCGATCGAATGGTCTATTTAGAGGACTCACCAAGCCTCGAGTACAACATATACAAGGCCATTTGGTTGCATTCTTGCGTGCCTGTGATTGTGACAAGGCGTTCGTTGCTATTGTCCTGCGGCTCGTTGATCTTGATGACACTACCACTCAGTTGGCGTATCTCGTTGATCTTTGCGCCTCCTTTTCCAATGATAGCGCCGACCATATCGTTAGGAATGTAAATCTGCTGCGTCATTGGCTGGCCAGGGACAACGCCTTGCATTGGCTGGGCTGGTGGTCCGGCAGGTCCCGCTTGTTGCGGGGGAGCGCCGTACGGTGAAGGTTGATGTGGTCCGGCGCCAGTATAACCAGGACCTGCACGTGGTGAGCCAGCAAAGTGGAGCGGCTGCTGTCCACCTTGAATTTGTGGCGGTGGCTGACTATATGCGGGCTGCTGCGGTTGTTGGCCGTATGGAGCGGGTGCTGGACCTGGTCGTGAAGGTTGAGCGTTCTTTCGGAAGTGCTCTGGATGACCCCATTGACCTCCACCAGTTTGTGGGACATAGGGCACAACTTGCATGCCTCCAGGAACGACACCAGCTGGGCCTCCGCTGCGTGTAGCGTATGCCGAAGCTGCTGGTCCACCAAAGCGCTCAGTGAGCTGCTCGACAAGTGTGCTGCCAACGTAGTATGCAGCAATGTGGACAGCATCAGCGACGCCTAGTACGACCAAAGAGCGCTCGGTAGACAAGGGCAGGCAAGATTCTGATGCGTTGAGTCGAGCACCGGATGCCTCCTGAATCTCACGGATGCGAACTCCGCCTTTACCAATGATTGAGCCGATAAGGATGTGTGGAATGAGTAGTCTCAGAGGATAAGTCTTGGATTGAGGAGTAGATGGAGCTTCTAGAGGTTCCTGGTTCAGAGTGCGGATGATGAGTCCGAATGCCTGTCATTGTTAGTAAATGAAGCTCAAAGCACCAAAACTGGAATGGTGGTTGTCGAAGCCAATTGCTCAGCCTCACAGTAATGTCCATCAGTTCCTGGCAGTTTCAAACTGGATGCTGCCAAAAGCTTAGAGACATACTCCTTGAGTTGAGGAAGCCTCAAGCAGAAGAAAACTCATGTTCAAGAATAAAGGTCGCAACTTACCTTTGCGACTGCATCAACCTGACCGCTAACTGTGAGAATTCGCTCCACGGCACCCCGAGCATAATCGCTGACTGTGCACCGAGCGGCAGACATCTTGCGTATCAAAGAAACATTCTCGCCACCCTTGCCAATGACTGTTGCAGCCTCGGCACTCGAAATGATGGCGCGAACATGCAACCAGCTGCTCTCATCATGACGGTTCTGCACCTGGTTTGGAGCTCCATTGAGAATGGGGGCACCATCCACGACTGGAAGGGAGGTATCAACTGCCCCTCCTTCAGCGTCGGGTACAACGGTATCACCGTCTACGGTGCTATTCTCTGCCTTTGGCGAAGGCTCTGTCTTGGCTGTGACTGGCGAGTCATCCTCTGCAACTGGTTCTGCTGCGACTGGCGCAACCTCCTCCTTGATGATCTTATCCAAGGCTGGTCGCTTGGCGTCAGGCTGGTCACCGGGGCCATTTGGAGATGATGGTTCTTCGAGAGGACGCTTCTGCGAGGGAGCTGCCACCGTTGTTGGAGAGGCAGACATGATGGTGTAGACACCAAGCTGAGATTATTCTGGTAGATTCAAGATAGATCTCGCCAGAAAATTCGGTGTGTTCGTCTCAATGACGTGAGCGCAAAGCCGAGATGGATAACGATAATTGCTCTGGAGGGTTGCCCGGACCGAAAGGTGTTATGGAGAAAGCCGATGGGATCGTCGCAAAGTCGGTCGCAATCACTTGTGCAATCAATATCGTATAGAGAAAAGCTTCGTATTGTTCCTATTTACAGCTGATTCGAAAAGAATTGTGCTGGTGAAGCGGTCGGAGGAGGAGGATCGGAAGGTGGACTGCGTAATGCTTGTGAAGGAGCAGGGAACGATGTCTTCGAATCGTCGGAGTGCGCGCTGAAGGGTGCAGAAAGCTGCTTGTGAGGTGTTGAGGTGTTGAGGTGAGGCTGCGACTGAAGGAATCTTGCGGATGCCGGGAGAGATATGGACGGTGATTGTGAGATGTAGGTGTGGTGGAAGATGTGGTAGAAGTAAGTGTAGTAGGAAACCTTTGCACTTGCCCCAGCTACCTGTTTCCGACGTTTCTGTTAGGCGTTATGTTGTGCGGTCTGCGACTGCCGATTGTAATGGTGGGAGATGATGGATGACCCGGCTGCTCTCTGTCTTGAGGGGAATGCGACGGAGCGTGGTGGTGAGGGAGGAAGGAGGTGTACGACAAGGGCAGGGCAAGGGACAGAGGACTCGCCTAATATATCGAAAAAGGTTAGATCATCACGTGCACGTAGCAGGTGTGTCGATCATTTCAATCCTCACCGTCTCGCATTATCGTAACAGATCGACCTGTGTCACGATGAGTAACCCGGTCGACAGCATCAGAACCTATGCTCTGGAGGCAGGAGGATGGCGGCACCAAGAGATGGAGACAGATGCGTCAGACGCAAGTACAGAAGCGCGACTTGATCAGACTATCAAGGAGCTTCAGGAGCGATTAAGAGCAAGGAAGCTGGAACTGGAGAAGGTAGGCATTCTGTCAATCTTACCATCTTCTACAAGGTGTCGGAATGGACGACCATAGCTGTCTGACACTACCCCTTACGAGGGACAGCCCGCAATACCTCTGCATTGACGAGGCTGTGTGATGCGTGGAACACAGTTTGTGCTCGTCCGATCTCCAAGCAACGTTTGAAAACGCGTAGGACGTACTTTCGTTATCTAACAACCTGCTTAGCTGCGAGCTTCCTCGAATGCTGTTGCACCAACATTTCCATCAACAGATCTGAAAGAACGACTCAAGCAACTACGGATAATCAAAACAGCCTACGAAGAAATGTCCCCAGAAAAACCCGAGTTGCCCTCTCTTGGATCCGCTTTGCCAACCCTGTTAGCAGCCAGAACAATCAAGCAATCAACCCTCTCCACTAAGCAAAACATCGAATCATCTCAGTCTCAATTAGAATCGTGCCACCGCCAAATCAGTCACGAAGAATCGCAATTCACAAACTTCAAAACACTCGCTACTAGTCTCTCGGCACGAACAGTTCGCCTCCAGAGTATGCAGGAAGAAAAAGCAGGGCAGTCGTCAAACGACAAAGCAAAAGAATTGATCCGTGCGAAGAACAAACGGAAACAGGATTTTCAACGCGAGATCAGTTTGCTCCAGAAGGCTCTCGATGACTTCATTGAACAACATTTAGCCGCTATGATTGCTGCTGAGGAGCTCGGAGGTCCCGTGGTGGGCGAGCTAGCTGATGTCGATGAGGACATGCTTACAGCAGGATTCTCGAATCAAGGGAAACCAAAGACCTCGAAAAAAGTGATGACAGCAAATGGAGAAGCGAAGAGGCAAAGGCGCATAGATGAGATCTGGGGTGGAGAAGAAGAAAATCAACATGAGAATGAGAAGGATGCCGCAGCGGAGGAAGTGAGAGAGTTATTGGAGGAATTGCTCAAGGCGAACGGCGGGTATGTTGAGTTGAAGAGGGATACAGCTGTGGCCAGATTCGTGGTGAGAGCAAAGGTTGCCCAATTTCATCCCAAAGACGCGAAGAGATTGAGATTGATTGATTTTGCGAGGGAGCTAGATCTCTAGGAAAGTCATGAAGTGATCGCAATATCCAACTGACTTCCCAATGCCATGGTACTTTAGCAATCTCGCGACAATGTATCAAGCTACCGTACATCCTTTAAAGATCAAGAGCAGAGATTAATCCTCCACGACACACTTCAGCAGCTCATTGTACACGACCACCACCAGCAGCAATTTGTGAATCTCTTCCAAACATCGAACCTAGCCATAGCAAACCCCCCAACAACCTAATCGGGCACCCATCCTTCAGCGTCACCGTGCACAATCACCATCAACACCAGCAATTTCCATCCCCCACCCAACCCTCTACCAATCCAATCATTCACCGATCCATCCATCCAACCCCTCCCCACAAAACTCTACCACCAAAAACTATCTCCCTTGACCCAATCCAGCACCCCACTAAACACAAACCACCCAATCGTCTGCACGGCAACCATTTCTCCCAGTTCCCGTCCTCGCAAATAGGGACGGCACCATTTCACGTGCGCTGTGGCTATCATCGCCGATTCGGTGACTTTGAACATGTTTCGGAAGAGGAAGGAGGAATCCCATTTTTTTTCGAGAAAGGTGAGCAGGGTGGGCATTGTTGTGGGAGGGTTGGTAAGAGTCCTTTGAGGTTAAGGTGGAGGTTTTCGAAGTAATTTTTCTGTTTGGAAGAATGGAGATGAAAATGGAGATGTTTGGATATGAACTTGATGGATGAGTGAAGATGAGGTTATATTTATATCTATGAGCTGTGAGAATGGATAGAGCGTTCGAGTCTAGATCTTTGTTGTGAGTTTCGTTGAGGATGAAAACGGAAAGAAGTGGAATGTGATGCTTTCGAGATTTAGATCAACGGAAGCTACTCTTTTGGGTGTAGCAGCGTTCCTCAGTATCTATTTCCTCTCGAGGATTAACATTCTACCTTTTTTGTACCGCTGCGAGCAATGTATCTGTGTCTCAGAGAACATTAGCATTACGTGTAAGAGCTGTGGGCGGTTTATGGCAAGCGTGGACATTATAACCGGAAAGCTGGATGCAATGAGGCCCAAGGTGTTTTCATGTGGAAGAATGACGATACTGAAGGTGGTAGATCCAAGATCGGAAAGTAGCATAGAGAGAGTAGAGAGGACATCTTGATAATGCTAAAGCAGGAATAACGACTTCGAGGGAGAAACATCCTTAGTCAAGTAGCCATGTCCGGACACAAATTGCGCTGATCTATTGCTCAGCTTACCTCCTCAGATACGAACATGTTCCTAACGCTAGGTCTAATCGTCTAACCGATCCTTACACGCTCGCATGTTACCAACAAAATTCTATGACCAAAATCCATCCCGACTAAACCAATCCCAAAACCAAAGCCGAAATCGACCCTCGCCATATTCCAGAACCGTATTCAAAGCTGCTATAGGCAGAAACTCGCCGACGACATAAGTGATCCACGTACCACGACTGAGCTCCCGGTTGTGGGTTTCGTGGTGGACGCTCATGGCGCTTACACCTAACATTACGGAGATCAGAGCTATCTTCTTGAACGCTCGAGATTTGAGGAGGGGGTTGAGGTGTTTGTGGTGGTGTGAGAAATCCATTGCGAAGTGCTTGTTGCTATCGTTGATGAGGTTTATTGATGAGTATACTGTATGAGTATTTACAATGAGCCGTCTTTGCCTCTTCTTGCATGCGTAGAAAGTCATCTGGACAGTTTTTTTGGCTGTAAGTACATACTTGTTCAGGGTAGAATTGGGAATGACCTTGAAGAGCATTATACGGTGCCTGAGGGAAAGGAAAAGATCAAAGGAAAGGAGAAGATCAAAGGAAAGGAGAAGATCAAAGGAAAGGAGAAGACAAAGCAATTCTCCTGTCGTTCACACTGTCGACAAAGTTGGACTGGCCTGACCCAAAGCAAAAGGTCGTCCCGGTGTATAGAGAGTCGCTGCGTCATGAGTTCGACCTGAGTTAATGATGTTTTGCAACAAAGATGGTGGTCGTCGGCCACCATAGTTATACGGTTGGCCCGTGCTCAAAGTTTTCGCATTCCAACTTCGCGACTGAGAGAAATGGAGATTCTCTTCTAGATCAACCCCATAGCCACTCGAACAATGCCAGAGAGAGTACGCATTCGGTTTGATGACGACCCTGCTGTCGAAGAAACCATTCAACCTGTCCCAGAGCCAGTGGAATCGAAGACCCAGAGCAAGAAGCGCAAACGCGCTGAGAAGAATGGAACTTCAGAGCCTCCGGTCAAGAGAACTACCTCTGAGGCCAAGAAAGAAGATATACAGAAGATTGCAACAGAAACTCGTTCAAGAGCCGAACCTGCCGCGAATAGACGACCCAATGGACGAGAGAGACAGACGTATGCACAGAAACGAGCTCAAGTAGCAGCACAAGCACAGGAAAAACAAGCCAAGTTACATGCACAAGCACGGACAAACATAGCACACAAATCTCTCAGCGATAAGAGCAAGGAGTTGCTACGAACACGGAAGGATTTGCCAATATGGAATCACAAGGACAGGATACAGCAAAGTCTACGCGAAGACAAGAACGTCATGCTGCTAGTCAGTGAGACTGGTAGCGGAAAAAGTACACAAGTTCCTCAATTTCTGCTGGATGAGCCGTGGTGTAGTGGAACGATAGCGATCACACAGCCGCGTCGAGTGGCAGCTGTGTCTCTGGCAAGACGCGTGGCAGAAGAGATGGGAACGCCTCTAGGCTCTGCTTCTCCTGCGAGTAAAGTCGGCTACTCTGTCCGTTTTGATACCTCTATCTCGCCGAGTACAAAGATCAAATTCTTGACCGAGGGTATGCTTTTGCAAGAAATGCTTCGAGATCCATCGTTGCGGCAGTACAGCGTAGTCGTTGTAGACGAGGTGCACGAACGTAGCGTCAATGTAGATCTTATTTTGGGTTTCCTCCGCAATCTCATCAATAGTGATCACAAGGGTCGGAAAGGGAAGCCGTTGAAAGTGGTTGTTATGAGTGCTACTGCAGACGTGGAAAGCCTCTTCAACTTCTTCAATTCCGAAACCGCGCCAACGTCCTCTGTGAAAGAAATCAAGGATGTAGACGAAATACCGGTGGACAGTTCTTATGGAGAGGGCTCAGACAAAGGCTTGACCACCGCGAAGCCAAAACTGCCAGCTGAGCTAGACCGTTTGGCAAAGGCCTCGAAATCCATCTCGATTTGTCATATTGAAGGACGGCAGTATCCTGTCCAAATAACCTATCTGCCTACACCCGTTCAAGACTTCGTGGAGGCAGCGCTTAAGAAAATCTTCCTTGTTCATCAAAGGGAGCCTCTTCCGGGAGACATATTGGTTTTTTTAACAGGGCAAGACACAGTCGAGGGATTGGAAAGGCTTGTCAACGAATATGCCGCTTCGATGGACACGAAATTACCCAAGGTGATGAGAATCAATTCTTAAAGTTCGTAATATTCTGACAGACTGACAGATCCTTACGCTCCCATTGTTTGCTGCCCTACCACAAGCCTCGCAACAAAAGATTTTCCAACCAGCACCACCGAAGACGCGGAAAGTCATATTGTCAACCAACATTGCAGAAACGTCCGTCACCGTCCCCGGCGTCCGATACGTGATTGACAGCGGCAAAGTGAAAATAAAGCAATTTCGCAACCGTCTCGGCTTAGATTCTCTCCTCGTCAAACCCATCTCACAATCGTCAGCAATCCAAAGAAAAGGTCGAGCTGGTCGTGAAGGGCCAGGACAATGTCATAGGCTGTTCACGGAGAAGGACTATGAGACGTTGCAGAAGACAACGACGCCAGAGATTTTGAGATGCGATCTTGCGCAAGCAATCATCACGATGATGAGTCGAGGAATCGACGATGTTTTCAATTTTCCGTTTCTGGACAAGCCACCCAGGGAGGCGATCGAGAAGGCCTATTTCCAGTTATTGGAACTTGGCACGTTGGATGGGAATGGGAAAATCAATGAAGTTGGACAGACGATAGCGAAACTGCCTTTGACGCCATCTCTGGGAAAAGTACTTGTGGAAGCGGCGAGGCCGGAGAAAGACTGCTTACTTGATGTCATTGACATCGTTGCGTGCCTAAGCGTCGAAAACATTTTCCTCCAAGTGCAGACTGAAGAGAAGAAAGAGGAGGCTGATATCTCAAGAAAGGAGCTCATGAGGAGGGATGGGGACCATTTAACAATGCTGGCTACTGTCAAGGCCTATGCCTCTGAGCGAACGGATCGGAAAGCGTGGGCAAAGAAGTACTTCATTTCGCATCGAGCCATGCAGAATGTCATGGTATGTCATCCTCTCGCCATCCATCCAATCACTTCTTTTTGCTAATAAGTCCAGGACATCCGCAAACAACTCTTCTCCCAATGTAGACAACTCAAGCTCCTCCCAGAAACCGCCGCATTGGACGACACCGACGATACAATCCTCTCTGAAGCTCACAACGAACGCATCCTTCAGAGCTTACTTGCAGGCTTTGCGTCGAACACGGCTCGCCTCATGCCAGATGGGAGCTATAAGACGCTTTCGGGCAGCCAGACAGTTGCCATACACCCTTCGAGTACTCTCTTTGGCAAAAAGGTTGAGGCCATCATGTTTAGCGAGTTTGTGTTTACGAATAAGAGTTATGCACGGAGTGTGAGTCGGGTACAGCTGGCGTGGGTGGATGAAGTGGGCGGTACGTAGACGTGAGGATGATAGCATCCAACGGCAAACGGCTAGGCTTGTCATTCAGCGAAGATAAAGCTTGGTGGCTAATTTGTGATGACCCACTGTGAAGGTTCTTCAGCCAAACGATGTAAAACATGCAGCCTTAGCATTCATGGTCACCATAATCGGGATTCTTTCGCTCAAAAACGACGAAGCTGATTTGACCCAGTATACTCGCAAGGGACCCGAATACTACTTGTTTGTTCACCGTCCTTTTTATAACGTTTAGCTAGCAAATACAGAGTATCCAATTCAAGCAGCTACTTTGAGGAGAGTAGAAATAGTTCAGTCCGAGGGAAGGGAGGGTCTGTATCATGGACATGAAATTTGATGATGTTTCTAAGGTACTATATGCTCTGAGTTGCGATGAGATCTGGAAGGATCGCTCGGACCCGTTCTGGGACATTGTCACGTGGCTGTCTGTGCCCTGCCCGCCGCTAATGAAACGCGCTCACTCTGACCATCACGTGCCGTTCTCAAAGCGATGCAGTGCTTTTTAAGTACTAGTTTCTGCTGTCCCCTCGGCCCCTTGCTGTCTCTCACAACCACAACGACAACCACAGATCCGTGTACAATGTCTGCAGATACCTTCAAAACGACCAGCACGAATATGGCCTACGATCATGACATCTGTATCAAACCACCGCGGAAAGATGTTCATCTCTTACTTTGGGGGAAAGATGAGGTCGAATTCGAGGCTAAGATGTGTGCCATCTTTGCCTACTTGAGAATAACTTCATCGGTCCAAGAAGCACACATCACGTTCTGCCCCAGCATAAGCATCAGCTTTACTCAGGCGCTCAAAAGCTTGCAGACTCTCATATTTCACCTGGCGCGAGTGCTATCGAATACCTCTAAAGTCACCTTTGATTTTATCAGCCATGCGCCAGCGAAGGTACTGCAGATCTTGGACTCTCTGAAGCCGCTGGCTGGACTACCGAAGCAGGTTTGTATGGGGACCCGAGACTGTCTACACGCCATAGCTGGCAACCAACGGCCCTCCACACAAGAGGATAAGATAATCGTCCAAAACATGATGAGAGAACGCTCCGTGGCGCTTGTCAAGAAAGCCCCAGTCTCTGCTCTTGGCTCATCTCACCTCTCAAAACTGCCGTTCGAGCTACAGTCCATGATTCTTTCCCATCTTGTCGTCAGGGAGAGACCATTGCCGCTTGCCAACAGCAGACCGAACGCCCAACGTTCATTTACCGCTTCAGGTGTAATCGGGTATCTCAGGCAATGTTGTGGTCACTGCCGTGGGCGCGAAAGTCATTCGTATCCTTATAACGGCGAGAAATGCCGGTGTTCCAAATTGGACTCTTACTCCACCAGCTGCCGTTGTGTCTGTCGATCGGACAGTATCTTCTCCGTCTCGAAAGATCTCCGCGCCGAAGCGCTTCGACTATACTGGTCCAAGAATACATTCTTCACTCATGAGCACGTTGTCCTATTAGAGCAAACCCTCAAGGGCATACCCCCCGACTATTTCAGAATCATCAAGCATCTTCAGATCCGCACGCCTTTGCAGATTATCGGAGGAGAAATCGGGATTGTTGCAATGGTAAAAGACACTAGCATGCAGTGGCAAAGTGTGATGGCGTATCTAGAAGCCAACCAAGGGCCACAGCTGCAACTTCGTATCAAGGTGGACGGTATTGTTAACAATATATGGAAGACATGGGGGGAGATGGACGCCAGTAAGCCTGTCGGTGTAGAAGTGAAAAAGCTCGTCGACCATGCACTTCGGCTTAATTCCAAAGGGGTATTGTGTAAGATTGACGGAAATGAGCATGATGTTTTTGTGGAGTGGTTATCATGTCGAGGTCGGACCTAGCATTCGCCGCATCGGTCACGCCATTCATGTATATGAAGAGAGAGAGAGAGAGAGAGAGAAGGAGAGAGAAAATGATAGACTGCCGCATGCCGAATAGCACTAGAAAGTCATTTGCCACCATGCTATCCTTTTTGCCGCTAACTTACGTGTATACTCATCGGAGGTGTCCATAAGTAAGAATAACGATCATCAACCATGCAATTAACATCAAAGTCAAACAGCCCCATACTCAGCCAACAATTCCATATTTTCGTGAACCCAAGAGCAAAGGGAAAAGCAGCATGCCCAGTACATACTTTCCCCTTCTCTCTCACCATTTCATGCAAAGAATTCTTCTCCAGGGCTCAACCCCCGTGTGATTGTGAAGACTACTTCCAAGCCAGTTTCACAGACATCTACAACCATTTCAGCAGCTTGAGAACGGATCAGTGTTTCCGAGATTATGCTGAGGATTCTGGGCGCTGGTGATGATTGACGTTAGTATCATCAATCTAACTACCATCCACTCGACTACCATCAGCAACACACCGTTCATTACAGTCTGGGGCGCAAAGTTCAACGATACGAATATTACTCTACTGGAAAAAAAAGAGCAGCTCGAAAACACAAGCCCATAAAGACGAAGAGAGACTTCATCTTATCCTGGAGCGACAAGAGAAATAGCGCTTGATGTGTTTATACCACATCCTTAAGAGGAGAAATCGCCTACTCGGCAACTCCCATTCCCGGTTACACTAGGCTCGGTTGGAAAAGGTCTGTACAGGATGGGCAGAGGAAGATTGGTGGAGGAAAGAGAGGATGATAAGATACGCTCGAGGGTAGGTAGATGAGATCCATCTAACCATCGTGCAATTCGAAGGACTCCCGCGCTAATGAGATTCAACATGTAGTTTAATAGACGACCAAAAGAATGCTTCTCAATCATCGTCATTGCTCTTGCCTACCTCTTCACCGCAAGCTCCAGATTGCCACTCAAGCCTCTAATCGCAAGCGCCTCCTTCTCTCTAGCCTTCCATTCACCCTCAACCCTCGCCCTCTCCTCCCTCTGTTTGACCGCCTCACGCTGTTTCCTCTCCAGCTGCTGCAACTCGCGCTCCATCGCCTCTTTCCAGCCCTCCCCATAGACAGCCCGAAACTCAGCAATCGTAGCATCGGCAAGCACATCCTCCATAACCTCCATTGCCTTGTGCCGTGCTTGCTCCTTGCTCCTTTCCTGCATGACCAATTCTTCGCTCTTCGCCCTCTTTCTCGCTGCTTCGCCAGGGCTGGAATCGAGCGCCTCTGCTTTCCTTTTCTCCCTAAGCATCTCCTCGCGCTTCGACTTGTACGCGAGATATTTGGCTGTATGTCCCAACTTCGTCCTTGGCTCACTAGCAGCTGGCGGTGCCGTAAAGAACAATACCCTTCCTACCTCATCACACTGGAACTGACTCCTCACATCCTCCGGAATACTTGTATTCGCCGAATCAGGTAGATGCCAAACCTCGATCGGTGGAGGTAGCGCAGCGCTGTACCCAGCAGCAGGTGGCATTGCACCTCTTGGCTGAGCATAATTCGTCTGTGGGGACGAGTACTGTCCGGCCTGGGCCTGAGGCGCTGGAGCCTTGTAATTGGAATGCGGAGTCAAGGGCGGCGGATGAAATTGCCCTTGTTGCTGCGGCGGCATTGGTTGTAACGGTGCTGGCGACGCGGAGTGGGTTTGGTACTGCGAGCGATGTGAGGGCGTGTAAGTGGCTGGACTTGGTTGCGGATGAAGTGGCGTGCGAGCACTGGACTGTTGATGCATGTTTGTTCCAGAGATATTTATGCTGGATGGACGATGTTCGGAATTAAATGAACTTGAATGAGTGGGCATTGCAGGACGCGGTGCTGGAGGGGGTGGAGGAGGCGGCGGTGTTGGGGTTGGCTCGGGAGGTGGTGAGTCCTAAAATGGTGTTAGCAGGGTGGACAGAACTGTGAAGCTGAAGCTGAAGAATGCTGTCTGCGGCTACCCACCTTTGGATCCCGGGGTCTCATGTGGACCGCTCCTATCTTTGGAGGAGCATTTGGTGCGCCCCAGACTGGCTTCGGCAGTTCGTCTGTCTCTTTCTGCTCGTCCTCCTTGAACAGATACTTGATTGGACTCGGCACCTTCTTCATCTTCTTCTGCGTCTCAAACAAGTCCATCTCATAGTCCTTGTCGCGAACCTCATCAGGCAAGCAGCTCGCCCACGTTTTGATCTTATTCAGCTTATGCTTTTCCTCGTTGTATCGCGCTTCACAAACATATATCTCTTTATCTGCTGGGAAATTGCGAGGTCGTCCCTTGTTATAACGCGTGAAGAACATGACGAAACATCTGTCCACGATCTCATCTATTGGGTGGTCACGATATTGACCGGTCTTGACGACCTCGTCTTCGAAAAAATGTCGATCGTATCGATGGACGGTCTGCTCAGGTCGATAGTACCAACAAGCATTGATCCATTTGGCTCCATCCTGGTCTTGCCACGTACGATAGATTTGCGCAACGATTGGTTTCGTGAGATCGTTCGCGTTCTGAATATGTACCCAATCGCCTTTTACAAGATTAGTAGGAACTAGCAGGGAGGAATTATTTCCCACGTACCAACTTTCCACAGCTCGCCGTTATGTAAGATGCCATCTGGCATGGGTAATCGACCATCTTCCATGACATAATCGGTATCTGGTTTGGCCTTCACCTCGTCGGCGAGCTTCTTGGTCTCTTTCTGGAGGTATACGGCATCTTTGTACACCTGGCTCTCGTCTTGATTGTAGCTCTTTGCGTTCTCAAACATGGTCTCCAGATCCTTCATGCACTGCTCCACAGTCGTATACTTCTTCCTCTTAAGCTTCTTCTTGATCATGTCCAATGCCATAGGTGTCTTGACTTCATTGTAGTACTCGGGCATGACAGCCTTGTCGGGTAATCGCTCGAAGTGGTAGACCATAAGCGTGTTACTCGAGTTTTTGAACTTGCGCATGCCTTTGAGTATCTCCTTGATGCGTGCTTCCATAGGTGTATCCACTCGCGGAGGCCGCCCACGCTTTTTTCTCGACTCTGGATCGTCATCTTCTTTGTCAACATCCCTCTTCTTTTCACGTTTTGTAATTGCACCGGTACCTCTAGCACCTTTTCTACGCTTGCGCTTTCCGCCCTCCTCATCAGAATCGTCCACATCATCATCCTCGTCTTCCTCCTCTTCAACGTCCGAAGCCTCAGGATCCGCGTCGTCCTCTTCCTCCACGTCTTCCATGACGATGTCCTCTTGGGTCGGAATTTCTCCCAAGAATGGCAGCTTCGCCTGCTCCGCTGTGATGATGTTATCCTTCACGAGCTTTGCCAGCTCCTTCTGCAACACCTCCTTGATTATCAACGCATCCTGATACGCCCCAGAATCTGGTCGATTATACACCTGTGCATTATGCGAGACAAGGGCGAAATCCCTCACATACGCCTCAAAGTTCTTGTACACTTTGCTGTGTATATTCGCCTTGATAATGCTCAATGCCATGGGCTCCTTGATCACAGAGTAGTAATCTGGCAGAACGCGCTTGTTGACCTTGCGCTGGAATAGTTTCGAGGGGTCTTCGCCTTCCGGAGTCCGGTACTGGTATACAAAATTGAGAACAGTTTGCATGGCAGCCCATTGCGAGTCTGTAACAGTGCTGCCATCCTGGCCGAGTTCTGTGGTTGGTATGGGCGACGGGGATTTCGAGGCGCGCTCCGTCGCCATGGTGGATGATTTTGAGATTCAAATGGGAAGGCGACTTGGTGTGTAGCGACAGGAGTGAATCTTGTGTGTGTGGATAGCGTGCCGGCACTCGTGCGCTTGGGGGTGGTCGCGCGTTGGAGCTTCGCGAACCTGAAGCACGACCGTCTAGCGGCAGGGGCATATCACGTGACTTGAACATAGATGATGCGAGCTCTTTGTGATAGACAAGCATGGCAGACAAGCTCCCAGCAATGCACCGAATCTCGTTACTGGAGCGTAACAATCGCATATGTGGCTACAAGTAGCGACGAAGACGGGTCTGAGAACAGAAGCCAGACTGCTCCAACGATACTTACTGCAGCGGAATCATAGCCAGCGTCACTTGAGCATCTCACGGAGCTTGAACAAGAAGCAGGAGCCATTGGTAAAAGGTGATCCGCCTGTCGAGCAGCATGGGGGACCCAAACTGCTTCCACGGAAGACATCGTTGAGAAGAGTTGGCCTGGAAGCAGAGAGGTCAAGAGTGGTGGTCCGGCGCAGAGGAGGGGTGCAGGTTGTAGATCCAGATGTTCAGACCAAAGTATAACTTGTCGCCCTTCAAGAATGTTTACACTGCTGATGTGCACGGCAGAAAGTAACAGCCTACTGTGGAGCCGAAGAATACAACATATCCATCGCGGCCCGTCTCGTCGAGGCCGATGGTTTCGATCTCGATCCCTTCAATACGACCCTTTATCCTCAAGTCATCCATATCCAAACACCGATCGTCCCTCCAGATCCCCTTGCGTTCGATCCTCGACATGAAGAACATGGCGACCTGTTCATCTTTCCCTCAGGCACAGTCGTGGCATGGAACGTCCCTGAGCGAATCGCACTGCGACTGGTTGAAAGAGTTCTCCCACCGGCGGCTGTGAACTCGCATTCAGGTAGTCTGCAAATGGAAACAGAGGATCTGGAATACATTGTGGACGCGTCCAAAGACCGGTCAGCAATCATTGGCGATACGATAATTCTAGGCACCAAGTCTGAGTCTCGTCTCGCCTCCGAACAATCCTCTACACCACCTCCACCGGTAGACTCAGTTCCAGGTCTGGAGGAAACAAGTTTGTCGGAAATTGAGTCCCCCGAACTCTCCACCGTCTTAGCCAAAATCGCCTTTTCCTCCGGGCTCGCTCGCTCCACCAAATTGGCGGTCCTGGAAAGATTGACCGAAGCTTACTTCTCCTCCACCCGTACTATCCCAACAATCCTCAGCCAAGGCACGTCGCTTCCTATCACACGTCCCGCGCTACTGAGAAAAGCATGCGAGACAATGGGTCTCGGATCTCGGTTACCCTTCTCGCGTCCATTCATGCTTAGGAAAACTGGAGAGCTGTTGAGCATTCGTGCTCAGCTGAACCTTTACAGTGAGCTGACAGATTCATTGCCGGATCTGTTTTGGGACAGCAAGCATGAGCTGGGGCTGGAGGATTACTATTCTCACGTCGGGAAAGCCCTAGACGTTGGTGTCCGCATCAAAGTGCTGAACGATAAACTCGATTATGCCCAAGAAATCGCGTCAGTATTGAGAGAAACACTTATCGAACGACACAACTTGCGCTTGGAATGGATCATCATCATCCTCATTGCGATCGAAGTCGTCTTCGAGTTGGGAAGGATGTACGGTCACATGAAAGAAGAACGAGACCCCGAAAGCATGGAACGGTTGATGCGACGCTTCTTGGAAAAGGAATTGGGCATCGACAGTCCCAAAAACGAGAAGAAATAGAAACCCGTCGAGAGCATAGATGTATGGTCCGTTAATAGACATAGATTTGATACCCTTGTCTGCCCTTCCTAGAGGTGACGCGCCACATGTGACCGCGAACTCGTCCCACGCAACAAGTGCGAGTGAGTCGAAGCTAGAAAACAAACATCCCTTACACTCAGATCAGAAGAATTCCTGGAAAAACCCCCCACAGTCCTACTATCTAGTACATAAGCAAAATGGGAACAGAAAACATAGACAGGACGAGAACTTCGTCATCGATATTGGATAATCGATGTGGGTACCAAACCGGAATCGAAGACGAGCTCAGTGAAGACGGGAAGGAAAGATGGGCGGCCTCCCAATTGGGCCCCTGCTTCCTCGACGTCCCTCACGACGTGAATCCCTGCAACCTATTGTTAGGAGTGAGAGAAGGAGATGACGGTGTCGAGATCGTACATGGAGGCGGTGCTTCAAATCAACATGTTGAATAACCACCGTAATTCTAGGTACGACTTGAAAGAAACGTCAGATTATTGAGGATCGTAAGATCCCGAGCAGAGTATCGCTAGAAATCTACAATCACAATCACGGAGTTGAGCTACTCGCATGGACTGGACATCGGGCTTCTACGAACGGGAACAAATAAATTATATTGACCCCTCGAGGTCATCGGACAATGGTATCAATCTCAACCTGACGCTAGCCCATCGCTGTCGGAATGCACATACAGAACACGGTATCAGTACCAACAACAAGATCAAACGCATCCCCACATCAAACCATACTCCGCCAATGCAAAAATCTGTCCCCATCAAACGCCATTTCCGCCTACAAATCCATGCGTACCTAGTTCATCAACCTCTTCTGTCCCTTTTTGATCGGTCCAGACTCTCCACCCTTCTTGACCGAGCAATGAGCATCTTTGACACCGATGAGCTCATACTCTCCTTCGCTCGACACCTTCCTCTGCACCCGCTTGTCCCAAGTCGTCTCCGTCTTCGTCTCAAGCACCACCTGCTTGACTCCTCGTTTAGGTTCCGTGGATCGTGTGTATGTAAACTCAAAAGGTGGAGTGCCCTCAAAGTCGAAGATGATATCCGTCTCGTGGCCTTCATGTATGTCGACATGAGAAATACGACCCTTGGCCAGCCTTCCACGCGGGAGTGGGTGGACGACCTTTTGCAATGACGAAACAGCCGCTCTGCAATGTGACGCAGAGTCAGACACAGCATCGATGGTGAAAATGCCCGACTCGCCGGCAAGCTTCTTGAAAATTGCACCTGCCCCAACGTTGGCCTTGCGACTCTTGCCGTCAAATGTGTAGTGAACCACAAATGGTGCGGTGCCTGCCAATTGGAACTCCACATGATTACCAACGCAGAGATCACTCCTCGCGGTCAAATCGGAGATAGTTGGTGGATCATGGACCGAGACCTGTACTCGTGGCCTGGCAGCAGCAATTTCTGGTCTGCTACGACATCCCCTGGAGTCCGTGACCTGCTTGATGGTAACAGTCTGGTGCCCATGTTTTAGATATTTGGGTTCTATCCTCAAGTCGTACTTGTTCATTGCAATATCTTTGTACGGGACCCACTCTCCCTTTGCAGACCCTGCATGCTTGACGTCGAGCTCAACGTTGAAAGGAGGAACCCCTTCGAGCACGACGGGAATGACCTCTTCCTCTGGGACATTGACGGCGCAAAAGTTATACACCTTGCCAGGTGCCGCAAATCGAGCTGTTGGACGAGAGTTTACACGTTGAGTGAGCACGATGGGAGGCTGACTTTCGGGATCGTAGTTGGCGTCAGCCAGCTCAAGGAACTTGTATGTGTACTCTCCAGCCTTCTCAGTATCAAGTCGAATTGAGGCCTTGGGAAGCGCGGCGGTGATGTCTCGCTTGCGGACACTCCTTTGGCCTTGGTTTGGTTTGGCCGTTTCTTCATAACGGACACTGAATTGTGGATTGCCTGCGATGTGGTTAGTCACGATAGTTAGATAATCAGTAAAATCCAGCTCCACTCACCAGTAAATGTGAGCTCCACAGACGCCTCATCGCCCTCGCATACCTCGTTCTTTACCCAAAGGTTGCGCTTCTCGTCTCTGCTCACTCGACTCTCTTCTGACAATGCCATGGTCGGTCGCTGTATCCAAGTGACCTCAAATTTGTCGGCAGTCTCGTCGATGGTTCCTGGGCAAGTGTTGTCGTGAACGCTCATAAGCTCGTACGTGCCCTTATTCTTGACGAGTAACGAGAAGTTTTCACTGTACATCTCTTCGACAATGCTGGGCTGGGTGGGCTCATCTGCGTTGCGGTATTCCACCTTCCACGGTCTTTCACCAGACAACCGCACTGGCAAAGCTATCTGCTTGTCTGCCAAGGCGATGACGCTGCGCTTACCGTCCATAAGACCATAGGAGACCTTGGGACGCTGATGGCGAACTTTGAAGGAAATCTCCTCTTTCATTTGTTCCTTGCATCCGCCTGCCTCAATGCTGGTTAAGACTAATGTGTAGTCACCGCCACTCTCCAGGGCTTCGGTCTCGATAATGTAGTCCTCCGAAGTAATACCAATCTTTGACTGCTTTTTGCGTTGGCCTCCATGGACAAGCTCGTAGCCAAGATTCCAGGGACCTTCGCCACCAAGTCGGACTTTGAAGGTGGCTGTTTGAGAAAGACACAGCGTAGAGGAGGCCTTGGTGGAGTCTGGATCGTCACGGACGAAGTGTGCAGAAGCAGATGGTTTGACGGTTTGCTCGAGACGGTGGTCCACTTTTTGAGCCTTGTAGTAGTAATCGCTGATTTCGAGAAATGTGTAGATGTAGTCACCTGCGTCAATGGGTTGGAGCTGAATTTGTTGGCGATGTGACATCATCTTCTCCTCCTTATTCTGTATGCCATGTCCTTTGCGTTCAGTTCTGTACCACACTTCGAACGGTGGTGTGCCCACAAGATCTAAGGTGACCTGGAGCCCAACTGGATTTCCAGCGCACTTGTCGGTAAGATTTGTCGCGCTGATTTCCAGCTTTGGTTCAGGAGGGTTCTCAAGCAGGCAGGATGCAGGCTCTCTTACCTCTCCGGAGCAGAATTTGGTCGACACTGACTTCAAAGAGTATAGTCCACTACTGCTAATCAGGAGAGTGTCCCGCGGGCTCCGGAAGTTGTGTTTCAGTGCTTGTTGCGTGGCCGGGTTATGCTCCCCTAGTGACTTCAAATCCTCTTCTGGCGTGAAATAATATTCAACGTGATGTGGAGCATCGATCTCTGTCGGACGGCCGTCTGCTTCGAATGAAACAGGAAGTTGCACGGTATTCCCTTTTGCCACTTTCAAAGGATGCTGAGAATCACAACCATCGAGTGAAATCCGGGGTCGTTCGTGGACAGTGAAGACCTGTTGAGTCTCTGGAAGCTTGCTTTTAGACTGCACGTAGTCCTCGATCTCGGATTTATATGCAACAGTGTTCCCGATTGCATCGTCAACCTGGTCGATCGTGTACCACCAGCTGCCGCTATTGAACAAGGTCTCATTCACAGGGACTCTGATGGATCTCGTGCGTGCCCAGGTTATATCCTGATCTCCAGACGTAGTCACAATTCCCAATCCTTGTTGTTGCCGTGCGAACGGAGATATGAAATCCTCGGGCTGAATGCTTTGAAAGGATGCCTCGGTGGGCGCAGAGTTGACCATCTTCCGATACTTCAGCTTCAGCGGAGGCGTTCCAATGACTTCGAACGAGATATCCGACAGCTCGCCTTTGCATTTGTCCCCGCTAGTCGTGAGCAGGCGAGCGGATGGACACTGGACCACAATAGCCTCTGAACTTCTTCCTGTTACCTCCATCGACGTCTTGTCGACGACTTTCTGCAAAGTATATCGTCCGGTCTTCTTCACGGCATAGTGTAACGTCAGAGGCTCGCTGGGGTCTTGGGGCTTCTGGATTTTCCTAGCAGTCGCCATAAGGGTTTTCGCTGCCTTGGCTGCAATTGTGATGGTCTCAGCCTCGGAGGTGTCAAAATCGATTCGTTCTAGCTCTATGCGCATGGGCTCAGTCTGGTTGATTAAAATAGGCAAGTCGATGTGGTGTTTAGAACCACCTAGGCAGAAAGACTCCTGGTTGGGATTGATGATGGCGGAGCTGTAATTCAGTTAGCATTTGAAGGACTAGTGTTGCATTTTGCGATGGTACCTACCCTTCTGGCAGAATATTGACAATCACCTTGCCTTGGATGGATCTAGGGTCGTTGTACAGGGCCTCGCGTTTGACTGTGTGTCCACCGAGGGACTCTTCGCCAGGATTGTAGAGCGCTTTACCTATGGAAGCCATCCATCCGACGAGGGGTATCTGTGGTGGTTAGCATACTCTTGGTCTCTTGAATGACCACGTCTCCAACACACCGAAACTTGGAACATCATCATGCTATTGATCAGGACGTGGCCCAGAAACATGACGACCAAAGCTGGTGAAGATGGCTCCAGCCATGGTATTCTCAACGACGGAATAGCGAACAAGAAGATACCATCCATAAGGACCCATTTCAAAAACAGCCATAGCTGCTCGTCGTTGCGTCCAGACACCAGGGTGTAGAAGTCATATATTCGATATGCCCAGAGAGCAGCGTAAAAGGATACCACGAAAAAGCGCTGGGTGGCAGCATCGACCGTCTCCAAGGATATGAGAGGTTCTTGCGGAGGATCTGGCGGAGGAAAAGCCCTGAGCTTCTGCACGGCAGGAAGTTTGTTTCTCGGGCGTTGCGGAGTGCCATTTGAGGGCGAGGAGAATCTCGCAGGTGGACTCGGTTGGCCTGGGAGGGTTTGGGGCGTGGATGGGAATGCCCCGGCGCGTAGTCGAGGTGTGCCGTTCATTGCATCGTGAAGGAGGGGCAGAGAGGGCAGAGAGGGCCGCGACGGGCGGGATGAGGGCGATGGCGAGATTGTCGAGGAATTGTCAGACGGGGAGTCCAGAGGACGCGCTGGGCCTGTTGTTGTCGAAACAACAAAACACCAAGAGGCAATAATGGAACCCTGCTGTTGGACCGGCGGCCTTTGCTTGGTCTCCCCCCCCCCCCCCCCCCCCAAAACACCGCCGGCACGCAAACTCACATTCCTCCCTTCTCGCTATCCATAGTTCCCCTTCGTTGCATCTCCTCGTCGGAACAAATCGAGTCGTCGGTAGCATATAGGACCTCACTTTGACCCCGAAGCTGCACTTCTCCTCACGTTGCCTGCGCCTTGAGCCCCCGCATACGGCTTGAATCGAACTCTGCCGTTGTCCGAGTGCTCTTGTGCCGTAGTCCACTAGAAAGCCAATCCGCCGGGACGAAGATGATATCTCGAACTCGTCCTGACTCCTCCTTCGCCTTGCTGCTTCCCACTTGAAGTGAAAACCCCACACTCTCGATACTGCTCTCTGTCAAAACCCAGTCACCCGTCACGCAAATCGCCAAATGAGAGTCAGTCGCTGGCCAGTTGGTCATCATTGAATCTTTCGACTCACTGCGGCGTCGAAACTTTTTCATTTGCAGCCTCGCCGCGCTCCATACACCATCTCCGGGACATCGCATCAGTACGCCACATATACCCAGCATTTCCTCAAACCAACCGCCTTCTTCTGATTCTACAACTCCTCGAGTGCAGCCTCTGAACATGGCTCCCAAGCGAAAAATCACCACTTCACGCCAGAATGAACAGCCGACACCCTCTGCCAGTAGAATGGGGTCTCGATCTCAAACTCCTGCCAGCAAAGCAAGCCAAAGTCATACTCCTGCTCTACAGAAATTTAGAGATTTTGTAGCGTCCAACGGTGAACCACGAGTGGAGACAACCGCCAGCAACAAGAATGAGGGTCACCCTTCTACTCCTCCGCAAAAAGCATTACAAGCGGACGAGCGAACTCGAAAACCCGTTTCCGATAAATTCACAGAAGCTAATCTTGCCGAATTATTCATCGACTACGAAGGAGTACCAGACTCGCCGTTGTCCTCTCCGACATGCTCTATGGAAGAGGCGCTTGATGAGTACTTCAATCGGCCAAGTCACGGGTCATCATCTACTCCTCCCGACCCAAGCGAACATGAGAACCCGACGATTGAATCCGTCGGCAGTCCTTCGGGTCTCGAGGAGATTGCTGAGGTAACAGACGACGCGGTTGCGCAAGCAAAATCTTTCGCAAAGCAGCGTCGCGATGCCACGGCTTCAGCAGAAGCACCGGATGCTGCAACCAAAGCTCGAAGTGTTGTCCAGATCCTACCTGTTACCACAGGTCCCAAAGCAGAAGACGGTATTGATAAAAGTCTCCAAGAACCACCCAAAAGTCCTGGTCCGAAGCGAGAGGTCGCCGACGCGAGACTCAACAGCTCGAATCACCAGAAAGGCTCTGCAGACCTCCAAACGACAGTCTCCTATAGTGTTCCGAACTCGTCCGAACTTCCTGAAGTCGCCACTTCTGATGTGGACAACCTCGCTGGTTCTTCAAAACAACTTCACGGCGAATGTTCCCCACCCAAGGACGTCTCTGCATCAAACAGCACTGAAAACAGCACTGAAAGCTGCTCCTGTTCCAGAAAACGGAGTATATCGTCTGCTGATGAACTATCTATTCCTGACCCGCCCGTCAGAGCCCATCTGTTCAGAACGATTGCGCGGCCTCGCTCAGCGGCGAAGAGAAAATCCCTGTCAATCTCATCGCAAGATGACCTAGCTTCCAAGCCCGATGAAGTCGCTGGTTCTGCGGATGATGTTGGAAATACCTGTATAGAGCCCCTTCGCCGTTCCAAGCGAGCTAAATCTGGAGGCAAGACAGTGATCGAGTTCGACCCTGACGATGTCGAGCTCCCGTACGACGAGGCCACCGAGTTGGAAATCGAAGGATGGGAAGGTTGGCTTGAACTGGAATCTAGCCCAGAAACACTCACTGTCATGATGCAAGAATGGGGAGTTCGCGGCATGAAGGCGACCGATATTTGGTCACTCGAGCCAGAAGACCTCGTCGTTCTACCTCAGCCAGTACATGGCCTTATATTCTGCTATCCCTACCGAGACGGCGACTGGAGCGAACAAATGGACCCATGTCCAGACCACGTGTGGTTTGCTAATCAAGTCGACGGTACGAATGCTTGCGGGACTGTCGCGCTGATGAACATCATCAACAATGTGCCAAACGCCAAACTGGGGCCAGCCTTGCAATCTTTCAGGTCGGACACCCAGGCAATGAACGCAGTTGAGCGTGGTGACTACCTCAACAATTTCCGCCCGATCAAAGCGGTGCACAATTCCTTCATCCACGTTACCGAAATGATGGAGGATGATGTTGCTGCTGAGAAAGACTACGCGACATGGGCGAAGAAAGTAGATCTTGAAGCGAGGAAGAAGATAAAAGCAAGACTGGCAATGAAGAAGAAGAAAGCAGCAGAAAAAGCGGCTAGAAAACAGCAGAGAGCTGCCACCAGAGCCGCGAGAAAAGCCTTTCCCAATGAAGTGTCTCCCGAAGGTCCCCGAGGCTCGGACATCAGCACACTGGCCGGTGGCGTGGCTCGACCTGGAGTAGCGACGATCAAGAAAGCACGAACGAAGAAGGCCAATGCCGCCAACACCAAGAAGAAGATGGTTGCGGCCAAAGAGCCCGACAAAGAAACCCCAGCCATGGCCAAAGCTGCCGCGAGAAAGAAGGCTGATGCTCTAGCAAGAGCGAGACACCACTACGTGGCCTATCTACCCATCCACGGCGAGCTCTGGAAACTCGATGGCATGGATGACCAGCCGCTAAATCTGGGTTCATGCGATCCTGCTGCTTGGATTGACTCTGTTGCGCCTCTCATCCAAGCGAGCATGGCTGATCTGAGCCAAGAAAGCATCGATTTCAGCCTTCTTGCTGTGGTGCAGGATCCGCTCTACAACGACATGATGGATTTGGCAGCAAACATCAAGAGTATGCAGCAAGTGGACGAAAAGCTGGCAACGGTGGATCCAGACTGGCCCATGCACGAGGATGCCGGGGATTGTCTGGCAGATGAATCACTGGACGGCCCTTCAGAGGACTACAACATCACCGAAGAATTAATTGGCGAAGCAGCGATCTCGCTTGGGAGTTTGGAACAGCTGAAGGAAACAGACAGCGTTGGCTCGCTTCTGAAACTGAAGAGAAGCTTGATTTCACAACAGAAAATGCTCAAGTCTAGCATTAGATCGGGCAAGGCTGAAGAAGACAAGAGACAGGCACAGGTCAATATAAGGCGACGCGATTTCGGTCCTCTTATCCAATGGCAACTGATGGACCTAATGGACGGGGGAGTATTGGACGAGCTGCTAGATCTACACGATCCGAAGAAGCAGGATAGTGGTGGTGCTAGCGGCTCTGCCAAGAAGGGTAGTGGAAAGGCAAAGCCGAAAGGGAAAGGCAAAGGCAAAGGCAAAGGCAAAGGCAGGAAGGGGTAGAAATAGAGGGCAATCTCACTAGACATTTGAATTAGCGACGGGGACTTTGAGACGAGCGGATATACCCAATAGGATAGGAGGATGCATTGCGACGCTGAATGACACTGATGTCATCTTCTAACTCTGGTTCCTGCCCGCTGCTTTCTTTTGCAGCAGCTTGAACTATCTACCCAATGCTCAATGTTATATCTTTTGCACAAACAGCGACGATTGTATCCTCCTCCATAATATCCCCAGCTGAATTTCCGCGTAAAGAGGGCTGTGCATTGCGCGCGCCACAACGATCCACAATCATCTACTGAGCCTCCTCGAGGTGGACAATGCATCTATATCTCTTGCTCTTCATCTTTCTACATAAACCCCTTGGAATTTTCGCTCGCCTCAACCCGTTCTCAAATCCTCAATTCCCTCTCAGTAACGTCATAACCCCTGCCACCGAAAATCTCACCTCCACGACCTCCGACTCCGTCATGGCTGAACACGATGGGTTCCGCACAGTCGCTTACTTTGTGAATTGGGTATCATGGTCTTTCCGTTTCCAACCACCCGTCAAGACTGACTGACGATGCAACAGGCGATTTATGGCCGCAACCACCAGCCTCAAGACTTGCCAGTGGAGAAGCTAACGCATATTCTCTACGCATTCGCCAATGTCAGGCCTGATTCTGGAGAAGTGTACATGACTGATTCGTGGTCCGATGTCGAGAAACACTATCCCACAGATTCGTGGAACGATGTCGGCACCAATGTCTACGGCTGCATCAAGCAGCTCAATATCCTTAAGAAAAGAAACCGAAATCTCAAGCTTCTGTTGAGTATTGGTGGATGGACGTACTCGGCCAATTTCGCTGCACCGTGCTCCACCGATGCGGGGAGGAGGAAGTTCGCAGAGAGTGCTGTGAGATTGGTCAAAGATCTGGGTCTGGATGGCTTGGATATCGATGTACGCTTGATGTCCATCTTAGAACTGGTACCGACAAGGGGAATCTGACTGTCTAATTGGAAAATAGTGGGAATACCCTAAATGTGGCGCAGAGGCGCGGGACCTCCTTCTCCTTCTTGGAGCATGCCGACGAGAACTCGATGTTTATGCTGCGACGCTCCCAGCACAATCGAATGGACGAACCGCACATCTCCTGCTCACTATCGCCGCCCCAGCTGGCCCCACGAATTACGAAAAGTTGCTCCTGAGCGAAATGGCTCCTCTATTGGATTTCATCAATCTGATGGCTTACGATTACGCCGGGTCTTGGGATTCCTGTGCTGGCCACCAGGGAAATCTCTACCCAGATCAACATTCCCCTGCTTGCACGCCTTTCAGCACCGCTGTCGCAGTGAAGTACTACATCGAACATGGGGTCCCGCCAAACAAGATGGTGATTGGTATGCCATTATACGGACGATCTTTTATGGCTACCGAGGGTCCAGGACAACCATACTCAGGCACAGGCGATGGAAGCTGGGAAAAAGGTGTCTGGGACTACAAGGTTCGTGACTCCCTCCTTTGTCTATCCGCATCTACATAGTATCCTAACACTAAACAGGCTCTCCCCCGTCCCGGCGCTCAAGAGCATCACGACGCCCACCTCGGCGCCTCCTGGTCCTACTGTCCCACCTCGAAAGAAATGGTCACCTACGACACTCCCCCCGTTGCCCACCAAAAAGCAGAATTCATTCGCGATTGGCAGCTCGGTGGGGCCATGTGGTGGGAATCTTCTGGCGATAAATCTGGAGCCGACAGTTTGATTGCACTGACTTTTAATCGGTTGGCGGGGTGTGGGATGGGGATTGAGACGAGGGAGAACGTCATCGCGTGTCCGGAGAGCAAGTATGATAATTTGAGGAAAGGGCTTTGAGAGTAGAGTTCTGAAACGGTAGGGAAATGAAGATTTGGATGAGAATCGGCAGAATTGTGACGTTGGTTCCATGTTCTTTTTGTGTGTGTGTGCCGAATGGGACTCCCGTCCGCTACGCCCAAGGAAAATGATCGAACCCTGACGTTGTGAAGCAGAACTCTCTGTGAATGCCGGATTCCCTCTTGGAAAATCTAGAAGAAGTGGATGATACCCGCTTGTCCACCAGACACTTCGCGCTTTTGCGACAGACATATCCAGACGGCAGAAAAAGATGGATAAACTTATCTGAGCTGAGACTGCTCGATGCTGATTTCTGATGTTTTGTCTGACTGAGATGTTTCTTTGTGGTCAAGTAACGTGTATGGAGAATTGATCGGATTTTAATCGGGCTAACATTCAGATTCCCGCGACGGGGTTGATTTCTCTCGTCCCATTGGGGGCAAGGCGGATGGGACACCTACTGGACGCGTGGAGTTTTTCTGAACCGAAGCCATGAGATTACCTCCCCACTGTGGACCAGCCGCGCCCGACAGACCGGGGCGTGATACTCGCGAAGACCCATTGAGAGGGAACAGGTTTCCTACGATTCAGCGTCCCACGATTCAGTGTCCCCAAACTCGCCTGATCATCTCTCTAGCTAAGTCGCCGCCCTTAAAAAAGCTACGCCGAGAACTCCACCCCCCTCTTCCCGCCCTTGCCAGTCAAAGGCCAAATGGTGGACCCAGCAACATCAATCTTGGCATCCTGGCCCTTGAAAAGCGCGATACCAACCTCGAACATCGTATCCGTCAGCTTGTTGTAGTCGACATTAGCAAGACCGGGCGGCACAACCCCCTTGGGCATCTGAGAAGCAAGCGACGCGGGGAGCTGTGTGCCCAGTGCCTCCTGAAGAGCGTTGGCACCCGCCTGCTGCTTCTTGAACCCCTTGGCCAAAGCCTCGACCTGGTTCCCCGCGACCACGACAGAACGTTTGGCGATGATATTGTTGAAGAGACTCATCGAGGAAGTCATGAGCGGCGTGACGCTCGAGGCCAGGCCGTTGAGTTCGAAGATGCCGAGGGCTTTTGTGGCTTTGATCTTGGTGGCGCCAGAGAGCATGGCTTCGTTCAGGCTGTTCAGGTTCTGTAGGAGGATCGGACCTTGGGCTGCTATGTTTGCTTCTGTCAGGCCGGAGATGGTTTTGTCCAGGGCCGCGACTTGGGTTTGCATGGTGCCCAGGAAGGTTTTCACGGCTGGGCCGTCCATGATGGCAGACTCGGCGGATTCGGCGGCCATGGCGAGGCTGGCGAGGCTGAGGGTGACGAGGGTTCGGAAGTGCATGGTGCTTATCGTCTTGATCGTTGCAAGGACTCGGGGATGGATGTGAGCGTGGAAGTGATGTGAGCTGGCGACAGAGTTGTCTGAGAGAGGTTTCTGTTCTCTATTATATTCTATAAGGCCGTTCCAAGCGCTCCTGGTATCTCACCAACCGGTGGACGAGCGATATGTGTGGTAGCGATCAAGGGCTAATCTTAATTGACCCTTTCCTTTTAGATCCATCCGCACTATACCACTTGAAACATGCCCTCAACACCAACTAATGGAAAGCTCACTCTGAACCCGTCTCGACCTTTTCACTTACCCCGACCCAATTCGACTATTCCCAAAATGTTGGCCTAGATCGGAAAGGGTTCAAATATACACGGTAATATCAGCCAAAGGCGAGATGCGAAAAGAAAGCATGGTAAATTAGGGCTGTAGACTCCTCTCTTCGAAGCTGCAGCCTCATTAAAAGCCAAGCTCCCTCCATAGTCTTTGTAAGAACCGTCATGTCTACAGAAAGCTTCGACTAGTCATTATGGAAGCTGGGTATTGACCATGGCTCGGAAGGGGCGTCCGTGACCACCATGAAGAAGGCGAGCTCAAGCTTTAGGTTCCACGGTACCTCCAACAAGTTCATATTGGACTGTCTGACTCTGCAATATTATAAGCTTTAGACATGTCCAAGCTAAGAGTAGTCCTGAACCACGTTTCCGCGGGTCTTTCACATTGGGAAATCTTGGTACTCGTCATAAAAATTCCATTATTGCTTTTCATACGGATGGGTCGGTTCAATGTTGTTGGCTGTGCTTCGGTCGTGGTTCTTTTCAGGCGCGGGTAGTGTTGATCCGGATATTGCGTTGCAGTTGGACGTGTTCGAGTGGAGAATTGAGTGCTGCGGTCGTATGACTCGTATTGCTTTGCCTTGCATGGTTTATATGATGCTGATAGCTTTTGTTAGTGGTGGTATGTTAAATGTTGATGATAGTTACGCCAGCAGGGTTGGAGTTTCGAGATTTGTGCCAGTTCCGAAGGCTGTGGAGCCCCGGATCTGCACGCGTATTCCTGAGCTGCACTACAGAGACAGTATCACTTTTCTGTTTCAAGTTTACTAGCAAATTCGAGGTCCAACGTCTTCAATGCACTGAATCGAATTTGAGATGAACTAATCGCTCGCAATCAACACGGAGCAGTTGAAGAATTGTTGAAGAAGTAAGACGACATTTACCTGGCTGTTGAAGTGTTATCTTACCCTCCCACACAAATCTTGGCCTGTCACCAGCATCCTTTCTCTTGCCAGTATCTCTACTCCCATTCTGCGCGGTAGCATGCCATTCCTCAATGGGCTTGGTCATTTACCAAAGATACCCCACTATAACAGGCTCGTCGTTCGCATATAACTAGGCCCTGGTAGTTTCAAGCTCACTGCTTGCCGGCAAAGGAACGTGGTTGGGAAATAATTGGTCAAAAACATAGAGCAGGGGGATTTCGCTGTTCTTCACTCACCCGACGACCAGTCCATCGATATCAGGCTTATCCTTGGGGTTATGGATGCCAGTACACCAACACCAGTCTGTGCACGGGTAGAACACCAACATGCCTATTGATCCGTATACAGAACAGGCTTTTCATGTCGAATGATTGGTAGAAATGGTACCTCGTGAGAATGACAAGATCGAATTGGTTGATGAAGAAAACTGGTCATGAAGGACCATCACGTGCATCCACTTGCTGATTGATATCAGGATCTTAGTCTGGATACCATGTAGACTGCAGACCTAAGCTAAAAGAACGAGAATACGAGCAACTTTCAGGTATATATTATCACGGCCGTATATCTTGTCGTAGAAATTTAGAGGTTTATATTTATACAGAATAGATGATTAGTAGGCTATTCTAGATTCTTAAAGGTATACCGGACATTACTCCGGCCCACTCTTAGTAGCTAGGATAATAGTACTGGGGGTAGAATACTACTTTGAATGTTAGTCCCTTGGCACAGCAGGGGTGGGTCAAGGTTCTTCACCCGCGGTATTTCAGACATGTAGATAATAAATAAGAAGAACAACAACAACAATCAAGCATGTTGACAATGATACGCGTATAAAGCCTATTCAACATTAAACCTAGATAGTTACTCGTATTACATTGGGATCTTAGTTCGGATACCGCATAAACCCAAGGTAAAAAGACGAGAGCACGTGTAACTGCTCGATTCTGAGCGGTATCAAGCACATCTGCCTGACATGCAATAAGCAGTACTAACCGCATCCAGACTGCTCTCTTGGGAAACACCACGCGTGTTCCATGAGCAAGATCGCCATGTCTTGCTTACGTTAGAATAGGATACCGCCCCGGCATTTGAATTCGGGCCATCTAATGCCTGCTTTGAAAAGTGTGGTTCTGCCCGCACAAACCCCACAAGGATCTACAGCATCGGCAAGCAAGGCTGTGCCTGGGCAGATGACTTCAACAAATCACGACGCTCAGCGAAGACAAAAGATTAGATGAAAGACCAACGAAGTAGCCTCATAAATTGTACTATTGAAAAATCGTTCAGAGGATGCCTCGACACACATCATCAACCTTGAAAGAAACCCGGGACCAACGTGTTGAACATGGCATCCCAGAACAAGCTTCCAAGAAGATTGAAGAGAAGAAGAGGAAAGTGTATCCCGACCCAGTCGAGAGCCTTTCCAAACCACAGCATGTCTGATCCAGCATTCTCAGAATGGACATGATCCATGTGACAACGAGACGTCCCGCATCACCTAGTTGATCTTCATGGTGGCAAGTTTGCCCCCACAATCCTTGCATGATTGTGGCTGGAAAAGAAAGAAGCAGGTTAGCCAATGCACTAGACTTTGCAGGTGGTGTGATGCTCAAGAGGGAGGAAAATTTACCATATTGAATCCCAAGGCGAGGATACCAGAAGCACAATAAGCGTCGTTGAAAAAACCTGGTTTGGCAACTGCCTGAGCACAAGCAGTGATGGTACTAGCTTGAGATGCGAAACATTCTGAACAGGTATAGTCAGTTCCTGATCGAGCTCCTTCTTGAGGGAAGTCACTCACGATCAATGTTGCACTTGGGCCCACCCTTGCCGATATTGACGCATTTTCCTATGATGCAGAGCTTCTCCGCGGCATCTGTTTGCTCCACAGCGCGTTCGGCTAGAGAATCAATGGCGGTTGGTGCTGCCAAGGCTCCGGCGAGGAAAAGGGGAATGGCGAGGATGCTTTGGAAACGCATTGTTGGGGATTGCTAAATTGGATTCTGGTTTGAGCGAGTAAAATTTGCTGTTCAAGGTGTCTCGAGGAATGATGGTGCTGAATGAATGAGGTGTGGTTCCAAATCGACAGCAATGATGGAGTCTTATGTAGTATGGCTGTCTGTCGTTCTTCATCTGGCTTATCTTCTTGAGCGCGTGAACACATGCAATAGGTGGTCATGATCTCGTATTCCTGAGTTGGAGGCAATCAAAGTGATCGTCCAGTACAAGGTTATCGCCTAGTAAACCACAACTATGAGTTGAGGCTCTGAGACTGAATATCAAGCTCGCGTGACCTATCAGGTACAGTTGCAGGGTCGGCCAGGGTTCCGTCCAGAAGTCTCGGAAATCAGACCGGCAGGCGAAGATAGTTGAGCGTCTGTTGACAGTCTGGGTCTGTACCAATCATTCTGGAAATCGGTAGGCCCAGACTGATTCATCAGTGGCTCATGGTGCTCACACGGGGATTGTGGCGCGCGACACACTCCCCGAATCGGAAAAGAAATCCACTTCCTCAGAGCGAGACCCGATCCAAGCAATACTCCGATGAGGGGTGGTGACTAGACATAGAAAGGAAAATTGTAGACAACTCGAGTGGGCCGGATTCGGATCTTTAATATGGGAGACTGTCCTAGTCCGTATTCTCAACCAAAATCAGTAGGAGGCCATTGCAAATATAGAAACTCCACAGATAACCCCCGGTACAGCACCTTCACACCTACAACCGCGGCAGAAGAAATCCACCAATGTCCTAAAAGCTCTTGCTTGGCTATCAACATTCAGGCTCAACGGATGACCGACAACGGCGAGTAACAGACTCGATTACCGTCCCATAACCGCAAAGAATAAGAACGGCATGCTAGCCGAGCGTTGACTGGAATGCTTGATGTGGTCATCGTGCCATGTCTTGGGACCAAGTCACTTAGATCATCTAGCAGTGATCGGAAAGAGTCCTGAACCGTTGCTCTCCAAAACCCTTTCTAAAAACGTCAAGAACAGGCCGTCGAAGATCAAGTCGTGAGTATGGCACTGACTCAGCACTTGGGTAGCGCTTTCCAGAGCCGCAGTCCATCTCTTCCTAACTATCATCTCAGCCTTGGAGTTTTGCAGTTTCTTAAACTGAAGGAACTCCTGCCGATTCTCCAAATAGGCATGAGCTTATTCTAGAAGGTTAGCATTCCTCGAGCCTGGCGTTTCGTAAATCTCAAGACCTGTCTGTCGGTCTCTCTGGCCCAGGCGTTCAACTTTGTGAGCCGTATTGATTGAGGAAGGTGAAGAACGTAGAAATACGACCGGAACCGCTCTTTAAGTGTACATTTTTCTCCGAGGAGAGAAGTCCGATGACCTGGATCACTCACCAGGGCAGCGGCGTCCTATATCCGAGTCAGATTTGTGGAGCCAGCATTCTGCCAGTGTTGAACACCAAACTCTCACTCGATTATCATCAATGCCCTCTAGTATCTTCCCCAATATTTCATCTTACTTAGAGTCCCACGCCGCAGTTACCTACTTTCGACAACATCAATGTCTATACTGCGGCACACCACCATAACTCCCTGGGCCACCAAACTGTCCCTCAAACTCCTGCGTCCTCCTCTTCACAGCCACCTTCGTAACCCCCCTCCTCCCAGCCATCAGCGTTATAACCACTCCCAAAACCATAGACGCAATATGTGCTAACCCGGCATACCAAGATCCAGTTTGAACAGTACAGTACTTATCAAACGGCACCACGTCCACAAAAGCATGCTGCAGTGCATCAGCAGCAGTACTGCAACTCCACCCCCATAGATCCCTATGCAACCCATCTGTCAAAACCTGCTTCTCATATTTATAAATGGCCGCTGCCACGATCCAAGCAATCAAGTTCGCAGCCATGATTGTATAATTGAACGCGGAGCCGACTGAGGAAACGTAATTTGCGACTTTGGTGCCCCAGAAGTATCCAATCAGGGTGCCGAGATTTACGATGAAGGACGTGGCCGCGGTGAAGAAGTACATGTATGTTGGCCATGCCTTTGTATCTCCCGCCCAAGCTGTGCGATTCACTGTAGTTCCATTTGGCATCTTGACATCCTTGTATACATCTTTCGTCTGAAGGAATTTGATGAGGGTCATGGTGATAGGCACAAGAGCCGCGAGTGAGAGGCCGGTGGCTAGGATTCGTTGGACAACGCGGAGGATGCGGATGGATCTTTTCAATTGCTATAGCACCCAGCCTTGTTAGTTTGGTCTTCTTGCGTTGGATGTTTGTAACGAGACACACCATATCATCATGCCGCACATGTGCTATCCCATCCTCAGCATGGTCCTGGGCCACCATCTTATTTCCAGCCAGGAACATGGGCTTCAAGGACGAAGACTGCGTCGAATTTGGTGCTGCCAGGTCCGTCTCGGACGGTAGCTGGGAATAGTACGTGTTGCTGGCCATCTTTGCCAGTCTTTGCGCTGCGATTCGCGATTTCTTGAAGGAGTATGACCGATGGGTTTCGAAAGAGCAGCTTCGTGATTCAAGTATGAGCAAGTCGTATTATGTTATCGCAGTGGTCGAGATCCTAGGTGCGGCTGAGGCCGGCTGAGTGTACTCTGTCTGCAGCCAATTTGACGAATAGGCCCTGCTCGTAAGTAGCAAAACAACTGAATGAACGCACTCGCAAGTAAATGAAAGCGGGAGAACGAAACTGTGCAGACAAGGATGCGATAATAAGAAAGCCATCTTGATTCCTCATCAACAACCCCTACTACTGAGCAGAGCCTCACAGTATGAACACCATTGTCCAAATCCGTATGTAGGTGGTCGTCCAGGCGCAGCGAATCCCCGCAGCTGCGACACAATGTGGCTGCTGTACCAACCCTTTCGCCAAGGTCTGCGGTTGGAGGTGGCTGCATCGTCCAAGGTCTCTATTGGTCTGGTACGCACAAAGGCGTATTTCAGATCCATCCGTTGGACAGGATGTGTTGAGACTGCTGGGAGAAAGACGGAAAAAGAGGCGGCTGTACACAAATGGTCAGCATCGTCCATTGGACATGTACGAACCCCTGTTATGAGAAAGGAGGCGCTTTTCTAAGCTCTCGGTTGGAAGGAAGTTAGTTGTTCCTCAAGGGATGAAAGGCTGCTGACAGAAAATGAAGGGACCCTATAGGCGAAGCCTCGGAATCTCAGCACCAGAAACGAGAGCTTAGTAGAAATCCAACTGTCCGCGCCAGAAGCCTGCAACAGGAGCAGTAATTCTCGCGTTCTCATCTCGAGTGTCTACCTTTCCTGCTCTCCACTCTCCAGCTGTGTAGCCACCTGCGATATATCTGCCGTCTTTTCGTGAAGCGTTTCGATTCCGGCATGACGGTGCAGGTGTAGGTACTATATTGGTTGGAGCGGGAAGGTGTGGATCTAGGGGGCCGAGGGGCCCTAAAAGTCAAAACTCACGCTGGCGCATTTCTTCCCTTCAGCTTCACAATCGTCCTGCGGTCCACATCGGCAGGAAACAGGGATCGAAGCGGTACTTTTCGGGTAGTGGCGACATACTCGCTATCGGTACAAGGACATCTGGTTTGATGAGAGTGGTCAAGTCAAGGTAGTACGAAGTCAAAAAAGCCAGGACCATGGTGAATGAAACATGGCAATAGGACCGCAGAAAAGAGCCATCAAAGACAATGCATTGTGATTATTCTATATCATATTGATCCATGTCTGATAGCTAGATAAAGAAGCCTGCCGTGGTACAAGAGACAAGATAACAACATGAGAAGAAAACAAGAGTAAGTCTGTAACCTTTCCAGCCGCCTTCTATTTCAGCCGCGAACTAAAAGATGTCGCCAACTTGGAGTAGGATGATGAGTAATTGACCCTCCTCAAGGGCTCGCAAGTGTGTCCTGATACCATCGTGTCAACGACGATCCACGATATGCTCAGGAGCGTCCTCAAAGCACCAGAACCAACGCAACGATGGCCAAGCAAATGCTGAACATGTTGACAGGTGCTGTTGTGCCGTCGTTTGAGAAGAGAGGAGCGAAAGTAGACATGCTGCTGTTGGAGGTAATGTTGCCCGTAGCCGTTGGCAAGTATGTGACACTCGGGAAGGTAACAGTGCTCCGATTGGCAGAGTAAGTGTATGGGAGGAAGTTCTGAATGACAGATGTGGTGTTGTTGCCAACAAGGATGGTGACCGATCCAGTGCTGATGCTGACAGTCACCCCTGAAGGACCAGAGAGTGTGGTAATGTCGGTGTGTGCTGAGACCTGAGTGGACAGCATGTTGCCGAACCTATCAGTCACAGCACTAGGTAGGCCGGCGCCAACTATCACAGTGACGACTGGGGATGAAGAACCAGAGATACCTGAAGCACTCCCTGTCGATGCTGCCAATGATGGGCTGTTTGTCAAAGCTGGAGATGCAATGCCGGATGAAGCTGAGGAAGCGACATCAGACGAGGCCGCGGAGCCACTATCAAGTGTGACAATGCCGCCGCCTAGGACCGAAATAACACTGCCAGATGCAGCCGAGGAGACGCTGCTTGTTGGAGATGGGGACGCGGCGGCAGACGGAGCTGGCGAGGCCGCGCTAGAAGGCGTGACTGAAGTTCCTACGACAGGCTCTGTTGGGGATGCGGCTGCTGCTGTTGACGAGGCGCTGCTCAGGGCAGGTGAGAGACTTGAAAGTGCCGAGGTGTCGACAGAAGCATCTGGCGGGTCGAGGAAGTCACTTCCCAATGATGTGGGTGCTGGATTGCCCTTTTCACCAGCAAGAGGTCCAGTTGGCTCACCAAGCGAAATGTCAGACTGCGATGCCCACACCAATTCCGGTATGTTCAGAGGCGGATATTGCGATGGCCGAGGTGAATTCGATGCCCAAGTCGATGTGGTCGTAGAGATAGTGGGCAAGAGCGGTGGAGTTGGGGCATCGGTGGAGACGACGGCTTGTTCGTACGAGCTGAGTCGGGAGGAGGTCAGGGTGAGTGGACAGACAGTGGTCGAGATGGCCGTGTTGAGTGTGACGACTGCAACGCTGTTGTGGCGGACGGGGCATTTGGTCTCCCATGGCGGACAGCCAAGGATGGTGACCAAGGAGGTTGCGTATGCAGTCGATGTGGAGACTGCAGGGAAGAGATCGACAACGACGACACTGGTCAAGGTCTTGTGGATGACTGCTTGGCTTCCAGTTCCTGTAGCTTGTCAGATCTATTTCATGTCTAGCTAGAGAGGAGTGAGGTTTGTTGCACGGGCTGCAAACTGACCTTGAGCACCAGCAAGCGGTGCAATGGCTGCCATGACGGCTGGGATGGCGATGCGTTTCATTTCGAGTGTAGAGAGTGTAGCAGCTGCAGTAAGTGGACGTGGATGCGTTAACAACAAATGTAGGCAGTGGAAGTACCAAAGGGAGGACCAAACAGCTAAAGGCCAAAAGCTGGGACGGGACGGGACTCGAAGAGAGAGAGAGAGAGAGAGAGAGAGAGAGTGGCGCGTGATGTTGTTGTTGAGTCGAGGAAGAGAGGACGAAGACGACGGTTATTGTTTTGATGAACAGCGCGTTGGCTGCAGTTGCTCTGCTTATCTGATATCGGCTGCGAGATGAGGAAGGTAGAGTGGAGTAGGAAAGAGCTTGGAGTTGCGTTGCCCTCCACGGCAGATTGCTGGATGAACTTCACTGAATCTCCTCGGCCATCTCCTCTATGTGACGGATGCTTTGATCTCGAGGCTGCCCCTTCATCAAGCCAATGGGCGAGGCCAAAGCCTTCAAACAGATGTCCAACCCGGCAGGTTTTGTCTTTGGCCAATCCTCATGGACGTGATTGTCCGAACATGCGCGGCAGTACCAGTGATGGCTGGGTTGACTGCAGCGTGTTGCTGCCCGTCTCCAAGTCTCTTCTCCTTTTCTTTGCTCCGCCTCACCGCGATTGTTCCCCAGGCTTGAAGTTGCAGCCTCACACGTGACTGGAAGGGCGCTCGGCCAATCAAATGGCTCTGATCCAGCTTGTGAAATGCAAATGCGCTGTTCAGACCTCGCTTGAGTTGCTGATCAGAGATGTCAGTCTATTCAGGGCTGCTTGAAGCAGTCGATAGATGTGTCTTGTCCGGCTCTGAGATGCCCAGCATGTCAAGGCCCTAACTTGTGGACAAGAGATGCGAATGCTTTGGGCGGCTCGTTTCCTGGACCTGGAGACAACTGTTAGCATTGAGAGAAGTCCGTCTCCGCCTTCATGGATCTAGTAACCTAGCTTGGTGAGACAGTCGTAGTCAACAATGCCGCCCAACGCCGTCTTTGGCCCTGGCGTTCTTTGTCAAATCCATATAGTAGTTCCGAGGCGAGGCTGAGTTCTTGCTCAATACCGAGAAGCTGCAGCAGACCGGTTTCAAGAGACAAACTCAGGGCATCATGTAAAAAGCCGGCAGAAGCCACGGGAGTACGTGTATGAAAACTTTGGACGTTTGGTCAAGAGGTCCCCGTACGACCAAAGTGGTTACACGCCCAACCCTCCTGCGGGCCACGGCATGGAGCTCGATGTTGAGTTCCCAGTTGAGGCAATGGATCTTCACGGCGCCATCGCAAACTTGCCAAGGCCATTCCACAGCATGCAGATTGCTTGTCCTGCCTTTGCAAGCATGCATTGGGGTCCTTTGACGACGACAGACATAGACACCCCCTCTCAATCTGAAGTTCCCCGATCTGAGATTGATAACGTTGAGTCTCTGGCGACGTTGATCTGATATCTTGCCAGAGAATCCTCTACATTAATCCGAGGTTGGAGGCATGCGCTGTGTCCAGTTGCGAGAGCTCTTGGTGCCAGTAGGACAAGACAATGCCAGGTAACACTTCACTCATATGCCACATGGTCTCACTCGGCCTCCACCTTCTTAACACCTCAACACCGACGAGCTCGCTTTCCTCTCCAGAGTGATACTCGCCCTTCACCTGCCTCTCCGTCGGCTTCCAAATCAGGCCACGTGCGGCCCTGGGCAACATCAACAGAACACACTCGCGGGTGGTCCTAGCGTCGTGGAAGAAATCGATACTTAACCCAGTCTCGTCTCTGCCACTCTCTTCTTCCAAAAACAATCTCGCACGCATCCGCATCACCAACATTCAAGCATTGTAAGACCTCCCCTTCTCTGCCACCATTTAAGGGAGCTTCTCATTCACGCTTGTTGTCATCACCGCTCACTCGGCTCGACGACGCGTTGCTGGCCTGCCGACATCACACTCGCACCTTGTTCTTCTTCTTATCCAAAGACTTTGCTAACAGTCATCTCCCCAGTTCTTTCCAAGCATCCCGTACACCGCCCACACACACTCAGAACCAAACAGTTACACCAAACCGCAACAATGCTCGCCTCTGCCTTCATGAAGGTCCTCACTGTCGTCACCATGGCTGCTGGAATTGGTGAGTGGCCTCCCTCCCTTCCATCTTCTTCACTATCAACTGACACCACATCACAGTCTCTGCTTCCGTTATCGACGCCAACGATGGCAAAGTCGACAGACGTTGGGCCGATAATCCGGCTCCGGTCACCGTCTTCTCAACTGTCACCATCACGGCCCCATGCTCCGCTGCTCCAGCCACCTCTGAAGCCTCCATTCCTGCTAGTAGCTTGAGCATTGTGACCTCGCCAACAGTCTCCGCTCCAGGCACTACAATGGTTCCCGGCGTCCCAGGCACTCCAGGCAGCGTCGTCTCTTCTGCGCCCACCACAGTGACCTCCGGTGGGACCATCATGACCTTGACCCCATCCTTCACCACTCTCACCGAGAGTGTCTCGACCACCAGTCCAACTGTCTCTGGCTCTATCACCACTTTCAGCGCCGGATCTTCTACTAGCAAGCCGTCTGTTGCCACTTCTACAACAGTCTCAACTGGTGGTGCTAGTGCTAACACGGTTCGCAGTGGCGTCGTTCTGGGCTGGTTGTTCTTCACCATGTTTGCAGCTTTCTGAGCACGTCGAATGCATGCGATGATTGGGGACGGTTGGGACCTGAATTTTGCGGAGGATGGAGACGGCATTTCTGGCAGCAAAGTCCGATGAATTGTTCACAGTTGATTGGGCCGGCTGGGCGCATCTCCAAATGGCATGTCATAATTGATGAGAATGGTTCTTCATTACCAGGGTAGTTAGATCTAGCTGCTCGACAGGAATTATGAAAGAAGTTTCTTCTAGTTCTTGACGCTTGACAGCTTCAGTGCATCTGACGTAGCGATCGATACACGGGTCTCGCTGTGATGTTGTGATTGTCAAGAGCCAGGCACCCGACATCTGCTTGAGCCTTTCTAAAAGAATTGTTACGAGCAAGCTAGATTGCATGTCGAATCGCCACACAGCACACACACAACACACACACGCTCTTTCTCATCAAACACTCCATGCAACAGAAATATACCTTCTCTTACCCCATGTTCTTCCTCCCATCACCCAATCAGCCGCCCTCCCATGCACGTCCGTCATCCGCTTGGAACCCTCCCTCTCTCTCTTTTTTTCTTTCTTTCTTTCTTTCTTTCTTTCTTTCTTTCTTTCTTTCTTTCTTTCTTTCTTTCTTTCTTTCTTTCTTTCTTTCTTTCCTTCTTTCTTTTTTTCTTTCCCCGCAACTGAGCACTGCCTGAGATACGTGAGGAGGGGGGGTTCTGGAGTGCTGTCGAGTGCGTGTGGGAGAGGGGGGGGGGGGGGTACACATGGTTAGGCGGTTGACGTTGACGAGAAGATCGTGGAGAGGGAAGGGGAGGGGAGGGTGGGGTGAGTAGGGTGATTGTGGATCATGGTAGTTTCGTGCTGAGTCGTAGAGCAGGTATTCTGCGTTGAGATGCGTAGAGGGGAGAGAGAGCGTACTCGCAAAAGAGCAGAAGCGTCCAAGATTAACATTACTTCATCTATCTCCCAACCTTACAAAGAGCACACCTACGACGCCTTGGCCATCAAACTCGTGGTAAAAGTCGTCCCGTTACAATACTCCACCCACCCATCCAAATTCATATTCTTCTTCACAGTCGAGAACCCGCGACTCCCCTCCGCGTCCCCGGTATCACCGCAGACCTGACTCGCCACCTTCGCCCCCGCCTTCTCCTTTGGATACTCGATGTGGAAGACGGGCTTGGACGCATTCACGAAACCCGAGAAATCCGCGCACTCGCTGTTCTCGACGCACTGTTCGTTCACCGAGAACTGCATTGCGGGGAGGACGGAGGGGATGATGGCGGCGGCGTTTTTGAGGCCGATGGACAGGTTGAGGGAGGCGGCTTTTGTGGAGAGGAAGGACATGAAGGAGATGGAGGAGTCTTCTGTCAGGTCGAGGCCGTTGTCGTTGTCCTGTCCAACGTGTTAGCTATGCTCCCGAGTTTCATGATAGCGCAGGCGAGGGGACCTACAAAACCGTCAACATTGTCTGGGTCGACGCCGTCGCATCCTTTGCTCGCTGCCAATTCCAGCCTCTTTGCCATGATGCTGCGGACATTGCTGCTGTTGAGTTGTAGCCAGTATTCTCCTGGCCACCCATCTAGTTCCTTGCCCTTGTCCGCCTTCTGGAACGAACTCGAATCGGGTCTGTTGTCCTCGTATGATCCAGCGCTGAAATAGCAGATGACCTTCTTCCCCAGCTTATGCAGCGCGTCAAACGTCGCCTTTGGATTGTCGAAGAGATCGATATCGTAAACGTCGACATCAGGCGTTACAGAAGGATTCGTTGAATCGATTTGAAGGGGTTGCAGCAGGACAATCTGCCATGTAGCTTCGACCTTGGGCTGCCATATCGATCCGTTCGTCGGCGGTAGCGGTTCCGAGGTCGAGGTAGGACTAGAAGGGGAACTGTTGTCGTCGCCGCCGTTACTCAATCCAACTCCAAGACCCACGCCCAAGGCAATCGCCAAGATAATTACGGCCAACCCAGCAGCGAGAAGGAGTTTGGAGTGTTTTGATAGGCGCGACCACCACGAACCGGTCTTCGGAGTCTTCTCCATCACGCCTGCTTCCTCAAGTCGTTGGAAATCAGACATTGTTGTCGCGATGGACAAACTCGATCGTGGAGATCAGTAAGCATCGACAGGGAATGTTTGCTGCTGACAGCTGGGAAGCCAGCGTTACCCGCTGCCATCCATTCATAGGTGATTCCTCCCCTGTGCCACGCCCCCCAGTCACGAATCGGGGCCGACCTGTGTCTTGACACACACACAGCCGCAATTGGGTGAGACGAGAGGTGAGGAGACGGCAAAGCGTCCGAGATGGAAACAGAGCCCAGACGCGGTCGGGGACTGCGCCTCTCCAAGAATGCAAGCCACGCCAGTCCGTCAGGCTACCCAGGTACCTTATCCCTGTCATTTGCACCCGCGGGCCGAGCCGCCGGCGGTTCCAAACGAGTCAGCATCGGCCCCAGGATTCAGGGGTACATCAACAAGGAGTTTCTCAATGATCACAACGTATTACCTAAGAGGCACTGACGATGCCTGTGCTCCATGGAGGATCCGAAATTGGGAGTAGGGGGGCCAGGAGCGAGTCAGCATGGCAACGAGCCGGTCGTGTGCTTGTTTCCGTTCCGACGAGTGTTTCGTGGCTGTGGACATTCTATCATGTAGTTCACGAACATCCGGGTGTTCCGGGGAAAACTTTTCACCATTGACGCACAGCCGAACAGTGGAGAGGAGCATCTTCATCACGAAGGGTGCGTTAGCAGGTGGAGCCTCTGTCCTTGGGGTCACGCTTGTCACTTGAAATCTAGCTTGAAGGTTCCGAGCAGGAATTCCGGTAAGCTATGTTTCGATGCCTTGAAAAACATGCGTGCCGAATCAAAGGCGTTTTCCCCCTGTTTCGGTGAACGCAAAATTTCCAACCATCATGTTCTGGACTCCCCTAAGCCCACGTCACACAGCCAGCCATCTCCTCATTGACTGTGCGCTGACAAGCCATGGTCAGACGGGAGGCGAGGAGGATCTTCCGATCGGATCGGCCACATCGTCGCCACAAGCCAGTTCCTCCATGTCTGTTCCCAACCGCCCTCCGGATTCTGGATCATCAGCCGCAATGCCGTTTTGTGTGCCCAGGGGCCCAGGGCCCCCCGATCACTCCATCCGTTTCCGAAACCACGTCCTTGTCCACACGCATGCACGACACACGCGACATTATTGGCACTCACTCCACTCACTGCAAGGGGAGCATTACATTCCCACCGGGCCCGTCCCACCGCTACCCGCCGGCCTGGGTGAAGGTCGAAATCTCTTCACGACACGGGCCCCAGCATTTCCTCAACCCTGCACAGCAGCTGCTGGCCCCACCACTCCTGAATCTCCCATCATTTCACACGGGACAAATCCAGATACGAGCTCCTCCAGCTAGCCACCAGCCACCAGCTAGCCAGCCAGCCAGCAAGCAAGCAAGCAACACCCTTGATTTACGCGTCGTGGGATCGATTTCCCCAAAACCACGCGGCAAGCTGCGCTACGACGCGACGGTGAGATTATACGTACCACGTACCACGTTCCACAGGAAACGGACGCATGATTTGAGCCGCACCCACGTGCCTGTCTGCCCTCGTGATCGACCGCCGCAACATCATCAACGCGAGTAGGTACTTTGCAGACGCCCTTGGGTACCGACCGTACCATCATCTTTGGACACTCTCGGGGTCGCAAGCGGATGCGGAGTCTTAATGATCGATTGTTCAGAACAAGGGAGACCTCGGATGATTTTTTTTTTGAATGTGCGTAATCATTCGACGAGAACTTGATGACTGTGATTGCGAGCCAGCTGGGTATATCGCCCCTGAGAGCAGCACATATTGTCCCAATGGCCGTTGACGAGCAAGTCTTTTTTCCATGGCCGTGGATGAGCACAGTGAATTCCAATGCACGAGACAGCCCGTTAGATCTTCTTGAGACTCAGCACGAATCCTGCTGTGTACAATGTGACAACTGTCAATAATGCGGTGGCACAGGTATTCAAAGAGAGGACCGAATATGATTTGTTAAAAATTACGTAACAAGTGCATACCATTCCCCACATGATGAACTCGATTTTACAACCCACTCCTAATCCCAATTGTGTCCTCCAAAGAATGTGAAAGTAGAAGCGCCGCATAATGCTGTTACATGGCCAATGCGCCACATGCTCACCAGTTACAAAGCCCAGGCATGCAAAATCATCTACACGACGGAAATGGGAGTCGAGAAAGTGAACGTCTTTGCCGAGCCGGAGAGAGTGATCGGGTATTGAAGAGAGTCGCTCCCGACGCCGTCGTTGGTGCCGGGCGATGTTGTCAGAGCCGACGGGAATGTCGCCTACACAATGTTAGCAAATATTCCACAACAATTGACAATGTGGTAGGGCAAGAACTTACAAAGATGGGAACAGAGCAGGTGTTGCTGTTTGCGGTGACGGTGGCACCAACAATCTTGGTCTTGTCGTCGGAGTAGTTCCACGTCATTTTCGGTGCGCAACCATCTCTCGTCTGGCGATTGCGGAACTGCGTGGCCATGTCATCTTGGCGCATGGAGATGAGGGGCCACGTTGTCAATCTGGTCATTTCCTGCGTGATGGTTTCGACCCAGATCTGGAGCAGCGATTTGACGCTTTGGGACCCAACCGTGAAAGCGGGAATGGTCGAATCCGCACGCATGTTGGCTTGGTGGAACATGAATGCATCTTGATGGAGACCGAACAAGTGACGTGTGTTTGTTGCTTTAGCATCAGCGAGGAGGCTGTTGAAATTGCCACTTCCGCCGGAAGTGTTTACCCACTCGGCGGTTGTGCAGTTATAAGTATCGCAGTTGTAAAAGATGGTTGTTGCCCATCGAGGAATGATTGTTAGGCCGGCGTAACCATTGTTTTGGACGTTGGAAGTTAGGGGCCAGAACTCGTTGGCGGTGTTCAAGAGAGGTGGGCGGGTGTTGTCCCCGACGACATGGGTGATGCCATTGTCCATCCAGGCTTTAATCACGTCTGGGGATGTTAGCAGTGTTATTATGAGTGGACCAGTATTTGTCAACACAAACCTCCATTATGTAGGCCAGTGATAGCTGGTGGAATAATTCCACTTGAAGAGAATGTGGCCGCGGCGTCAAGACCCATGACGTTAAACCACTGTTTGTTGAACGTAATCTCTTTGGTAGCACTATCACATGATCAGCATGGACAAGGCGCGTATAAACCAGTGGTTGACTTACTCAGAATTAGTTGCATTGTCAAGCCCTTCGTGAGTAAACGTGTGACTGATGTGGAAGAAAGCGTTCCTGTTGGCCGCAGTCATGAACCAGCTGGCAAGAGGGTCAACATTTAGGCAAGACGCTCCCCATCCAGCTGGATAGGTCGTTGGCGTAGTAGGCCAGATGTTGGTTCCTGTGCCAAGCGGCTTTTGGAATTCAAGGGCCGTGTCAATCTGATCAGGATATTCAATCGCAGAAGCAGGAGTGCAGGAATTAGGATTGACGGTAAGAGCGTTCTCGACAGCGCCGTTACCGTTGTGGCCGATTTCAATCTTGTACGAGGAGCCGGCCGGGAGTCTGCTATTGACGGAGGTAACCCAGGAGACATGGGTGGACATATCATTAGGTACGACGCGGTACAGATTGCCTGCTGGCTGGTAAATGTCGGTCTCGAGGTGCATATCGTCGATCTGGGTGTTGAAGTAGATACGACGGCGACCGATGACTAGTTACATTAGAATACCATCATGAGGATGGAGCTTGAGGCCACTCACAGAGTCCACGGGTCATCCAGTGAATATAAGCATGTTGCAAGTAGTTACTTGTTGATGACCAATCTGTTGCGAAACCCATGAAGAAGGCCATTTGTTGTCTGCCACCAATGTTGTTGATAACAGCTGCAGTCGTAGTGCTAGTCTACAATTGGTCAGCCGAAGAAGAACATTTCGACAGTGATGGGAGCACTGACAAATTGGCCAGCTGGGGCGAATTGCGCGATCTCTGTGGCAATGGATGCATTGTTGATGGAGCTAGGATAATGCCAAAGACCTTGTGTGGACACACCAGCACCACTGTCATGATATCGTTAGAATTGCCTCTTGACTCTATTTCAAGAGCTGTGCTTACGTATTCATGCCAGCTTTGGGGAAAGCTGTGTTGCTAGAAATTGAGACGAGCTGCTCGACTCCAGCATCACAACAACCTGCGCCAGCAACTGCAGTCGTTGTTCCAAACTCAGATCCAGGGTAAACATCTAAACGGACCATTCGCACTCCAAAGGAAGTCTGGTAAGCATAGAGCGAAGCCCATTGTGCAGGGGTGATGGCAGAGGCCCAGCCGGTAGCATTGGCATAGTCGTATGCAACGTCACTCAAAACGATAAATCCTCCGTAGTTACCGGCAGTCGCGGTCGAGTTGAGAACGGGAAGCGTAATACCTGCTTGTGGCACGATGACAAGCTTTTTTGGGGTTAGTTCATGGTCGAGTTTAGGCCAAGCAGGCACTGTCATACCTGGTAAGGGATGCCGTAACCAGCAAGTCCGCTTGTGCCTGAATAGCCCGAAGCAGTGTCTCGGGCAAAGACGAGAATGGTGCTCTGGACGGTATTTGCTGCAGAGACCAATGATGAGAATGACAGAGATGCTGCGATAGCACTTCCCAGACTACGAAAGCCGACCATTGTGGAGAGGAAAACAGGACAGAGTCAATGAAAGTACAAGTCGATAGCGAATCAATGAAAGAATGGAATGGATCAAAGTCCTCGTTGCTGTGTCCTGCATTCGAAGGAAGTCCTGGACCGTAGATATAATCACACTTCGGGAGCTGCCATTCGACGATGCAGGGCTGGATGTGATCTGCAGGGGCCAATCATCTTAGGGACCCGTGCATGGTGAGGTTCTGCACGAACGGGGTCACAGACACACTAGACGGAGCCAGCATGACGGTGAGGAAAAAGGCGTGACTCTCCAAGACGCCGACGGCAACCAGGCACCCAAATGCAGAGTGGCGGCGACAGCCTAGATCGAATTCCAGTCCCCATGCCGGAGAAAGTCAAGGCGGAGGGCTGAGAGACGCCTGACTCGATCGATGGGATTGGCATGCTCCGAGTAATGCCAGAGAATGGCAACACTGTACGAAAGCCATGACTTGCCTTGTCCAGCACCAACATGTGGCCGGCAGTCGCACGCCTCTGCTTGTATTGGAGCGCTGAGCACGCTCGACCGCTGCTGAGGCGCTCGCCTGCATCTCTCGTCACTGGTGAGACCTTTGCTCACCACACGTCGTACTCGGGAGCTCGTGGTGCACTGGCAGCGGCAAGCATGTCGTCCCCACCAGAGGCTTCGGATGCTATTGTTAGAAGCTTGCGGACGGCGGAGCGCCAGAGAGGGGCGGGTGATGACATGTCTGAATGTCTTGCCGATGGTACCATCTGTTTGAGGCTTTGGGCGAAATCTTGGTTGGCGGGACGGGCGACTTCAGGAGAGGTGGTGGAGAGTGGAGTCAGTAGACAGTGGTGGTGACTAGTGACTGGAGCGGGCGAGGTTCGAGGCGGGAGCTGCGGTCCCCTGCAACGATGAGTCGTGTACCCTAGCCACTACTAGTACTGGCACCACTCACTGACACCACTGGCACTGCTGCCACCACTCCCTCCACCCACTGCCAATACTGCCACCACTGCCACCCGCGATTCAGACCCGCCATGTCTCCCTTTGCACGCCCTGACTCCCCTGACCATGGGCGGGAAGTCGGGAACGTCGGACTCGGCTCTGGCATCTGGATGCTGTCGCCGCATCACCAGAGGTCGAGGTCGAGGTCCAGAGGAGCGCTGGCTGCTGACTCCTGGACGCCATCCACTGGTGGAGCATGGCTACACGCGTCTGTCTGGCCATGAACGTCTTAAGCAGACGGTGCCCGAGTCTTTCAATTCCTTGTGTCATCAGGCAATCCACCATTGTTGTCCAAATCCGTTCCTTCATCACGTTCCCTTCCCGTCGAGCACATTACTTGGAGCAAAACGGATCAATCAATCAATCATCAATATTACCATGAAGCTCACCACCATTGCCGTTCTTGCTCTCGTCGCCGCCGTCTCGGCAAAGAGCAACCACACGCACTCTCACGGAAATGAGACGGTCCCAATCCTCAAGCAAGCATGCAACTGCCCTCCGGTCAACTGTCCTTCGGCACTTATGAGTGCCAAAGCTGTGAGCCTTTGCCATCCGTGCATCTCAAACCCCCCTGACCCAGCATAGGTTTGCCAATGCAAAAACGCGGCTGCATTGGCATGTTACAAGAAGGCTCAAGGCGGCTGCTCTGCACCTTCCAAGAGCGTGAGTTCTCCAGTCGTATTGTTGGTGCATCAGCCGGTACTGATCTTGTTCTAGTCATGCTAGAGTCCTGGGCTGAGACGGAAGTGCTGATGTCAGTCCGCCGCTCACGGGAAGAAAAGTGTAGTTGGAGTCGATCGCTCGGAAAATCATGGCCATGGCGTTCGTTATAGATTTGTCTGTTTGGAACCAAAATAGTTACTGCTAGAGAGAACAACATCATTCATTAAATTTCCAAGATGATCACGCTGTGAAAGCGGTATGAAAACTACACAAGCGTAATAATGACAACTATATCAATTACTCGTGATCAATCATGTCTTCCACCCACGCAAAACAAGTCAACAAACGGATATCCTCTTCGTCCGAGGCGAGCTCAATATCCGCGAGCATTGAACCATCGGTCTGCAGCTCAATAGGGGCGCGATACCGACCGACATTCAATGGCAGGCACGGTGTAACACGGCGTGGCGTAGCCTGCGTCTGCACGACTCCCCAAAGACAGAACCTCGACACCAGACGGAATGAGGTGGTGTGGTTATGGGCGGGGGGGTCAAGCGGGAGAGCAAGGCCTACGTATCTATCCCTGGACAATGAAGTGAAGTGATAGGTCATCGTCGGTTCACCCTGGAATTACACGGGGACACGGTCATCGACGAGGATCCAGGACTGTACTCCAACATATCTTCGTGGCTTGCTATTGACACCCCTTCTGCTAAGAATAGTTCACGGCTCGTTTCGTTGCTCGCGGCGCCGCACCTGTCGCAGCCATCGCGGATGGACGGGAGGGGGGGGATTTCCAAACTGTGGCTGAAGTCGCCTGATCCTGGTCGTGACAATTGGACGAGTTGATACATTGGTATAACTGAATTTAAGGTAGATTGACGCGAGGGATTCATGGCTGGTGACTCTTGTATCTGAATTCGCTATGGAGGGGCCTGCTGGTGGTGATAAGGTTGTAGACAAGTCTCCCCTTCATATGTGCAAGAGCAGGTCTTAGATATCTCATCATGCCATCGGTTTCTCCCTCCGTCAGTGTCGCCCAAAGAACCTCAGATCTCACTGCTCCATTCGAAAGCGCAATCTAGCATATCCCATCTGCCACCCTCTTCTCACCGTGGCTCACCACAACCTCGCCGCTTGCTTTTGCTCCAAGAGCTCCCAACGGTGGAATATTATATTAGATAAAATGGTGTACACATAACCACCTAAAGAATCCAAGAAGGAAAAGAAGAATTCATCAAGTGATAACCTTCTCCGCAGTCGTGACATTGGCATTGGCATACGCCGCCGCCAACGGCGATCCCTTCAACCAGCAATTCGGAGATCCGCTCACGAAAGAAATATCAACGCAACCACTAGTCGCATCACAAGCATCCACGCACTCCGACAGAGAATTCGTCGCGCGGGATCCGATATCACCACCGTAATGATCCGTTTGACAACGGATAATGTAGGAGCCACCATTCACAGCTCTATATGTCGTTCCATTGGAAGCATTGTTCGTGCAGGACAGCGAAGTCGCATTCACCGCTGACGACGTCGTCGAAGTGGAAGGGATCAATTTCTTGCCGGAGATGACGTTGGTGTTGGTGTAGTACCCCGATAAAGAGGATTTGAGCCAGCAGTTTCCGCCCGTGTAACTGACGTCTATGCAGCCGCCTGTTTGATCGCAGGTATCCAGGCAAGCGGAGAGAGAAGGGGACGCGGCGCCGGAAATGTCCCCACCGTACGAGTCCTGCGAACATAGGATTTGGTAGGTACCCCCGTTGGAAGCGGTGACGACGGTGCCGTTGCCCGCTCCATTCGTGCATGAGAGGGACACCTTTTTGGCGGAGGCGACGGCGTTGTTGCTATAGAAGCCGGAGAGTTGGCGTTTCAACCAGCATGAGCCGCCGGTGTAGCTGACGTCGATGCAGTCGGTTGTTTTGTCGCAGGTTTCGATGCAGGCGGCGAGGCTGGGGGATGCGGCGCCGGAAATGTCGCCGCCGAACGAGTCTAGCGAGCATAAGATTTGGTAGGTGCCTCCATTGGCAGCCTGGTATATCGTGCCATTGGAAGCGTTGTTGGTGCAGGTGACATTGGCGGTGACCGTGTTGCTCGTGGGTCGTGCGAAGGTGGTGTTGTAGATGGCGAGAACGTCTTGACCACCGCAGAAATCATCGGCACTACCGCTGCATGAGTTAGTGCAGGCGCCATCGGCGGTCTTGATAGCTGCGGGAGAGACTGAGTTGCCGCAGTAGCAATCATACCCTATCCCGCGTTAGTCATGCCATGCCACTGTAGAAAGCTCAAGGGCCCAGGATGCTCACCCCAAGACAACCCTGCAGTACTATATCCCGCCCCCAAGCAAAGGCTTGTGCACCCTCCAACAGTGGTATTGGTATTGCCTCGGTATGCAGTGTACGAAAGAGTGGTGAGGTTGGTGTTTGTGTAGCAACCTTGGTAAGTCATGTTGCTTGAATAGACAGTGGTTGTCCAATTCTTGGCTGTTGGAGCGAGAACAGGGTTGGGATATTGATCATCACCAGCTTGTAGCCGGGGATAGCCAAAGTTGTAAGCAAACGAGCCATTGCCGTCGAAATTGTCCTGGAAGAGACGCGCCAGGCCTGCTGGGGAAGACATCATACCGCCGGCATCATGGGCGACTTTGACATAGTCGACCGTTGTGCAAGATCCTCCAGGCAGGGCTGGGCTGGTACAAGAGATGGGAAACTGCTTGATCAGATTGAAGAAACGCTCACCACGGTTGAGACCTGTTGAATTAGGAGCACAGTTGGTGGAATCGTCCCCAAAATCCAACGTGCCGCGACCGTAGGTGATCCTCCGGGAATTGATCCTGGCAAGTACAGCGGCTCGGCCTTGGGCTACCAGATTAGATCCATACCTGATGTTGTAGTTGCTGAAACCGAAACGCCAGTCATCGTATGTTGAGCAAGTGGAAGAATCTAGCGGTCTATCCATGGAGAACCAAGCGAAGCTATCAGGATTTCCGCACCAGTATGTCACTGCAGATCGGGTCTTGAGCACGTTGCCGACGGCAGCTAATAAATTGTCAGTAAACCGGTTTTGCTGGTGGAATCATCACATGTAGCCCACCATATCGCTGTACTGTTTGAGCCCCAAGAGAATGTCCGGCGATGACAATTTGGTTCATGTTGGGGAACAGGGTTGCATCATCGAAATACTGAACGAGTTGATCAAGGACATCGTAGGACGATATAGTGGTGATGTTTGTCGGGTATGCAGGATACTGGTTGTCTGCACCAGAGGCCCATTGGGAGCCAGACCACACAAGGGCATTAGAGGTCGAGCCCCTCCCAGGCTTGAGGCCTGTTGTCCAAGGATATGCGACTCCCTTGTCGTCGCCATTGGTAAAGTAAGGAGCGATCATAGCTACCTACACGAAATTAGCAGCAAGCACAGCATCAATTGGCAAACATGGTAGAATATACATTGTCCTTGTTAATGGCTGGATCAGTGACCTTGGCAAGAGCTTGCATGACATTGTTGATGTACAGATAGGGATCGCGAAGGAGGCCATGTATGATGATGACGGCGCGTTTGGCATTGGCAGGATTGATTCGGGATCCATTCGACGCCAATGAATAGTAATTGAGCAAGGTCGCAGTCTGGTTTTTTGAGTCGTGAATCTTGAAAAAGGCAAGTTCTGAGCCCGCCACGGCCTGAAGGGTGTTGTTTATCCTATCACCGGCATACTGCTGAGCCAAGGAGAGAGAGGGAAATAGCGACAGACTGAAGAGAGCAGAAACGAAAGACTTGGGTGAGAGATGCATCTTCGATTAAAGAGCGTCGTTGTCAAGAACAATGGCAAATCGGAAGAGGGAGATGCTGCTTGTTAATAAAATGTCCAGCACAGCATGTGTGAGCACGCGCCTCGACAGACCTGTCGATACTCCTAGGAACGGCGCGGCTTGAGGTCGTACGGTGGCTGTCTGTCAACAGTCCAAATAAACCATGCTCGCATGGAATCTCGCAGCTAAGCCTGTGCTAAAGCGCGTCTAGATGGCTAGTCCTACAAGCCAACCCCTCTGTCGTGCCTCGAACATGACCATTCGCCGTGAGACAGCGGGGACTAATATCAGACAACTCAATGAAGCGTCATCGATACCAAGGCTGCGAAAAGCAATTGTCAGTTCAGGCTTTGCTTGCACTTTACAGATTACCTCTCTCAGCTGTGGCGTCAAGAGCCGGGGCGAGTCAGGTTCTAGATCTGAGTGAGGGACAGGATTCAAGGAGACTTGTATGGACCAATAGCAGCTAGACATCCAGGTCGACGCGTCGTCAAATTGGTGCTTGTGAAGAGCTGTGAGCGCAGGACCGATGATGGACGACTACCCCGTGTGCTATACTGTGTCGTTGGCATCTGGACTTGTGGTTGATGGTGGACAACAATGTCCTCGATGTGCAGTGTTGAGTGTTGTGGTGAGGAACGGACATGGAACTTTCGGGTGACGGACTCTGATCGGCCCGGCTGTGAAACAGGTCACGCGAGTCGACCCGAGCTAAGCCCTAGGAGGTACCAGGTGGGTGGGGACGAGAAGCCTGAGGCTGGCCCTAGTACCTAAGGAGCCTTATTCCCTCAGCTGTCCGGGGGAGAAATAAGTGGCTGAAAATGTCCCTCATCCCTGGTGAGAGATCTCAGTATTCTACGGCAACTACCAGCGAAAATGACTCTCCCCGACTCAACACCTAGTGGCAGTCTAGGACTTATTTCTTCGTTATTGGCGGCGAGTTTTTTCGAAAAGGGGTAAAGGTGATGGACATTTTCAGCCGCTTATTTCTCCGAATCCCACCGTTAGCCTCAGGTCGCATGCGGAATCTAATTCTAGGGGAGGGGAAGCGAGCGTGAAATGCATAAACGGTCACGCTTAGAGAAAATTCGCAGACATCGCAGGTGGACATCATGGTTCGGCGACGCCGTACCGCCCATGCTTGCGCATGTCCACGATTAAAAATAGGATCGAACTGCAGGAACAACCCCTTTTCCATTCGGCGGCCGCCGATGCGATTCAGCTCAGTCTCCAACTCTCCATTCGCCAGCTACATCAGCATTATCGTCTCATATATCGGGATGGGGATGGGCATGATGTCGACCCCTGTTGAGCCGCGTGGCTCTCGCTCTACGAGACGGCTGATCAAGCTTGGCAGTGTCCTGAAAAATGCATATAGCTTTCTTTCAGTTCCAACGGCGCAGGCTCATATCGCCATTCCTTGCTGCAGCGAGGTCTCGTCCCAGTTCCAGTCTCCAGATCGCCTCCATCGACGAATCGTCCACGCATTGCTCTCTGATCCTCGCAATACTTCCAATAATCAACGAATGAAATCTTACTTCTTTCATTCTTCTTCTATGGAATCATTTATTCATCCCTTCATCGATGTTGATCTAAGTCCTTCGTCCGTCGTCCGCAAATGACCAATGCATGAACGGCATAGCGATGCTTTCGTGAAACTGCAACAGCGATTGGTGGCAGTAAAATTCGATTCTTCAATAACAAACAGCCAGAAACCGATCAATATCATTGACAAGTCCGAGAACAGTATATTCGAGGCTGATCTCATCTTTCACGGCAGTTGTAGCGAGCGATCAGCAATCCTTCGACATTCAAGCTCTATTGACAATTCCCCAGCGTGGCCTACTTTTCAGTTTCTGCCCAGCGAAGTGATTTTCTGACCTGCGTCTCCTGTAATTGGTGGCCAAGCCTACAACAATCCCAATGATTGCAAAGCCGCTTGCGGTGATGGAATCAACACGAGAATTGACCGAGGTCTTGGAGAAGTCACTTGTGATGACTATGAAGGGTTTGCTCATTGTGGGCTCGTGTACAGGACCAATGGTAATGGTCAGTAAGTGAACTACTTGTGGAAGAAAAAGGCGATGGCGTGGTTGAGAAATACGATGGAACGGTCGATGAAGAGCGATGTTGGGATTGGAATGGACGATCTTTTGATATAGAAATGAGGTATGCAGTAGGAGCTTTCTATAGAATATTTGGTATTGAACAATTCTTCCTGTCGTTTCTGGCTTTGAGTATCATGATTGCACGATTGAGGACAAGAAAAAAGTGGATCGACTGGAACGAGTCGGGATGTTAGGTTGAAAAATTTGAAGGAATGATGACGGCGATATGTTCCAAGCTATGATGATTTACTGTTCCACAACTTAGACTCGGTTGCAGCCTGGGCAGTTGTGCTCCATGGGGCCGGCGGGTTGTGGCTTATGGTTGGCCGAGAGAGTGGTACAGAACATGTCCTGAAACTCGCAAGGCGAAATTACGCAACTAGGCTGTATAGCTAAGAGAATCCCGATCCACATATCGAATCACTGATACGCGACGAAGGGGGTCGAAATTAGGATTGTAATGCTCGATTTCTGTACCAGATAAAAGTAGAACTGTCACAGGAATAGTCCTGAAACCAAAGACGAAGCCATCGGGAGCCGAGTGTACAACGACAACGACCACTGCGACAGGCGCGAATACGACGAGAACCTATGCCATCATCGTAGCGTATACGACATACGATTCAACGACGATGTCTATGCCACCACTGACTAATTCGCGGGCTCGCATTGTAGTCTCTCCGGCGCAATTTTGGTTGACGGCGATTGTAAGATTGGCAGATGAGTTCTTCGTTTTGATGTGAGGATGGAATGGAAGTTTCTGCCTCTCATTGTCAGCTACATAATGGGCACTATTGAATATTCACGTAGCTATCCGAGGATGCGATTTTTTTTTGTCTGCCATTCGATAATCATGCAAAATACTTGCCAATCGGCAGTGACCTTTGCATCGTGAATATAATGTCTCATGATGAGCTCATGAAGTTTGAGACATATTTCGTTATTTCACTAAATGGAAGGAGTAAGAATTGAGGACGAAACGATTCTTGTGTTGGTATCGTCGCGCGTCGCCGGTGTTGAAAATGCTCGACAAAGAGTGCCGAGATCTACGTAGGTAACAGCCCTAGTTTGCGAATATCTCAGCATGTCTACTGATCAATATACAAATTCGAAGTCTGTCGTCTGTCTTCTCCACCACATCATCGATAACAACATTCATTTGAGATAGACATGGAGCTTTGATCACAATATTATTATAAGAGGAAAACTATTTTATCTTCAACCAAAGGGCCAACCCTATTCTATGCCCCACCCCACATGCTTTTTTGCTTGCACACAGCCACCTCGCCTCGCCAGTGAGGATGCATATTAGCGACTCACGACAGCTTCAGGAATCCTTAGTATGGTGTCGCCATGGAGATCGTATACACTGATTAAGGCACGCTCTGCTCACACGCGGGTTGAAGGATTTGATGCTCAGACAAGATCGCATCCGGCAAATTGCGTTTAAAACCGACGAAGTGATAGGAGACATCGCGTAGCAACAGTCGCATCCTGTACAGCGCGCATCCTGTACAGCACGCATCATCCAACCACCGTAATCTGACCGGTCGAAAACTGCACTGATCCAGCGAGCAGCTGACGCGATTACAAATAAGGTACTGGAGTCTTGCAGTCCAACTTTCCGCGCGCTGAAGCGACCATCAGCGGTGCGTAGCGATGATTGGGAATCCCTGCCTCGTCAGCCTGCCGTGAGGAAGGTCGCTCTCGTTGCAGGCGCCTTGGGACGGACTGTCTACAATGGACTGCACTCTGGACAGGTGTGAAGACAGCCAGTGGTGAGGAGAAAGGCACCCCGTCGAAGCACCTAGAAAGATTTGAACCAATTAGGATAGGGCGAAGTGATGGGGCCATCGCACATTGAACAAGTGGAGAGACCAGCGCTTGGTCAACATCGGCCTTGAGAAATTCAGCATGACAACTAGCGCGTCGCTGAGTTCGATTCCCTGGTTCGACTAACATATACGCTTGCAGTATAACTTCATGTCCTTTTTTTAACATGTCGATATTTTGAAGGGGAAGTGGCACTTCAAGCATTTTCACTCAAATTTGCGAACTGGATGACTGTGGCACTGCCTCTTATCACCAGCTTTTGGAGAGTACCGACGTTGGTTAAATGTGAGAGTATTATAAACAGAAGGGCATATTGAACGTCTTTGCTTTCTAGGAATTGAGACTTGTGGCCACACCGCATTTCCCATCCACGTCCGAATACGCCCCCACGAGCAATCCCAATCCAGACTTGGGCCCAGCAAAATCGGATCCGTTCTTGGCAATCGTTTCACCTTTAAGATGTATTAGCAGCGGCGCGTCAAATACCAGCCTCTCAGTGACTCACGTAGACTTTGGATTGAGACGAGCGTGGATAGGTTTCAATTATTCCTGTTCAACGCTCTCGGCACCGGCCTCTTCTGCGGGTCTCTTGTCAGTAATCAAGTACCGCAGCAGTTCATGCGGGGTTCTTTACCGGTCGTGTCAGTGGCCTTGATCCCGGGAATTTTGAATCCTTTCAATCCCTGGTTGATTCCTTTCTCGAAACCGGTCACTCCCTTCTGCCAGTCCTTCAGTCCTTGGTTGCCGAGGTTTACCGCCCCTTTCTGGTATTGTTGCGCTCCTTTCTGGTACTGTTGCGCTCCTTTCTGCCACTCCTTGGTGACTTGGCCTCCAAGCTTGTTCAGATCGTTGAAGTAGTTGGGTTGGCCGGCCACGTCATTGAGAGTTGGCAGAGCCAAGGCCAACGAGGGCAAGACAAAGTAAGCGAAGCGCATTTTTGTTGAGATTTGAATGAGGGTGTGCTACGAGCGAAGAGTAAGAAATGCCTAACCGGGAGCTGTGTGGATGCAAATTCATGCGTCCAAAGAGGGTAGATTTATATGTGCACCGTGGCTGGTGAACGCCCAGATCTCACATATTGCTCAATCAACAGCCAGTTTCAACAAGTAGATCCTACGTACAGTACGTTGTACACAATGCACGTTACAAGCACAAGCTTTGCAAACAACGAACTACAGAAAATAAATGCCAGCTCTCTCCAACCGCGGCGAAGAGTGTTGTGCCAGTCAGCAAAATCCGGACAAATTGAGGAGACTGAGCAACAGCCGATTGATCAATTCACGCTGTTTGAGTAAGAGAAACAAGGAAGCCTTGAGCACTGGCTAGCCATCTCAGGAGCTGGGACAAGAATCTTGGGTCTGCTCCCTTCTCACGTGGCATTCCACAAGGCGAACTGGAAATTACAGACTTTGCCTAAAGAGGCAGAATTGACCATTCTCGATCTTCCCACTGGTCAGTCATCCCCGTAATTTTCACGCGCCCGTGAATCTCATCAATTGAAAAGAGGGAGTGTTGCGATGGATCCTCGCATGTGTAAGGGCAAGACGGCTTGTCGCATGCGAGGAACCTTAATATTTTTAGCATGTGGCAATTTTCATGGTCGATACCGTAGTACTTTGTTTATTCGGCGCACTGACAAGCGATCAGACAACAACGTCGTACCGGGGCCTGGTCTCGCCCACGATAGCGAACCATGTACTTCGGATGCATCCGGTCGGATGTCATCGGCAGTTAGATCCGCATCCGCGGAAAGCCCCACCTTGTATCAGTTTTCAGCGACATCTCAATCTGTTCAACTTGAACAACAAACCTGATCGGCAGGGTTCACGCAGACACGCCACTACTTCGCAGTACAAGTATGTGATGCGGAAACGTACTCGGACAAAAATTGCCCTCTTGACAAGTACACTCTGAATCCACGTGAAATGGTTGATGGCGTTGGAGACTAGACCAAGGCGACCACAACCCTTTTGTGTCCAAAGCAGTTTTTTTACATGCGGGCCATACCATGTTCCTCGCTAACAGCTTTTTGCATTCCCTTCAACTCAACGTATAAATCTGCTGAGTCTTTGAGAGGATAACTGTTACTCCACACCACTATACGGAAGCTTCGATCCGACATCAGGCATACAGAGCCCCATGATGGACGGTTGAATTCTGAATCGAAGCCCTGTTCAATGTGGTGCGCTCCTGAAAATCTTGTTGCTCTGTACTATACTCCCGAGGATCAGGCCCAGGAAGCTGAAAAATCCGTCGATGAGAATGCGGGCGCGCAAATGCAAAAGACGATTCCGATGTCTCGTGGAGAGGTGATGATCTCGGCTGATCTACTTATCGAGAACGGCAGGCAAAGATGCTTGGATGGCGATCGAGACGATCCTGGGAATTGAGGTTTGTTTGGGGGGGGGGGGGGGGGGATGGGATGCGATTACGGCATAGGTTTGTATACTTGCGACGAACCCGTCCAGTGACCTTAGTAATCAGATCTTGGAGAGCGTGAAATCAAGTAAGCTTTTCTCAATCCGGCTCTGATATATGATGGTCTCACTAATGCAGGTCCACCGTTCCAAAGACCTGGATAGCTCTGGTCAGAGATCTATTCATAGGCATTTCGATTGCCGGCTTTGTTGATTGTTGATCCGCGGTAATAGATGATATCAGGCTCGGGGCACCTGATTCGAGATCTACTCTGGATGGAAATGGTGTCGATAACGGAGGCAAGACCGAGGACTGCACTGATCCCACGTTCTAGACACACATTATCACCACATGCCGCTGTTCTCTGCTATGATTGCGTCAAACTCATGTCCCCGTGCCAAGACCGACCCACGCATAAACCCCCTCTTATTGCAACAATGCACAGCCGTAGGTACAAGCTTTCCGAAATGACGATGCAATCGACACGTACACAGTAAATCTACAACCGCATCTGTGCCGACGTGGCGTGAAACGGGAATCCCTCCATCACCTCGTCGACGAGGCCGCAGACCCAGATATTGATGTTCTGTTCGAGGATTGGTTCCAATCTGATTAGGGGCCTTGTGACACGATGGTGATGAGGTTGGTCTTGATACTGTGCGCAATATTGAGAAGATTGATATAGCTGAGAAGGGGTTAAAGAGGGAGTCTGACGACTGATTGAAAAGGAAGCATTGATATGTGGAAGTGGAGAAGAAGAGTGGTGGACACGAGCTTCTCGAGAGGCGCGCGAAGGAGCAGCGAACTTCGTATCGTGCAAAGATCTCTGGAAGCCAAAGGGCCTACGATAGATACCTCGCGGCGAGCGCCGGGCAAGGCCTCGTAGCACGGTGGTGCAGATTTCTTTAAGCCAGAGGATTCTTATGCCCTAGCCGCTGTTACCGCCGTTGGCTGCCCCTTAGCTCTCAGCTCAGTCACCCTCTGCGTAGACTGCTGAAATGCCTGGTCAGAACCTTGTCGCACTAAATCTGCTCATCAGCCAGATTCGATCCATCGTTCCGTAAAGTGAGCTTGAGGAAATGGTGGATTTCAAGAAAGGAGTCCAATTGCTACGAGTTTCATTTTCGTCACAAGTCGAATTGGCCATGTATTCTCTGAGCAGATCCATCTCTTTACTCTCCTGGTAGCACTACCATAGAGCTTACCATTGCATTGCTTTGTTGCTGAATTCGTCGCAAAGACTTGGATTTGTACCGAGCTGCGGAAGAATCTGAAACGATGTAAGGGTATCTGCGAGACGATCATACAACTCGATCGTACTGGACCCAAGGGCATATACAATGTTGCAGTTTCGTGACGGCGTTTTGAGTGGATTGACGAGAGAGACAGGCAAATGTTAGTGGGTCTCTTGACGCCTCAGGCGGCGATGCTGAGTAACGCGGCACTGCGCCATCAAGCATTGCACAAGATTCTGGCATTTTCACCATTCTCTCCTAACCATGATTTCTCTAGCAGCTGGAAGAACACACAGCGGTGTTCAGATCCCAATCATCTTGCTTTGAATATCGGACAGCTGTAAACCTCATCGAGACCAGTAAAGACCTCGGCTTCACACATCAGGTAAAGTGCAGATCGTACCCAAGCAACCTGCCATCGCCTTCATCTGAACAACAACTCCAAAACATGATATTGATACTCCTTGTATTCGCTATCGCGATATGCTTAGCTTACAGGTACATGAACATACCTTCACATCATACCACCAACCTTTTCCAAGCAACTGGGTCAGTAAATGCTCGTCTATCCTTTACACCAACACGCCTCTCCGCGCTCGACATAACCACGCTCGTGGTCTTAGTAATCTGCAAATACATCACCAAGCTCTTTGGTCTGCATACACCATGCCAAATCTCACCAGACGGTAGAGGTTTCGCCCTACCGAAACTCGCCCTCTCAGCACCCCTCTACGTCACAAAAACCGACCTCGGCAACTTCGCCATCGCAGTCAATCAGAACCAGACTCAAAAAAGGAGCAAGGATGGGAAGAATGGAGATTCACCACTCCTTCTTCCAGCGGTAACGACGCCACTCCTTCTGATCATGTTGTCGAACCGCCATTGTCCAATTTTCCCCTTCGGCGCCGTGAACACGAAAAATCGCTTTGAGTTCCTGGACCCGGTGACTTGCCGAGCTGTCACTTCTCTCAAAGACGCTAGCGTGACTGCGTACCTGGGTGGTGATGAGTCGCCAGGCAGGAGAGTGAAGAGGGGAATGGAGTTCGAAATCGTGGTCGAAGTCGAGGCGATGATGGTGAAATTTGGGAAGGCGGAGAGGAAGATCATCTTCAGGCAGATCATCGGGATTTTGGTTAATCTGCCGAAATCTGCAAAGCCTTTGTGGAAGGAAGAGGCTACGGGACCCGTTGAAGAGTCGACGACAAGATCTGTTGAGATGGAAGTCGTTGATGAACTCAAACTTTCTGCAACCTCGCCGACGAAATGGGCCAGGGTCTGCAAAGACGTAAATCCGATCCACATGAGCTCATTGGCAGCGAAATTGTTCGGATTTCCGGGGAAGATTGCACATGGAAATCATGTCGCAGCGTTTGTTGTTGAAAAACAACGAAATGTTGGGGGAAGTCTGTTCTGGCAGACGCAGAAGCCCTGGTTCTTGGAGGTGAACTTCAAAAGGCCCATGGTCTTGCCTCTGGCTTTACAGATCAGAATGGCAGCTGGGGATGAAAGGGGTCAAGGCGGATTCAAAGTTGAGAAAAGGGAGAAGCTATATGTTTCTGGAGCTTATGGGGAGCTATGAAAATCGGTAGATTTATAAATTGGGAAGGAATGAGCTGTCAAACCACTGATCATCGTTCCAAAGCCAAGAGTAACGATCGACCTCTCCAACATCCCAGCTTAGAGTGGTGCAGAGTCCTTGTTCTGGCAAACCCGGCATCAATCTGATTCGAGCTGCGCCCTCATCTTTTCTCTTCCTTATCTCCAAGACCAAAAAGACAGTTTCCTGCATCGAATTGACCCAGACGACATCTCTTTCGCCTTCGTCGGGCTTCCCAGCACCCGCAATCTGATGGTTCGTCATCCGCCTCGTCAAATTGTTTATCTCTGCTCCCAAAGTCCTTTGAAAAATTCAACTCTTCATGACTTTCACAATGCTGTGCCAAAAGAAAAAGCGGCCTCTGCGACTTCTCAGGAAGGTCTGCACATGTGGTAAAGCGAAACCACTACAGCGCCCCGATGCACCCCGGGGGAATCTCCGTTTGCAAATTTCCTTTCTAAATCCAACAACTCGAGCCATCGAAGCTTCGAAGACTAGATGAAACCAGATTGGTTGCCATGCTCGTAGCCTGTTTTCGCTTAGGATCATGCCTCCTCAACAATCGCAGCGTAGTGGTATATCTCGGCTAAATAGAATGCTTTGGAAAGTGGAAGTGCTAGTGTTTCTTCCCCAGTGATGTCATTGTCGCGTAGAAGTACGACGTGAGAAACGACACTCTCATTGCAGCTTGAAAGTCTTCTTGGGGATCCTCTGTGATGTCTGCACAGCCAAAGCAGCGCCATCCATCATGCCGTCGATATAGCACTCTCCAATCAGCTCGTGGTTGCCATTTTCTGCTTCTCGTATGACAACAGGGACGCTGCAGCCATACAGGATGCAGACCAAATCTCCTTTATCTGCTGTGTCAGGTGCCAATCCCAAGTAACCACGCTCGGTTTTTATCAATTGCCTGTTCCACACAACCTTTAGAACGCGTTGTAAGAACTCTTTCACCATGGGAAGCGATGTGGTCTCGAGAAGCTGCACCGTGTTGATGGCCGAAGCTACGCCAATATGCTTGAACGCGAATTGACATGCGCGTCTGTAAAAGGGCGGTGCGTGGCCTCCATTCGGCCCGCGATCAGCGACCAGCGTGCGCCATAGCGATTCTGGGGGTAGATCGTAACTGTTCGTGCCCTGGTCTACATCTTGGTCTGAGTCTTTTTCCATGTTCAGATCCTCATCGTGGCGTTCCCACCCGGCAAACTGTAGCCATTTGAAAGGGATGTAGCCTCCCAGGGCCTCGGTTCTCTTATCCGAGATTGTTGTGAGAGCGAAGCCATCCACGTGCATAAGTCGGCTATGCTTGGACAGAGCAGGAAAGTCCCAGCATGCCGGCAGATCGAGGGAAGCCTTGTAGGAACCTTTGCCAGGAAGTCCAACTAGTGGGTCTGCATTGATCCGGACATAGCTTGTGAGAGAGCGAGGAGACTTTCCAAATGCTGCTCGATCCAACGTCGATATCCAAGATGGCACTCCACCGTCGATGTAGTCGTTCAACACCTGCGTGGGCGGTGCCCATGGCCGGCATAAAATGTCCACAGACTTTCCTGTTCTGAGCACGTGAGCAATGAACTCTTTGTAAGTAGAAAGGACTGGTAAGTCGTAGTTGGCGTTGTACGGCATTTGATAGCACTTCCGGTGGCACCTTCCATCACATTCCCGGTCACCCGAACCATTGATATTGGAAGTGCTGTATTCATGCCCCTGGACACTGGCCACGCTGCTGCTATCATTTCTCCTTCTGCACGTTTGACCACACTGTCGATGGCATCTTGCATCACATTGCCCTCCGCACTTGGCATCTCGCTTACCATCGCAACCCTGATCGCATTGCCCTTGTTGGCCTCGACTTACGAAGGTGTCGATCTCTCTATTGGCATCGTAATCTGAGCTTTCACTGCAGAGCAGAGACATAGTGGCATCTGCAACAGATCGCACCTGACCTGGTCTTAAGGGGGTGGGCTTCTTGTCCCAGCGTACTTTTCGACGGAGCAAGCCTAGGAATTTGTCCGCGGCTTTTCTAATCGCACGGGGCTGTTCAGATAAAGCAGAACAGGTGCGATGAGACTCTTGCGATAGCGGGACGCAAGCGTATACGACATCGTGCGGGTCTGCTCCTTTAAAAGAAGCAAGCTGAAAAACGAGATCCTCCAGACTGAGCAGACTCTTGGCAGAATCGCCAGCTTCCGAGACATATCTTGATGGCTTGAATATGTTACTGGTCAAATTAATGAAGCGTGAAGCGCCCAGAGCCTGCACATCTCCTATCAGATCTGGATACTGATTGAAATCCGGTGATCTTTTGAAAAGGCGTGAGATGGCTTGATTCTGTTTCTCGGCGTGTTCGAACATGGTGACAACATCCGCGAAATCTGACCAGTTCATCGTATCGTCACCATAATGCAGGGTCGCTTGACCTGCCACTGCCACCTCTTGCGCAACCCAGCGCCGCTCGAACAATGGGTGCATTATCAAGTCCAACAGCGCTTTCCACTGCCTTGCAGCCTTCGCGTTATTGGCTGCCGCATCGAAAAAATTGGGAGCAAGGAGATGCTTTGCGAAGTTGAATGCAATCCGAGTATCTCCGTCGGTTGAACCATTCACATCTCCGAGCCAGAGGCAGACTTGAGAGGCCTGGTTGAAGATCCTGTACATAAGGTGTACATGGTGGCTTCGCTCGTCAGTATTTCCATGGTCTATACATATGGCATTGACCCAAAGAAATCTTGAGCGGTTGGGTAAACGCAAATGTTTTAGTGCTGTGTGCAAATTAGGCATCACCATCTTTGACAATAGTTTTCTGCCGAGCGTAAGGTCGAGACCTGGTTTGGTTGATCGGAGGTACGAGACAGCTTCGTATTCCGTGATACCGTCCCATTTTTGCAATTCACAAACAAGAGGATCGCCTCCAAATCCGTTCTTCAATTCAAGTATGCGAAATTCGCCTTTGTCGAGAGGCATATATCCAAACTCCAATTGAGAGGTGTCGCGTCGAAGTGGCGGTGGTTGAACCCTCTGTCGTTTTTGAAGAGGCTCTTGTTGCACACTTAAAGGAGAAGGCGGGCGATGAGGTGACGTGAAACGACTCGCGGGTCGTTTGCGAGGTTCTGCATTCTTTTCTGCATTCTTTGTTTGAGGCTCGGAGCACTCAAGTCCTCTGGAAACGCATCGATCGCATCTTGCGGGCCATATACGATCAACAGGAAGACACTATCGAAGAAACCTGTTAGAAGGTGATACAAATCTGGATCGATCTGTCATCCGCAACTTGAGATCGATATGGAAAAATTTCTGGTGAGATAAACTTCCAACGTCGCTAGAAATTGATCAATATTGACCCTAAGATACCAACGTCGTTTGCGGACTGAAAGATGCATACCTTCTGCCTCGATGAGCGACAAAAAGAGCATTTCTCAAAACGAAGAGTCCGCCGAGGGTTCTCAGCTGCTGCTGGAACATTATCGATGGCACAGGGGTAGTTGAGGCGTTCGCAGCGACTGCATTTCCGACCACCTTCCCAGTCACACTGATACGGGTCAATTAGTGTCCCCCAGACTCTGAGTTTCACGATATTTTCTTTGGATTTAAATCTCACCAACTTAGGATCAACATCAGTAGATTTCTGGAGAGAAGATTCCTGAACGTCGCTAGAAATTTATCGATATTGATCTTGGGTTGCAGATGATAAATCGGCCAAGGTTTTATCTCACCTTCTGCCTATCCTGTATGCAGTAGAAGCACTTCGGTTGCGGCGCGTCGGTAGGTCGATTGCGGTTTAAGATATGGGTGGGCAACTCGGTATCGTGGCTACCATCACGCGTCGGTGTCATAGTTGATGGGATGGTTGATGAGAAGAGCCGCACGACTGCGGTTTGCTGGTACGAGGTACTAGTAAGAGCTTGGGTGCTTGGACCTTCAAGTTGCATGTTGTCGGCCAAGCGTGCACTGCCTCTCGATATGTGGCTGTGCATCATCTTCGCGCGCCTCACGTGCACACCTTCACGCTTTGGGCATACGGTATACCATCCCTAACGTCGTTCTTGTCTCGAAGCCTATGGTCTGCCAGTTTCAAACAATAAGAAACTGCTCCCGCTGCTTGTACTCGCTTTTAAATTGTATCTCATTGTTCAGCACAGCCTTGGATCTCACTGAAAAATGCCCATTATCCTTGCCCGAAAGATCTGACGGCACGGGAGGAGTAGGCATCGACAGCGCAGTGCCCACCAGCAGCGTGAGCATCTGAAGAGTACGGCGAAGAGCGTAGCGAATCAGAGCCCGACAACCCCAGCTCGCAGCTGGCTTCCCATGCCCATTTCCCCAAGTCCTGCCTTCCGTTGGACACGAAAGACGAGCTATCCATCTGCGCGTTACGTCTGTGGCTCTTAGCTGCGTGCTGCGGTCAGCACAGCGAAGAGCTCGCTCATCGCGCATCTGTGGGCTGTCTTTACAGCCCTCGATGTCTTTAAAAAGGGAGCGATGAGCGAGCTCTTCGCTACGGAAATCTCACCCGTCTTACTTCACACCTCAATAGTATTTACCTGCCTGGCATGTCCTTCCAACGACTCAATGGTCCGAGCCTAATTCCAAACACGTCAAAAACGAGTACAGACGCTTTCACTCAAGATCTTGTAAAATTGCCCTCTGGTTTGTCTACTTGAAAGCGCTGTCCGAAAGGAATCTCTTCTCATTGTCGATAGAATCGGCCATGTCACGTTTTCTCCGAGATGATCCAACCACGTTGGCCCGCCTCAGCCTCGACGGAAGCTCGGACTATCACACCCTCAAATCACCAAAGAGCCGTCTGCTGGACGACATCGATCTTCTATTTCCACCTGCCGGAGTTTTCGACTATTGCTACTCAGAGCAGACCTTCAATATAAATCGGGAACTCGATGACATTCGTAATCATGCAAAACCACAGCTTGCCGGACGACAAAAGATGAAGACGATCTGATCTCAACTTGTGCTTGGATTTTATGATGTATGATGAAGTTGTTTGGATTATGTTGGATACCCCGGGACAACTCGCGTCGGAAGATTGCATTGGGCATTGGGCATTTGTTGGTTGGCTTTTCCCCCAGGGTTCCGATCTCAGCCTGATGCATATTATACCACGAGAAATGGAAATAGATTTTCACCTTTGCAAAAATCTTCGATATCGAAGACTGCTCCAGTAATTCTCCATGGCTCCGTCGTAGCTCTAGTTGCTGTAATCGTGGGATGGAAAACCAAGAGCTTTCTATTGAAATAAACAGTGCCTCTCTGTTCTTCTTGCCTCTGCTCAGATTTACGCCTGCAGACTGGCAGCTCCACATCTTCAGCGTGGTCCACCAGACCCAACCTACTAGTACCTCCCTACTGTCACCAACCGCTTCTGTACCACGACCTCGACGACGCAAGTCACCACACGCCGCTATATGCATATCTCACGCTGCATTTCGAATTCTGAGAAAAACCCACGCCTTTCGCGCTGTCCACTACCGTCGCTGCCGGTCGCCTACACTCGATATCCGCCAATTCCGATCCCAATACCGTGACCACAGTATGGCGTCGCGGTTGGAAGATGCGGCCACGACAGCACGGAAGAGATCCCACCCTGTAAAGCATAGTGGCATTACTCATGGGCCGCGCTACCTAGTCCCGTCACTGCTTCTCGTTTACACTCGATTCCGACGACTTCAACTTCGACACCAGCGCCACGACGGCAGTGGCACTACAAAAGCAGGCTGTGACATCGAAGGTGGGGGTGATATGGCAGATAAATCGGCGTTGTAGCATGCTTATGGTACTGCCAGACGCATTCAGATTGAACCTGGCATCCCGACGACGATCACGTGAGTATACTCCAGTTGCAATCTTTCACTACGCCTCATTCTGTCCATTGCCTCTGGCATAGTTGCTATTGATTGCTTTCCTCGGGGTATGCAGGCAGATCTTGCGGCTCCGTATCAGATCTCGCCGTGCATTCGGAGTAGTCCCCCTGCAACTCCGATGCAGGCGGTTTTGATGCCGGCAATTCTAACCTTTCTCCTCCAGCTAATTCTTGTCTGTCCTTCGAATCAACTTCGTATGTGCTCTCTTGGATTAATGCGGGCTTTTGCCTCTTGTATCTGGCGAACATGTAAAATGCGCCGGCAAGAAGGGCGAATGCGGCAAGCGCCCCTATTACCACGCCCACGACTGCGCTTCCAGATAGCAATGAGGATCGAGGGGATGTCGCCAGGGCAGAAGCAGATATGGAGGTTGTATTCGAGTTTATAGACGTAGCCCCAGAAGTTGTGGAAGATCCAGACGTGGAGCGAGATGAGGCCGAGTTCGTCGCTGTAGCTGCAATCAACACAAGCGGGTCGAACGTATACGAGCTAGCTGATGGCTTCATGGAGGAGAGGGTAGAGTATAACAAGTTCAAAGATTTGACGCTGATGTTCGTAAGGGTATCGTGGGCTGAGTGCCAGCACATATTGATTTGCCCCAAGTTTTCAGTGCAGATTTCTCTGAGGAAGCGAAATCAGTATCTTGCCACAGTATCGAGGAATTAATGAACAGCACGAACCTTCCATTCAAACAGCACCACGAATTGGAACCATCGCCGCAATTGAACGTGGACCCGTCGGTCTTGCAAGGCGTTGAACCAGTCCAGCACACATTAGCAAAGCAAGGCGGCTTGGTACATTGATTGGCAAAGTCGCAGCTGTACCGTTTGCCATCGTTCGAGTCTCTTGCACACGCACATGTCAGAGGCTCGCACGTCCAGGGAAATCCAGGGCAGGTGAAGCTTGAAGCGTTGGAGGTAAAGAAATAGTTGTCAAAGGTGTCGTTCATACTGCATTTCTGACCTTTACTGTGGTTCGAGAGGAGGTTTGGAGAGAGGGCTGAAGCGCGAGCCTATGGACAAAGACCCGAGATCATCTTTTAGGGCTTGCTTCTCTGCACAGCATGGCTGGTTTCACCGCAGCACAGTAAGAAACCAATACGAGCTGCGGGAGCAACAAGACCGGGCATCTGCGTGTGAACGGCTTTTTCTGGCGCCTACTGAATGAGACAGTCCATACCTTAGAGCGCACCTTGAAGGTCCCCCATCCACGAGGGACTACTCTATTTCAATTATTCGAGGCAGAAAAATCTTTGCCGCCCTTACGGACGGAGGCTAGGAAATTTTCTCCTGTGGCGATATCCGTTACGTCCTGTCATCAGTGCTACGTTACTCATGATGAAGTCGTTTATGCTGTATTACTTGTGCTGCGTCGCTCGTGCTGATGGTCGGTCCGATCCATGGCTTACCATTCTCGTGCTCCTAACTCAAACTCCTATTGCCGTCTGCAAGAAAAGGGCGGCAAAGAATGTAAGTGCGTATTCGGATTTAAAAAGTCCTCATTCCCCTAGCCATTTCATTTGTCAAGAAACAAGCGGCAGCAAAAGAGACGCAGGTCTGCGGTCCGTACATTCGTCCCATATTGTACCATCGACTGAGCATCGAGACTGATCGCCATGCTGTTGCGTTATTAGTCGGAGAATCATAGACTCTGAATGTTGAAAATTTACTGTTGATGATGAATGCAAACAAGGGAAAGGACGATTCATCATTACCAGCGTCCCCCAATCGCTCGTTCCTCTGTGGACTTTCTTGCAGTCCTCTTTTCCGTCCTCATCCGAGTGTCCCTGCAGAGAATCAAGCGAGGTTCAAAAGTATGTCACAAAAGCGTTTCTCACCCTACAAGAATTGGATTCAACACTCATCCCAAAAGAATCTCAACCAAAAAAACTTTGCAACAGATTCGCTACACAAGGGGCTGGCTGCACAACGCCAAAAAAAACCTCAAAAGTACGAGAAATGAAATAACTATATTCTACCTGCACCGCTGTTCTGCGCTATCGTCAACGTCTCCCCTTTCAAGGATCACAATAAGGATGGGGATACTCATCAATTAGCTAGTTTCTTCACGATAAGCACCATGATTGTGCTCATTATCTCCCCTTTCAACCTTTCCAATAAAGGTCTTGATAAATTAGCGCTGTGTGAGCCCGAGAATTGCCTAAATCGAGTATACACTACCTCGCCAAGTATACTCCTCCAGAGCAAAAAGCAGCCTGACCACGGTAAGCGAGCTGCGTTCAACCGGCTCACTGATACTGTCGAGAGTTGAGGTATGAGAAATTTCGACTTCTATAATCGACTTGGGAAAGCCGTCCTTTTGTGGCGAGAGATGTGTGATTATCTTATCCAAGAGCTCGAGTGTCAAGACGCGATCGAGCTTTTAGAGAAGCCATTGCCCGCACAAAATTGTGCTTGGTGGTGCAGTTTACTAAGCATAAGTTTGATCGAAGAAGATATCTTCCATCAAGAGTCATTATAAGTAGTTGCGCCTCCATTATTCCAACTTTCAAACATATAACGATATCAGCAGTGTCCAGGAGCTTGTCGCTTTTTAGCCGTACCAGCGACATATCCTTTTGTCTTCTGACCGACAGATACTCAAATTAGATGCTAAATAGAGAGAGTTTTGGAGCGAAACGTACCAGCTTGGAAGTTGCCACCGAACAGAGCCGGCACTTATCCTTTTAGGGACTCTTCAGCATTAGCAGGATCTTTCCCATCGATCCATCCTAAGAAGGCGTTGAGGTGCAACGTATCATAGGCATTGGTTTTTTCAACGCTCGTAGTCGGACCGTCAGCATTGTTAATCTCAGGAAAATATCCAGTGGTCAGGCCAGTCCCAGATGGTAAAGTCAAAGGGAGGCTCGCTTGGTCCAGTATTTATGGCCATTGTACCATTCGCCCAATCGGCGAGGTAGCAGCATGGTACAAAGATGCGAAGCTGCGACGACGCTGACACTACGCATCCACGATGCGCATGCCTATCTTCTGTCTGGACGCAGTTCGCGACCGCTTGTTCTTTTTCCCAGCCTTGGACAAGCTGGGTGTATGGCCGTAGCGATCGACGGTAGGCTATTTCCATTGTCCAATCATTGCGCCACCATATGTCACTGCATCTGCACCCTACGTCAATTAGCATGAGGGGAGCGAAGCTTTGCGGGAGCAGGGCACGTGTCTGCTTAGTCCTCGTGATTGGCTTGGCTTGGCTTGGCTGGGATAGAAACCCAATAGAGCACGAAGAACAGTAATGGCCATCTCGGCTCCCACTACTGAGATGTGGACCTGTAGTAGTCGCGCAGTCTTCATCGTTTCTCCTCCTTTTATCCCCCATCCCACCTCCATTTGACTTTGTCTGGATCGTTTCTAGCGCCAACCGGAACGACACCCAGGTTACCTGCCTCTTCGTCAGCAAAACAATGTATTATCACCCTGGGCTTCCAAAGAGAGTGTTGTTTCGTCGTCGGCTTCCTTTCCCAACTTCTTGTTTCATGATTTCCCAGCTCATGTACTATTAGACACTTCCTTTCGAATTCTCTAAAGTTGATTATCAAAAGGGTGATGCTGATGAGGTGATCATGTAGCTGTGAGGTCATGCGGAAAATGTGCCGTTCATGGTTCGGCCTGCAAACCCTCATCTGTCGAATCTGGAGCTGTGGACGAAGATAGGAGCAGACCCAGGGAATTCTGGCCCTGCAGATTGTGTGAGTTATTAAAAATAAGTATATCAGAGCTCTTGCGCAATCGCTTGTCGTCCCAAACTCTCCGCATATCCAGGGAGGATATAACTCCAAATGTTCAACCCAACCTTGACCCCACTCTTAACAGGCAAGCCAGCATGCCACGTCTCCTCGAAGCCCTTCCCATCGGGTCTGTAGTTCTCCCAATATACCGCATTCCCCTTGACAGGCTTGAACGTTATGCCCTCTGGATCCTCACATTCCAGGACGTCACACCAGACATCCCCTGGTGGTTTTTGCAGACGTGGAAATTTCGTGCCTCCTCCTATGCAATCATCGTCGAGGTAGACCATGAACGTACTTATTCTACCTCCTCGGCGCCCCAAATCTCCACTCCAGTCGAAATGGTAGGTGTAATGCCCCCCCGCATCGTAGCGCTGTGCCCACAGACGCTCAATATAGACGTCGGGTCTCCAGCCTTGAAATCCACGGGCGCGAGATTCTATACATTGGACTGTGGTATCGCGAGGCAGGAGGGCTTTGCTCGAATTACGTACGGTGGCATCGAAGGATTCCTCTGACCCGGTGAATATTGTGGAGGGTTTGTAGTTTGCATTACTGTCCGGATGTGAGCGGAAAGACGTATAATGGGATAAGACTAGTGTCGTACGCTTCACTGACAAGATGGACCGTCTCTGTCTCGCTCAGGAAGCCATCAATGTATAGGATTAGAGGATCGCGATTAAGTATACGGACGTTGAACTTATGCGGCGGACAGGTTAGGTTGTTATTGGGTATGACGAGTGAGTCTGACAATTCAAAGGATTGGTAGTTGATCGAGGCAGGGCCGCTGAAGAATGAAGGAGCAATGGTCTTCAATAAGGGAGAAAGGACAAAAAGATAGACGGGAATGCATATGAATGCATACTCTACAGCGGTGCGTAGGCGTGGGGCCATCGCAAATGACAGCAGGGTCAGAAATGGTATTAGAGAATATACAGAACACAAAAGGATAACGACGGCTGAAGAGGCGTGCTTCTCCAGATGTCTGTCGCCTCTTCACAGAGCCGCAAGCCAGGATTTGACGCCGAGCATCGGAAGTCCTAGAGAAGAAATCCCGAGGTCACAGCTGTCGAAAATCTCTCCCCTTCTTGATTGTTCAACTGTTGGCCATGTTACATATTCAGCAACAAGCGGTAGTAGCCGTGTCCTCTCTATATGGCCCCCTAACTGCCGTTGCTGCCGTTGCTGCCGTTGAAACGTCCTCGCAATTCTCGGCTCTCTCTCATACCTTGGAAGAATGCTGCTCCAAAACTCTTCAGAACCTCGCAACGCTCGTCCATGGTCAGCATAGATACGCCATCCGCGTACGTGATATAGCTCTGGTCTGCTTCTCAAAGACGGCGCTTGAGATTCTCCATCATCCCAATCGTCTCTGTCCCACGTAAACCCAAGTCTCCAAAGACCTGCCCCAGATGGTGGACATTTGGGAGTCGTACCATACTGGGTCGAACTCGCTGTTATTCTGGCACCTTTTCTGGATTACATCAGCATGCCGACCCAGGTTTCTTCGACAAGAGCACTTCCAATGCATTTATAGCCACCTGAGTGATCGAAATCGCTATCGGCAGATTTTTATGGCAAATTTCTGAGACCAAATTGTCAGTAGTGAGGAACTTGAATTCAGTGCAACACTTCTTTCGCATTGCTTTCGTCTTGTAAGAGGTCGTCATGTCCAATGCCGTCTATCGGATCTCTCGATCGCTCACTCCTTGCTCTCGGCATCTGCACAACGCGCGATTTAAAGCACTCCATCTTCCCCGCCTTCCGTCGTCAATGTTAAAGCCGCACTTCTGAAGATGCCGTCTTTCGCGATTCCACACGCGATCGAATCTCACCAATCCTTGTACAGTACCAGTAGTCATGAATCTGCGACGCGACATCGATGAAGTACCGTGTACTGTAGTACGCGTCCCTATCGCGTTATGAGATCAACATCGGTTGTTTCCGACGAGGCAAGCAAGACGAGACGGAGCTGCGGGGTTGATTTCCTATATATTATTTACATTGCGTCAACGTCAACAGTCGGACGGGGTTAAGCAAAGTCCGTTGGCTCTGCATGAAGATGGACAATGGGGAGCATATATACGCGCCCTACGCCTCTCACGGTCTTTTCCAATACCTAGAATTCTACCGCTTGAATTCTACCTTCAACTTTCATACACTCCTTCAACGCCTCCTTGATACTCACCGCAAACACCATGGTAGACGTCCCAGCAGAACTACAAAAGTCTATTGACGCGACAAAAGTCAGCTATGCACAGCTCGGCAAATCTGGTCTACGCGTCTCCGTCCCAATCCTAGGCGCCATGTCTTTTGGCCACAAGGACTGGCAACCATGGGTCGTTGATGACGAAGCTGAAGTCGACAAACTGCTCAAAGGCGCTTACGATGTCGGCCTCACAACATGGGATACGGCGAATGTCTACTCCAATGGCGTTTCGGAAATCATGATTGGCAATGTTATCAAGAAGCATAATCTTCCGAGACATAAGCTGACGATTTTGACAAAATGTTTTGGGACCGTTGGGGAGACGCCTGCGGTTTCTCATATGAAGTATCCGCAGTTGAAGCAGACGAAGGATTATGTCAATCAAGGTGGTTTGAGCAGGGCAGCTATCTTCAACGCTGTCAATGCTAGCTTGGTGAGACTGCAGACCGACTACATCGATTTGCTCCAGATCCACAGATTCGACACCACGGTTCCAATCGAGGAGACGATGAAGGCGTTACATGACTTGGTCGAGTCAGGCAAGGTCAGATACATTGGCGCCAGTTCGATGTGGACATGGCAGTTTCAGCAGATGCAGGTTGTCGCAGAGCAGCACAATTGGACAAAGTTTGTGTCGATGCAGAATCACTATTCGCTATGCGTAATTATAACCGATCTGTTGTAAATGGAGCCGGCTAACACTAGTGTAGTACCGCGAGGAAGAGCGCGAAATGAACAAGTACTGCCACGCAACAGGTGTCGGCATCATCCCTTGGGCCCCTCTCTATCGTGGCCACCTCGCGCGTCCTCTCGGTTCTGAACCCACCGCCCGTCTTGAAGCTACGAAGAGGAGCGCAATGTTCAAAGATCTCAGCGGCGCAGACCCAGAAATCATCAAACGTGTTCAGGAGCTGGCAGAAAAGAAGGGATGGAAAATGAGCCATGTGGCGTTAGCATGGATTATTCAAAAGGGTACTGTGCCTATTGTTGGGTTCAGCAACCTGGGACGTCTGGAGGAGGCTTGTCAGGTTAGGGGTAAATCGCTGACGGACGAGGAGATCAAGTATTTGGAGGAGCCTTATGAGCCGAAGATTATCGTTGGGCATTCGTAGAAGATGCTCATGGCCATGTCGAATCTGCCTGAACCAAACAGAAAGCAATAAAATCCTGGCAACACTTTCGCCCTTCGAGTTGGCAAGATGATGTCGCGTTTCATGAAATTGACTGCTGGTCCTCTGTCTTGATACTAGCAAGCTTTCAATTGCAAAATACAAAGGCTAGCCCTCGAATATCCTACACGCTTGTCTCACCAAGAGTCATGAATTGGGTGCTGCTGAACATGCTGACCTCGTAGTGAACAGTCTAGTCCAGGACTCAGCTTTTCTGAGAGTGCTTTTCTCTGTTCGCAAATTGTTCCATGATAGCAGCTATGTCACGCGTGTTGGTGCCCGAAACAGTTCGTGGATCTTCCTCATTCGCCTTCCCAGGCATCACAATTAACCAAAATGCCTCCAACCATCCCTCTCCCACACGACCTGACTTACACCTATCAAGAAAGGCTCTCTCAAATACGTGAAAAATCTCGCGAGAGGCTACGATCAATCCAAACCAGCCGCTTTAACCTCTTGATTCCACTCGAGTAAACTCCACCGAAACTCAATCCGGAGTGCTAGGCCTCCACGAAAGCATAGTTGGCCGCCAGATTATCGCCAACCTCACAAGACCTTAATATGTCTCTTACTGGAGCTACCAGTAATGGCTTTGGCAAGGAGCCCATGAACGTGGCCAGCATAGTGCAGCTCGCTGCCAGCTACGAGTATGATGCCGATATACCCCTCCGATACTGGCTGCGCAGCGCAGATGCTATGCAGAAGCAGGTAGAGACTCTTCCATCATTTGAGGAGCATATGCAGGACAATTGACCCTCTTCAGGCGCAATCCTATGAACGCGATGGTAACGAACAAGACGCCTATCTCTTCTATATGCGCCATGCACTACTTGGACTCGAGAAACTGTCGGTACATCCCGAGACGAAACAACCCCAGAACAAAGCTGCCTTCACGAAACTGAAAGCCGATATTAAGAAGAACCTTGGACAGCTGGAAACGCTGAGGCCTAAGATCGAAGAGCGGTATGAGCAGTATCAGAAGGATGTTGCGCGCAGGAAGGCAGAGAAAGCGCAGTGGGTTAAGGAGCATCCGCAAACAAGATCGAGCCCTTCAATAGCAAGAGATATGGAGCGAAATACAAGTTCTGGCACGGGAAGGCAGCGGAAAGAGATCAGGACGGGCTATGGCGAGAATCACGATCAACTAGCGAGGTCGCTTGCACACAAGGAGTTCAGAAAGAGGAGGTCACAACAGAACGCTCCTCAGGACGAGGTGGACGATTTGAGCAGACTTGTCATACAAGCTGGTAAACGAAACAACGATACTTCTGCGGAGCAAAATGGCATGGTGAGGCAGGATAGCAAAAGTTTCACTCCTTCGCGTAATTACAACTACCCAACGGTGCCCGGGAGAAAGGACTACGAATGGCGAGAACAACCAGCCATACCGCCGAAGACGATCATACCATGGGATCCTGCACCTCTACGATCGAGCGCACCACAACTTCCTTCAAAAGAACGACGCGCGGACTCTCTGCCACCCTTGCCGCCAAAAGAACGCTCGCCAGCGGATTTCACATATCCTCTCGCACCGCCGCGACCAGAGAAAATCCTTACGCTCGACTACTCGGATCCACCGTCGCGCTCCTCTACTCAGACCCCAGACCCTCAAACCCAAGACTATTCCTTCGTACCTTCCGCTTACACCGAGTCTGGTGCTCCTCTGCGCACAGTTTTCATCAACCCTCATCTAAGACACGACTTCCTTCGCGTCGCCTCAAACAATACCCAAAAGAACCTCGAAACCTGCGGCATCCTCTGTGGAACCCTCATTTCCAACGCTTTCTTCATATCCAAGCTCGTCATCCCCGAACAGGAAGCCACATCCGATACCTGCGATACCGTCAATGAATCTGCCCTTTTTGACTACGTAGACCAACACGACCTGATGACGCTGGGCTGGATACATACACATCCTACACAGACTTGTTTTATGAGCAGTAGAGATTTACATACACATGGGGGTTATCAGGTTCAACTTGCAGAAAGCATTGCTATTGTTTGCGCTCCGAGTAAGACTCCGGATGTGGGTGTTTTCAGATTGACGGACCCGCCGGGCTTGAAGACGATTTTGGGGTGCAGAGCTACGGGATTGTTTCATCAGCATGATATTGATAATATCTATTGTGATGCTACGAGGCCGGGACACGTGGCGGAGCTTGAGGGATTGGAGTTTGAGCTTGTGGATTTGAGGCCGAAGAGGGCTAGGTAGTGGTAGGTGGGTAGGTAGGGAATAAATGATGATTGACGAGCTTACATGTGTGAGGGTGACGACCAATATGCTGTTCATAGGCTCGTAGAGAGATGGGGTGGTCTTCGATTTGAGCGTTACATAAATACTGACCTTTCGACCAGAATTCTCACCAGCACGAATCACTTTTACGATGATTTCGATCGTGTTCATCACTGCCTTCTTATCTCGAGCCACTGTTCAACCGCGCTAGAAAATCGGCAGGGAATGGCTTTGTTGTCGATGAGAGGTTGACGCTGTCGAAAGGAATGCTTGTGCGAGGGGGAAGAGCTTGGGGTCGGATAGTCGTGGAAATGATCGGCGATGAATCATTGCTGATAAGTACCAAGAAATGGGAGAAAGAAGTGTAATGGTAGTAGGAAGATATTTCTGCATTTTAGGATATGAAGTTTTCTTATCGTTGAAGAGATTCTAGTCATCGTCGATGCTGTCATCACTTGACACTTTCATGGTTGCAGTAGAGTTAGATCTGGTACATCTATTTTATTATTAGCCGAGAAGAAGGGCTTGATTGGGAGAGGTAAAAGGATCAGTGCGAACGCCACTGGCGAGACTCTTGGATGGACACGGGAAGGGACGCTTCGTTGGTTTTATGAAAAGGGAGATGGTCAAGAGCTTGGATTGGTGTGAGCAGGTGGATGTGTCTCATCCAACTCCCTGATTCTGCTGCATAATGGCCTTCAATCCACGACGTGGACCATGCTGCTATGCACTGTTGCAGACTGCGTGT